>PTEX01000252.1:0-656367 GCA_003342815.1 Eudromia elegans
CACCCGCTTTGCAAAGAATTTTGCGTCTCACTCACACCAGCACTCGAGTCTCCCACCCAACCAGACAGTACTCACAGTCTCCTTTTCCTGTCTGGGTCTTCGTGCACGAGAATTATGGGTGATTTTGCCGGCCCCGGGAGCAATCCGGATTTTTCTTTACTTGCCTTATAAAATTTTGTACAGTGAATGTCGTCGATTGAAGAAACCTCAATCTTCACGAGGCCACAATTAATGTGGGGCGCCCCCTCGAGAGACTGAGATTCCCCAGACCGAGGACATCACGTCGGGGTCACCAAATTGTTATAAAAATTGAGCCCACCGCCAATTTTGGGCTAATATAATTTTATTTGTATAAGGCAAGCAAACAGCGCTGGGTGCGCGGGGAGTCTGCGCTCCACCAGCACGCACACCAAAGGCCAGTTACAATCTCATTTTATAGGGTAAGCACACCCATATACTGGAAGCCCCCCCTCTTTCTTCTTTTTCCTTGCATAAGCAGTTTCTTCTTGTGCTGGTGCCAGCTGGTGGTTGTCCTTGGTGCTTCTTTTGATCATCGAGGAATGAAGGCCTCCAGTCTTCATGAGTAACTGCGAGATAACCCTATCATCTGGCTTGTCCGACTTAAATCACAAACTCTTGCCTATACCTTATCTGGGAGTCACGGTTTGTTAGACACAAATTATGAATTCTTGTATATACCTCATTTGGGAGTCACAGCTGTTTGGCTTAAATCACAAGCTCTTGTTTTTATTCATTTACACGAATCACAATGGAACATCTCACACTCCTAAGGGTTAACTTTAGCAAGCCCATGACCTGTTGCCCTGTCTAAAATAGGACTTGTGGTGGCAATGACAGGAGCAGTTAGAAAAAGGGCAATCCCAAGCAAAATGTCTGTGGGACTATGAGGACACAAGGTAGATCAGTTTAAATAGATGTATTAATTTGGAAAGATGGATTTATTTAGGTTTTCCAAGCTAAGAAGGGCATCTCTTACTTAAAATAGCTTGACTAGTTTAAAACAAGTAATACAATTTAGTGTAGTTACTAGTAGCTTTGCTATTCACCACTGATATTTAGGGTATTTTTGGGTGATAGAATTAGATAGCTTCACTTTTGTTTTTACACTGTTTGCATCTTGTGTCTGTCTGCATTTTGATTGTCCCAATTATGACTTCTGTAGAAAAGCATTTAAATTCAACTAGCCTTTTTGCCATTTATTTTTGTTAAAATCCTGGATTGCAAAATATTTTTTCTTGAAATTACTATTCTTAACTCTGCTCCTTTTGGAATATTGTTTAACATTTTAGTGTTATATAGTAATTAAAACTGAACATGAGTATAGGTGGTATTACCCTATGTTTGCACTCTTCCCTACGTATCTACTTTCCCAAATAATTCTGCTGATTCATTTAGGCTATTCGCATTAGTTGTGTATTTATTTGAGGGAATACTGTGTTTTATTTACCATGTGATGAGCTTTTTTTTTTTTTAAGTATTTGACAATAATTGTCATGTCAAACATTCTGATTTTCTGCTTTATGGAACTGTTCAAGTATATTTTCAAACATAGTTTTTATTTTCACTACCAAAACACTTCTTGATTTCTGAAGCAAGATTGTCTCCAAAATTAATATTATTGGGATTCAATACAGGAATATCGTGAAGTAGTTGTGGATTTTTTTTTTTGTATGTGACAGTTGTTGCCTAAGAAGTTGGAGCTGCAAAATTTTTGTGGTGCTTTAGGCAAGAAAAAGAGGTACCTCCAGAGAATTGGTTTGGGGGGCAGTTCAACCTAAACTAAGGTTAGCTTCATTTTCAGTGCACTGCAAGAGGTGCTCCTACTTCTGGGTCAGGCTACTGTTGAGTTATTAAATTTACCAACATTAAGAAAAATGTGAGGCCCCCAGTTCTGCCTCATGCCTTTACTGGAGTTTACAGAGGGCTCTGTAACTCCGCATTGACCATTTGGATAATGAAAGGTAGTAATGGGATCTCATACACCTTTTGCAGGAAGAATTTTTTAAAGAGTATTATCAAGTCAAACTTAGTCTATAAGCTAAAATTTTAAAGCTGAGTTTTTGCAAATCCAAAGATGTTTGAAATAGCATTACAACTTAAAGAACTAATCTAAATGATATGGTTTTAAAAAATTTGGCCTTTTCAGGAATTTTTAACACAGAGGTGTCAGCACTGTGAAACAGAAAGTGAAACTAGCTTCTCTTGGGTTCTTTTTCTTGTGGGAAGATGTGGGAAATTAGTAATACTCTATCGTGTTTTTAAATATCAGAAAATAATTACTTTCACATTTGCACCTAGCAAGGCCAGGTTTTAAATTTACCAACATGGTAATAAGATGTCTTAAAAAGTGAACATATTATAAGTGAACAAATAATATTTTTATTTTTTTCTGATTCTGATTTTTTTGACCCAAAAGGGCTAAAAGTGTATTGATACTTGAAGTATGAGGTGCAAAAGTGCCAGACAGAATGAAGCATAATTCATACATTTGTTTCATGATATGCAGTCTGTGTGTAGGATGTTTAAAAACAGAAGAATTGTGTAAATATACTATTGCAGCAAAATTATATTTTCAGAAAAATGAGGTTAAAAAAGGCAGTTTTAATTCAACATTTCTGATTTATTATGTGTTAAATTGTTGCTTCTTATAGTTACATAGTGACATTTCTATTGTATTTTTTGACTCATCCTGTTTTCATCATTGGTGTGGTTACAGCACGGGTGCAACTTTAGACCATGCCATGATGATTAATGCTATACTACAAATTAATATTTTAGATGCTATTTAAACTTTAATCACAAGCTTTCTGTTCTATATACTATTTTCCATCTGCTTCCCTTTTTTTTTTTTTTTTTTTTTNTTTTTTTTTTTTTTTTTATTTTTCCACCTCTTTACCCTTGTGTTTTATTCTTTATGTCATTGTCTACAATATCACATTTCATTTTGCTGTCTTGTATTGGACTTTGCTCTCTTGTTTCTGGTATCATGCTTCATGTGTTTGGTGAATGCTTCTTCTCATAGGCCTTCTATGATCTTGCATTTTGCATCAGGAAGGCAGAGATCTCTGTTGGAGGAAGGAACAGATGTGGAAAAAGACTGTTATTAATATCCTAAATGATGCATCGAACACACAGATTACCTGTTCCATGTTCTGCTCTATGGAGCTCAGGTTCCTGAAGGAAAGAAGATAAAAGTCATAGGAAATGTCAAGAATTTGATTTAGTAAATGGTTTTCTGCTCCTTTTGAAGGGAGGATTGAATGTGTTGAGACAAGCCGATGCTTGGTTGCTCTAACTGGATGTCTGCCCACAGTATTGTAGACCTGATGTCCCCCTTTCCTGTGCTTGAAAAGGGGGTGTCTGCTTGCCTTGCAGGAGAGGAAAGAGGACAGCACAGTTGCAGCACAGGTGAGGCAAGGATGATGAGCAGTAAGAATGAGCTAGGTTTGATTTTTGGAATCTGCCCTAACAGGATCTTGTGTTGTTGGCATCTGTGAATATGATTAGGAAGGAAAAGGTTTTGTTAACACTGTCCTGTCAGCAGCTGTGTGACAACTTACATGGAGGGAGTTGTCAAAGATGAGTCTGTTGCAGTGATGCAACTGCCGAGCCAGTCTCAGAGACTCTGCATCTCTGGGTTTTACAACAACTAATGTGCCTAGCTATCATCTTTTTTACTATTCTCTTTCTTAAGAGGCAGACAGGCGGAATTTCAGGCATGTCTGCATTTGTCTCTCTTTAAGAAATAACCTTATTGTTAGGTGTTCAGTTTGTAGGTGAATAAGATCAGTTCATAGTTCTTTCTGACTATCTCCAATAAGAAGTTTAATTTCTATTATATTGTTACTGTTACTCTTTAGTATCTGACATGATGATATTTCCCAGTTATATTTATCCGTGCAAGAGCTCTGAAGGGGCTGTCACTGTCAAAAATATTTTGCTTGCATTTAATGGAAGTACATTCCTTAATCTTAGTTGCAACTCTCCTTCTTGATCGTTCTGAGCTGTATGTTTGTCTTGTGATCAAAAAGAATAGAATCATTTGACCAGTATTCACATTTTTAGTTGGGTTATACATATCTGAATACTTCATTTTTATTTTTATCTTAAGCAATTCTTCTACTCAATTTATATTCTCACAATTCAGTGTTTTTTTTTTTTTTCCCCCAATGTACTCAAAACAAGTTTATAATGCTAAGAATATAAGAATCAAAACCTAAAGTAGATTAAAGAGTGATGTTCCTAGCTACAGTCTTCAAAGAGAGACAGACCAGAAGAGCCAGAAGACGGCCAGAGTCTGGTCTTCAAAGAGACCAGACTGTGGTGAAAGCCGGTGATTCGCAACGTGACAAGAAGCTGCCCTCTTGTTTCTTTCCTTGCCCTCCCAAATACACACAGTTATTTTGTTCTGGTAAACCGTCAGCAATGGGGGCTTTTTGCGTTTATCTGTTAGCCCATTGAAATTTATTACGTCTGTATTTTTTCATACCGTTTCTGTTTCCACTCACATGTAACAGTTTGTCTCTGGCAGGTAGATATTCCCTTTTCTTTATGGTCTTCAGCTTTTTCTTTCCATTAGCTCTGAAGTGTAAGATACACAAATATAGTCGCATATTCCAAGCAAAAATACCCTCTCATAGGTGGCTGTACCTGGAGAACGAAGCCACCCGAGAACATGGAAGAAATGATTGTATGTATGGAACATCAGGTGTTGATAAGTTTAAAAAAAAAAAAAAGTCACCAAATGTTAGGTCATCTGTTGATTACTTCTTAATTCTTATTCTTCTTATTATTATTTTTGTAATGTCAATATCTTTTACCTTTACGTTATCAATCAGACCCATCATCTTTCTTATTGCTTGTCTGAAGATGGATTGTGTTGTATATAAATTTTGTTATGATCTGTTTTGACTGTGTTTAACATGTGAAAAAAAACAACTGTTTTTATAGGGCACTAGCTGTGTTTAGTAATGTTTTTGACCATAACATACTGTCTTAGAGGAAAAGATGGTTAAATTTCTTGTGGTATTTTTTTCTTTATAGCTGCTGCAGTAAATGATATGAAATACTTAAAAATAGATTTTTTTTTTTTTGTCTTTCTCTTTTCTGTTTTCGCTCCCTCCTCATGTTCTGTGCTAAAATATTTTATTTATATATGTATATATATGTAATGAAACTTGGATGTGGACCAAGACCGTTTCTCTGTGTCTTAAAAAATGCAAGAGTTTTGCCTCAGGAATGTTGAGAATGTGACATTTTTACTAAGACTTCAGGTTTTGTATCTACATACAGGCATTGAAAATAGGCATTGAAAGCACTCTTGTTTTAGATGTAGGTAAATATTTTATAAGCACTTGTTTGCCAACTTCCAAGTTTATTTTTATATATTTAGTTATAGTTCATTTTCTGCTTGCATGTATTTTTTCCCATAATTTTTATAGACTAAAATGGACATAGGGAGAAGAAATAAGTTATATCTAGTGGGAGCAAGAAGGGAAAATAGATTCCTTAGAAAAAGAAAGACATTTATTTTCTTAAACTTACTGTAAAATTTAGACTTGGGATTTGGGATCGCCAGAGTCCTTTTATTGTCTGTAGTGGCAGCTGAGTGCTGTGTATAAATAGGAATTATGGTGTTTATTTCCTTGGAAACAATACAGATTCATCCAGTAAGAGGGTATCTCAAAGCATTTGTTAACATCTTGTGATGGATGTGTAGAGATTTAATATTGTGACTTGAAAGCTAGTGAAGCTAATGCACTTTTTTTTTTTTTTGGTAATGGTATTGTCCTTATGAGTCCTCATGAATACTTTAGTATTCTTCTTTTCTTTGTATTGGAGAAGCCATTCTGGAAGTTTCAGTTTATGGACTGAATTTGGGCTATAGAATTCAAAATTCCAAAGACAAAGAAAAAAAAAATCCACTTTATAGTGGTGAGTTTAGACATCTTTTTGGGACAAGTCTGGAGAAAGAAATTATTAAATATAGGGAGTTAACACCTTTTGTGAACAAGACAAAAGCCTGGATCTGTGGGATAGTGTGCAGTTGCTTTCAATGGCTCCAGCTTGCTTTAGGCACCTGGGCCAGTGACTTATGCTCAAGCAAGGAAGACTCGCAATAAACGCTTGGATTGGGGACCTTACTATGTGCCAGGCCCATGTTTGTAATGGAGTCATGTTTGATTAGATGATTGGGATGCTGAAAACAAACCTGGATAGGGCCTTGTACAACTTGCTAATGTTTAGCTGTACCTTTTCTACTTCCATAGCCAACCCCCGGCACCATAGGTCTGTTGTGCAGTGGTTACATATCACAGGTTGGTTAGTGCATGAAATTATCATTTGTCCTAAGTGTGATATGTCTAACCTATTATGCAAATCTCCAAAAGATACAACTGTATTAAATTTCAGTAATACTTTTGAATGATGTGTTTGAAAATGCTATAGAGTCTCTATTTGTATCTTATAGGAAGAAAAGGCTTCTCTCCTGCATCGTACTCAGGAAGAAAGGAGAAAACGGGAGGTAAAGTAGAAATAGGGGCTTGGAATGTAAGCATTGCATGCACACTGCATTTTTCTTTGATGCAGTAATATTTACAATTAAAAAAAAAATCTTTTCGTTGCAGTCTAATCTTTATTGAGAAAAGATAGTTATTTGGCCAATAACTATTTTTTTGTTTTGCTCTGCCCCTAATCTCTTGCTGTGGTCTTGGCAAGCTGTTGTCCTCTCCTGCATCTGCTGAGGTTTCCAGGATGACCTTCGGCAAGTCACTTGCTCAGGCTGTACTTCAGTTCTGCAAAAGTAAAATCAAGATGGTTGCTTCAGTGCAATGACACTGCAGTGCAAATACCTGCAGCACTTCACCCTCCTAAAAGAACATTCTGCAATGACTTAAGTTTTTTTCCTGAGTTTTTACAAAAGACCTGGAGCAGAATCTTCCCAGTGGCCTTGGCCTTAAACCCTTTGCAATTAGGGGCCACTAATTGACAACTATATATTCTAGGAAAAAAAAATCTAGAAAAAAAGGAGAACATCTCATTTGTAGTTGAACATTACATTGTGATGACGAAATGACAGTGCCTCTTTATAATAGAAACTGCCCTCTCCTTGCCTCATACTTCGCGTTTTTACTTTTACGTACTCTTAGGAAAGAAAAGTATCCCTCAGCATAATGTATTTTTTATTTTGGTCCAGACTATAGGGACAGTTAAAGAATATTGAGCATGGGATTATTAGTAAAGTTGTTATGGGAACCTTCTTTTTCCAGCATAGTAAAACAGGCGTTGGAGAGCAAATCAGAAACTTTTGTGATATTTCATTGGCCACTGCAGTTTAAGTCCTTGACCGTGAAAGTTTTGTGTATCTGTATGGCACAATAAATTAGTAATCAAACTTTTACCAGTTTACAAGTAACATTAAAATGTTGTTTGGGAAATTCACATGAACTTCCAAGACCTTTTTTTTGTTGTTTGTTTCAGAGCCCTCAAAATTATGAGCTAGGTGGCTTATTAAAGTTTAAAGATCTTAAAGGTCTTCAAGTAGAATTTGTTGTCTCAAGGCAGTCTTCTCTGATTTTACTCTTGATCTTCCTACTTTCCCTTCCATAGCCATTGCTTCAGAGCTTTAAGTTTTGTTAACAACAATTTTATTCGCTTCTTCTTTCATCTCTTAAGAAACTACATGGGCATTGTTATAAACCTACTAACAGTAACCACTTCCCTTAGATATTTTTCATGATCAGGTATGTGGGATGTTGCCAGGCAGCACTCTGAGTGCTCTTCCCATAGCTCTCAAGTAACTTTTCCTTCTTCCTCAGAAACAGTCATTGTGAAGAGATGATTTTGATTGCAATTTCTGTCTGCTGTGCAAAACTCCAAAATAATGACTCACTTTAAATGTCCAATTGGAAGGAGAGAAGAAGAATTTTAATTAGTTTCTGTTTTATGATCCCGTATGTTCATCTCAGCAGCAGTCTTGTCCCCAAATAATTGTATTGGGGCATCTGAATGTACCAGGTACTGCTGGTATGTTATTGGAATGGAAATAGCTAGGAAGATCTTCCGTGTTGGCTGACTAATTTGTGCAGAAGGAAGAATAGTATCTTTGGGCTTGATCAACTCTTGAACCTTTTAGCATTATTTTTTTCCTAATAAAATGCTAGTGTGTTTATTTCTGTAATATTACATGCTGTTTATTAGAAATTCATATGCAGTAATGTAATGTTAAATTTATACTTGAAATATGAATTGCAATCCTTTGTTGGATGCATGTTGGATGCAAAGCCTCCAATGCATGATTTTACTTACGCCTAGCACTTAATTTTCATTAAAATTATTGTTGAATACAGCAATACCTGATAAAATTGGAGGAACTGGAGTTAGAATCATAGACTCATAGAATGCTTAAGGTTGGAAGGGACCTCTAGAGGTCATCTAGTCTGACCGCCCTGCACAAGCAGGGTCACCTAGAGCACGTGGCACAAGGTGGCATCCAAGTGAGTTTTGAAGATTTCCAGAGAAGGAGAGGCGATTCCACAACCTGTCTTCACAGTCTCTTCTAGGGCTGTCACCCTCACTGTGAGAAGAAATTTTTCCTTAAGTTTCTGTGGAACTTTTGATGCTTCAGTTTGTGTTGATTTTGATCTTTTTGTTCCTTTTTTACAGGAAGAAAGACGGAGGCTGAAAAATGCAATAATAATCCAGTCATTTGTAAGGGGGTACAGGGACAGAAAACATCAAGTAAGCATTTTTATGTTTATTCAGAAGAGAGTAAAACAGCTTTACGGAAAAAAAGGTCTTTCCTATATTAAAAAATTCAATTGAAAATCTTTCCTTATTCATGTACTGTGTGTGTTCATGAAGTGCAAGATCCTTCCCCCTCTTGCCATATTTTCAGTTGAGCCTTTTTCTAGTAGATGGACATTTAGTTGTCAAAATGTGTGTCCATGTGAAAGTAGACTTCAGTGGAACTGCTCTTTTTTTTTTTTTTATTTAACAAAACATAGAATAGTTTGTTATTCTTGGTTTTCATTTACACACCAGGGGAACCAGGCTCTTCAGCAGAAATGAGATTATAGTTTGATTCAAAAAGATATTCTTTTTAAGCTGATGTTGGAGCAGTTGTTCTGGGAAAGGGTTGTTCATGTTTGAGATTGCTAATATTTATTGAGTAAACAAGATGAAGTTGCATAATGCGATATTCATTTGAAAAGCAGCAAATTTGTTGTAAAGTGTACTTTCTGAATTACTTCAGTTATGACTGTAACTATTATTTTGTGTATGCATTTCAATCTCTTAACAGCCATATATGAAATCTCTTATATTACTTTGCTGTCACTCAAGATGGGAAACCAAAATAAGATATTAAAATTTTTATGTCTCTCTTTTAGTTTAGAGTCATTACTGATATGTTGATGCATATATATATTTTTTTTATTTTGAAGTACTCTATCCAAAGAAGTGAATTTGATCGCTGTGCTAATTTGGCCCAATCCGGAGGAACATTTTCCACTATTAATGGAGCTAATTTGACCCTTTTAGTTCGTCAGTTACTCTTTTTCTATAGACAGAATGAGGATTCTAAGCGTTTGGTAAGTACTGTTACTTACTAGTTTAATTCCCTGCACTTTGTTTGCATCCATTCATAACTTTCTAAGTGAAACAGGACCTAAAGAGACTTTGAACTCTTTATTAAAGCCTTTCTAAAATGGGGAATATCACTGGCCTTCATTCTTCTTTGCTCTTGTTGTTTATTTATACAGAATAATTCAAAAGTTAATTTTATGTGCATATGTACACACACACACACATATGCACAGAGTCTGTGAAAAGAAACTTTGAAAAATCCATTCATATAACAGGAAATATGTGTGAGGTACAGTAATGTATTAAAATAATACACCTCTGTTAGGTGGAAAATACTGTTAAAATTGTAGTTCCTTTCCTGTGGTCGTTCCTAAGGTATTAGGGTTTAAATTCTTTTGCACTGGTCAATAATGCTGTTATATTACTTTTGGAGTCTCTGCAAGCTTCCAAAATATACAAGTAAAAATGACTTAATTGATTTTAAAAATGGTGATTATAGAGTTATGGCTATTTAAAAAAAAAAAAAACAGAATTATCGGAGAAATTTGTTCCCATTATAAAGTTTTTTTGTAAATAATAACTGAAAGTGATTGTCTTATTCTGTGTTTGTAAAGCACCCAAAGCTATTGTGTTAGATATGTGTACATATATATATATATAGCATAATGTGATTATACCTAATATACTGTTTCTATGCCTGGAAGAACAAGACTAAGATATTAGTGTATATGCTGTAATTTTGCTGTATATGCTGAAAATTGTTTTTGTGTAATACTGAAATGTGATCATTCATTCTAGTGTGCAATTAGTGCAGCTGAAATTGATGCCAATACATTTAAAAAAAAAAACTATGCTCTGTTAAAACATGTTGTTTGAACGAGTTTAGGAAACAAACTACTAAAGTTTAAAAAAAGGACAATAGGAAAAACATTGTGATGATTATGCAACTTGTGGAAAAATAAACTATTGTTGATGAAGTGAGGTGTACTTAAAAAGAGTGTAATAATTATCCTATTATATGTTTGAATTTCTGCTAAACTTGTTTATATCTTTCCCTAGATATGGATGTGTCAGAATTTAATTAAACAGAGTTCTCAGTTTGTTAAGCAACTGGATGGTCCAGACAGACTTACTTGCTTATTCCAAATAAAAAGACTGTTGGGGCTGTGTTGCAGGTAAAGGTGTTCTGTTTTGTTTTCTTTATAAAATGTTATTTAAGAATGCTCATAATAATTTTGTTTTGTTTTTATAGCAGGTGAAGTATATACTAAACGTAAACTTATTTTGTGGAAAGGATTGTTAATGTTAAATATGTTAGCCGTAGTTTATGGTAGTTATTCCTATTTCAAAAAAAAAATTTTTTTTAGCTCAGTGGACTTTTATGAAGAAACCTCTGTTTCCTTTTAATGTTGAGTATTCTCCTGGAAAATTGGTGTACATTAATCATTGAGGCTTGTGATTTTATAGTTGTTTATACACATGAACAATAGTCCTGGGCACTCAGGTAGACTTGAGTGGCAGGCTTCAAATTCCACATACCCTGGAACCTGCTCTGCTGTCACTGGGGTTAATTGTATGTTTTCACCATGATTGGAGCTGTGGTTTGTAAATGCAGGTGTAGTTGTGTTCCCCCGGGAACACGTTCTCTCAGCTGAGTATGTAGGGAGAGGAGGGAAACAAAGGGTCTGTTCCCAGCACCTGAGGAGCCTGGAGGAAGAAGCTCTTCTTACTGCATGGTCTCAGTGTGATGGTAGGTGACCTCGCTTGTTTTCTGAGCTCTTCTAATTGGTTGCAACCCTGCAAAATAACAAGCAGCACAGACACCCCAAATTGTTACCCGGGGTAAGATTCTCAAGAAACTATGATGACAATATATAACATCTTGGCAAAAATGGTAGTTTGAGTGCAGCTACTTCTGCAGAAAAAAGAAAAAAGGTCATCTTGCCATTGTGTATTTTGTGTTTAGTGAGAATCACTGTAGTGTCAGAATGATTTTTGCTACTGTATGTGTGTGTGTGTGCGCTGACAGGAGAAGAAAGAGCATTGTCCAGATAACTATGCCTTTATATCTCAAGAATTAACATATCCTTTTATTTCTAAAGGAGCTTTTCATCTGCACCATTTCTGTGGTAACAAATAGTTGTTTCATAAGAAATTTGCTATACGTCTAGGGATGGTTGTTTTATAATACTTGAGCCTGTAATTGAGACCATGGATGTGTTGGAAAAAGATTCTTCTCTTGTAATCAGTGCAGCAATCTTCCAAATGTTGCAGGTGGTCAGTAGGATTTAAAGAGAGAGAAATGTGTGTGTAAAAGCCCTAAAACCTGGAATTATAATAGTGCCAGCAACATGATTTAGCTGAAAAAACAGTTGGTAACCCAGTATAAGTAAGATGGAGGCAAACATTTTTGTAGCTTAATTTTTAAAACATGTTCATATACCTGTGCTGGTAGGAGAAATTTCATTAAATAACTTTGCTTTAATTTATAGGCTATTGCAAAATTGCAATGATGACAGTCTGAATGTTGCACTTCCTATGAGAATGCTTGAGGTATTTTCATCTGAGAATACGTATTTGCCTGTTCTACGAGATGCCGGCTATGTGGCGTCATTAATTGAACAAATTTTGCACTACATGATTCAAAAAGGTGAGTAACCAGAAACTGGAAGTTCTAGGAGATGCTTAAAAATGGAGCAGAATTTGTGGTGCCTGAAGCTCATTTTGTTTAATCACGTTTTGCCCTTACTACACAATGAATTATGTTAGGTACTGCACACCCTACCCTCTGATATTTCATCAAAAAAAGAAAAAAAAAAAAAAGAAACACTGCTTGAGAAATTGTTGTTTGGTTTCTTTGACATTTTTGATTGTAAATTCTATGTTTACCAGGTAATTTATGCGGGCTTTTACAACAGAGCCTGAGTCGTTGAACGTTACGTAGTAGAGGTTTGTTCTAGCAACTGCTTTCTCATAGTTGAGTGTACACACACACACACTCTCTTCTTGTCAGATCTGAGCTTCAGTTGTGTGAGAGTTGGCTGTTCTTTTGGAGCACTTCACACTGTATCTGCTAACGAGCATCATTATCGTATATTGGCATTAATTTTGTATCCAGCTAGGAGTAGGTAGAGTCAACTGAGCAAAGAGGTGATGAGCCAGCTTTTATTTCCCTCGGGTCATCTTCAAGCTTCAGCAGAACTGTTTGCTAAACTCCTGTCAGCTACACCTGTGCAAACCTACCCAAAGTTAATGAATTGTGTAGTTATCACTGAAATACTGGTTTTTCTACAAGAACCTTTATTACTCTTGGGATGCGCATATCTTTTTTAATGTTTTTCTGATATCACGTTCACAAGACTGGTAGATGGAGCAAAAAGACAAAAGGTCCGTGAAATAAACATGTCTGATCCTGCTTCAATGGTCCAAAATGTTAAAAGGGCATTTTCAAATTTGTTAACTTTTTGGAATAAGTATTTATTTTTAAACATAGCCTGGATGTAATCCACTGATTTATCTCATCCTGCTACTGAGGACCTAGTTGTAACTTACTACATTTGGAGTTATTGTATTACACTGGCAAAAAGTGACTATTACTGTAGCACATTTATTTCTACTTGCCTACGTATTATTTAAGTTACAATAGTAAATGAGGAAGACAAACACAGATACTATGTGATTAGTGTATCTTCCAATATACTTCAATATTTATTCATTTAATATAATATTCAGTCCTTGCAGCAGATATATGAAAATTTATCAAGATGTTAAATTCTAAATTTTGGTTGATAAAAATCAGCTTTGTAGTAATTTATAATCAGTAAAGTAGATGTGTGCAACAAAAAAGAAAATAAAAAAAGAAAAAAAAATCCTAAAAATCTGTGTTGATGAAATGGCAAAGAATGTCTAATCAGCCAATGTTAATATAACAAAGGGTTTTGTGGCCACTCCATGATCTAGCACTACTGACGTTTGCAGTGGTTTTGGTAGTAGTAGAACTTGTGTCTTAGAATAGAAGTTCATTGGGCAGAAGGATATTGGGTTAAGGAAAAGAAGAGAATCAGGTGATTCAGTTTGTATTTTAGTGAGATAAAATAGCTTTCTGACAATGGCATCCGATTATAATCTCTGTATATTGTTATGGTAATATAAATGTAATGTGAAATGTGAAAATACATTTTATTGCTGTGTGAGATCCTTGTTTTGGGAGCAGCAGTTGTGTTCTTCAGTCTGCTGAAGGCACTTGTAGATTTGAGAGATTTTGTCAGCAGGACTGTTAGCTATAAGGTCTTGATCTTGTCATACTTTGAAATAGAGAGAAAAAAACTTAGAATTTCTGAAAAGGTAGAAAATCAGCTTTCAGAAACATGACTAGAATTGCCTATAGGAGAAGGAAATATCATTTTCATAGATTATTGTTTAAAAAGATGAAATTATTCTCCTTATCAGCAGGAGTGGTCCATCTTGAAAATCAAACTTACCTATCTGTGATTGTGATGTGCATGTGATATCATGCGCTTACCTATCTGTGATTTTTATAAAAGAATCTTTCAAAAGATACTGCTTACATGTCCTGTTAGTTGTGAATATGACCTTGACTGACTCTCTATTTCAAATATTTTCTTAAGTAGAGTTTCATATAATGAATATAAGGTTTTGTAAGTTACAAATTTTATGTATATAAGTTGTTCTGAAAGCTTAAAAAAAAGTATTATTTTTAAAAAGTGATGTTTCTTATTTGTAGGCTACTACAGGTCGCTTTATTTGTTAATTAACAGTAAGCTTCCATCAAGTATTGAGTATTCTGATGTTTCTCGAGTCCCTATTGCAAAAATACTTCTGGAGAATGTTCTGAAACCGTTGCACTTTACATATAGCTCCTGCCCAGAAGGTGCAAGGTAAATAAAGCTAATTACACATCTTTGTATGCTGTTCGTTATTTTCAGAGTTGCAGATTTTATTGTTAGATGTATATATATTTTTAGTAAAGATTGTTGATTTATTTGTAATGGTAGTTATCATTTGGGTAATGTTATACGTAGGCTAAACAGTATAGTTTCAGGTATGGTATAAATGCTGCTGTAAAATGCTGAAGAATCCGGTAAATGGAACATAGAAAGAAGCACATATTTGTGTGGGAAGGTAGAGATGGAAATGAAGTGTAAATGAGACAAACAGGTTTATGAAAGTAAATAATAGTCATAGCTTACAAGAAGAAAAAGGCATCTGTGTGGAAGGACAAAAATCAAATTTTAGTTGTATCATGTATGATAGTATTTTGTTTTGAAGTAGACTTTTGGATTAAAAATATATTTTTAAATATTTATAATTTTAAGATTTTAAGCAATGATATTTTACTTCCAGAATGTTTTTTTGTGAGTTCATTGAAAGTTTAAAGTTATGTATAAGGTCATCAGGGATGGGGAATAAGTACTATTTTGGGAAATTCAATAAATTCACTCAGTTGATCTAAAGTTAATGGGATGCATTTATTCAGTTTTCTTGATGGATGTGTTCAAACTCGCACATTGATGGTTATCGTTCCATAGATATACTTGTGAAAAATCCTTTCTATAAAGACATTTTTTTCTTTATTTCAGGCAACAGATTTTTACAGCCTTCACAGAGGAGTTTCTGGCAGCACCTTTTACAGATCAAATATTCCATTTTATCATTCCAGCGCTTGCTGATGTGCAGACCATTTTCCCTTATGAACTCTTTCTGAATGCACTATTATTAGCAGAAAATGGAAGTTCAATAAAAAGTGATCAAGCCCCATGGCTTTTTTATTTTGTTCTAACTGTTGGAGAGACATACTTGGGTAAGAAAGTTAAATTATTTATTCATTTGATTTGTTTGTATTTGAGTGGTATTTTGCAAATATATACATGTTATGTATATACTCAAATGTACATAATGTGCCTCACTGATGAATGAAAAGGACAGTACTCTCTTCCTACAGGTGTCGGAGAGAGATCTGTTTTATTAGCTACTTTTAATCTATTAATGAAAACTTACACGTTCTTGGAGAAGCTTAGCATTTTATGTTTTGGTCAGATATTTCTTGTAAAATATGTTTATTATTAACGGTCTTATTTCCATGCATTTGCTATAGGATCCCTTTCAGAGGAAGGACTTCTTGTATATTTGAGGGTACTCCAAACTTTTCTTTCTCACTTACCTGTGTCTACTACTGGTACAAATTGTCAAGATGCAACCAGTGATTCTGAAGATGAGGATGAAGAGATCAGTAAAATGATAACCACACCAGTAAGCAATGCAGCATTTCTTTGAGTGAATTTTTGTTATAGCAACAGCAAAAATAGGTAGAATCATGATCACTGAAGTCTGCTGTTTTTCTAGCTGCTTGTAGGGGGAAGTATACTTATTTTGTTCTTAATCAGGATTCTTAAAATACAGGTAGTGTGACTTCCAAAGGATAGAGCTTCATATTTGCAAGCCCTTGGTGACACTAGGTTATCATGAAACATGCCAATCTGCTTTTCCAACTTTGTGTTTTCATTTTTTCCTCATATATTATCATGTATTCAACTTCAGGCTTTATCTTACAGTCTTGACTCTTGTTTTATATAGCTCGCTACCCTCAAAACACTCAAGGGCCAGTACACCTTGTTTCTGTGACAGAAATAAGAAATTGTAGTTGCAAGTTGGATTGTTGAGTGTACTTTAAACATACAGTGTAACTTTCACCAATAAATTGAATCTATACCAGCTTGAACATCCTAACACACAGATCAAGGCTTTGAACAGTGAAAGTTGAAGAGATGTCAGTCCAACAGCTTTTTACAGGCCTTTCTGTGAGCTCTCGAAAGCCAGTAACCATTCATAAGTCTCATGCAGCGTGCATTCTGTCCTTTCGGACTGTGAATTTTCACCAGATTTTCAATTGGTACAAAAATAGTTTAATTATTTTCCTTTCCCAAATGAGTGGGAAATTGCAGGGTTTTTTTTCCTCTCTTAGGCATTTGTGTGCTGTACTGTCATTTTCTGGATTAAGTACAGAAAGCAAGATTGTACTAGCACTTCTGAGAGATGCTATTCCAAATGCTCCATTAAATTCCCTGTTGTTTCCAAAAGATACGACATTTTTAAGATCAGATATCAAGAATGACTTCTGGTCAAGAACCACATTGTTACTGTGGGTGAATACATGCAGCTTTTTACTTGTACACTTTCCATGCAGTGTGGTATCATTGACCAGAAAGATTTACTGAATTAGTATGAACAAGCTGCTTAACAGTGCATTTTCCAAAATAAGAAATACTTCCTTTTCAAAAGACAAATCTGATGTCTTTAAAGGTTTTTTTTTTTTTTTATCATTAAAAAGAGCAAAGAAGATTTTTGTTTGCTTTGTTTACAGGGTGACGGGAGAATATCAGTTCAGTATATAACTGAGGAGTGTCTGAAGAAATTGGATACAAAACAGCAAACGAACACTCTACTGAATATGGTCTGGAGAGATTCAGCCAGCGAGGAGGTCTTTACCTTGATGGCATCAATCTGCCACACGCTAATGGTACAACACCGAATGATGGTGCCAAAAGTCAGGCAAGTAGAATTAGTAAAAATTATAGTAGACCTAAAGTGGGTTTCGCTACACAAACTTGGTTTGCTGTGTCCAGTATTCTGTGGAGATTTTACTGTTTTGTCTCCTTTATCGTTAACGGAAATAAATTACAATTCAGAGGAGAATTCCAGATATATCAGTGAGTAGATTTCTTCTTCTGTTTGTTATTCTTCCTGCTCATTGTGCTCTCTCTCTGGACTGATCAGCAAATCCCAAGTTGTGAGTTTTTGGGTTGTTTAGTGTGTTGCAATTAAGCTAATATTTTATTGTGCTGAGTATTACAAAACAAAAAGTGTTTTGTGATCAGAAAATCTGCAGCAGATAGCAATAGCAGAGGTTCTGGAAGTAGTTTTCCCATTGTCTTGCTCAGAGGTAGTATTAAGTGTGGGAAGGGTTTGGGAATCACAAATGAAGATAAAAGTCTGGCCTAGTTCATCTTTACAGCATTCTTTTACCAAGATTACAAAATACAAATGGCAGTAACAGTGGAAGAAAGTTTTTTGATCTTAAAATCAAACTAACACCTACAACTATTAAAACTTGTGTGATGCAAGTTTCTGAGTCAGTATCACAGTCACTAGTAGTAAACTAAGTATTTAGGGAATGTTGTAAGCTTCATCAATGCAAACTGCACTGTAAACATTGGTGCAGAAAACTAATTAGGTGCTGTCTTAGCCCAGTGGTGTTTATGGCTCTTCGAGGAAGTGAGATGTCAGTGAAACTGTGATTGCTCGATTAGGGTAATTAGTTCTTTGTAGACTAATTGCATTAGAGCAGGATGTGAGACTTGAAGATCATAGCAGCAGTTGGATTAGAGCACCCGCTTTATTGTTGCGAGAAATACATTGCCTTGGATAGTAATTACTGAATTTAAATGCCTCGCTGCTTTGACTTGAGGTTTACTGGTGAGCTGCGTGGAAGGGCACTTAGTGAATAGAGGAGTCACACAGGTGGGTATGGCAGCTATTTCCTCTGAGATGCTATTTTAGGTCTCTGTAATAAGTCATGATAACAAGCTAGTTATGTGTTAGATAAACCTCAGAGGTTTTACAAGCTACAGTGAAATTGTTTTGTGTTACAATTTTTGAATAGTTCTGAAATAGTAGAATCTACCCATTTTAGAAATGTCATAGAAATATTAAGATTTGTATCATTAATGTCAGTGGCAGTTTTTACCTAGTTAAAATTGCGGTTATTCAAGTTAAAGCAGGTCTGAATTTTAAGCCAGTAGTAATTGTTGGGTTTAGCAGGCCTAGCCACATTCATAAGCATCAGTCTTTTGTTCTCTTTAGCCCCTTTTAGACCTGGCCTAAGTTTTTGAGCATATATTCTAAATATTTTTTCTGAGAATTCTGTAAAGGATATTTGTTGCTTTATTTAAAGGTAATAAACATTGTGCAATTTTGAGAGATTAATTTTTTTTAGCTCATTTATTTCCATAACTATCTTATCTCCCTCCTTTTATTTATTTATATATTTTAATTGCATGATTTTCAAATTTAGTGATAGCCCTTGGAAAGATGCTTTACCTTTTTGGAAACTGCCTTTAAATATAGTATTCAGAATAAAGTGAAATATCTTAGTTTAAGAATTCACTTTCATTTGCTTTTACTGATAATTCCATTGAAATTCACAACTAACAAAATAAAACACTCAGATTGAAAATTTTCAAAGAAAGACACTAAATTAAAAAAATAGAAATAAACTTGAATATTAGAAAAGAAAATTGGGCAAAGTTTACACAGGTTTTGGGAGGGAGGAAACAAAAATATCTCTATTTTTATAGCAGCTTTGAAGGTTTCCTTCCTTCTTGAGAAACGATAAGAAGATCATTCCCTCACTGTGTTCCCCCCCGTTAAGGCTGAGCGCGTTTTCTTCTTGGTGTATCTTGGTGATTTGAGTGACTGATGGCTGCTGCTAGAGACCAAGCGAGATCAGAATAATTTGCCCAAAACTGTAAGAATTTCTGTGCTTTTGAGGAGAAAGATCAAGCATGTCTAGTTGCTCTTTAATTCCATGGAGGCTAGTAATGGACTTCAATCTGAAACATCGGTAGTTACCTTTTCCCCAAGCCCCTCACCAAACACATACTCTGCTAGTATAGTAAACATGCTCTAGTTAACCAGAAAAACCCTTCTCTGGCTGAAGGCATTATTGGCCTAAATGACGTTAAGTTATCTTAGTTATATTATTTTAGATAACTAAATTAAGATAATATCTGAATTTAGATATTTTAGATTATTTTAGATAACGCCAAATATTTCCTTTTTTTCAGTTTATTCTCTTGTACAAATGTCCCGTGTACCTCCACAGCTAGACATTTGTTTAAACAATTGCTCTTCTGTGGTGCTACTCCCTCCTTTTGTGCTCAGGACTTCAAGTCCTCAGTAGGGCTTAAGCATTAAACACAATATGAGCTGTGCTTGTACTGTGTGACTTTGGTTGTTGTTTTAGGTGTCTGGTTGGTCTCAGGGCAATTGTTCATCTTGGCTTAACAGTTTCGGTGCCAGCACTGATGGTGTGGTGTAAGGTGGGCAGCCTATCTGGGTATGGGTGGTGAGGAGATTTAGACTTTGTATAAGACCATGCTAGTAATTTTTTTTTATCTCTCAAGACTCGAACCAGTATATTTGAATATTTTACATTTTTAAAAGACTTTTCTATGTATTCTTCATCCAATACATGTTCTAAGAACACAGACAGAAGCACGAGGCAGCATAAAGAGCAGCGTATAGTTCAGTTAATGCATCCTACCACTCTCTCTTACCTGCAACACCTTGAAGTGTCAAAACCCACTGCCCTGGCAGCAGTGGCCTTTACTAGGCTGTGTGAGCCCCTCTCATTCTCTTGTATTCTCTTCATTAACTTAAATGGTCTCAGTGGGAAACTGGGCCCAATTTATGACCTAGACTGAAAATCTTGCCTTTAACTAATTAACTTGTAGCAGTACCTCAGCTAAATTAAGCTTAATGGGTCATTTAATCTGTCCCATTGCACAGGAGGAATTTGACACTTCTTTTTTTTTTAAACCAGAGGTGCCCAAAAATACCTTTCTGGCAAATACACATAAATCATGTGGCTTTTGTGAACAATTAGATAACTGCCGAGAGAAACTGGCCAGTAATAAATGGCCAATATGTTCTTAATTTTGGGAGCAGATAATTTAATTAGTATGATTAAAATAGATATTGAACAGAAATTATTGCGGTGGATTTAATTTTAGTACAGCTTGTGACTGGTTTGTTTTTCGGAATGAAACAGAAGCTTATGCTCCTCATTATTTGAGGAGTATTTTTTGCCCAAATTAAAATGCTAAGTCTGAATATTAAAACTTAGCAGCAAATCTGTAGGTGAATCTGTTATGTAAAGTCCTTTATCATGACCTCATGGGAATGAAACTGGTAATACGCAGTGAGAGTTTCAGCAAAGCACAGAAGAACTAGAGAGGAAGGGGAAAAAAATCAGCATTTAATATTTAGTTTCATATTTCTTTTTAGAATAATACAATTTATTGAATATGCTCCACTGAGATACAAAGATAGAGAAAAACAGTATGATTTCTAGGGCATATATGTGCTTTTTTTAAAAAAAGAAAACGTGATCCAGGTTGTGTGGTCACTCAAACTATACATGAAGTTGAATTGAATTTTATACTTGGTAGATTAGTAATATTTGGTTTTGGCATGTCTAAACTATCTCTGCAGTATCTGCAGATTATGCTAAATGGTTACTTTGTCCAAAATCATTTCGATATAGTTTTGTCTGAAAATGCTCATTTTTAGCATTTTTAGCAGATGAACATTTTTTTCTTACCTGACCAATGAAAGAAAGGCCAAATAAAGTAAATTTTGTTCTACCTTAGTTTTCAATGTCATTTTTAAGAGTGTTTACTTTATTGATTTTTTTTTTTCCCTTTTCCTTCAATCTAAAGCTGAAAACATTAGTTTGTTTTGTTTCTTGGTAACTTCTACCCTGAAAGCTAATTTTTATGCTTAAGGCATATCCTTTTTCAATGGATAATCTAGTGATGTAATTTTTTTTTTGTTAGACCTTGTGTGTTTAATAGACAATACCACACTTATTGTCCGCTAACAATATGCAATCTTTATGTTGTATGAATTTGTTTCCTATTTTATATGTATTTCATATTGACAAAACAAGCTGTATGATCACATCTTGTACTAAATCTGCAACGTGCATGTAACCTGATTTTCAGGGAAGCACAGCCTTCCCAACATGAAAGCTGAATGTGTTCAAAATATCTGGAATCAAGCCATGAAATGTAGCAGGTGCTGCAGTTGGCTGCTTGAATCACTGATACAGAATAAAAATGGATAAAACTCAGACAAGGGTTATTATTCTGAACTCTTAAGGTTTGTCCTTTTTTTTTTTTTTCTTTTTTTCTTCGTTATTGCTGAACAGTTCTAGAATGAAAAAATGAATTAGATTATGATAGATTCAGCGTAATGTTTGTTCATTTCTGCTAAAACTATTACATAATTTCCAGGGCTGATTGTAAAATTAACAAGTTTTTACTTGGAAACCCTATGAGACCTAACGGCACCATGCCAAATTACTTTTCATTTCAAATATGAGGCTGAGAACTGAAGGTCATTGAAGAAATCGCTCATCTTAGAGATAGCCAAGCTATCATTTGGATACTTAAACATCAAAATAGGAATCCTGCTTCTAAACTAGCTTAATCTAATAAGCCCTTCCTTTAAATGATGATGTATACTTTTCACCTAAATGTCAAAATAATGTGAATATGGAAAAATATAACGGAAAAAAATGCAGGTTGATCTTTATTTTTTTTTCTCCAAGCTTTAAGATAAAAATTTCACGTACTTAAAATATAACTTAATTTTAAAGTGAAACATACTTTAAAAGATTCTGTAAGCCTTAAAGATCCAATAAGCCAGGACGCAGAGGCATATGTTGCTGTGAAATGTTTCTTTGTTTATGGGTGCACAGACTTGTCTTTTGTTTTTAGATCTTAAATGAATTGCTGCTTAAATCTTTTTCAAGTATTTTTGAGTATTTGTTGCATATTTCACTTTTTTTTTCTGTAGTGAAATGTGTGCTTCCTTGCCTTTTGCCATCTGGCATGTTTTCCTTTGTCCATGTGGTCCTCAATAAATACTGTTTTCTCAGGCAGACCTTCCAGTCTCTTCTCTCTGCTCCCATTTCCCAGGCTCCAGTGTGCAGGAGTATGAGGAATTTTGGTGCTATGAGGCCATCTTCCTCTGAGAGGACACGTGGATTGAGTGTTGATTTTACCATTTTTATTGTAATGGTGATTGGGAGACTATGGAAAGTAACATTTAGAATTGCCAGCTGAATATAATGCTTTACTATTAGAAAAAAATGAACTATTTGTTTTTTTAGAAGGTATCGTGTTTAAATGATGTTTGTTACATATCTTGCTTCCTGTTGGGGAAAATGTATTTGAGGAAATCTTTTAATTCAAGGAAGCTTTTTGTTTCTCACTTCTGTAAAAAGATCTCTTAATCATATCTGGAATTATATAATTAAAGTTGGCGCTGTTTATAAGTGGTTTGTGACCCTATGCAGTTATTTTTACATATGTTGTATCAACCACCATATGTCTTCAGGTGGATTAGTGTATGGAGGGGGGCAGTGATTGTGAGATGAGGAGATAACTCGAATTAGGACAGACGTCATCCCCCTGAGTTGTTGCATTAATGTCTGACACTTATGTATATATACACACTTATTTTTACGCACACGCGTGTATGAAAAATTTTACATAAAACAAATGCTTCCTGAATAAAGAATTTTTAAGGTAGTTGTTTGACTTAGCCTAAGATTATTGTGTTTATTAAAGTCAAGTGAATGATAGAAGTAACTTATTAATTGGTTAATGTAGTTTACTACATTAGAATTGAAAAAATCACAGAAAAATAACTGATTTTAAGGTATGTTATATTTATTTAATGTGTATTTTGTGGGTACATGGCTTTAGCAGATAAAATGTATTTGGTGTTTCTTTTTCAGACTTCTCTATAGTTTAGCCTTTAATGCCAGATTCCTGCGACATCTTTGGTATTTGATATCTTCAATGACTACACGAATGATTACAGGGTACGTATAACACTGTTGCAGAAATGGAATGACACAATTGGTGGCATGGTGATGGAAGTGGAAAATAATTGAAAGCAAAACCCTCATGTTTTACTTGGTTCCATTTTCACTAAGACTTTTTCACTTTGATTCCATAAAATGGAGCAAAATTTCAGGAACTGGTTTGTTGTAAATAATTAGAGATTTTAAAACCTTTGTTTTAAATAATACACATATCTTGTAGTTTTTGATTGCTTACTAGAATCAATATAATAAACACTGAAAATAAATAATTTTATCTCTTGATTGAAGCACTGTGTTTAATCCCGAAATTAGTGGGAGCTGAAGAGTGTTTCTAGGAACCGAGACATTAAATCTACAGATTTGCTCAATGCTGACATGCAGATCATTTAATCCCCCTTTGCATCAGGGGTCTACTCTAAAACATCAAAAAAGTGCAGTCTGTTACCAGTGTGAGGAGTTGACAGTGAAGTTATATGTAATCTGATACATTTCAAGACACTGAGATGCTATAGCAACAGGAACCTCTAAAGAATAATTTATTTTGCAGGAATGAGACATAATAAACTCAGAATTGTCCTTATTCTGTTTTTAGCTACTACTTTTTAGTAGAATGCTGAAATTAAAACTTTAAATAAGTGAATAATTATCGACCTCTTATTTTGTATTTTATATTTTAAGGTCTATGGTGCCACTGCTTCAAGTGATTTCAAGAGGCTCTCCAATGTCTTTAGAAGACTCTAGTCGAATTATCCCTCTCTTTTACCTTTTTAGTTCTTTGTTTAGTCATTCACTTATTTCTATTCACGATAATGAATTCTTTGGTGATCCTATAGAAGGTGAGAGTTTCAAGCTTACTAAATAGCAGAACTTTGCAAAATGTTTTTATGTAAGGCTGCTTGAAGATAGGCCATCAGATTTTAAGGAGCGCTGGAAAAAAATTGTGCTGTTCTGTTGTTTCTGCATCGCTCCTTATCAATAAGCAAGGTTGATGCCCACCTCCTGGTTTTCTTAAAAGGTAAAGATTCTCCATGCGATGGCAGTTCTACAACAAACATCCTGCTGTCATATCAATTTGCTTAGAACTGCTCATCAACAGCTGAAATTTAGAGCTTTAAGGCTCCCTGAGCACTGGTTGGTGACATCTGTGGGGGAGGCTCCATAGGGCTGATGTGCTGACAGTCCCTGAGTGCTCTACTGCCAGCTGCTTCTTTCATGATGATTGCATCTAGAAAAAAAGGAAAAAATGATAGTATGCAGCTTGGGAACCCCAGCTTTACGGTGTCCGATGTGGAATGAGTTAGTGAGGTCATTCTGAATTGGATTGGTAGATTAACTTGAATATTAATTTAGGAGATGATAAAAAAAAGAGAATATTGTAATTAAAATCACAATGGCTTCTGACAAATTATAAGGTTTTTTTATATAATTTTTCTGCTTTTGCCTTGTGTTTGTGTGTTAGAGTTTCTGTTAAATAATTAGTTTTTAATTGCAGAATGATTAGAAGTGGCACTTGAAAGAAATATAAACTTGTGCTTTATGTAGTTGTAGGTCAAAGACAATCATCAATGATGCCTTTTACATTAGAAGAGCTAGTAATATTGTCACGCTGCCTTCGGGATGCATGTTTAGGAATCATCAAGTTGGCTTACCCAGAAACAAAGCCAGAAGTCCGTGAGGAATATATTGCAGCTTTTAGAAGTGTTGGAGCAACAAAGAATACAGAAATGCAGCAGTGTATACAGACAGAGCAGAAAAGATGGATTCAGTTATTTAAGGTATGTCCGTGTTGGGTCAAAGTTCAAACCAGTTTGAAGCAACATTTTCAGATTTCTCTCTGCTGATAATGAGACATCGGGTACTTATGATTTTAAAACTCTGATTTTGGCATGTATGCCAGTATTCAGAGTAATTTAACTTTCATAGATATGATAAATTATTTTTTCTTTTGCATTTTGTCTTTATGTCATATTCCTGCTCATCATCTTTATAAAGAAGCTGCTATAAAGAATATTGTTTTTAACTTGACCTGCTTAGCTTCATAAAGTTCATCATGTGAGTGATGTTATGATCTGAAAAGAATTTTAAACAAGTACTTTGGTATTAGAGGTTTACTAAATGGATCCTGTGCTGCTGCATGGGTTTTGTTGCTGTCATACAAGAATATGCAGGTCCAGCTCCTTTGCAGCTTGCTGGAATATCCAAAGGTTGATAAATGAGGCTCAGTGAATGTAAACTTGATGTATGATATTTCTAGGTACCTAGCAATGTATTTCTACTAGTTTTATCCATGGCAGCCCACGACATGAGTTAAGGGAAGCTGAAAATATTGGCAGGAAAAACCTCAGAATAGAACTATTGCTGGAAAAAGGGGGAGTGCTTGACTTGTCATGAAAATTCTGCAGCAAACACATCTAGTCAGCTAAAATTGCTCATTAAAGAAGTGGGAGCAGGAGAAATGCATTTTCCAAATTGAATGCTAGATTTACAGTCCGTTTAATACTGGCGACCTCTCGCACACTAATGTTCAGTTCGAGTCATCAGCTGTCCCTTTAGGTCTTTTATCACTGCTTTTGTCAAGCTATCTATTTAATTGAAAGAAGTTAATTGAATGAAAATGATCAACTAAGCTTGTATTAATATTGCTAATGGAACTTTCTTCTTGGCCATGTTTGGAGAAAGATGTCATGCTAGACTTTAGGAAAGGCCCATTAAGGCTTGCACTTAACCTGATGGGCTAATTAAGGAATGCTTATTCATTCTACAAGGCTAAGATAGCCTCTATCTAGCCTATTCTGCCTGATTTTACAACACATTTCACTTATGAGCATAAGCATTAATAGCTGTGAGAGTAACTGATAATGTTTTGATTGCATCGAATACAGTCCTAATGCACCACTGAATCTGTAATTTGCAAAGATGAATCTGATATATGTTTGCACAATTTAATTTAATCACTTGTCCTTAAATTGCCAAATAAACTTTCGATTTAAAGGTCACAAGTGAAAAGCTTCAATATGTCTATTCTTATAAGCAGGACAGCATGCTAGGTGAATTTTTATGTATTATAACATACTATCCTCTATTTTCTTTAGCTTCTCATGTGGAAGCAGTGCTTTTTCTAGCCCCCAGCTTTTTGGATGGGTTTGATCGTATTTGCTTTTATTCCGACAGGTGGATGTTAAACCTCGAGTTATTCTGTCTCACTTAGGCAGCTATTAAACTCCCAGTGGAACTGTCTAAACTTGGTGTATTCTCAGGATTTTCAGGAACCAGAGGTGTCTTCCGTTAGCTGAATTACAAATGTAAATCTTGAAGATATCTTAAAGGCTCTGTTTCTACCCAGAAATGTAGCAAATAACAAAAACTTCACTTGTTAAAAATTCAATGCAACTAAATTCACCTGATTTTATCAAGAAGAATCCTGTAGCGAGCCTTTCTGATGGCACCTTCAGGGGTGCTTTTTGCCAATTAATGGGCAGCAATATCTTCCAACAAAAAATGGAAACAACGCTGGGATGTTTTGTAATAGTTTTAAGGCCTTAGAGGAGAGAAGACTGTTGGTTCTTGCATTATGTCGAAGATGTGGCGGATTTCTCTTCCAAAGCTGCTGCTCCCTGCCTGCTGAGAGAAAGGCCGAGGTCTTTCCTATGATCTCAGCTCTTAATTTCTCATGCTTAATCTACCTGTCTTCTGTACAGCTAGAATCTAATGAAATGCACTCCATTGCATTCCAGTGCATGAAAGGAAACTTCAGGCTACCCTAATTCCATGCAGCTTTCTCAAAGACTTCTCTAAATTTATTTAAAACATTTTACTAGCATGGTCTTCATATGGATAGCTTTTGCGGGGGGGGTGGGTGGGTTTTCTTTTCCCAGTACAGTGGTAGTGGAATCACAGAGTTTTAGTGACTCATCTAAGTGGCACTGAATTGTATAGGGGCAAGGTGATGAAAATTCCTGTGTAATCAAGCAGTACCTAAATAGCATTCGTTTTCTTTCTGCCTTTTTTTCAAGATCTTACTTTACAAACTGGGATCCTAAAAGGGCCTCTGTTCAGTGTCTCTACACAGAATCCTATAGCAGGTCCATTAAACTCTTTGTTACTCTTGACACTTGCCCATTAAGACTGTCTTTCAGCTAGATTGCTTTGGAAACACTTTCTGCATTTTTTTGCCTCCCATTTGTTTTTCAAATGCTGTAGTTCTAAGTTGCAAAACAGATGTCTGTTTCTAGCAATGGTGATTTCTCTAGACTGGTGATGTAAACTTGCATGGATTCCACTTAAATATGTTTTATATAGTGTTGAGCTATGCTGATTCTCTCTTGTATGTATATTATATATGTGTATATATATGTGTGTATATATAAAAAGTATCTTTGGGAAGCCAGGCAGCCAGGCTTGACGGTTTGCTTGTGACAGAGTAGTTTTTAACTCAATATTACTACTTTTTTCTGCCAAAGAATTTATTCAAACTGCATGAATGGAACATGGTCTTTGTTGTCTTGAGGTTGAAAGCAAAACATCCATTCTTATAAAACCACTGAAAAATGGTCCACAGAAATTTAAGAATTCATCCTTTTATGGAAAGAGAACCCCCTTCCCCCCTCCATCATCATCATCATAATTAAATGTTCTTTTTTAAAAAAATTAATATAATGTTGAAATGATTCGCCATATGCCTGAACTAGCATATAACTTCCTACTAACCAAAGTAGGAAGTTGGTATGTGCTGCAAGCCCCTTAGGGTTTTACAGGTAGATTTGTAATAGAAAGGTAACACATTATTTCATTCGCAGTGCTAAAGATGTATTGAGTTGTATTTCTGAATATGTATTTTTTTTTATGCCTAGGTCATTACAAATTTAGTGAAAATGTTGAAATCTAGGGATACAAGGAGAAACTTCTGCCCACCAAATCACTGGTTGTCAGAACAGGAAAACATAAAAGCAGATAAGGTAAAAGTAATATTCTTTCTCACGCAGACTTATTGGTGCTGAAACTTAAACAGTAAATTGTTTGATTTTTTGACAGTATCTATTACTGATATGAGATTTACATTTATAACAAGATGTTAAAGTTACATCTATTGAGAAACCTTCAGATTAATGTATCCAGAAAACAAAGCAATGCGGTGCAACAATGTAGTTCTTCTCCAGCTATAGTAAAGGAGAATGGAAAGCACATTGTGGTTTTTACACGTTATAGTGTCTTGTTTTCTAGTTATTTTAAGCGCTCATAGTAAAATTATTAAATGAAATAATTATTTTGTATTGGGGGAAAAAAGCCTTCAAAAATCTCCTTCCAAAAATAAAATAGAAAATAGTAACCAAGGCTGTTGGATTTCACAGTTCATATATGTACTTAATACTTAATTAGACAATGTTTAACTGTAAAATACTTTAAATAAATTAGGTTACCCAGCTGTATGTGCCATCCGCTAGACATGTCTGGAGAGTCAGAAGAATGGGAAGAATAGGACCTTTGCAGTCTACCTTGGATGGTAAGATAGTATCTCTGCAATTTTTTATGATGTAAAAATATTTTTTTTGCCTTATGACTTTATTTGAAATCTATATTTTAGAGTACAATTTAATATTTATTTTAAAGCTAGAAATGAAGCATTTTTTCATTATGTTGTGGTCAATTATTTTTTAAAGAACACACATTGTATGCTTGTGCCTGTGTGTGTATGCATATTGTCTTGAAGGTATGAACTTTTTTTGGGTTTTTTTTGGTTTTTTTTTTTTTTTTTTTTTTACCTCTTCTGGGAGGAAAGCAAGGCAGTACTGCACAACTTGCCCCAGAATTGAAAGAAGTGAAATAATGAGGTGTGCAAATAATGTATGAGTATATATACAGTTGCGTAAGATACAAAATGCATAAAATTGCATAACTTATAAAATACTGAGATGTTATTTTCACAGTATATTGTGAAAAATCTTCCTTATTATATATTAAACAGTAGTAAGCAAGCTTGTAAGTGATTTTATATGACAATATTTTATTAATATTGTCTCTAATAATTTAAGGCAGAAACTAATCCTGCTGAGCCATTCAAAAAATCCAGACCTCATGAAAACTCAAAAGAAACACAAGAGAGTTGGCCCAGCTCAGCCATCAGGGTCAATGTACACTAGCTCACTGTGTGGTGCTACTTCGCTTTCTTGGGTAGATAGTCTGTTTCTTCCTGCTTTTCATTTTACCTTTCCCTGCAATTTTACCTTGCTTATTTCACCTGAGTAAAATAAATAATCATTGAATCGCTCATCCCTGTGAAAGAATTAAATAATCTGAGAGTCTATATTCTCTTTCAAGACATACTCAAGGTATGTGAGATCTACTGAGATTGAGTAGATTTTGCACATAAGATTGGAGTCTGTGGGCATTTATTTTAATGATAAATATTATTTACATAGCTGTGATGGTGTAAGATTACTGGTCTGTTCAGCAGGTAATGACATGTTGGTCTGGGTAAGTACCACTTAGATTTTTTTAAAGCAACCTTTTTTCGGTTTCTCTACAGAAATTGCCTATTCGGAGTTACTAAGAAGGTGAAATCTTGAAAACAGAAGTTTTAGCAAAAAAATGAGAACTTAGGCTAATTTTAAGTGTCAGACTCCTATAGGTTTGCATCCTGTGTCTCTTACATGGCCCATAACAATAACTGTAGCTCACTGTCTCCCAGCTGCTTTCTTGTCTTGCTGTCCTCCATTGACAGCTCCCCATGGTCAGACCTGTTGCATGTTTCATCACTCTCAACTTCTCCCCACGCTACTAATCTGCTGGTCTCCTTCCTTTCATACACAGAGACTCCTCAGCACTCACCTCCCTTTCCATAAGAGCAAAAATTCCCTCTCTTCCATGTTGTTCCACAACAACCTTTTGGCTGGCAGACATGTGGACACACTGAACAGAGCAGATACGAGCTGAGCTCTCTTTGCTGCTTCCGTCATCAGGCCACTAAAGGAATTTCTCTCCTCCACTCCCTTCAGATGTTCACAGAACTTAGTCTTTCTGAATCCTCTCCTCCTCTGTCACTGTTAAAATTAAGTTATTTGCCCCAAAAGTGTGTTGGAGGGGAGATGATGAGGAAGAGTGGCACACCATGATCATATAAATGTCATTCCCACAAGAAATGAAGCTTAGGAAAAAAAAAAAGGCAGTCAACATGGCTGTGTGAAAACAAGCCCATAACAACATGCACATGATTTGTTAAAGCATCACGACTCCATATGGGTTAAAGCCTGTTAGGGTAACAGTCCTGCTGAATCACATATGCTCGTGTTTATTTGTGCTTTCTCATTTACTTAAACAGCAGATTCTTGAATTCTAAATGCCCTCTGGACTGATGACCCCTATCCCATATTTCTCTTTAAGGAAAGAGGCTGTGATGGAGAAATTCAGATAAAATTGACTAATTGGCTGGAATAATTGAACTGTCAAAGTCGTGTACCAGTTTACCTTTGCTGTACATGCACTTTTTATTTAAAATGCTTTTAACCCTTAGCTTAATAGGTAACATGTATTGACTTTAATTAAAAATGTTTACTAAGTAAACTAAGGGTAATCACAGATAAGCATTTATCAGAAATCCCTAAGGCCTGCAATGTTGAAATCGGCCCCAAATGAGTATGCATCAAGTATAGTGATACATTAGATCATGTCACGTTAAATTGGTGCTTAAAATATTCCAGTTTCAAGTGCTCTGAGAAATTAAAATTCAGAACCGGTAAATAATGAACACTGAAGTGATGCCCAGCTGCAGGATAGCAGCAAGACATTAGTCTGCACAGGTAAACACAGAAGGAGAAACTGAAGCAGTCTAAGCATTTGGCCTGAGTGGTAACGTGGAGCAATTACTTATTTTTTACAATACTTTCTGTAAAACGTCTAGGTTCCATGAGCTTTTTTTTTTTTTCCCCCCTCTGCAAAGGATGTTTATTAAATAAAAGAATGAAAGAATGAAACACACCATCTTTATTTTTTTTTCCTTTGAGCTGGGTGCACCTTTATCCGCGGTATGTAATAAGCAAGCAATGCCAGTGCTGCAATTAATAAATTTACAATGAAATCCATGCTCAGCAGATGCATATCTTCCCATTTAGTTACAGCAGGATTCTGTCGTGTACTACACATTACCCAGAGGTGAATTGTTTCTTAAGGACTTCCTTTGGCCTGTGTATCGGAGTATCCAAGAGGGCTGCATGGTGGCTTGGGAAACAGACTCTGTGGCTTCCTGAACATTTTTATAATCCTCTTTTTTTTTTTTTTTCCCTTGCTCAAGTTATATAATTTCTTGATGTTCTTTTCACTATTCTATACTGACTAAAATTTGATATGATGACTGGGTCCCTGCTGTTGGGGGAGAAAACTCATGGAAAGGGATGTTATCCTTTTAGTTCTTTAGATCTAGCTTACTTTGGGGCCTAAACTGAGAATGGTGAATAAAAGTAGATTACTCAATTGAAGGCGCTTTGAAATGGTTGTGATTATTGGGATGGAGATATTGAGTATTCTTATAGTGATGACTGTAATTATTTACAACATTTTAATTGTCTTGTGTCCTATAATTTTTCTTTGAAAAAATAAAATTTCAGTCATAGTAATATAACTTTTTTCTTCCGGAGACGATTGAAATGCAAGACTACCTGCTTTTGCACATAGTTTGTTTTCAGTTTATTTTCAATGCTTGCATTTCAGTTTGTTGGTTAGATGGTAATGTTTAAAGAAAATGTCTTAAGTCGTAGTAAGTAAACTATTTTAATGTATGTATTTTTATAGGAGGTAAACTGAATCAATTGAGTAAATTGAAAAAAATTACTTTTTACAAAATCAACTGTTTAAAAACAAACTGTGCTTTCCAAAAATTTTAAAATTATTATTTCTATTTTAAGTGGGTTTGGAACCAGCACCTCTTTCCGTATCTGAAGAACGACAGCTTGCAATTCTGACAGAGCTACCTTTTGTAGTTCCTTTTGAAGAAAGAGTAAAGGTATCTAATTTCTAATTTAATGTGTACTTTTTTTTTTCTTTTTGTCCAGCTGCAGTGGAGAACATTCTGAGATTGCATTTCTCTTTTACTGTTTATATTTCTTTTTTCATAGCAAGTATACTAAAATTAGAAACATATATTCCATCATAAAACTGCCTGAGAGTGGTAGTACCTGAATAGTGAACTTCAGTTCTAATTCAGTGATTGCGGTCTCCTCTGGTAAGCAGAGCACTAACTAGTTGTGTGCCTACAAGAAGCACATTGCCAAGTCAATGTTGAGACTCTTGGGCAATGGGTGGGTTTACTCAGAATGAGGTGATGGAAATCCCTTTGGAAAAAACAGCACCTCGGGATTCAGATATAGTTCATAACTTGCAAAATTCTTGTATTGCCTGATTTCCTTTTGAATGTTTCCTAGGTTTTAAATGTAAAATTGTTGTGTCCATTTGCTGTTTCAATTTGCATTATGTGTTTTTTCTAAAAGCTATTATTTTGTTACCCGTAAAAAGTTTCAAACTACTGTTGTGTAGCAGCGATTATGAAACTATCCAGCCATATATTTCTTCAGGAAAGGATGTGATGGTGAACATATTCTCATGTCCTGTTCATAAAAAGATACCAGCTCTGGCCGTGCACTTTAATGTCACAGAATTATAGAAGAATTTCAATCAGAGGGGCCTTTGGAGGTACTCTGTCCACTCCCTCTCCAAACAGGAATAGCTTCAAAGTTAGATCCGGATTCTTGAGGCCTTACCCAGAGCTATAAATATAGGAGTATGTAAATGTATAAATATAAGTTCTTTACAAATGCATTAATAATGCTCTGTCTTGGTTGGAATTACTTTCTCTCTGCTCTCTGAGGGCAATACTGATTCCTAATTTCATGTTACTGAGGGTGCTCGTGAGTGCTAGAGAAGCCAACTATTTGTTTCACTGAATATTTAGATATGCCCAATGACTTGGTTTTGCTTTCCACTCATTTGAACAGATTTTTCAAAGATTGATCTATGCTGATAAACAGGAAGTTCAAGGAGATGGTCCATTTCTGGATGGAATTAATGTCACTATCAGAAGAAATTATATTTATGAAGATGCTTATGATAAGCTTTCTCCTGAAAATGGTAGGTTTACAATGCATTTATAAGCAAAGTGATGATAACGTTCTCAATCATTCTTATCATGTCATTACAGATTTACAATTTCTTCAATTTACATAAGGTAATTCTCATCCAGATTCTGATTATTGTGGTTTCATTCTCTTTAATGAACCTTTCTTTAGCTCAGACTCACATTTTATGAGACTTCTCATTTGCTTGTCTGATTAGCCATGTTTTGTAAATTCATCCATCTATTTCATTAGATATTATCCTCTTCGGTGATCAGGATAAGCAAATCCTGTGTGCAGGCTAAATTTGGCATGACTGATGGGAGTCAGTGCATTGTATTCACTGCATGGCTGTGTACTATACCTTAGGATGGATTTGTGCAAGAACAGCTATTCCAGAAGCCCAAATTCCAGTCTGCCTTTATAAAATCCTTGCTTATATAGATGCGTAAAAGTAATATTGGCCATGTACTTGGCCATATTAGCTCAGTCTCGCTTCTTGTGCCACAGAAGCTCCCTTCTAGAGAACAGTCTAACTTGGAGGAGGAAGAGAAAGTGGTTGGTAGTAGTTTGTATGAAATTATTGGAGCTCGTACCTCTTCTTCCTTTACCTTTATTCTGATATAAATAAAATACTATCTTTACTTCTAAATGGGATTTCTTTCATTTAATATTTATGTTTAAAATCTAAATATCTAAACTCATTTGTCCACTATTCTAGATTAAGTACAAATAATAATAAAATACTTACATTTTGTGGAAAGTTTTAAAGTCTAACTAGGAAGACGTCAGTGAATAATCATCTCAATGCAATATGTGCTATTGACAGTATAACCTCTTTCCCAGAGGTAAAGGATATTTTTTGCTATATATAAATTTAGTCCAACTTGCTAACTGATTTGTTCAAATTAGATGAGTTGGAATAGAAAACACAGCAAAGATGAGCCAGTTGTCCCTTATCGTCCCCCCCAAGATGAATATAACTGGAGCTGGGAAGCTGTGCTTTATAAAGCTTCTGAATGATGCAGTGTCAAGTAAGAGGCAGATCAGCTCGTTAGCTATTTACATAAGGAGGCGGTTAATAATAAATTAGCTTTAAGTGAGAAATATGTTTTGGTACTGTGAAGCAGTCAGTGTAATTACTGTAGTTTTATTTAAATTATGAAAGCAGTTTTAAAACACAAGTTTCGTAAACTTAACCTACTGTTTAATGTCCTCGACATTGGGATATAATTCATATTTTTTTTACGAAGTTTACAGAAAATACAAAATAAGGGGAAAGAGTCAATATGCTAAAAGGCCAGGTTACTGTTCAGAGGGATCTCGCAGAGCAAAGAAAAGAATTTACAAAAAATTCATGAATTTTAAAGAAGACAGAAGCGGAATCCTGTACCTGGGATGGATTTACCCTACGCAGCAATACGGGCTGGACGCTAATCAGCTAGAGGGATGTTTGGTCATGAAGGACCTGGAGTTTACAGTGAACAACAAACTGAACTAGAGGCTGGAGTGCCCCCTTAATGAGATAAAAACTCACAGCATAATGTGGTAGTCAGAGCAGAGCCAGCAGTTTCAGGGAGGTGATTTTTTTTTTTTAACTTATTTCTGTCTTTCTACTCTGTTTTTTGGAGGACTACTACAGCAAGAGCCATTGCACAGAGCACATTCCACACACTGAATAACGAAACTAACTGCAAACTTGAACTAGTAATAGATTTCTGCAAAATTACAATTTAATACTTCCACTTTTAATAGAAAAAAGTGCATATTTTTGAATATATATCTTGTACATATACTTTGGAAAGTAGTAGCTGTATGTGTTTTTATCTAATGAAAATTCAAACAGTTGTGTATCAGTCATTCATGCTTTTTCTGCAGAACCCGACCTAAAAAAGCGCATTCGTGTTCACTTACTTAATGCACATGGCCTTGATGAAGCTGGCATTGATGGTGGTGGAATTTTCAGAGAGTTTCTGAATGAACTGCTTAAATCCGGATTTAACCCTAACCAGGGCTTTTTTAAGACCACCAATGAGGGACTTCTTTATCCTAATCCTGCTGCACAGATGCTTGTTGGAGACTCCTACGCCCGACATTACTATTTTCTTGGAAGAATGCTTGGAAAGGTAAAAACACAATTATATGAAATATAAAGCCATACAGAATAAAAATTGTTCAGCAGTGCTGTTTATTTTCGTTTTTATTTTTCTTTCTTTTTTTTTTTTTTTTTTTTAGATAGAGGTAGGTGGGAAACGTGATCATTCCTCTAGATTTGAGGAATAGCTTTTAGATGTTGGATCTGAGCTTTATATCTACATATTATCAAAACTTTTGGTTCTTTTTAGTAAATTATATGTTTATTAATATTCAAAAGATGAGACTCTGGGACCTTAACTGCCAGTTGAGCGAATTGTGTACATGTCTGTTCTGTGCTTATCCTCTTGCCTCAATTTAATTGATGCCAATGGAATTACTCTGTGTGTGGTTATTTTTAATGTAGAGCCTTTTAGAGTTTGACTTCAATTACATTTTCGTCATTTGGAGTATATGAAATTAATATTTGCAGACACAGTTTCCAGTTGTTGTGAGGTTATTGCTAACAGTGCTTACTGTGATCATTTACCATATTTATGAGCCACATACAAATTGACTTTCACTTAAGTCTGTTTGATTTATCATGTTTTGCATATTTCTTGAATTTTAGTACTTGGTATTTGGATTCTGAGGAGATTAGAAGACTAATATGCTAATAATTGAGCTAGATGGAAAGTAAAAAAAAGAAAAAAGCTATTGCTAACATTTATTATGTTTGTTTTGTTTTTATGGCAGTTCTAATACTGTAGGTATTTTTAAGCCCTTGAAATATTTTTGGGGCTAGTAATATAGAAATTTAGTTAGAATATGAGTTCCATTTCAGAAAAATGCATTGATTGCTGCTTCAGTATCTAAAACTGAAGGTATTTAATATGGCAAAATCACATTTTAACTCCTGAAATATTTTTGAGCCTAAAATCCTGTTGACTTGTGGTGAAATTTAGCTGGGCATCCTTCTTTTAATCTAGCTGAAAACAATCTAAGAGCTTGTTGTTGACAAAGTTGCATTGCTGAAGCAGATCACTGCTCTTTAAAATTGCCAGTGGGTCGATTTAGATTAAATTGCCTCTTTGTAGGCAACTCCTGTGCTGGCCTCCCAGCTACTGCAACATTCAGACTTGGGAAATAATGAAAACTTCATTTTGGCCATTTCAGTAAAATCTTCTTTGAAGGATGTGTCTGCTCTTAATGGGAAGTGGATTCAGTGCTAATAACATTCAGGGAAGCTCATTACTCTGACCACCGTTATAGATTCAAGGCTTCATTTCCGTTCTGCATCTATAGATTCCGGAGGTTGCTCCATTCCAGAAGGGGCTGTTGTTTAGCCAAGAATGAGCCAGGACTGACTTGTGTGAGGACAATTTGAAACGTTTTCATTGAAATGATTGTGGTTCAGAATCTCTCTATCAAAACAGCACCTTGTCTTTCACAACTGGACTTCAATGTCTATGTAAAGACAGAAGTGGCAAAACATGTTTATCCCACCTACAAGTACAGTGTGATTTTTGCCTTTTGAAAATTGAAGGGTCTATTTTTTAATGCTTTGAAAGCATAAATTGTTTTTGTATTTGCAGTACGTTTACATAAGGAATGAATTGACAGTGTTTTTTAATAATTACCTTTGCCTGAGTGCACAGACACCTTTTTAGTAGTGTGTTTAGAGAGCTGGTGAATTAAACAGAAAGATAAGGCACGACTGCACTGTTCAGAACCTGCTGGTATTGTGGTCTTGGGTGAGCATGTATTTGATAACTTGACCATTTTCCAAAATGTGTTCATTTTGTGCTTTGCACGGGATTATTTGGGAGTAATAGCACATTATTAAAAGCCTCTTTGTAAACAGAGTAGATCTAATGCAGAGGAAGCAATCAGGCATCCACAGCAATTCCTTATTTGTGGAAACGAGAATGTAAAGAGCGTGGCCACCCCAAACTCTCACTTAAGAAGCTACAGTGTTATCAAAAAACAAATACATTAAAATATAATAATTTACATAAACTCTCTGTCTCCTAGTAACCATTTCATACTAGTATCTAAATGCTTTTCACTTACAGTACCTTAGATTTATAGCTAATTGATTTTTTTTTTCCCCCCTCATGAGGAAGTTCTTAACAGCTTGACATCTTTTATGTGAATTGATAAGTTAACAAATAGAATTATCTAACAATTTAAAACTTGTCTTCTAAAAATCACCTATCTAAAAATTATTTTAAGCATAGATAAATTACTAGCTCCCTAGGTTATTTTCATACAGTATTTTATAGATTTCAAATTCTTCACAAGCTGTATGGTTGTCCCTATGATTTTTAGTGATTCCTGAATGAGCAAAGGTCCTGTAGAAATAATACTATGAGATCATGTAATTGCATGTATTGTCTGAAACCATTCTTAAAGAAGTTGAATTTGCTTGAACCAACAGCTACTCAAACATATCCAAAGTTTACATTTCCCAACTTTCAATTACTTTAGCCTGTAATGTAAATATTATTTTAACACTGGTGCCTTTTAAGCAATTTCCTGTCTCCTCCTTGAAAGTAAAAGCCCTGCTACAAGGTGCCTCTGCGTAGCAGCCTCCTGGCCCTGGAAGGGTGTGAAACCTCAAGCACTGGAAGCAGGAGTTGACTCCCTGGGGAGGCTTCCTGGAGACTGGCAGGTCCTGTGCTGCCAGGGCTGCTCAAACAGGGCTTCGGAGTCCAAAACTGCTTTTCTAGCCTATCTGGAAGGTTGAGACTTGTAGGTAGGAAAGCCTGTGGGAGAAGCACCTGGTTTGCTTTTCCTCCCTTCGCTGTGTCATGATTGTTCTGTCTGTGCTCACACCTTCCCACACACAGAATCTCCTGCTGTAGAGTCACCAACACAGGGACCTGTCTCTCTAGAAGACAGAACTTGTTTGAGATGGCAGTCAAAGCCCTGAGACCCAAATGCTAAGAGAAGAGGCTTGGAAATAAGACCCGAGAATCCTGAGAAAGGGGTTTTGAGTTTCTGCTGTAAACCTGGAAAGAGTGAAACACGGTCAAAACAGGTGATTTTTAAAATATTGTGTTACAGATTAGAGAGCCAAGGAAGAACTGATACAGAAATAATGATCAGTAAAATGGTGACAGGTGCAGAATTAAAATCAAAATCAAGCCTCAGCTGTGTTCAGGTCTAAATGTAGGCTTCTGTGCAGTGTTATCCTCCGCTTCTAGCTTAATTTACATGTAGTCAGTGGCTGCTTCAATGTGACAGGCTTTGTGAAAATGCTTTCATAACATGTGAAATGGTTTGGTATTAAGTAATTCTTAGGGTAACTTGTTTCATGAAGTTTCATGCATTAATTTAGAAATATAACAAAGTCCGTAGAAAAACTGGAATGAACTTTTTATTGGTTTCCTCTACTGCCTTTTAAATACTGCCTTTTAAGTGTAAACCTGTTGGTTTGTGCATTCATGGTATTTTGCAATGACTCCCTTTGCACCTTTCACAAGATGTCTGGCTCTTTCTGATATTCGAGATTTTTAGATTTAGAACACTCAGCAACTTTGGTTGCAGCCATCTCCCTTTCTCTTGGTTCTAGCGTATTGAGGAGCACTAAGGAGGCCTACATGCAGGTTACTGAAGATCATAAACGGTACCTTTGACATCTAATGTTAAGCCTTTGTGTAGGAAGTCCTTGGAAGTCACTGGAGATTACATGAGAAGATTTTTTTTTTTTTTTTGGTCAAAACTTAGTTTCTATCTTAAGTAGTTGAAAAGATGATGATAAAGCATAGGGAGGTGGTTGGTTTGTTTTGTTGGTTTTTTTTGGTTGTTGTTTTGACCTACATCCTTCCTTTGTGGAACCAAATAAAGAATTTTGATGGTATAAGGATATGCAAGGAGTGAAAAGAAATTATGTGTTTATTTTAAATTTTAACCAAGTAGATTTAGTCTTTGATTGTTAATATTTCATGTAATTTAGGCATTCAGTAATTTGTGTGGCCTTGGGGATATTTATAAAGATTCAAGTAACTGATCTGTAAATTATTTGTGGTAGGCTACTATAATGATTTCAGTACTGTACACATCAGAGAATGTTCTTAAACGTACGTATTTGAAGAGTGCTATGTATCTTAAGATTAAGTTAAACATTAGCCAGGTAATATTAGATCAAATAGAATGTCTGTTAGCCTAATAATGGAATTGAGTCTCATTAACTATTGATTAGATTATTTTTCTGTAATTTGGAGGGTATGCCGTGTGGTTACAGTTTATCACTTTGAATAGAACTGTGATAGATTAGCTCGTTTGTTGAGCCAGATATTATTTGTGATTAGAAAGTACAATTCTAAGATTATTAGTGTCTTCAGTAAACTAAAATGGCTTTTAATTGACTGTGGCCTTATCTAAAATGGATTGAAATCGGTGGGAGCCTTTTCAGAGCAGGACCTGGATGAGGTACTGAACTCTTAAATCATTAATAAGATGGATATAGTGAGTTGACACCTTCAAGCAAATGTTTCTGGTAATGTATCTGTATATCTTGGTTTTGCACTTGAACACATAGAGAGAAAGGAAAGCAAGAAATCTTGACAGAATGAACAGCTAGGTTTCATATACTTGAGTATTCAGTAGGATGGTGCATCAGCCTTTGCACTCCGTCCTCCTCCGCTTCTCTGACTGTTGAAGGTGTTTTGTTTTTCTCTCTGATTTTTAGGCTACCCTTTCCCTTTGCTTATTGTCAATTTAATTAAGATCTGCTTTGGCTTGGCTTAAATCAGTACTCTGTAATTGATTTGTGCTGCAGTCACCATTGATGCTCCTAGTTCCTAGAAAGGTAGGTACGGAATTAGTAATACTGACTAAAAAAAGAGGAGGTGATTTATATAAATTTTTTGTTTTAGTACTTCAAGTTGCATTGCAAAGGGTTTTACAGACTTTGCATTTTGTTTAAATTCAAGTTAGCTGGCGATTTTGGGCTGAAAATTTTGAATCATCTGACATGGTCCAAGTGTAAATTTATCATGTAACGTTGCATGCTGTTTTAATTATGCACTTACAATATACATAGCTGCAATAATGAGAAGGGGAAATTTATACTATATGGAAATTAGTGCCTTATTTAGGAATATGATTATGAACAAATTTGAGTTTATGTTCTCTTCTGATGTCGGTACTGAGCCTGACAATCCCTTTGTGCACCAGTACATTTAACGTAACCAATTATCCTTTGATTACAGATAGCTATGTTAGTACTAACCTTGCAAATCTGTGTCTAGCACTAGAAGACTACTGAAATGCGGTGTTTGAACTCTAAATCTTTAGGAAGGAAAAGTGTGTATTGATTGATTGTGATATTTATTGGGTCATAATGTATTTAAATTTTCTTTAATGCATATGTTAGTGATTGTTTACTGTGATGAAGTGCATAGAGGTCTCTGCACGGAGTTCTACATGGAAAGAATTACCTCATGTCAGTGGTCACTCCTCAATTAAAAGTTCCATTAGCAGATGATTCCTGCTGCTGGTTTGTGTACTGATTGCATTTTATTGCCTCTAAATCAGGGTCCTGGACAGGGAATAAATAAACAGTTAGAGTGTGTGGTAATGGTATCCTGATCTTTTTTTCACAGTTGGGACACCTACGTCCATTTAATTCAATTAAGTTTGGAATATTATAACTGAAATCTTGTATTGTGTTTGAACTGTCTTTGAAAATGACTAGTCTCCCTGCTATTAAAATGTAGATTTATCTTGAAAGCCTATCCAGAGGTTGGTTTCATAGTAGTTAATGTTTCAGTGTGTGAGAAGATTAAGGTGTCTCTTCCATATTCTCACTTCTTATTAAATGATGATTAAATTTGAAACAATAAAATCTATTAGCCCTTTACTGGAATGCTGTAGTAAATTATAACTATCAGTTATTTAGTGTGTCCACAGGTACCTTCTCCTCTCCTCTCCGACTCCCCTCTTTCCTAAGTAATACTGATAGCAGTTTATAGCATATATACAGCATAAGGTGTAAGTGTAGCTGCTCCTGTTAAAAGTCTTGAGAAAAAAGCTGAGATGATGGTGACGTCTGCAAATACTAAAAATTTCTGGAGCTCTTTATGAATAAAAACCATTGTAATAAAACATGAGAATGAAAGTAATTTTACAATAAAAATACTTACAGGACTCTCCATTTTTAATTTTTTTTTTTTTAAAAAAAGACTCGATTGTTATGCTTAAGCAAGTCCCACGGTGTCTTTGGAAATGTATGTCTTGTGGTTTTGTGGCAGGGAGCTCCCAAGGCAACCCGTGAGCTTAGGCCGGGCCTGTCACCCCTCTCAGCAGCTCTGATGTTCCCAGCACCTGTGACATCCCGACAGGGGCAGAGTCACTGTGAGCCCCAGGCTCTGGAGCTTCTCTGGGCTTGTTCTTGCCAACCTACAGAATGGCCAGTGGGCAAGAAATCAAAATCAGCACCAATTTACAAATGACCTTAGGTGGTTCTGAAAAAAACACTTTCTAAAGCCAAGGACACTAGCCCTGCTGCAGAGATGTTAATGAAGCTGAGATTTGGGCTCCAGACCTGAGGAACAGGGAGCTCAATCTACCTACCAGTGGGTCTAGTGCGTTGCTACACAAAGCCGATACCATGAATTGTATTTTATCATGTTGCTGGTGGAAACAACATCACCTTATTTTTGTTCACCTTAAATCGTATTGTTATCAGTAAGAAATTGTTTTATCATATGATTACTAAACAATAGCTTTAAAAATGGTTCAAAGGTGTGAGTAATTGTTAATTTTAGTATAACTTATATATTAGTTTTCATTAATTAGGCCAGAAAAGGTTTTGCTGTTCTCAAGAGGGATTTGAGTGGGATGAGATATATCTAGAATATAAATAATAAGATAGAAGGAAGTGCTAATGGTTTTGCTATTTTTCTATCATTTTTATTAATGGTTCTGTACAGCTTCGAAGATCTATTGCACTCTGTAAGTGCTAAGTATTATTTAATAGTAACTATTTAAAATGACTGAGATAGAAGGGGTTATGATCTTGGGTCATGAGGGCTGATTAGGGAAATAACTGAATTTAAGTTCAATCACTGGATGCTTCAAGTTCCCTGGCTTTCTAGGAGGCTGGTGGGTTACTGTTACTCATGGCCTGCGCAGGGGGCAGGGGTGCCGAGGCTCCGTAAAGGTGTTTTGTTGGTGGTTTTCCTTTTTGGTTTGTTTTTCATCTAAGCATTAAAAACCAAAACTGAATCTTGTACCTGGACATTGCTTCTCTTTCAAGATTTCCTTATTTTTTTCTTTTTTCTTTTTTTTCCTTTATGCGAGGTATAATTTATGGGACTACAGGATAGAGACAGTGAGGTCAGTTGAAGGACTAGAGGAAAGTGGGCAACACAAACGATTAAAATTTTTTATCATAATGGAAACTTGCCAAAGGACTAGAGCACTTGGAATTGGAGTGGAGTTTATTTTTCATGTATGTATTGCAATATATGTGGTCACCACTTGAGCTCAGCAAGGGGTGTGTGAACAGGAACTCCAGACCAGCTGTGCAGCAAAGAGGTCTCCTCCCTTGCAGAGCCTTCAGCTATTACCATGTGAACAGAAACATTTGTTTGCCTTGGTTTCAAAAAAACACACTATTGATTTTAATGTTGGGTTCACCTAGCTAGAAGAAGAGGAGTAATTAAAGTTCTTCTCAAGTTGCCCAATTTAGTTTGTTTAAAAATGCTTTATATAGTTTTTAGATGAAGTTATAAATGTTCGCTTTGGAACTACCTGAAGATTAATAGTGATGCATTTGAAAAGCATTATTTTTTTATTGATTCTTAATGTAGTAAATTACTAAAGTTATTTGGCAGCAAACAGAAATAGCCAGTGATGTTGCTCGCATTTATTTTCCTGATAGCGTCACAATTTGCATTAATTGCATTGCAGCTGCACTCACTTATATTAAAAAGCTTCTACTATAATTAATCCTTTTTATTTCAAATAATTTTGGCACAATTTCTAGCAATAAACACTCATAAAAGACAGACAGTTGAAAAATAACATACAAGTTTCTTCAATATACCTATTGCTTCTTTCTCTTGACATGAAATTATTGATAGGCTTCCAGGTTCAAGTGTTACAAGTGGCTAAGACTTAAGACCGGTATGAAAAATGCTAAGTGGATTATTTTGCATAAAAAATAGACAGGTTTTGAATTTGTGTAATTAACCTGTGTTTAGAAAATACCTTGATTTATGTCTACATTTGTATTTCAGTTGCATACATTATGGAAATTTAATTTATAATCCATTTAGCTGATGTGATCATAGTTTTTAGTGCTATCATTTATTAGTCCTTGTATATTAAATGCTCTAAAGGCTTAAACCTGCCTTGTGTAAAAAATTACACCTCTGCATTTACATTTTATGAGTCATAGATGGAATTCCATTTTAAATTCGAGTAGCTTTGATATATTTAAGGAATTACAATAGCTTTATTGTTACTAATGCAGGAACAGCAAACACTGACCTTATACATTGAAAATTAATGATTTATCCCTCTAGTTTGCTTTTAAAGTCAACTATACAAATGAGGATTTCGACTTCTACACCTTGAATAAATCATATAGCTCTAAATATAATGCGTCCTTTGGCTTTGAACTCATTATTCTCAATTCTTTCTGCAAGATCTAACTCACCTCATAGAAATGTTCTTTCAGAAGTTTAAGAAATTCTATAGGTTTCTCTTAACACCTGTGTTGGAATATCATGGCGTGATGACCACTGCATTTGTTTTGGGGGCTTTTTGCTTTTTATGCTCATTGTACTTGCTTTTCTGAGTCTTACAGGAGACTGTGGAGAAACAAGTAAGACCAATAGACAGCTCTTAAAATAATAATAATTTGGTGTTTGTGATGGCTTGTGTGATCTTCCTGGCAGGGATCTTAAATGATACTTTAAAGACTGGATTGTCAATGGTAGAGATGCTCATGCGGCAACAAATGGGCAATGGGAAAGGCTGTGAATAGAAAATATATTTCTGGATTCTTCTAAAGGGAGAAATCTAGTGGTGTTTTTCCTTTATTTGCATAGACTTTCTTTTGATGTTGAAGGAATTTTGCATTCTAGTCCAAAGATTCCTGCTTCTCATCCTCTCAAGGGTTGTCCTAAGTGCTTTTTCTGTTCTGGTCAAGAACTTGATTATATGAAAGGTTGTTTTGTGTGACACTGAACAGTAGGTTAGACGAACTGCAAGTGGCATTGCTGGGGCTTTGTGCGTTTTGGAAAGTTTGTGAGCAAACCTTCAGCTTGCAACAGAAATACTCACTTGCACAAGGCAGGTTTCGTTTGGGCTTTTGACAGTGGTAGCAGAACCAGATACAGCAGGTTGAACATAGGATCCAGGTGATACTGATAGGCCCTGGACTTGGAAAATTAGGATGTTTTTCAATGATGTCAGTGATTAGTAGAATTCACCTGTCTTTTCTTTTGAACAATGGTGAATCTGCATAACGTGTAAGAGGAGTAGCACCTGAATATTCATTTAAAATATTGCCATTTTAAAAGTTTTTAAAAATCCTTTTTTAAGGAGTATATAGTTACTTTTCAGGGTGAAACTGTGTCTGTTTTAAATGTAGCTGTTTATGAATAGAATAATCTTGCTTGTGAAGAAGCAGACAGAGGAAGAGACATCTCCTTTCCTGAGGACATTCTTGATGCCATTACACTGTTTTTGAGAGACTTTTTGTCTAACAAATAGTGTTAATATGCTTTCAGTTTGATCTATCAGTGTGAGTGAGAAGATTTAGGACAGATAAACCATGGCCTCCAGAAGTGACCTTTATAACACTGTATAGTTAAGTTACTTTCTACATTTTTGAGCTTGGTATATTTAAAAAGGTTATTCAAATTTCAGGCCTCAGTGAAGCTTTTTTAAAATGCAGTAGATGAGATGCCGTGATACTGCAAGATCCTATTCAGGTGCTAAATTAAAAAGAAATAACCAACAAATGCAATGCACAAAAGCTTTTAGAATTTTTATGTGTTACTAAAATGAAATCTGATATATTTTTGCTCGTCTTGGTTTTTAGGCTCTTTACGAAAACATGCTGGTGGAACTCCCCTTTGCTAGTTTTTTCCTCTCAAAGTTACTGGGGACAAGTGCTGATGTTGACATTCATCATTTAGCTTCGTTAGATCCAGAAATGTACAAGAATTTGCTTTTTCTCAAGAGCTATGAAGGGGATGTAGAAGAACTTGGATTGAACTTCACTGTGGTAAATAACGACCTTGGGGAAGCACAGGTAAGATTTGGGCCGTGGCATTTTTCTGTGTTCGTTTAGGCTGATGAATCATTTACTACTAGTGAATTTTTGAATGTGAAGTTGTGAGCTACATGCTGTCTCCTTTAGCTGCTACTCTCAATATTCAAGCCTGAGGGCCTGAAGTTAAACTTTAAAAAAACAACAATAGAAAAAGGCTTGAGTTTTTTGGCAGGGCTGAGCTGCCAGTTAAATCAGAAGGGAAGAAAGTGTTGATCAGTACTTCTGAATACTGAGCCAGTTATTTAGATCATTATAGTGGTAGCTTTTATGATAACACTATAGAGCTTTTTTTGTTGTTCCGGTGTGAATGGCAAAGATCATTTGTACTCAGAGATTTAATCAGGACCTGAGAAGTATGTCTGCACGTGCAGATGGAGCTGTTGTGATGTGCAACAGCCTCGTGGTCCAGGCCTTTGACAAGCGCAGCCTTGGTTCTCCCTGTTGTTTGGGAAGATCCTGAAAAATGGATTTTGCTAAAATAGTATCCTCAAATTTGGGGGTCATAAATCATATTTAAGGAGGAGAATCAGCAATTGCCTAACATAAATAATAGTTCAGGTAAAATAAAAGCCACATGGATTTTTTTTTTTTTTTTTACTGTGTTGTACTTGCTATATAAAAACCTCTGAGCTGCACTGATTTTAAAAAAAATACTTCAAAGAAAGAAATAGGGGTATGTAATACAGAGATGTGTAGGAAAATATTTACTTTATTATAAAGCAAGAGTTTTATTGTAGCATGTTCAGAAAGTAATTGATAGAATTTATTTCTCTAGCATGCATGTATTTGGTTATTAGGTTACGGGACACAAAATTTGGTGATTTCTAATATAATTCTTTAAAAATTTAAATATAAATGCTTTTCAGGCAGTAGTGTTATTGATCATAGCCAACACAAATCCAGTTTAGTTGAAAACAGTTATTGTTTTCTGGGGAGGTTTTGAATTCTGTACTATGTACGTCCAGTATATGTGCCTTTAAGAGATCAACTCTGCCGAAAAGCTAGAACCCAGCTACACAGGCAGAGTAGAAAGGGGTAAAGAAGAGAAGCAGTCAGGAACTGTCTACCAGGAGACCCAAGACGGAGATGTTGCCTCCTCCTGTGCCTGCTACAAAAAGCTTGTGCCAAGAGTGTCCTTCCCCAAAAGTCTGATTTGTTCCTTAAAATTCTGAGGGCTATGGCTACTGGTGTCAAGACTTTTGATTATTAATTATTTCTCACAACTTTAAAAGGAAGGTTGACTTTAGTAGTGAGCTTCCTATTAACTCAGTAGAGTAATTTGATGCTGGATTAGTGTGCTTGTACTTGGAGAAGTAACACTATACCCTTTGATGTATAAACCACCTATTAACAAGACTGCATTTTAGTGTAGTTCAGTAGAATTAATCGGTTCTTTAACTGTTTTCTTTTTTTTTTTTTTGGTATTTGAATGTAGCAAGTTACTTTTTATATTTCACTTCATCATAATAAGCCTCATACAGATAAATACATTTTGTCTGGTGTTTGACTCATGTAACCATTGCTTACTAATTAATTGTGTCAAGGTAAGGCTAATTCACTTTGGGAAAAGAGCTTAATTTGCACTCTTTATGTCAAATGTGCATTATCTCTAGTTTCCAGCTAAACAACCACTTTAGTGTCTAATAAATTATTGTCCAGTAAATGCCTCATAAATCTCCCGTGGTAAATAGCCGTGCTCGTGGCAGCGTCCCTCCAGCAAGCGTGCCACGGAGGCCTTCTCTGCAGTGAAGTGCCTTCAGGAGGGCCACTGCTGCCTCTGCAGGAGCGGGAGGTAGAATTGCTAATATCAGGATATTGATCCCAATCCAGTAATGTGCTTTTAGATCCCATTAAACTATTGTAAAAGTGCATTCACCAGAAGTTGAAAAAGGTACTTAATAATTTGCGCATTAGACCTGCTAATAGGGGAGCTATGTGTTCGACCTTTTTTCTTCAAATAGCTTTAGTTTTTGATAGAGAGTCAGGTAATGCAGGCGTGTTGCAGCAGCTGTTAGATTAGCTGCATAAAGTGGTAGCCCTTAAAAAGTCTCTGAAGAATAGCAGCTGTATATTGGTTACAGATTCCTTCAAGTAATTGTATATTTCAGTTGTTCTTTTTATCTTGTGGATTATAAGGTGATAAAATGCTTATAATAAAAAAGGCCTTCTCTTCTTTGGACCTGTTCCTCCCTTGCACTTCCCTCTCCCACCGTTTCCCCACCATGAGCTGTGAGGAAGGCGAGTTCTGAGGGTGTCCTGGAGAGGAGAGGAACATGCAGATACGTCTGTCCTGCTACTCCTTCAGAAACATTAGATTCACTGCTCGGACTCTTCTCAAACAATAATTCTTGAGATCGTAGGGATCAGAGCAGCCTGAGTATGATCTGAAGATTCCATAAAGGAAGGCCTTCATAAACAGAGCCCTAGAAAAGCACTTTAACATATGAGGTAGCAGTGTCTGTGAAATCAAAATAGTATCAAAGTTGATCTCAAAATACCCTTTTTTTTTTTCTTTTAAAGTAATGCAAATGCCATTTCTGTTACTGAAAATATATTGACTGACAATCAGAGAGCCCTTGGCCTTTAAATTTCTTGAGAGAAAAGCCTTAAAAATGATTATGAAATTTCTGTCCTGTCAGCTTCTTTCCTAGGGTACAGTGGCCTCGATGAAAGATTCTGGAGGTTTTTCAAAAGCAAAATAGTTAAGTTGATCTTGATCCTTCTCAGGCAGATTTATAACACTTATGGTAAATGCATTCTTAGGCATTCACATGCAAAATCCTACCAGGAATGCCTGCCTGAACATCTGGAAGGCAGATGCCAGGGAAAGAAAGAAAACCTTCATTTACTTATTTTTAGATGGTGGGAAAAAAAAAATTAGGCATCATCTGGATAAAAGTGACCAGAGTCCAAGAGAAGGGGTAGGATATTCTTGATATTTGTTTCATAAGCAGATTTGTGGAGTTCTTACACTGATCTCGGATTGCTTTTTGAAGTAGCACCAAGTGTCTTCAGTCTTCGAACACAACAAAACTCTTCATATCTCAGAATACCTGGGTGAAAGGTCCTTAGTCTTTCCTAAAATACTTCCCACTTTAGTCTCCAAATATTACCCTTTTCTCCATTGATTTCTGAAATCGATTCTGTTGTCCAATTTTTTTATTCTTTTGCTAACATTTTTTGATTTTATTGTGACTGTTTATTTCAATATTACTGTGATATCTGAAAACTTATTTACAGTAAATATCAAAGTTTAACTCAGTGGTCACCTGAACCTGTTCCTTAAATGTCAGCATACAGAAAAATACAGGGATTTACATTTTTGGTTTGTTTGAACAAACCTTAATATTCATATGTTTGAATAGGAATACACATGAAAGCTGGGCACACCCTCTGGAAGAAGGTTCTCATGGAAACATGTAACTGAATTTATAGCCAAGAGAAACGTTAATACTTAGGAAGTGCATGCAACAGCAGTGGGAGCTGTATGTAACAGTGAATTGGAGGCCTGATGCAGCACTTTGCAGATTTCTACAAATAGGGAAGTAGCCTTTCTTGCATTTTTTCTTGTTATTTTTTAATTCTACATTGATATTTTTCCTTCATTTTAAAGATACACTATGTCAGCATGAACTAGAATTTACCACAGTTGTCTGTGGTATTATATGAATGTTCCAAATGCATATTTGTTTTGTAAGATGTGTGCCTCCTTGATGGCTTTAAAAATATATACTTTTGATATGTAACCAAATTAAAATAGACTTTTTTAAAAAATTTAGAGTTAGAAAATAGAAATCAGGTGTTGATGGAAGGATGCGGGTTTTGAAGACTTTTTCTATTCTCTTACCTCTGCATAACCTGTGTTATTGTTTTGCACCACCTAGTGGTAAAATTGAAGCTAGGAAATATTTTAAGACATAATTGATTATGTTGTGACCTTTTTGAGCATGAGCTGTTTAACAGACATTCCTGACACTTGGAATTGGGTGAGAGTCCTACACAAACATCATTAAAACATGATGAAAATAAAAAAAAAAATGAGTGAAATGGGCCCTGCAGCTAGATTTACTATAGTTTCATTGCCAGAACAAATTTCAGCAATTTCTGTCTTCTGCTTGCCATCCTCATTACTCTTTGTGGTGTAATGTATTAATTATTCCTGCTGCATCCAGCCTGCATCCCTCGCACTGTGGTGGTGCTGTGGCTACTGTAGACCTAATCTCCCATAGATAAACTGCAAATGGGTAGTGGGATCGCAGGAGATCTCTGTGACTCTCACTGAGTGCAGCAGTTTTATCTGTAGAGCTTTGTTTTGCCACCAAGAGCACTTGGTCAGAAGTCAAGATTTACTGTGTTGGGGGGAAAAAGCAAAGCAGCAACGACAAGCGCCCCAGGAGGAGCGTGTTCTGTGCTGCGGTTTGTGTGTTGGTGCCATGTCAGGGTGAGTAGCCCCATGCGCTCGGCCTGCGCCAGCCCCGCAGAGGAGGGCTGGAAGCGCCGGTCGGGCACGCAGAGCGTGAGTGGAGTTGTTCAGTTCCCCTCTGTAGGCTCTGGGGGAACAGGCTGTGTTCCGCTGCAGGGGTAAGGTGGGCAGCTTGACATATCCTAACACTTGTGGTAACTCAGGATTGGCCGCCTGGATCAAGGGAAGAGGGAAATGCTCTGTCGTGTGGAGTGTTTGTACCAGCATAATCTATCCCTGTAAAAAAAAAGAAAAAAAAAAAAGTGTTCTAGCTTTTTTGTGGACTTGCTGAGTTAAATACAGGAAGCTCTAGATAGAATTTCTGGCCTGTGTCATCTGGGAGGTCACATAACAGATCTTAATGATCTCTTTTAGCGTTAAAAATCTATGAATCAGTAAAAATAATGAGAATGTTAAAAGAACAACGGATTTTTCATTTTAGCACTTTGTATTTTGCTTAGTAGTGGAACAACTCACATTTTTAGGTAACACATTACAAAATCCGCTATCCATAACACAGGTAGTTAAACGTCTATGTTATAAAGGTGCATACAGTTTGCTAACATAAAAAATAATCCCTGACTTCAGAGTGCAGAAAAATAAAGGTTTGAGAAGGTGAATACATCTGCTCTTCTTTATTTCTTAATCCTCTTTTTAGTATTCTCTTCTTAATGGGCTACTCAGCAAAACTAGGCTCATGTAGGATATGTAAAGATCATTAATGTTTTAAACACTGCCTATGATCCTATTGCAAATTGTTTTACGTCTTAGTACGGTGATAGTATCTTTGTTTTGTTTCCGTTATAATTCTTCCATGATGATTTATCCCAATGCACTTGAAGAACAAAAACTAAGTTTCTCAGTAAAACAGTAAGATTTAGGATTTTTTTAAATACTACTGAATATGTTTAAGTTAGCTTTACAGCAGTATATATTTTGAATGCTTATTGTTCTGTGAATCTCTTACTGGAGTGTTTTGCAGTTGAGCTTTCCGTTTGCAGGACACCAACTTAACATTTACCAGGATTATGAAAACTGTTGTGTTTACAGGTGGTGGAGCTGAAGCCGGGTGGAAAAGATATCCCTGTGACCAGTGCTAACCGCATAGCCTACATCCATCTAGTGGCAGACTACAGGCTAAACAAGCAAATCCGGCAGCATTGCCTCGCTTTCCGCCAGGGGCTGGCCAACGTGGTGAACCTGGAGTGGCTTCGAATGTTTGATCAGCAGGAAATACAGGTATTTTTGCTTAAAATTCCTCAGGCCTTTACATCAATCTGCAAATAAATGCTTAATTTCCACCTTTAATTTAAACATTTACTTTTCCGTGATGTAATTGTCCTATTTACTTTACTATTAGGTTTTGATATCTGGTGCCCAGGTTCCTATTAGTTTGGATGATCTTAAATCTTTCACAAACTATTCAGGTGAGTATATTCTACTTTAACAAAAAAAAATGTTATGATTGACTCAGGAATCAATAAATTTGCTTTGCAACCTAGCTTATTTTTAAAAGGAAGGTGTCCTTGTTGCTAACCTTGGTGGCCAGAGTCTTTAGATCTAGTTTCCAGAGGCTGGGAAAAACGGCCAGCACATGTTATAAATGTGGGGACGTATAGGTATGTTGTTCATTGCATTTGTGCACTTAAATACAAGTTTGTAGACAATAATTAGGGAATATATTCCTTTTCTAACTGCAGCTTAATAAGTGGTTGCCCTGAAATTAAATCTGCAAATAATCTGAGGGTAGCTGTTTCTACAAACACATTCGGATACCTAAATTTTTTTTTTTCAGAAAGCCTGAGGGAGTGATCATATTTTTTTTTTTCTGTTAGAAATGATTGATCTTGATTAATTTGATCATCGGGGTTAATTTTTCTCTGCATTCATCGTGAATGTAACCAAAGACTAGCTAAGGTCTCAGAAGTTCACTTCCTACTTTACCTCAAAGTAAGTTGGTTTATGAAATAGTCTCCCGAGTTTGTGTGTTTTACAAATTCTTGCAGTGAATTACAATAATCTAAAGCTCTTAAACAAATACTAAAATAAAACTAATTCAAAATAAGCAAGTAAGGTTCATTGGAGAAAACTGCAGTTAAGAAGTCAAAGGAGGTGATACATGTAAGGTATGTAAGAAACTTTAAAATGCAGTGCTCAAAGTGATCTGTATATAATGGAGGTCTGCAGTGTAACTCTGCTGCTTTTAATTATTTCCCAAAACTTTTGAAAATGGATGCTTGGTTTTCCAAAGATTTCCTTTCTTATGTAAATCTCATCGTAGGTGGCTATGCAGCAGATCATCCGGTAATAAAAATATTTTGGAGAGTTGTGGAAAGCTTCACTGATGAAGAGAAACGCAAACTGCTCAAGTTTGTGACGAGCTGCTCGCGACCGCCTCTTCTGGGGTTTAAGGTTTGTGTCTTCCTGGGTTTTGTTTTGTCGATTTCTGTAAACATTGACAGTTGTGGCACAAGCCTTATTTGTCCATAGGAATTTATAATGTGTGAGAGGAAAGTCCCTTGGTGACCAGACATAACAGCTTCAGTCTTTCCACTTGGCTGTAATGAGTATAGTTTTAAAATATTTCAAGAAACGTGCAGTTAGGCCTAAAAACATTTATTGTAGCCTTGGTTAAAGTGCTTGATTGTTGTTATGAAAGCTCCTTGCTGCTGTGCTTTGCTTGTGTTCCCTAGTAAGGGACAGAACCAGCATTGTCAGCACCTTAAGGAACAGATGTTTTCAAAACTGGAAAAAGGGAGGATTTAGGGTGTATCGACAGCTATTAAATATAAGTGTTGGAAGCTGGAGATTATTTCTTATGTTTCCTTTAGGTTAGCATTTGTGTGTTTACAGGGTTAAGGCTCATCATTCTTTATAGTTCAGTATTTTGCTACTCTCTTTAGATTGGTATTTACAGTGAATCTTTAGCATGAAGAAAAAAGTCAAAAAAAGTCAAAAAAGAGAGAGCAAATTGAAAACATTTTGATATTGAATTCTGGGGATACTTTAACTGAAACCTCCAGTTGGACTGCAAAATTCTGGCTAAGATGCCTTTAAAATTGTTTACACTTTTTTTCCTGTGAGGAGCCCAGTTTCTGGTTCTCGTTCTAAGATCTTCTGCATACTCAACTGTAGAACTGTCACATTTTGTTGAAGTGGGTGCATGTGCGTTTAAGATAAGGATGCCTTGACATTCACAGCTTGCAGGTAGCACAGTCTAGCTTTGGTGCACTTAAAAATTTAGAACTTTCATTGCCAGATTCAGACTCAGAATAATATTTGCGAAAGCTAATTAAAGTTTAATAAGTTTAATAAATGTGATTGTTACGGACAAAAAAAAATCGTTAAAGTGAGGTTGAAAATTGTTAAGTTCCAATCAGGTCACGTAATAAATGGATGATACTTTTCAATTCCAAACTATTGCAGTTCCCCACTGTACAGTACTTAATTATGCAACAAATGGTGCCCTTGGCATGACATTTCAATTTAGAACTTCATTTTTCCATTTTTAAACTAAAGTAGGAGAATTCAATTAGCATTTTGAAAGGAACACTAAAAATGCAGCATTTTAGCCATGAAATACATTTTAAGGCCTCCATTTGAACAATAATTTAGCTTAAAATCTCATTGACCTTCTGCCTTTGGAGCTAGGATTCTTTTTCTCCCGGTTTCTGAAATCAGAACTGTTTTAGCTCAGCAAGCATTTGATGAAATTAATACTTTCTTGCCGGCAAAGCAGTGCTAGGGCAGTTTAAAAAAAAAAAGCCTTTTGTACTATCATCTTTCTCAGAAGAAGAAATCAGATTTATTTAAACAATTAAAACATTACTAGAAATGTGTATTCCTCAGATCCTTGCTTATCACATCAGAAGAATAAGCAGAGTTTGACAAATTTGTATCATTGCAGACTGATTAGCCACATCCGTATTGTCCCAGTATCTGTTGAATGATCTTATAATCTCTTAACCCCTGAAGAAATGTATGGAGTAATAGCTTTAAAGAAAGTTAGATCTTCCTCTGGAGCATTGTCATCCCCTGATGCAGCAGGTTAGAACCACAGTAGTGGTTCACATCTTCATGCTTGCTTCATCTTATGCGTGACTAGGCCCATGGAATTCATATATTTAAGGCGCGCTGAAAGATCAGTTCACACTGAAATCTCTTCAGGGAGAGAAGTTAGGCCCTTAGCCTGGGTCTTGGATAAGTTGAATTTCACGATACATTTAACAGTGAAAATAATGCTGTTTATTTGTGGTGTATAAAAAGAAAGTGGTGATAGATTAAATCCTCACTTAGTCTTGAAGAATATATTTTATGTATCTAAATTATGCTGTCATACTAGCTCAAGGCTTAGGTAGTGTTTGGGGGGATGGATTTGGAGAGGGATGCCAAAGGAAGCAACACAGTAAAATGAATTTATCACGTTTCTATTTATGACCTGCCTGCTCATTGATGCTCTTCAGAGCATCACGTTGACATGACAAGTAAAAGCTCATGCAGAATTGGTGTGCGTCATCAGGATACTTCAAAAGTCCAATACAAAAATGTTCAGACTGGCTCAGCACACTGCTTTAGAGCAAAAAATTAAAATAAAGTAGGGCAGAAAGTGTAATTCTCAGAAGAAGCCATTTCATGTCATGCAAAGTGAGCTTCAGGCAGGGCAGAACAGTCCTTTTCCATTCCTCTCTGTTACTTCCATGGTCCACCCTTTGCTGAATTAAGCACCTGTTTTTCACTGTTAGAAGACATCAGGGGAGCTGGAACCTGTCCCGTATCTGCTCCTACAAAGTACTCAGCATCGTGTGTGTTCTGGAGGCTCTGTAAGGAAAGCCTGGAGTTTGTCCTGAATTGTTAGTTTCTCCCAAATACAAAACCTTCTTTGTGTGCTGATGTACTATTATTTTTACATGTCTCACCTGATGGCTGTTAGCACCAGGTATTAGCAGAGCAGAGTGTGTGAACAGTAACATTTTTCTCCCTCAAAAGCAGATGAAAACCTTCTGTTTTGTAGTATGATGGATTTGGACAGGCAGAGGTGCTGCACAATTTGAGTGCTTTTGGGGGAAACTAGCAATAATGCAGTTACCTCTAGAACAGTCATGGTGACTGATTTTAATCATTTATTTCCTGGAAGTCTCTGCAAGCTTTTAGGGGATTAGATTTTTGGCCTGTATATATTTTTGATGCTTTTTTTTTTCCTGATGCTCTTTTTCAGGAGTTGTATCCTGCATTTTGCATCCACAATGGGGGATCGGATTTAGACAGGCTACCCACTGCCAGTACCTGCATGAACTTGCTGAAGCTTCCTGAGTTTTACGATGAAAATCTCATGCGGAGCAAGCTGCTTTATGCCATCGAATGTGCTGCTGGCTTTGAACTGAGCTGAGTTGAACTGCTGCTTGTGCAGACGACCTGCAGAGGAACTAACAGTGCCTACTCCACACGCAGCACCAAGCAGTTTTAAGGGAATTCTGCCTAGATTTCTGCAGCTCTTGTGTCTTATCAGATGCCCTCAAATAGGTTTCATTTTTAAACACGATTTGTTAAGTAGCTTTCATTGATTAGTATTACATTGACACTGCTTTATGATTCAACTAATGAATGCTGTGTGCAGTGTGGCTGTTTCTGTGTTTAGGCGAAGGAAGAGCACATTTAAAGAACAGTGACATCTCAGTAAAACTAACCAAAGATGAAGCTTTGGCTTTGTGCTGTTCAAATATAAATAACTTCACAAACTGGCAATAAAGTTGTGTACCATGAGAAGAGACAGGACTAACAACCTGTAATTAATCTTTTAGATGGAAGTGGAAGCGAAGCAGATACTTGCAGATCTCCCAGAACTGAGGTTGAAAACGCTCGCTACTGATAACCCAACATCTTTACTTCCATGGTAGAGTTGTTGACAAACTAGTTGTTGCAATTAAGTCAGAACTGATTTTATTTTGTAGGCACTGAGATAAAAGCTATTGTAAACAATCTTTTATTTGTGCTTTCTGAAATACCTTTGAGAAATCGGGCTCGCATGCTTGTTTTGAGTTCAACCTTTGGCTGCATCATTATCACTTGGAACACTGTTGTAAATGGATGGGACTGTCCATGTGCTCTCTGTTCTGTCTTCTTACCTGTACAGGGTTTTCTGTTTTGTTTTGTTTTTTAATGTGCCAGACTCCTGTTGCATACCCAGTACATACAGCAGTCATGACTTTGGAAAAAATATACATGTAACAATTATTAAAATGATTTAAACCAAAGTTATCAGGCTTTATTTATTGTAGTTGAAGCCTGTGGTTCACATTCCTTTTCTCTAGCATTTCTTTCTATCTTAAATATCATATCTTTGCTCCAGACACTAGTCAAATTTACTATCTTTTGTGATGAAACAGCTTCTGTATCCATCTGCCTGCAGTATTTCTACTAAGAAAAGTAGGTGGGAATATGCTGCTTAATATCTGTTTGCTGGGAAATACTTTGTTTCATATGGAAGGAACTGATTCTCTGGTATTACGCACATCATTGGATATTCTCCTGCAAAATGCAGTCAACTTCAAAAAGGAATTGCAGTTCTAACTGTAAGATTCCTAAACAATGAACTTTAGTTCCCTCTGAACTTTAGTTCTGTATTTTAAATAATCACAACTTGCAATCAGATTTCTATTCATCTCTTATGCAAAAAAAAAAAAAAAAAAAAAATTTTGCTGTTACTGGAAACTGTTGGATTTCATATTTAATAAGCAGTAACCAGCAATATCCTTTTAGATGTTGGGAAACTGAGTGATTTTAAGATGTTTACTAGTAACCATATAAAATGTATAATTTCTTAATTTGGGTAATAAATGAAGTGTTAAAATACTATTTGTAGTCTTGATGTACAGAAATAAAAAGATTGGTTTTCTTTTTGGTTTTGCATTAGGCTTTTTATTTATGTTAAATGGTAGTTACCCCAAAATTGGTTTCTTGTATATTTTTCTACATAAATTATGAAACTTATGAAAAGAAATCAGTAATAGTGCAACTGCCACCTCCTAATAGCAAAACCTGAGTACTTCTTTCAGATAGCATTATTTATTTTATAAGCCAATGCTTAAAATATTTTGAAATTATTTTTCAACTCTCTTCTTTTGCTACATTAATAGTGTTGTATTTGTATGTTGTAAAATGCAAATTAAAAATTTCTATTAAATAACTGTATTTTGAAGATTGTGTTGGAGTCCTGCCACATAACCCTGGCTATATAATGTACAATTTCTGCTTTTGTTTTTGGAGACTAAGCATAGTATTCTTAGCCGTTACCTCAACTACAGGTTTGACAGAGGATGGGCTAAAGGGAAATGAGATTTTCAGGTAGTTGTAGTTGTGTTACTGGAAGAATCATGCAGTTGTACGAAACCTAAGCAGAGGCTTTGAGCGCTCTGAGAATACAGTGACTTGTTAATATTTTCAATACCTAGGACTTGGTTAACCATCTTGTTTTATATGTTCTATGCATTGAGCACGAAATTCTAATGTATTGAATTTGGTGAGATTCTGGTCTGGATTTTGTTTTATGCTTTAAATCAGCTGGAAATCTGTGCTGTAACAGCTTATTTACCTATGAGTTTTAGTACCCAGACTGCAATCAGAGGGGGTTAAGGACTTCCTTTGGTAACAGATATTTTTCCTTCTGACCATCAGCTCTTTTTGTATAGTCAGAATGAATCATGTCCCTACTTAGCAAAAATCTGCTGCTAGATATTTTTAAGAGCCAGAAATAAAAGTAGGAGAAATATTCTAGGTATAGCTAGTCATGTCCTGAAGAGACAGGTTGTACAGATGCAGCCCTTGCATAGAAGGCTCTGTTTATGTATGAAAATGAATTTCTTGTTTTTTAAAACACAGGCAAATTCCCTCCAAGTTTTGATGCTGTCAGAGCTTAGACAGAAACATTATGCATGTGAAGTAACCTGAAATGATGCAGCTTTTGATTATCAGAATTAAAGCAGCACTAGTTGCAGTTTTACAGTAAGTTTTTGTGCAAGATACCACCTGCTTAACCTCTGCACTCCACTGTCCTCCTATCCCAGGACTTGTCTTTTGAGAACCGATGGCATTTCCTGGTCCTTTAGCAGATAACTAAGAGAACACTGAACACTTGCAAAGCATTTTAGAAACAATTTTATCAAAGCTTAACTTGAAAATGGAGGAGAGTATGAATTCATTTCTCTACAGGAATGAAATTAGCACTTACTCTGTTCATCTTGGTGAGAATTTCTCTGCCTGTAAATTGAATCCCATTAAGTAGATTTTAAAAAAAGAACTGAAATGATTTTCCATCATAGTTCTTTTCTCTTGCTTTCCATCAGGGCTTCTGATTCCATAGTTGTGTGACTCTTGTAAAACTTATTCTCTATTTGCAGGGAAGGTTTATGTCAACGTGCAGGGAGGATTTGGCCCCGGCTTCATATGTTAACACCGAGCTGGTAGAAGTTGAATTTGAACAACAAGGATATCTTTGGTTATTTTTGCATGGGATGCTCTATAATATCAAATAAAATGAGTTTCCTGATGCTATTAGCAGCAGTCCCGGCTGTTTATTTTGGCATCACTAAAGTAAATTTAGCAGAAACAGCCTAATTTGATCTACAAAGGGATTGAAACTCAAAATATTTTAACAAGGTCAGCGTACTGATGCTAAAATTCAGTTCATTTAACCCAAAAGCTATTTGTAAAATGCCAGTGAGACAGCACTTGCTCTTTCTACCACTGAAATACATTATAGCACTGAAAGAAACAATAACACAAAACCTTTTTCTTGGAATATTTTGTTGAAGCTGTATTTTTTTTGTTTTGTATTTATAATTTTATGCAAAAACTTTGAAAAATATTTGCTTATATATATGGACTTGTGTTAATAATAATTTGTGATGTAAATTTTTTTCCTGGTGTTTTGCCTGTCAGTGAAAGAGGAAATGAACGTGGTCTGTAGAACTGATCAGGATATCTATATTTTTATTGACTTCTGCTTTTGTGAATAAAAAATTTGAGTTTTCTCGAAACTATGCAGAAACACCTTTTCCTTTTGTTTTTGCAATAACTTGGGCATTTTGTGGTTAAAGTTTGACACTACTGAAGCTGATTTGAAGAGGGAAGCTATTATAAAGCCTTGCCTTGAAATTATCACTGCTTGATTTGCAATTGCAGTTTTCAATCTCTAGAAAATTTCCACTCGGTCAGTCAAACTGCATCTCTGAGGTTTAACTTTGTTTCAATGTGTCTTTCAAAAAAAACTTAGGATCAGTGACCCCTGCTTTGACAAATCTTTCCAAACATCCTGAAAAGAAGAAAACTCCATTCCTGCATGGACGAAAATAGCAGAAACTATAATTTATAGTGAAGAATGTTACTCTGTCAGCAAGCAAGTACCAAAACATCTTAATTTCTCTCTGGCTTTTCTCTTGCAGTACCTACATGGATCCCTCTGAAGGTGTAATTTAATTATTCCTCTTGACACTTACCTGCTTCTCTTTGCTTTTCATAGGTTTCCTGTGACTAAACACTCTTTTAATTGCTCAGTGACATTTGTAAAGTTACTGTTGTGCTTGCTTATTTTGAAATTGAAATGCTTTCAAATGACCCTGTGTGTTCTTCACTTGTCGTTAAAAAAGCAATTTCCAGAAAATCACCAAAGACTGATCTTGTAAGGCACTCCATAATTTAGATAAAAGATAACATGAGTATCATTTTACTTTTTTTTTTCTGCACATACCTAGTAGTCTTGTAAAGTCAGTAAAATTTGTTGTGTTCAGGGAGAGAAGGGGAAAAGCGGCAGCTGCAGTTACTGATGTTTCCCAGGATGGCTGGGGTTGAAAGGCTGATGGTTCGTCATCCTGGGAAGCCCAGAACTGACCTCACCATTCCAGGTGCATCCCACTCATGCCAAGCAGAGGGGAAGATCATTTCCTTCAACCTGCTGGAGCACCTAACTTGCCATGGAAGACCTTTGACTTCCCATTTGTGCTATCTTGAGGCAGCACTTTCTTGGAAAATAAATCGTTCAGCTTTGCTCTATATTGCCATCAGCGTCACTAATTCATTCACAAGAACCTCTTACAGGAGTTGAAAATACTTAAGTGTGTGGAAATCCATCCTAGGAATAATTCTGTCTTGTTTTAGGAGTAAAGATAAAAGCAGAGAATTTCCATTCAAAAAGTAAAAGACACTAAACTGACTCAAATCTATTCATTTTATCTAAACAGGGCTCTTTTGGCTTCATGCAGGTTGCTTGGTAAGATCCGATAAAGAATTCACAAGGCCTTGAGCTGTTTCCACAGATTGTTTGCCCCACGTTTTAAGTAATTACAGTATGTATCAAGTTTGATCTTGTTCTGTGTGTAGACTGTATCTAGTTCAAAAGTGCATTCTCTTGGTCAAGTTCGAGTAAATTTGCTCACTTCTAGAGAGGATAGATGCAAGGTCAGTGATGACAGTTCGGTGTAAGCGAGACCCTTATGTGTCACTGAAAAACCTGCAATGCTTAAATCACTGCTTACTTTCAGTGCTGGAATACCTGGTCTCTAGTGCTGGGAGGCTAAATTTACTGTGTACAACTCCAACGAACATGCGCTCTGTGAGCAGTGTTTGCTAGTGCTTTCATACAAACCGCTTGCTGAAGAAGTACATTTAATTCCCAGAGTACTTGTTACTTCATTCTGTATATAGTTTGAAAAATTTTGCATACATTTGTGTAATTCTTTGCTTATAGTGATTGATTGAGGGAAAGAGACACCCAGCAGCTGGTGCCATTCCAGATCTTGCTCCTTCTGTTGAGCCAAATGTTAGATATAGGAGAAACATCTCTCAGGAGTTGCTGTGTTTTTCTGTATGTTGTCAAACTTACCTTCTAAAGGAGCTAGTTCCTTCAAGCCTTTGTCTCTCCTAATTAAGAATATTTTCATTACAGCTCTATTGTTTTTTCATCCTCTGTTCTCTCAAGCAAGCAGCAACAAGAGCTCAAAATTCTAGGCATCTTTTAGATATCTATCTTAGATACCTGTCAGATGGAGTGATTGAAATCTATTTCATCTACTGATGAATAACAAAATTACTAGATCTGACCATGCACAACTGTTCTTAGATTGTTGTCTGCATGCCCTGAGTAATGCCCAAAATGCACCTGATATTTCATGAGGAATTGGCAATAACTGTAGCCCACTTATCCTGAATTGGGTGAACTACTTTTAAAGTTTCCGTTCAGCTCAGGCATTTGGTTTCAAAGAGGAGTTCACATCAACTTGCAACTTTTTGACTGCCTGAGAAACCCCTCGCTGGTTAAAAGTGATGCTGTGCTCAGCAGAAAAACTCTGGAAAATGCTAATTAAAGTGTAATCACTTTTAATTTTTGAATTTCTAATGCTTTTGCTTAAAGTTTTAAGCTTTAGGTGTATTGCCAATATTTCAAATTGTTTCTGATAAGCTATAAGCAAAAAGTTAACACTTACATTTAATTAAATGGCACTTTCCAGAACTACTTTGTCAGTAGTACTGTAATTAAATTATATGAGAACAGTCTTTGATACATATGCTCATATTCTTTGCTAACTCCAAAAATAGAATCGGTAAATAGAAAAACTGGATGCATTAAGTACGAGGCCAGGAAGGCCAGAGCCATTACCACATCCAAAGGACTAATATTAATATATCTCTAATGTGGTATTTTCAGCCATTCCTTGTATCTGATGGGCTTTTCATAATTGACCTCTATAAGTCATATGTATATTAAAAAAAAAAAAGGAATCTGGGAACTCTGTGAGTTGCTGATACCTCCTGGAATGAGGCCACCTTATTTTCATCATTAGGTTACCCCAAACAGTTAGGCCTGAGTTCATCCCACTTAATGTCAGCCATCAGAAAGAGGGAGGAATCACAGCGCTCTTGAACATACTTCTTCCTTTACTGACACCCGCTTACGAGGATGGAATAAATCATGGGTAAATCATGAACAAATCATGCCCTGGAGGTGCTGCCTCCTCCTCTCCTAGCAGTCAGAGGGTTTCAACTGAGAGCTTACCTTTGAGCCAGCTTGTTTGGAATGGAACCACATCTTTGCCTCATGTTTTCAGGTGAGAGTTGAAAAATTCTTGAACAATAAAGATCCTCTGATAACAGTTCGTTTTATCTTATGACTCAGTATTTGGGTGCCAGCCTGGGTCTGCTTTGAATATTTGATACCAACTTCTACTGCCTTGCTGCACTTTATCAGCTTCTGTTATCTGAACGTTCATCCCAGGCCTTCTCCCAGCCAGGAACAGTGGATTTACTGCCCTTTTTAGCATAATATTCCATGGTTTGGCTGTGAGCTACACAAACATACATAGCTTTTACTTTTTACTTTAAGCTTTTAAACTTTTTTTCTTTTTAAACTTTCTTTAGCCTTGAAAATCTTGCAGGTTGAGCTATGAGTGGAAGACCTGATGGGGTAACAGATGGATGTCCTGCTGTACCAGGCTAAGACAGCAAGTGCAGCGGGTGAGCAGCAATTGCTGACGGCCAGCAAGCAATGTTTTCTGATCAGAAAAGAAACAGAAGCTAGAAAAACCAGACTGTGTGCGTATGTACTCTTGAACCGCTCCTGGATTTATGTCAGAGGTATGTTTCTTTATTAAATTCTACAAGAAATAGAGATATCAAAAGGGAGAATCAGCTCTCACAGTGCACTTCTTATAAGCTGTTGGTCTTGTGCTTGCAAAATTCCTGTGAACGCTTGTTCTGTGGCAAGAACTGATGCCTGGGGTGAACTTGTGACAAGATTTCAAATGGAAGAGCTGGTCATGTACCAATAGGGGGAGCTGGAGACCACAGGTCAGGAGCAGCCCAATGCACACAGAAGGTGTTAAAAATACTAAAGATAATTATGATACCTGTGTTTTCTTCCTATAATTTCTTTTTATTTTCTTTTTTTTCCACTCTGGAGAATATTTATTTATATTTTTGTGTTTTGCTGTGTAAAGTGCCCAACTGGGTCTCATACTGCCAGCCCTTCCCCTCAGCTGTGCGCATGGCTTTTCACCTTCCCTTCTCCAGCTGCAACATCTCCCTCAGAACTGGAGGGCTGGGCAGTCTAGTGAAACAGTGAAAATCCACAGGCAAATTCATGCAGTGCTGTCATCCCCACGACAACTGTGGGTAAGCAGAAATGATAGTGAAGACATTCACGTAGAGTGTCGCGATTTCAGTTCTGTAGTTCCATCCAGAATGACGTTTGTTTGCTGTCTTATTCTGCTTGCATGACTACGCCTAAGATTTAATAGTCTGGATCCATCAGTATATGCTTTAAGACAAAATCTGCTCTTTGAAACAAAACAAAAAAGGCCCATTTGCTGCTTCTTGCACCATCACTTCATGTGAGATTATTAAGATACTAAAGATAAAATGTTTTGTTCTCCTTTGTCTAAGATAAGCTGAAAAAAAACCCTTCTTTATTCCCACATCAAAAGGTGTTTTAAGAATTTGAGCAAGATCTTATATAATCTCCCAAATGACATTGTACTGATCTGCAGTTTGCCCTTGCCAGGCCTCAAATCCTCTGAGCTTTGCCACTCTACCTGGTAGGAAGAGCTACTCTCTTATTTTTCCACAACTTGCACTTCTTAGCTCATTGAACAGGTCCTAGTTATCTCTCTGGTCTAATTTAAGGACTGGTTTTCATGACCACTATTTAGCATCCGACATCACTGGAGCTATATTTATTTTGAGGCCGGGGCTCTCCTCATTGCCGTTCTCAGTCGTTTTAGCTTTTCCTCTTTTCCCCAGCTTGCTCTTTCCTTCTTGAACAGATACGTCTTACTCCCACATAAGCACTTTTATCTCCAGATTCCTGAGTAACCTTTTGACGGCCTTTATTGCAGGAACAGATATGTTTTAGGTGTGGCAACTCCCTGATTTCAGTTTGCTGAGCCATAAAACAATGCCTTTGGGCAAGTTATTTTAAATAAAGGTCAAGAAATACAATTCCACAGCCATTCAAAACATGGATAAACTCCAGCTTTTATAAACACTGAATCATTATTTAGCAGCTTCCAGGGCAATGGTCTGTGTGTAATACTCAGGAACCCACAGAAAGGCCCCAGGGCTGCCTAAATTTCAGACAGCCCAAAGGCATCTGCACGGGCGCCAGCTGGAAAACAATCAGCACAGCCTTAAAATAAATTACGGGGAAGGGCTGCAATACTCTCAAGTACCTTTTAAATTATGATCCCCCCAACACCCCTCCTCCGCAGCAAACCTGGATAGTGTTTGGTTATTATTTGTGAAGAAAAGCAGGGAGGTGGGAGACGCCCCTCTGCCGCCCGCCCCCTCGCGGCGGTTGCAACCGTTAGGTCCGTTAGAAGGGGGGCAGTTCGAACGCAGCCCCCCCACACACTCCGCCCGCGCCGTTGCACCGCGCATGCGCGCGCTGCAGCGGCGCGGGCGGGCGGCCGGGGGCGCGCGCGGACCGGCGCCGCGCCGCCCGCCGTTCCAGAAACTTCCGGAAGCCGCCGGGCGGAAGTGACGGCGCCGCGTGACGGGGCTTCCTGTTTGCGGCCGAGAAGAGGCGCCGCCACTGCCGCCGTTGCGCTGGGCTCCGCGCGGGGACCGGGCGGCCGCGCTGCCGGGTTCGGGCACGGTGAGTGCTGCCCGCGCGGGCCGGCGGCGGGAGCGCGGTCGTCGCGGCCTCGCCGCCTCGCCTCGCGGTGGTGATGGTGGTGAGGCCGGCGGGGCCGGCGGCCGCTGTGCTGCGTGGGGCCGCCGCGCTCAGGCAGCGGGGCCGCGCTCCGCCGCGGGACGAGCGGCGCGGGAGCCGCCCCCGCGGGCTGTACTGGGCTGTGCGCGCACCTCCCAGCGGGCGCTCGCGCGGCGGCTTCGCCTCGGGAAGGGCAGGAAAAAACGCGCGTTTCTTTACTGCTTACAGCGGTTGTCAGGAGGAACCAGGGGAGGGGGGGCCCCCTTCACCATTGACTCCTAAGTGCAGCAAACAATCCTTTAAATTATTTTTATTTTAGACTTCTTTTCTGGTGCGTTTATAAATTGAAAGTACCTTTGGCCTCTGGATTTCATTTTTAAACCAAAAACGTATTCCCTTTTGAGGTTAGTAACTCAGAACAGGGTCAGTGCTATGCGCTGTTGCAAAGGCGGTGGTGTTCAGGGTGGCTGAGCTATAAACGGCTTGGAAAACTGTCGCTGAAAGGAGGCAGATGGTGTCATCAGGGTTTGCGGGGCTTCTGAAAGGGTAGGGAGTTGCGATGGGATGTTATTTATGGCCAGAGCTGCTGCTTGTAGCAACAGGACGTTATGGTTTAACTCTCTGAGCTCGTGTTGGCAGCTGAACCTTCTGTGCTGCAGAGTAGGAGGCTTCAGGAGAACCAGTCAGGATCAAACCTGATTTTTTTTTTTAATTTGATTTTTTAATGCTATAAAGTACAGCGTGACAGTGAGGACAAGGTGGTGATATATTACATACAGCTGGAATAAACTAGATGCAAACTCCTTGGTCCTCTGAGATTGCAGTTACTGCTACTTGATGACCTTAACTTTTGTTTGTGTTTTGGAGCTCCTTGTTCTCCAGTTAGGAAGGATTTTATGTTCAGTTGATGGATCAAGAGCTGGATGGTTTAAGTACCGTTTAGTTGGCTGGATTATGTTGTCAAAGAAGATTTGCTGGAACAGTGAGCAAATGTGTTTATAAAGTTTGTCTCTGCAGTTACTTTTTTTGGTGTGTAATTTGTTTCTTCAACCAAAATGGTAAGTAGTATACAATATTAGTTTATTTTTTCTGTGTTTCTTGTTTTTGACTCTTATGCTGTCTCTTTGCTGGAAAGTGAGACATTCTGAATCATGAGTTTAGGATTAGGTCTTCTTAAAGACCCTGCGACACTGGAGGAACAATTAATGAAAGTTTACAGACAGAGAAGTTATTGAACTTTTCTGTTGAATGCACTATTACTGCAATGTTACACTCTTGCTGGTGGTTTCTTCAAGATTGGGGTAGCTGACTAATTAAACTTTGCTGAACTTTGGGAGGAAACTTCACTTAAAAAAAAAAAAGTGGAAGGGAGAAAGCTTGGTTCACATCTCTATTTTATTTTTTCAGTCTTTCTACTGCTTCTTTAGTCTTACCCACCAGAAGTTTGGAAAGGTACCTAAAAAGAAGAAAGTTCACATGTTGTGTCAGTGCTGTCCCTATTAGGGAAATAAATACCCTTTTTGACTCTTCAACTGAATGCTTTAGCTATGTACTCATTATGCCCTTGCTTAAAACACTGTCCCAGAGAGGTGTTTGGGTTGAGCTCATGCTGGACAGGGGTGATGGGGAGTGTTTCCCTGGGGGTCTGGAGGTGCCGGAGCGCTGGAGTGCAGCCAGTTGCAATGCCCCAGCCACTGCGTGGCCCCGTTCTGTGTTCCTGCTGCTCGCTGTGCAGAGGTGCCTTCTGATGGAGTGGGTGACGTGCACTTCTCACTGTGTGCAGTGGTGGCTTTGATAGAAGATGCAAAGGTGCAGCCCTGATGTTGAGCTTGAGTTGTGCAGTGTTTAATATTTCACTGTCTTTCTCCTTTTGTAGCAAGTGATGCATTTTTAGTAGCATTTGTGAGGAACCTAATCAGCTGTGTCCTAAAGTAATTTCCTGGTAACAGAAAATGGATTTTTTTTTTTCATCTATAAAGGAAATTGATTTATTCAGGGAATGGGAGGATTAGTGCAAATATATGTAGCTCTGCCAAAACTTATTTCAAGATATATGTAAATCAAAGTTGCTATATTTGATATTAGGTTTAAATTATTATTTTCCTTATTTTGCATAATACTTGAATGGATGTTAGACTCCTCTTCAATTTAAGTTTAATGAAAGGGTAGTTCTGTTTCTGGTTGTTTAACTACTACGTAAGGAATAATTCATGCTTATAGACTTCTCTCAGTTAGTAGTTGTAGGTTCAGTTTGTTTGCTTGTTTTCTGTTTGTTGGTTCTGAATGGGTACCAGAATTCCATGGATATTAGTGAGGATCCAGTCCTTAACCTTAAATTTGAAATCAGGAATATCAGAAAATCCAAGTATGATTTTGGTTTACAGATGTCATCCCAGGTCAATATTTTTTTCCTAGGTAGAAGAAAACTGGGATTCAGAATTTTAAGTTCTTTCTTGATCTCTTAATTTTGAGTTCTTAACAACATTTAAGTTAGTCTTGAAGTTTTCCTGCACAGCAGATTTTTTAATGTTGATAATAAATCATTTAATTGAAATAGGGGAAAAATGCAAGTATCCTTGTACTACATTGCTGATCTGAAAATTTAAATGTTTTGTCAGTGTATTCATTTGAAGTAAATAGCTTGGGCTATTTGTTTATTTAAAGGAGGTTAATAATCTATGCTGAAATCTATATTTACTATCACATTTGAAGTTATGACAAGCTGACCAGTATCAAAATAGATTTGTTCATAATAATAAAAAGTTATCTTTTGTGTTTCCTAGTCAGTGTTTTGTTTAATTTTGTGCTATCTGACAGTCTATATTTCCTCTTTTGATGCATGTAAGTCTATCCTAAAGTGTTTCTGTAGTTCATATTTCTATTATCAGTCTTTTAAGACTTAAGGTTGAAGGTAGCTTGTGGAACAGGTAACATTTAAAAGCTTATGTAAAAAAAAAATTTGATAAAAATTCTTTTTCATCCTAACATTTAGCCCATATCCGTGAAATCTGCTTTTGTGGGGGTGGTGAGAGGGAACAGCAGAAAGAATATTTATGTTGTTTTACTGGTTGGTGTAAGTAAAATTATCTTATGGTGAAAGCTACTTCAGGGGAAATGTGTAGAAATTTTAAGCTATTTTCTTCCTCTGGAAGATCTTTTGGTTGTTTGTGAGTATTTGGCTGAAATAGGACCCAGTCTTTGCCAGATGAGGCTTTTGCTGTTTTTAAGAGCTTAATCAAACACAGATTGGACATTTTTAAAAATGAGTTGGGAATGTTTTTACTGTGCTTAAAATAGCCTTTTATGGTTGCTTTGGGGAAGGTGCCATTGCTTCAGATATGTGTGACACAATTCCAAATTTGGACACCTGAATTGTTGTGCTTTGGAAAAAGTGCCTTTTGATTCAAGCCATGATCAGAGATCAGATAAGTAGTGGAGTATCAGCATGGAGTATGAGGGTTGCTTCTTTACTTATCTACTTCCTTTTCTGTTTTATGCTAGCTACTTTTAAATTTCTTTCACAGATGAAGACATTAGATTTCTTTAGTTCACGTTTTCTGTAAATTAGCTTTTTTAAAGTGATTACTTGCCTGTCATCTTCAACAAAATACCTTGTAACTGCCAGTAACGTGAACAAGAAGGGTCTGTAGCTGTTGGCTATTGCACCTTGCCCTCGTTGGAGAGGGCAGTTCTTTAACACTTTGAGAGCTCTGTGGAGGTGTCTGATTTTTCATAGAATCTAAAGTGAAGGGCTAATCGTTTTCCTTCCCCCTGTGAACTGTTTCCCCTCTTACAATAATCACTCTATTTAAATCCATCCGGTTTTGGAAAGCAGGGACAAGGTGTTTTTGATAAAAACATGTGGTTAAACTAAGATTTTTTTGAATGTGTTTTTGTTAGGGTCACTTAACAGGATGTGGTGTTATGAATGTGATATGTATAAATACTGTGGTTGAAGTGCATTTTATTAGCTTACATTTTAGTGTAAATTGAAACTCCCTTTATGGAGTAGGAAATCAATTTCAGGGACTTCTGCACAGGTTACCTTTATGGGCTAAGCTCTGGTAGATGGCAGTGCAAGTACTAACATTTTAAAGGCATCTTGGTCTGTGCACTGTGCTGCAAGGCTATTGGTGGAAAGAGAAATTTGATCCTGATGAATTATTTAAATGTGTTTCTCAAATTAACTATCTTAACGACAAGCATTAGAAAAGCTTTCTTGCTTTGTTTACTTTATCAAATTGAAGGCAACTTTCTTTAGGTTCCTTTGCAGTCTTAAAAGCTCCTTGTACAGTGACTTTCTGATACATAGGGTGCAGGGTTATGATATTTATGCTGCATTAGCACAGGGGACCTTCAGTGTAGCCCAGAGCCTGCTGGCTGTCCCCTTCCAGTTGTATAAAGCATATCCCAGGCACTACTGCTAGACTGACCAAGATCATAGAATCCTTAAGGTTGAAAGGGACTTTTAGAGATCGTCTAGTCCAACACCCCTGCACACGTGGGGTGACCTAGAGCATGTGGCACAGGATTGTGTCCAAGCGGGTTTTGAAGATCTCCAGAGAAGGAGGCACTCTGAACAATCTGTTGCAGTGCTCTAGGAATTTTTTCCTTAAATTCCTATGGAACTTTTGACGCTTCAGTTTGTTGCTATTTCCTCTTGTCCTGTTGCTGGCCACCACTGAAAAGAGGCTGGCCCCAACCTCCTCACTCTCTCTTGAGGTATTTGTATACAATGATTAGATCCCTTCTCAGTCTTCTCTTCTTCAGGCAGAACAGGTCCAGCTCTCAGCCTTTGCTCATAGTGCAGGTGTTCAAGGCCCCTGAACATCTTTGTAGCCCTGCGCTCTCCAGCAACTCCACATCCCTCTTGTACTGGGGAACCCGGAACTGCACACACTAGTCCAGGTGTGGCCTCACCAGTGCCGAGTAGAGGGGCAGAATCATCTCCCTCGACTTGCTGGAGACGCTCTTCTTAATATGCGCCAGGATTCCTTTGGCCTTCTTGGCCACGAGGGCACCCTGTTGCCCTTTGGTCAACTTGTTCACTGTGACGTCCAGGTACTTCTTTGCAGAGTTGCTTTCTGGAAGGTCAGTCCCCAGCCTGTACGGGTGTCTGGGCTTGTTCCTCCCCAGGTGCAGGACCTTTCACTTGTCCATGTTGAATTTCATAAGGTTTCTCACCACTCGGTTGTCCAGTCTGTCCAGGTCCTTCTGGATGGCAGCGCAGCCCTCTGGGATATCAGCTACTCCTCACAGTTTTGTATCATCAGATCCTGTATTTTAAGTGTTCAGCAGTGATTTTGGGAGATGAATAACTTTTACTTAGTGCAACTCAGCAATGTACAAATGTGTTTGGTTGTTGAGAGGTGTCCTGCCCTGAGGAGCTGCAGGGTAGTGTGTTTCTTATCTTGGTGACTTGAAGTAGGATGACACCAGCAAGCAGATTCAGTTACCAATGCCTGTGTAAAAGGCAGCAGCCTCTAGGAGCCATTATGGCTTTCAAAGCCACTGATAGAAACATATGGCTTGGAAGCATTGGCTAATACAGAGGTAGTCAGTTCTTTACGGATGACCTTTATCCTGAGGATGTGGTAGACTAGTGGTTATAATTCACAGCATGCATCTGAGACTCTTCACGGTGAGCAAGTGAAATGACTGAATTTCACCTGGAATCCATTACTTTTAGATTGAAATGTTAAGTATAGGACTCTTAATCCTCTAGATTGTAAAAAATAAAAGGCTCAGCAAAGATACTTTTGCTATATAGCAATCAGATTAAAAAAGTACCGTGTTGCATGCCATTCTCTGCATAATCTTGGCTTCACCACAGTGTGGGATCTTGTTCAAGCTTAAAGGAGTGTAAAATCTCGTTGGATCTGGCTCTAGGTGATATGTAGCTGTCTAATTAAAAACTGCTGGAACGTGGAAAGAAAATGAACTTGCATTTTATTTAACTTTAGGTTGTAATTTCCCCAAAACTCTTAAAGTGTCTGTCACTTAGCCACCTACCAGAGATGTCCAAATTGGTCTGTTGCTGTTAAACAGATCAGACTTCCACTTCAGCTGGAATGGGATTTGGGACAGAGTGCTCTGCCTGTGTTGTCAGCAGGGTTAAGAAGGCAGACGGGTGCAGCGGATGGAAAGGTGGGTGCATGGAATGTGGGTGACTGGCTGCTTCTGTGTGTATTTGGAGTTTGGAACTAGAACTCTCTCTACTCTCTAATCTTTCCGCTATTCTGGAATCTTTCAGGACTCCCCATGCTGCCTGACTGCTTCATGGCCAGAAATAGATAACGTTTTCTGACTGAGCTAACCGCAAAAATCACATGCACGTTGTTGTCATCAGAATTTGCTCCTGGCTGATTTAAGAACTTCTCATTTAGATACTTTTCTCTTCTCTGCACTTAATTAGTGGTGTTCTTCTGTCATCACTGAAGGTGATTTAAGTTGTGCATCTGACTTTCTTAATTCTCTGTCATCTGACTTGGTAAAAGTTTACTTCTGCAATGATTTTGCCTTGCTTTTGTTTCTTTGCTTGCCTTTTAGGTAGCTGAGAACTTTTGCTGTGCAGAGAGTGCATGAGGCACGTTTCAAGAAAGCTCTTAGCATGCCCAGCTTTGGGCCATGCTGTGAGAGAGAGGTTTTCAGATGCTCATGTATTCTTAGTACTATCCCAGATACGAACACTCAGGGCTTCTGTGGAGTGAGAACAGAGCTGACTCCTCTAGCTCTGTGTATTGCAAGTTAGATCCGTAAGTTAGTAAAACCTTCCCTCTGCAGAAATGTTTGGTTATTTGAATTGCTGCTGTTGTAAAGGAGTTGTTAGCTGTGAACATGATCTGTAACCATATATGAATAACTGGACTTCTGAAGTCAATGCCAAGGCCTTGAAACAGGTTTACATCTATATTTTTTTTCCCTTTGTGAGGCATTGGAAGTTTTCTGTGGTTTGGAGGCAGGAAATTAATTGATACGGGCTGATTCCCTCATGATTTTGGAAAAGTATCTCCAGTGACTAGTTAAATGACCTTTGCCTGTGTATTTGGAGACAAGTTATTTGACAGATTTGGGATTGGGAGAAGATAGCATGTCACTTTGGTTAGTACAGTTGTATTTTTTTGTTCCCTTAGCGGGAAGGTCTGTGGTTTGTTTCTTGGAATCATGTGTGCATTTCACCAAGCAAGTTCCAGCCACTCTTAACTGGTTTTTGAACATACAGTCCCCAGATGTGTCTGTTGCTAGAGTAGTTGCTTGTTAGGATTAGTAAAATCCTTGTCAGAGTAGATGGTCTAGCATGAGCTAGTCTTGTTGCTGCAATGCTTGTATTTAGATGAAATTTAAGATTTGAACTAAATTATAGATTATAGCGGTATTTGTGTAAAAACTAATTTATTGAATCTCAGCTTGTGACACTGGAGCACCTGCTATTTCATTAATTGACCGTCTAAAATGTCTGAAGAGATAAATCGATGACTGCCTTTGTGAGCAGAGTAAACTAATTGCTCTGGAAAAGCTGTGATCTATTTCTGCAATTAAGATGTTTACTTTTTCACCTTCCTTGCTTCAGCTAGAATATCAATGTTTGATTTTTACCTCTAAGACGTTCCCCTCTATATTGAGGGGAGTGCTAATACTAGTTTTGGCTTTAAGGAAGATTAAAATATGGAGGAAAACACCACAAAATATGGTTATGTGTTCTGCATTGTGGCTTCCTGCTGTTAACTGTCTGTTTTTTGGGCTTTGTATTTTTTGTTAGGAGAGGCTGTGACCTCTAACTTTGAGCTTATCTTGCACCAGTTTTTATTTCTGTGCTGTGCATCTTTCAAGCTGCTAGCAACAGAGCAGTCCTGTAGTTAACATCTGAAGACTTTACTTCTGGTTTCTTTATGTACTGTGTGTCCCATATATGTTACTACACAAAAGTGGCTACCATGGTTTGATAATATTTTAACCCATGGTTAAAGTGTTCCTCATCTATTTGCAGAGCCTTTCTAATCATTTGCTTGGGGAATAAATCTAGTTGGGCCAGCTAGAAATATCCTACGATAGTTCTTGCTGACCTCTATTTTTAAGTATTCAAGCATCCCATTATTATATTAGTGTTGGCATAATAGTGCTCAATATAATATGTTGGACACAACATCAGAATGACCGTTAAGGGCACAGTTTATAATACAAAGATTTCTTCAAGTTGCAAAGTCAAAGTGAAGCTTGTTCACCATCTGTGCTCATGTCCACGTGCTCATGTGCATGTCATGCATTTGTGGGATTGTATGGTGACCTGACATGGTGTTTTGGCTCACGTTTAGCCAGGTTTTTAAAACATATAGGTACTGTAGCACTTGTTTCTGTAAGCAGCTTAGAGAGGAGAAGTAATTTGCCACAGTACCTCTTAAACTGGCTTTGCCCCTTGAGGAAATGTTTATGCAGCCACATCCCTAATGAGAATTAGTTAGGCTTTAACCTGCAGTAGCAATGTATTTTGAAAATATGCAAGTCACTTGAAGGAAGTCTCTCTTTAATGTTTATGTCCTGGTATGCTGAAAGATATTTGTAATACTATTATATTAATTTCAAAATACTCAGCTGGGATATATTATAGTTAATTCTGTTAGGACTTTTATAAAAACTGAAAAATAAGACCTTTTCTGGTTTTGAAAAGAAAAATATTGGATGATTTAAGGAGAAAAGATAATTTCAGAAAACTTTTTTCCTGACATGCAAATAAGAGAATTTGGAGATTTTATATATATGTGTATGTATTTTCTCTCCTTTGTATTCTTTTATAAGTATATTTGACCAATTTTGTATTTTGGAAGTTCATAACTGATAGTAAATGTCAGTGTTGCCATGTTGATAAAACTGTAATAGCTGGTTGGAAGTTTTGGCAGAGCAGGGGCTGGATGCAGTGACAGTAAGAGGAAGTTTAACAGTAAAAGACTAAATATCTTTTTTAAATTTTTTAGACTTGGGGACCATTTAGTGGAAATAATGATTAATATAACTGTTCAAGATAACTATCCTGTAGTACTGACCTGAAGCTGTCACTCTTTAGGCTGAAGAAGGCCACTGTTTTTTCTTTTAACTTGCAGGTTTCTTAGAGTTCTTGTGAGACTTAGGAATCTTATTTTCTGTTACTATAAAATACTGTGATTCTTTTGCTTTTGTTTTTCCTTTAAACCATTTGTGTCCTTTCCTTGGATTGTTAATCTTATAGTTTGATGTTTTGTTAGTAGTCATCAAGGAAGAAAATGGAACTTAGCACCTTTTAAAATTATGATTTTCCTATCAAAGTCTGAATATAAGGAAGCCTAGTTGGAGATCAGATATGAGCTTAGATTTTTGAGAATTGTTGCACACACCTAGCTTTTCTTGAAATAAGTATCACAGTGAAAATAGTATTTTGAAAAGGAGATATGAAATACTGCAATTTTTCTTTATGCTTATGTGTCTGTGAGAGTGGGTTCTGAGGGGGAACTTGGTGTGTGGTTTCTTTTGCATTTGGAAGATACACGGGACATATTCCTCTCAATGTGATGCAGGCACCTGCTGTTTAGGTAGGTCTGTATACATTGTGTAGCAGTGGAGTTAACCTAAACCCAAATTTACAAGCAGAGTAAATGTTCGATCTGTCAGCCTGGAATAAGATAATTTGTCATGTGTGTCTGGGACATCTGAATTTGTAAAACTAAGTAGCTCTATAAGGTCAGGTTTGTTACCAGAAGACACCAGGCTCCTATCTGGTTTTTATCAATTATTTTTGCTGTACAGGGTTTCTTTACAAGTTTGTGTTGTTGCAGGACTCCAAAGACCAGCTGTTGTTAACTAAGAAAACTTTTGAAACATGGTGGATTACTATGAAGTTCTGGGAGTGCAGAAGCATGCCTCACCAGAAGATATTAAAAAAGCGTAAGTATCACCTTAGCATATATTATAAAAACTGGATATTTTAATGAACAAATATAATCACGTGCTCCTTGGACAGTGATTTTATTATCAACATTAGCGCGAGTAGTAATCAGTTCTGTACGAGCGTGTCTTGAAGTCTGATATAGTTTAGTGGTAGTTCCCTCTTCTGTGGCTGAATGCATTTACTAGTTTTTCTCTTAGTGAGAGTAGTATTCTTTTCAAAGGGGCTAATAAATATTTAGAACACATTTTTGGAAACTGGATCCCTCATTGGAAGAGGTCTGCCTTATACACATAGATTTTAATGGACCAAACATCTGTCATTATAGAGAAGTAAATGTCTCATTTAATTTAGGGATATTCAAAGAAAATGTAATACCTAATTTAAATCCTCATTTAGACTTACGATTTTGTATTGTTTTAGTAAAAGTATTTGTAAAAGAACCACTGACCACACTCTTCTAGTAGTGGAAGTAGATGTTTCGTTGACTAGCTGTAAAATTATTGGGAGTGGTCTGGAGGAAAGATGCAAAGCACTAAGAAAATTTAAATACCTTAATCCCTAACAAATTGTTTTTGACTTCTTGTGTGTATCCATATAGCATATTCCTTGGTTTTGAAGTATTTTATCCCCTGCCTTTTAGGTACCGTAAACTGGCATTAAAATGGCACCCTGATAAAAATCCCGACAATAAAGAGGAGGCGGAGCGGCAGTTCAAGCAAGTGGCTGAGGCTTATGAAGTGCTGTCAGATGGTAAGTGTCTTGAAAGGGTACCTGGGCTACAGGTCTCTCATTATCAGATACAACACTAGCAATGCTGAGGAGAACATTCACAGCACTTAAAAAGAACCTTTAAGCTCAGTTCCCAGTCCAACTCAACTACTCTTTTTCTGAAAGAAGGAGAAAGTGGATAGATGAGAGAGAATAAGCAGAAATTCTGAAACTAAAAATTCTTCATCTTCCTAGATGAGTAGCCCAAACACTTACCTCTACAATTTAAAATCCTAGGCCCTCTTTGTGGGGAGAGATGTCTGAATACCAAGATCTATTTTATCTGACTAGGTAAAAGCAGCTACCTTGAGCAGAAGGGACTTAAGTGTTGAGCTTCAGGAGTATGGTGCTCCCGAGCTGTGGCTGTGGTGTTATATTTTAGAGAATTCCACTGAGTTGTGCCAGTAAGCTGCTTTATACATCCTGATGTTTTAATGAGCCTTACTGTGGGGGAAGGGAGAGGCTTACCAGCTTGTGTTTTAATATACGCCAAAAAAAGCAGCCTGGACGATCTCTGAGGCATCAGCAGCTTTCATAGCTAGCTCTGTAGTCTGTTTCTAATTCCAGTAATATTGAATTCTATTCCAGCCCTTACAAAGCCAGAGCATTCTTTAAATCTTACTGAAAAGTTGGATTTCGTTTGGGTGAATTTGATAAATCCCAGTGAAGTATGATACCCAGGAGAGCCTTTATATTTAGAATTGTTTTGAAACAATTTTTTTTTTTTTTTAGACTGATCCATGTGATACAGGAATTCCTCTTATAGTTCACCTCTAACCTTCTGCTTTAAAAGCAGCACTAGCTTTCCCTTGTATTTTGGCTGAAGCAATCTGATTCACAACAATGTGACTTAAGCAGCTTTGATTATTTTTCTCTGTAATTGACTGCAGTTGTCTGTGTGCTTTTTCTGAAGTGTCCTTGTTTTCACCTGAGACCAGAGAACTTGGAAAGCTGAATTGAAAGTAGCAGTATCTATTTTAGCTTTCAGAATTTGGTCTAGTCTATCAAGCTGAGAGAAACAGAACTTAATTTATGGACAGTTCATTGTAAGCCATCTAGGTTTATTTTATCTTGAGTAAGTTTTTGCCTAAAATAAAACTAGGATATTGGTGTGGCTGTTATGCAGATCCTTAAGTTTCATCAGAGACATTACACTGCTAATATTTTTAAGATTTTTTTTTCTAAAAATACTGAGTATTTTAGCTAGACCAAATCCAAAGTTACTGGTGTCGTAAGTCCCTTGTGCAGAAGATAGAGCTGAATCCTCAACCACATTCCCTTGTTTTTGGCTGATGCTCTTAGAGCAGTGCACACAAAATAAGTTGAGATTTCACATGTTCAAGCTGTTCGGCTTCCACTGCAGTACCAACTGTGTTGTCTTTTCAAACCTAGTAATGCAAAATTGGTGCCCTGAATGCTGATAAGTTTAAAGGTTAGTATCTCTTCTTTTGGTACCTAAACTGCTTTGGCAATCCTCAACAAAAATGTTGTACATGTCAGATCTTGCTTAAATAAGCTAGGCTTGAGAAGATAATTAACTGAGAATACTGGTTAGGTAGATTCCTCCTCCCTTCCCCCCCAAATGTGATGTGCTTATTCACTGATGTAATGTAAAACTTCTCTTTATAGCTAAGAAACGTGATATCTATGACAAGTATGGAAAAGAAGGCTTAATGAATGGAGGTGGAGGTATGTTGGCACTTAGTGATTCTGTTTCTTATATCCTCGTGGAAAGCTCTTTTCTACAGCTTTTTAATACAGGAATCTGGAAATGTCTATATCAAGGGCTAAAATGTGGTCTCCTGAAAATAGAAATTGTAATATTTTTACAGCTTACCGAGTTGTAGTAACATACTAGAGATATCTAGAGTTGTATGAAAGAGAATTAACTATAAAACGTATTTTTGTATACTTAAGTTAGATGGTACACGAGAGGAAAATAGAATTTATAGACAGTTTAAATGACCCAAATACCATATGGGCCCAAGCTTTTTGCTTACTGGGAATGTGTGAGTATATTTGAAATGTAACTTCTTTTTCTGCAGGGGGAAGTCATTTTGATAACCAGTTTGACTTTGGATTTACATTCCGGAACCCAGAGGATGTCTTTAGGGAGTTTTTTGGTGGAAGGGACCCTTTTTCATTTGAGTTCTTTGGTAAGTAAGTCTTAAGTGCATTAATCCTCTGTCTTTAGCCAAGTGAATTTAGATCGTGGCTAACACGTGTCTCTTGCAAAACAGACGTAGTTAATATTAGAAGAATGGTTAGAAGTAACTCTGAAGATTGATGGTAAACATTGTTGTTTGTTTTTGACTATCTGTTTAGTTGCTGCTGCTCTTTGGTTTATTTAAGAGCAGGTTTGGCTTATCAGTTCATATTTTGTCTAAAACCGTGGTTTTAAAAACCTTAAAATCATGTCTGCTAAATCTCTGTAGATTGGAAAATACCGTGGAGAAATAATTCTGATATATTTTTTCTGTCCCGTCTACTGTGTTCAGCCTTCTGTGATCTGTAAATATTTAAAATAACTTTGAGAGCTCCTGAACTGGATGGGTTGGATAACTTGAACTGTTAAAATGTACAAAATGCTGACAAAAAGGAACACATCACCTAAAGGAAACAATTTTATGTAGGAAACTGAAAGAACAGTGCTTCGTATTCAGTGTCTTCCTATTAATCTGCACAGTAGTGTATGTAGATATCTTGGTATTTTTCCATCTTTGCTAGTAGCCTTACTGGGTCAATTCAGCTCTGATTTTATTTATATCTTTCTTCAGTGGCTACTTACTGGTCATCACTTGTTGTGAAAGGTTGGAAAGAGTTTGAGGAGTTAAATGTTGAATCGATAGAAGATTGAGAAGAGCTAGATGAAGAACATAGTATAGAATGAGTACTAGAATTTAGGGGAAAAACTCCAGTGGAAGGCCAGTAGAAGAAATAGAGGGCAGACTAGAAGAAGCATCTAGTAGCCCACTGTTGTTGAATGGGGTGATGCCCACTGAGTGCAGGAGGGACTGTTCGTGTGCTGAATGAATATCTTATTAAATGGTAAAGAGCAGCATTCAAGTGTATAATCTCTGTAAAGTCATTGGAATGAAAAATTTCTGAATTGTGCCATGAATACAGTCTGTTAAAACTCCACTGATCTGTGTTGCAGCACTTCTCAGTTCCTTGTCTTTGTAAAGAAAACTCTTCTAATCTGTTCATGTGTAGAAAAGAGGAGAATGTGTGAAGATTCTTCAGTAACTTTGTCTTTACTTGGTGAGCTCTTTCAGACCCCTTCAACAGAAATTAGTAATCTTTTGTTAAAGACACCTCTGAAAACTTCTAAAACTTTCAGGGATGTTCATATGTATTTTAACAGTTCATAATGAGAGAAGGAGCCCCATGTTATCACTGGTAATGGAAGCAGATTGATTCATTTAAGGGTGTGTGCCTCAAACACTGAGGAATGGAAACTCTTCTGGTGTATGTAAAAAACACTTGACTGTTTCTGGGCTCTTGAATGGATTGACTTTTGGTTAGAGGCATTTCAGATGATCCCTTCAAGAAAGGTTGCGTGTCGGTAGTAGTTGACTCATCTTTTATATACGTTGAGCTTCATACACAGGCATGTGGCACCACTTGAGATGACCTAGGGTATCTTAGATACCCGAGTATTTTCAAAATGATATGAGATCTATAGGACTAGGAGATCACATGGACCATTATCCTTCCACAGCAGAAGTTAGAGGTTGGACAGGGTGCTTTAGGGCACATCAAATGGCATTAGCTGCCTGTGTGTTTAGTCAACTGAATCCCATTAGGAAATGTTCTTTCTCTGTGGTCAGATGTGTAGCTAAGCTGCTCCAAAAGGGATGTGCTTCTGGGTTTATGATGGTGGCTGCTAGAAGACTTCGTAGAGTCTCTCCCCGCATAGCTTATAATTTCAGCATTTTTGCTACAGTGTGTTTAAGCACTTAGTATTCCTAAGATACCTTCTGAAATAGCACTTAATAAATGCCTCAATAAATATTTTTTCTAAGTGGAATAAAATTCAGGATGTATTTTCATCTAAGTTTAATATTGGAGAGGTGCTTAAACCCTTACGTGATCTGTGGGTGTGGTTTTTTTGTGTGGTTTTTTTTTTTACTGTTGGGAAATAAAGGTAAAATTAAACTAACAGCTTTGTATTGCTAGCTAGCTGTGTGCACATTTGTATGTAGTTTGGTGTTATCAAGCAGCAGACTTCTTGATGATTGCCAGCTGTAACGTGGGTTACATAAAATTCTATACTAGAAAAATATAGCAAGTTACTTCAAGCATTTGTGCTAAGGAATTTTTCCCTGGAAAAAGGCAAACCTAAGTGCAATAATTATTGTATATCATATTTTGTTACCTGTATTTTATGATTCTGTTACATCATAAACAGGATAAGAAACAGGATGATTTCATTAGCATGTTAATCTCAAGGACAGCAAGTGACTACTTAACAACCAGAGGTAGAAATTTGAGCATTTATTGCCCTGAGATGGAAACTTTTAGTGATGAACTTACAGCTTTATTGTTGATAAATAAGTAAACTCTTCTTGGGGCAAAAGGTATGCTTAGTAGTCAGATAATGGTCATAATCCATCCACATGCAGTCCCATTTTATGATAATTGTGATGTTTAGGCATTTTAGCATAAAATTGTTAGTCAGCTTGTTTCTTAAAACTGCAGTGCAGGAGGCTTTAAATTAAAACCATCCTACAAGCAGTGTCCTCCTTGTAATTAATCTGTTTCTTGACACAAATTAACAACCTTGGGTATTTCTGGTGTGCTCTCATATTTGCATGTTAATTCATTGCTTTGACATTAGTAGGCACCGTTGGGATTTTGTAAGCACCAGCCTTGGATCATTGTTCCCTGAATGGCCCAGTCTAATTAGAATGAGTTTTCAGACAAAACTTGGTACTGCCTAATGTGTTCCTGCCGATACCCTTGGTGCTCATATTGTGTGGCTGTGAGCTGGTTTAGCCAGTTAGTCCCTTGGAAAATTTAGGGTGTTTGTGGGATATGACATGGTGTTTTTGCTTTGCTTGTTTTTCCTGATGGCTTGTGAGTTAAATTAGTGCTGGAGCTCACACAAGGGGAGTAGCACAGGCAATGGCAGTGGAAGATGCCTCCAGTTGTGGGGTGCTCCTGACCATTTGGGCAGCAGTTTAATAAATATTAAATGCTATGTGTATTTAGGTTTGCCATATCCTAACATCCAAGTAATCATGGTATAGATGGAATTCAAAGGTAATGTTTTAAGCCCTCCTTCCCAGGAAGTTGCTAATCCCAGCATATCTGTTATGTCATTATAAAGATTTTGAAATGCTGTGTTACTTCTACTGGTGACTTCTCTATAATAATCAAGGTAAATGTGCTTGATGTGTGACTTGTGGAAATGAGCAGTTAGAAAAGACCACTTAGAACAGTCTAAACTGGTGGGTCAGCAGTGTTGGGGATAGGAGCTACTATGACACTCTACGTAGGCAGTCAGCAGTATGTTTGTTTTGCACTTGAGGCAGAAACTATTTCCCTGTGATTTATCTGTAGGTTTTGGTGGGTCACTGTGTGGTTCTAGTGATTCACTTTGTGTCTTGCGTATATTGTGCAAAAGTCAGTGTGAGATTCTGGAGATCTTTACTGCAAGTCTGCACTTTCCAGACTGGTTGTTTTTGAGTGGGAGGTGAGATGGGAAAACCTCCTGAGAATGCCATTCTGGCAGCAGTGCGTGGGCACGAGAGAAGCTTTGCTGGCAGTGCCCGTTTATCTCCACTCTTACTTTCTGGTTATGAATGCTAGCGCCGTGCTGGAATGTGCCTAGTGCTTCCATCAGGGGTAACGTGGCGGCAGCTGCCCCACTCAGGCTGTCCTGCCGTGGTTGGAGCTTAGGTAGCTTGAGGGAGTAATGAGTATCCTGATTTTCAGCAGGGCGTTAATCTACGCCTTGAGTGTTGCTGTGCCCCTGTGGTGTCCCCTGCACACACATGGGAGGGAGCTGGGAAATGCACTGCCATGTTTCCCGTGAAACCCAGTCTGGTGTTTTAACCTTCCTGCGAGGCTCTAATAGTACCTAAATTAGAGTAATTAAACCAAATGTTGGGCTGTTTTCACCTTTTCTGATGGCTTTAAAATACATAGTATTTATATAATATCTCACTCCCTTTTTAAGGGGTTTTGAATGAAAAAGCTCTACTAAATCACAGAAATAGACCTACAAGCCTGAAAAGCTGTTGTTTTGTGGAATTGTACTGTAAATGACACTGACTTAGGGACTAAAGACAGATGTAAGGTGTGGGAATTTGCAGAGTTGCTCTCCTGCTTGTAACTCTGACAGTGCAGGACCCTTTGGCCCCTGCATCTCCACAGGTTTTTTTGGGCACTCTTTGTATGCTGTGCCTGCGTGGCTGTAAGCAGAGCCATAAGAGGAGAGTATATTTTCTTAGGAAAGCTCTGAAGAATGCCTGTCTTGCACTGGATTGTCTCCTGTGTTTTAGGATTGCAAAGAGGCATCCCCCAAGGCCAGAACACTGCTGAAGTAGAGAATTGACCTCTTGCTTTGCTGAATAAGGTGGCCAAAGTCTAAGAGGTCCAAGCCTAGGTTAGGTTTTGCATTGCTAGCTTCAAAAATTCACCATGTTGAAGTTTAGTAGCAGGAGCTTCTGCAAACTTCCTTTAAAAACCTTGGGCACACAGGGAGGGAAGGATTGACCTGTGGCATAAGCTGACAGCATGGGGGCTTATAAACACAAAGTTTACACTGCAGATAGCTTAGTTTTTATTTTAACTCCAGGTAACTGAAGAAAAATGAACTATAAATAGAAAGATTAACAGTGGGACTAATGTAATATAGACTGTTTGTACACGTGAGTGAATGACCTTCATAACTAACTAATGAGTCACTCGATCAGGAATAAATTGGACTGCACAGCTATTAATGCAATGGTTTTACTTGCTGGTTAATATGCTAGTCTTTTTTTTTATGATGCAATGCTTGCTTTAGAAATACTGATTTTGATGGTTCCTATATTTCTTTGCCAAGAGTTGATTTTGTTTATTTTAAAATTAGAAATAGATCATCTGAATATTTGAAGATAAGCTTGTTCTGCATTTGAAACAAAATGAAAAGAGTATAGCACAAGAACCTGGTGGGGAAGGTGAAAGAGGAAGAAAAAACTTTAACATTTACTCATTTGCTCTGTATGTGAAAAGTTCATCCACTCATGTTGCTGAACATCTGGGGCTGCTTTTTTTGCTTGCTGTTTATATCTTCATTGATGGAAATGTTTGGATCCTGAGGCTGTTTTGTAAGCATAACTATGTTGCAACATGACACTTCCATTAAGCAACCAAATGTAACCCAAAACCTAAGTGAGAACTAAAATCTCTGTTCTTGGGTTGTTTTGTTAGTATATCTACTGTATTTACTGTAAATCAGCCTGGATTTTTGCAGTGGTAACGGAGGTGCAATAAATGCCATGTCAGTGATTCTCACACTGCTGAGTGCTAGTCGTAAAGGGTCATGCAGTAAAGTCTTATCTTGCTTTCGTACTGATAGTCCTGCTCTCTGCAGTTCCTGGGTTTTTATTATGCTATAGCTTATTCTGTTGCCTTTCAATATTAAATCCACACATGGAAAACCTGGTAAACATCATCTAGTGCTGTGCTGGTTCCGAGGAAGTTTGGATTGTTGGAAAGAGTTGTTGTGAAGCTCAAACTTAAGGTTTTAATGTAATTGTGTTGCTTTTTATTACACGTTATGTGATGGCAGTTTTATATTTTGCTCTTTTCATTTAAGAGCCCTTATAAAACCGTGTTTTCAGATAATCCTAGTAATAACATTTTATGGGAGATTTTCATTACTCTTGAGTAAATATGGTTTGCTTGTGTGTTTAGTACATGTATGTATATGTGCATGTATGTGGATATATTTAGCATGATAGAGAAATGGACTGGATAACTGCTGCTGTTGAGAATTAAGTGTCATACTTGAATTTGAGCTCGTATATTAACCGTGACCCTTCTCTCTGCAACCCCCTTCCTCCTGCCCAACCCCTCTGTTGAGGAGGGCTCTGTGCTGCTCGGACACACAACATGAGCCTTCCTTGCTAACTGGACAGATGCTAAAGTGTTTGAGGTACCTACTCTGGCCACTGCTGCAATAAATGATCCCTTTAAGCACTTTAAGGTCATGACTCAGCAGTCCCTGACTTCTCTTTTTATATTTCAGTTGTTTAATACAGCATATCTGCAAGCTGCTTTTCGGAGAACTGGTTAGGCTAGTCCGCAGTAAGGCAGGACAGAACTAAACAAAAAAAATGAGGTACTTGAGTGTGGTAGCAAGAGATTTGCTAAATTCCAATTCTTTCAGTTGGATTTTTGTGTCAGTGCTACTTTTTATTCTAGATCTAGAGAAGGTTCCCCTTGATAGCTGGAAATTCTGTAGAGGAGTAATGGAAGGACTTATCTTACAGTGATTCTGCCTCTAGATGCCTCTGAAGTTTTAAATCTCTCAAATGAAACTGATTGAATGTAGTTAACTTCAAATAAACATTTTTTTCCTGCTATACCTGCAGCATACTGTGCTGTGGATGCTGTGTATATATTCTATTTCTGCAATTCTTATGGCTTATATTACATTGGTAAATAAACAGGAATTTGCATTAGTTTTTAGAGTTTTTAATGGTAAACAACTAAAAAGGCGATCAAATTCTTTCTAAAATTATTTGGAGGTCTAAAAGTGAAACAAAACTTAGTCTAAGAGGAGTATAGGAAATTTTCATTTTAGTGGACTGCTTACCTTAATAGCATCAAATACATAAATGAAGTTATAGTCTAATATGTGACAAAGGTTTTTGTAATTGAAGAACCCATAATTATTATCTAGGACAATCACTCAGACTGCTCTCTTAAATGTGTCTTTTCTGTTTTGTAGAAGATCCTTTTGAGGACTTTTTCGGGAACAGACAGGGTCTAAGGAACAGGAACAGAGGTGGTGGATCATTTTTGTCTGCCTTTGGTGGATTCCCTAGGTTTGGAGGTGGTTTCCCTTCATTTGACACAGGTAAATACCACAGTTTTACAGTGAATGCAACTTCACAGTTTATTTGGTCATAGTGTGTCTCAGTGAAATTAAGTTGGTAAATTCTTTTCTTAAAAGTTGCTGCCTTAGTTCAGTAAATCTTGAGGCAATTTCTGAGTTAAAACTACTCTCTGAAAAGACCTCAGTTAGTGTTTGGTTTACATGAAAGCTTTGTGAGGGTTAATAAACCTCTGAAAAGCAGAATGTTGAGTTCTTAACTTTTGGTGCTCCAGTTTCTGAATGACTTAAGAATGGGTTTTGATCTGTTTGTCTTTCAGTGTTGACAGATGAGCTTAATTTAAGGTCATGAAAATACACCAATGAGATATGTGCCTAAAACTGGTGATACAAATTGGTGTCAGTTCTGGGGTACTTAACTGGAGTGCTCAAAATTTTTTTTTTTTTTTTTTTTTTTTTTTTTTTTTTTCTAAAAAGGGAAAAACTAGTTTAATAGTGGAGGTCAGCTGGCAGGCTTGGATGGGTTTTCCTCAAGAAAGATGAGGAACATTTTTTGGACAGGGCTCTGCACCAGGAACCTCAGCTGTGGGCCTGGATGGGAGAAATAGGTGGGGCTGGAAACATAATGTTTTATCCTTACCTGAGTGCTTAACAGTGCTGTGCTGACAAAACCAACAAGGATGTCCTGAAGCTAGGATGTAGTCCAGGGAGCTGTTAGATTTATGGAGTGGATCTGTATTGTGTACTCTTCACATCAGCTTGTTTTTTGCCTTATAGGTTTTACTTCGTTTGGCCCACTGGGCCATGGAGGCCTCACCTCGTTCTCCTCTACGTCATTTGGCGGCAGTGGGATGGGTAGCTTCAAATCGGTATCAACTTCAACTAAAATAGTAAATGGCAGGAAAATTACTACAAAGAGGTAAGTCATCTAAATGTGTTCTTATGAATATGTAAATATATATTTTTACTTTTGATGTTGTGATTATAATATGATTTTGGTTTCCCGAATTAAAAAAAAAAGGGGGGGGGGGGGGAATAGTGTAGAGGATTCCTTGGATTGCTTGGTTCTTGTTAACTTGGGTGAAATGTGGAAGATAGTTTTTCTGAACTCCTGAGGACTTGAGGAGGAATAAGAACTTCACTGACCCCTGATTGGACCTGTTTAGCCTGAAGACTGAGAGGAGATCTGATCCGTACATATAAGTACCTGAAGGGAGAATGTAGGGAGGAGGGGACCAAACTCTTCTCAGTGGTGGCCAGAGACAGGACAAAGGTAATGGCTGCAAGTTGAAACACAGGAAGCTCCATGTCCACATGAGGAAGAGCTTCTTTCCTGTGAGGGTGACAGAGCCCTGGAACAGGCTGCCCAGAGAGGCTGTGGAGTCTCCTTCTCTGGAGATCTTCTAAACCCACCTGGATGCCACCCTGTGCCCCGTGCTCTGGGTGTCCCTGCTGGAGCAGGGGGTTGGACTAGATGATCTCTAGAGGTCCCTTCCAACGTCAACTATTCTGTGATTAAAAAAAGGGAGGCATCAGTTTAGTTGCTGCTTGAAGGGAAGTGGCAGTGAGGCTCGTCCCAGGCCCTTATCTCCCTCAGTGCAGTTATTATTTATTATTGTCACAGGCACTGACTGCTCTCTGCCAGATAAACTCGAGCTTTAGAAAATAAGTGAGCTTGTTTTCTGTTGGCCATGAAGTTGCTAACTGGGCATCGAGAAGCCTTTCTATTTTATAAATATCATGAAATGCTTTTCCCTTTTATTGTACTTCCCAAGTGCTGCTGGAGTGAAGCTAGTTAGTTGTGTGACACCTAACTTTGGTTCATCCATTAAGTGAACCAAGCAGCTGAAGGCTGCTTTGGGAAATGTTTCCCTGATCACTGGAAAAATGTGTTTGCAAGCACTAGACGTTCCACCTTCTGACTGCTGCATGCTGGTGATGAGGGAGCCACTGCGTTAAGGAAACAGGAATATTGGATAGTGATAGGATGGTGTATGGAACACTGATCAGGAAGCGTTAGGAGTACTGAAGAAGTAATTAAGCGGAATTTCCGAACTTAACCCTTATGGAAGAGCATGGGAGGGAACCACTTTTCTGGTAGTTTGGGTCCCATATTTTAAAGTGCAAGTTTCTTCTCTAGAAAACGTGAAGTGTTCCCTTCTGAGGGAATTGTGCCATATGAGGCATGTAAAGAAAGACTATGCAAAGGGCAGAGTGTAATTTGCTGTCATGTGGACAAAATAAGCTACTTCAGTTATGCTGTCAGTGTAGAAGGTATTTAAAAAGAGAAGGAAATGTCCTTGGCAAAGGTGCCTTCCTGGAAGTGGCCATGTCATAAGAGCTGTTACATGCAGGTGTTGCCCACAGGTAGCTGAGTGTGTAAGAACATCCCTGGCCCAGGATGTCCAGGCCTCTTTGAGTAACGCTTTCCTTCTGTCAAACCATTCCCCCTGTTTTTAGTATTCTGCTCAGTAACTTTCATCTTCAGAGAAGTCTGCATCTATTTTTGTGCTTCTGTTTTTTTTTTTCCTGTGTCATGAGGGAAGAGGTCTAGGATATGTTGCCTTCCTAAAATGTAGACACAAATTAAGTGTTTTAAAAATAACTTAAATTTGCATCATTTTCACATTCCTTTTTTTTTTCATGTATTCTGCCAGCACTGCTGACAAAACCGATCAGTTTCGTGCTTGTATTTTTAAAACAAAGAAATCAAAATAAAAAATGTAGCTGTTTAATGATCCCTCCTTCCAGTCAGAGATGCTTAAATTCTGTCTAGGACATGCTAGTCATAAACTTAGTGTGCAGAATGCTTCCAAATTAATTGCTCTTAGCAAATTATAAGTGGATTAAAGACTGTCTTGTGTGCATTATACCATCTAAAATAGTGATTGAATCTATAATATTATGCATGTAACAAATGGGGCAGATATTAAATGCAACCTCAAGATTGTACGCTGCAAATCCACCAGAAGACATTTAGTTCTAGCTAACAGTGAGTAGTGACCATGGATGAGGGGACAACTGTAATGGTGCATTCAGATTTCAGGTGGGCAGTTTTCTTCTGAATGAGCAGCCTCAATGAGGGGGTGCAGATGGTTTTTAGTTACAGCCTCTGCACCATTAAATACAAACACTCACCAAATGCAGATGCGTTAAGTAGTCAGTGCTCCAGATATGGCATTAGCCTTCATTGTCTAAAAACCTACCTCTGTAGTCTCAGGCTGCTTCTAGTGCTTTAAAAGCTCTAAGTGTTTATTTCTCCTCTTGTCTTCCAGAATTGTTGAGAATGGGCAAGAGAGGGTAGAAGTTGAAGAAGATGGGCAGTTAAGGTCGCTAACAATAAATGGTAAGGAGCAGGTGCTACGCTTGGATAACAAGTAATTCAACGCACGCACTTAACAGAAATTTTAAGCTATAACAGCCACCATTTGAGGATTGACAGGAACATTTTTTGAAGATTCCAAACGAACTCAACTTTGTGTATATCCGTACTTAATCTTAAGTAGTATAAATAGCTCACCGGAGCTTGTATTTGTCATAGACTTTTGAGTTAATTGTTGGGGACCACATCGATAGGACCATTTTTTGTCCTTAAAATTGTTGTAAATTTCTGTATGCACTTTTCTTTTTATTATATATGATCCAAGGTGAACCATGATCCTTCAGTAGTGCTAGGGCGAGATGTACACTAACACTAGCATGAATCTTGCTTTTTTCCAATTTGTTTGAATGTGAACCAATTAGTAGTTTAAGTCTGCTGTGAAGTTAACATTTCCAGGATAACATTTTTAATAATTTCAACTTTTTTTTTTAATATTTAGTAGTGAACAATGTTAATACATTTCTGGTAATGCATTTCTGGTTTAAATAAATTAAGGATGTTTTCTAGTTGTGCATGAATGCAAACAACTTAGTAAGTTTTGACAAATGTTTAAATGTGTAATGTAAGCAAAAGGTAAACAAAAGTGAAGCCAGTGAGCTGAGTCTTTTGTCATTTGCTTAAAAAAATTCAAAATGAATAAATGCTGATGTTTGTGGTGCATTCTTTCATGAATGGCATTGGTAACCTTCTTGTGTCTGTGTGTGATTTGGGCATCTTGGGAAAACAGTGCTTTTTTCTGTATGTTTTTTTTTTTTCTTTTCCAACACCTTTTTCTTCAAGCTTAAGGATGAGGGCCTTTATTCTTTGCAGATGTTTTCCTCAGGGTGAGTGAAAACATGGTTTGAAATTGCTCTTCCAAACCTGTATTTGAAGCATCTGTTTCTAGGGAGCATTCAGAGGCTGACTTCCTAACACCATCTTTCACCTTTAATAGATACTTTTTTAGTTTGTTTCTTTAGGCCGAAGTTATTCTCTACATTAAAAAAAAAAAAAAACAACTCTCCAAAACTGTAAGTTCTAAAATCCCTTTAAAAATAATCCATAATGGGCATAAGCACCCAAGAAAACAAAACAAAAAAAAAATCTGATAACGTTTTTTTCATATTGTGAATGAACATAACTGGTTTGGAGAAGCCTTTTTACAAAATGAAAAGCTCGCTAAAACATCTTGCTATAATATCTTACTGTCTTTAGTCATTAACCAAACACAGCAAGATGGGCAAACACCTTTGATGCTTTAATGGAGCAAAGCAGGATGTTAATTTTTAGATAAGACCAGATTTTCAAAGTTTAGTGAGAGAAATTCCCTGGTTTCTGTATGTCTGCTGTGTCATAGATGAAGCAGACAAGTAAGCATGGCCACATGGGAGCAGCTGCCCTGCCTGAGATAACTTGTAGGTGTTCGTTTTTGTCTAGGCTTTGGCCATCTGGCCGTGCCCGAGTTCCTCAGACTGGCTCACTTTTTAAACCAAGAAACCCTTCAGATGATCAGTGAATGCCTTCTATGAGCACCGCCTGCTTTGTACTAACAAATGCCTCGATTATTCAGTACTGTTCAGAGAGAGTTGCTCATATTTATCATGCTGGATAACTTAACCCGAGAGGGACACTAACAAACTGCTGCAGTAGATTTAGTGCATCTTAAATGCTTCCCTTTGCCATTAGTGGCAGCTTCATAGAACTAAACAAAATAGCAGAAGTAGGAGAAGGAAGAAATATATCCTCCCCTTGGGGAACCACAGACGTTATGCACCTTTTCAACATTTTGCAGATTTCCTGTTACTTCAGTGTTGTGGGTTTTTTTTTTTTGTGGAGAAGCACAGACTTGGGCTACAAACAGTGGGGTTTTTGTCAGTGTTGTGTTTTTTGGATGGTTGGGGTTATTTGGCTTCCCCATTTGTGTTTCATCTTGATCCAGATGATAACTAAAGAGCCAGTTTATTATAAAATCTGACTTTGTTGTAATGTCTTGAGTTATGAAAAATGTTAATTTACATAGATCTATAGGAGACGCTGTGCTCCTTTATGTAAACTGTAAAAACTGCTTCAAAGCTGGTTAACCAATTAAAATAAACTTAGAACTATCCGGAGTTGAGTTTGAATTCCTTTGCATAGATACCTGCAACTCGGGTGCCCAACTGCTTTGCCTTCCCTTTTAACTGAGGGACGGGGAGCACTTCACTAGCCCGAATCCAGAACGTGGTTACGGCAGCACCAGTGGAAAATCCCTGCCCCTGTGTTTGCCTTTGATCTCCCTGCACAGAAACACGAGGCCTGTCGCTCACCCTTATCTAGATACAGACCATTAATTCAGGCTTCTGTAATGACATTCTGCAACACCCTAAAATCACTGGCAGTGCAATACCTTGCATTTTCCCTTCTGGTATTCCTGAGTCAGAGCTGGAAAAACCGCAGCATTAAATGTCAGCGTTGCACTTCCCTGATAGACAGATAAACTGATAAAGTGGAGACATAGACTGGAAGGAGTGAGTCAGCAGGGCTGAAACCCAGCAGCACAGCTTTGTGCAGGAGTGAGCAGATCCCTTAGACACTCCAGCAGGCGTGCTGTGAACTGGGGAGTAGTCAGTAGTGGGCCAAGTAGACTATTGGGCTGCCACTTCCAGTAACATAGAAGAATTTTTTTTTTTTTTAAGTCTTAGTAGTCTGTTAATCTATTATGAATTCTTCCTCTCTGGTTCTTCTATTAAATGTTACAATTTTCTTCTCCGTTTGGCTGCTGAACTGAGCTGCTTTTCTTGGGAAAATACACTTACCTGGTTGCTCTGTGAACTTCTGCATAGCTTCTTACTAATATGTACTTTGCATGTGAATACAGAACTGACTTACTGGGAGTAATGGATCGTCTAGGGCAAAAAATGTCCTTAGGTTTCCATTTTGTGCTATTTTTGCCAAACTGCTAATAGAAAAGGTTTCTAGTTCTAGCAGATGATATGCATCAACTATGCAGCAGCACAAGAGCTTTCAGAAACAGCCCGTGTTTAAAAGTACCGTTTCTTCATGCAGGAAGAAGGGATTCATTTTGTGCATTTGAGGATACTATTTATTTTAAATGGAGCCTCCTGCGGCGATCTGGATAAACTAAGATGGAATTGTTGGTGCTACTGGGTCGATCACGTTTGTTTAGAGCTCTGTCATGCTCCCCCTCAAATGCATTGACAGGCTGCAATAAATTTGCAGTGCTTTTCCTTGGTGCAAGCACATTCTGGTTTCTTGTGCATGTCAGTAATTTCAATGCAATGCTTTGGAAAATAGGTTTCTTTTCAGTATGCGTGGCATCTGCCCCTTTCACTGGCAGAAGTACTTTACTGAAATGTGGGTTGTGCCTTAGAACGCTTCAGCCTTGAAATCCACTCTGGCTCTTGCAGTGCTCTGTGTTTGGGATGCGGATGTGTGAGACTCCCAGATATTGCCTTGCAGTCAGAGAAGCTGCAGGGAGCGCTTGGGAGACACGCAGGCGATCGATGTTGTGATGGGCTGAGTCTTGGGCTGCAGAGAACAGGACTCAGAAATGACAGCAGACAAGCCCAGGCGTTTGGCGCCGCTCCGTCCGCAGGGGTCTCGGTTGGCCTCCCTGCCTCGGGGTATCGGTGGTTCGGCTGGGTTGGATTTACTTGTGGTTTTGTGTTTCACACCATCTGGGGGATTGTCCGGGGATGAGTTCGGTCTCTGGAGCCCTGATTTCTGCTCCTGAAGGTGCTTCGAGCTCATGCCCTGCTCTGCCTTGGTTTCGCCTGTGGTCCTAGAGGGATGGGCTCAACCTCCGAGGTGGTTGTGCTGCACAGGCCTGTGCTGTAGCTGTAGGATGCATGTGGTCAGAGCACTTCAAAAAGTGTAAAAACCGTTTCATGAAATGCTGTATTTTAGCTTAGTGGTAGAATTATTGTTAACTTTTTGGTCAAGGCCTTTTCGAAGTGCTTTTGGAAAGCCTGTCTCCTTGCTCCTGATGTTTGGAATTTAGTATTTAGGTTTAGTATCGGTTATTAGTATTTAGTTTATTCTAAGCCCTTATTTTTCTCACAAATAGTTGCAGTGTTTACATCAGGGGCATGGGGATCAGTGACCCCATCAGTCAGCTATAACTCTACCTTTAAAGCTTTCTAAAGGATCTGCTCCTGCTAGTCTTTGCCTTGTAACTGAATTGTGACCAAAAAATTGCTCTGTGGAGCACTGGAAAAAACAATTCTGGGTTTCCTCCTGTTATGACTTGACTTAAACGGTTTGTCCGAGTGAAAAGCATTTTCTACCTGAGACATTGAAGTTGTCCTCACGTTGTGTCACAGCTGGACCAAGCAAATTTACTTTGATATTAATACAAACTATCCTTTTGAATTCTTGATTGTTGTGAATCGGTGTGCCGTAGTTTGGGAGGCACAAAAGGCCTGGGTTAGAGTTGATTGTCCAGCTCAGTGTGGTCCCCACAGCCCTGAAATGTTGCGGGGAAGACGAGATTGGCTGGTGTTTCACAAAGCCTTTAAGTGCCTTTTGAGATGCTGCTGTCAAATTAAAAACAAAGAGGATGCTGTGGCCCGTACTGCTGAATCTGTGTGAATCAACTGCTGTTTCTAGGTGGTTGAAACTTTCCTGAGAAGTAACTTGCTGTTAGGACAGACTCAGTGCTGGTGGAAGGCGACCTGGGAAGCTGCGTGAATTCTCTATGTCCTGCTACACTTACTGTGTCCAGCATGTACGTGGTGGTTGGGATGTAGGAGAAAGCTGTGAACGACCAGCACAGAAACTCTTACGGAAACTGAGAATTGCCATCCTTTTGTGGTGCTTGTTTTACTTGGCAAGAGATTGTGGCTTCTTGGTTGGTGAAGACCGTATTCCTCGGCATCGGTCTGCCCTTCAAAAGAAAGCTAAGACTATAGGTAATTCTCAAATTGCTCCAGACTTTTACAAAAGTGTTTCTGGAGGAAAATGGAAATCTTGACAAAAAATTGTCAAAACTCAGTCTTCTCTTGAGCCTCTTTGAGTGCTAGGGCTAAACATCAGGTCTTGGAAGGACTTTGGCTGGGTTTTACTTAATGCTGCCTTTCATTAGAAGGCCCTTCAGTATTTGATTTTCTTGGCCATGCCCTGTTGCAGTAGTCGTTCAGGCACCTCCCCAGGTAAATCTGCTAATCTCTGCGTACACACCTCTTGCTATAGGTGCGTAGGAGACCAGCTCAACCCCTCATCACCAAGGACACCGAAGGGTTCCGTGAAGAAAGGCAGTGTCAACCTCTGCAATGCAGAGCGAGAGCTGGGCATCCGCTCAAGCCCTTCTGTAGGTGCCTCTGCTCCCAGGCGTCTCCACATGGGTAGAAGACTCTTCCTCCAGGAACATGGACCTGCTGGGTTTGAAGCGCCCACCAGACCACTCCTTTCATTAAACACCGTGTGTGTATTTGAACCGCAAGGGTAAAGGCAGGTCTCAACCTGCCAACCTCTCCATGCTGCTGCTTCACAGCATAACCTGAAGAGCATGAAACCACTAAGGGAGAAACAGGAGACCACGACAGCCTCCCTACACTGTTGGCATAAATCCTCGGGTTTCCTTTCCTTATTTAACTGTTGTCTTTCTGATCAAGAAGACCTGACCACGAGTTACCACAGTGACGCCCAAAGCAACAGCAAAGCCAAGCTGGAGCAAGAGTCTAAATATTTGTGTAGGCTGGGCAAATTAAATAAGATAAACGTGCATTTTTAACCCACGGGTTAACTGGTAGGAGAACCTGCCAAGGGTGGATTTCCCAGCTCTTGGTGTGGTTGAGGCTCTTTTCTGAAAGACACGTTTCAGAGCGAGCGAGTAGGTTGTACGCAGAAAATAACCTGATTAAGAAGCTTGGGCTGGGGATGTAGCAAACAGCTTGGTGATTCTTTAGGCATTTGTTAACATTCAGAGTCTTTCAGCAGGATTTTGTGGTGCTATTGTTGTCCTTCCTTGCCCCTCGGAGGACAGGCCGGGTGAGCCTCTGAAGGAAAGTAATTGCTTTTTTATTATGGACAAATGGGATGCTTAGTGATGAGGAGGAAACCAGGGTGAGGAGCTTGCTGACTCCTAAGGAACTGGCTTTGGAACATGCTTTACCAAGCCCTTGCTTGTCTCCTGCCCCTTCCCACAAGGAACCAGGCTGCAGAGCAGGAGGTCTCTTGCTAATGTGACGCTGTGACAGGAGTTTTGTTTCTCTGAATGCGCTGCTGTTAAACATAGGTGAAGTTTTCACAGTTTAAAGCTCGGAGTCTCCTGTGGAGGGCACTGCGTGCGCTTGAGTGTTGGGTTGCTGCAGTGGGAAGAGGTGGCGGGCTACAGGGCTCCGGCTCCGCTGCGGTGGAAGATGAGGAGCTGCCTGGAAGCGGCGCCTCTGGGCTCTGTGTGCGCAGACACGCGTTGGTGTCCCGAGTCTGCCCGGAGCTCCGCTTCTCAACAGTGGTCGTTTTGATAAAGATTGCTCTTAAGGAAAGCTCCTGGCACTGTAACTTGGCAGCATTTGGGTTGTATAACCAAAAGGCAGATTTTGGACCAAAACCAAAAAAAAAAAGGTATTTTTACAGTAAAATCCTTCTAATTTAGGTCTTTCTTACCTAGGCCCTCTTACCTCTTTGAAAAGTACCAACAGAACTTCAGTACTAAGTCTTCTGCAGAAATTTGCTGTAGTTTGAAATCTAACTATTCAGCACTTTATTTTTGTGAAGGCTCTTTTCTCTATAGCTTGTGAAAACTTTGACTTTACTGATAAAAAACTATAGGAAGAGATTTCTTAATGGGACAGCACACGTGTGTGAGCTGTGCTGTGTAGCCTGCCAAATAGAGACCTTTACAATACAGAAATTCTTTTGTTTTCAGGCAGTCCTGTTTTAAAGGTTAAGACAAGGTGAATGTTATTGCCACAGATCTCAGTTATCCCCAATAGTTTTGTGTATGAGCTGAGCTCCCGGCTGCGCTTCGCCCCTGAAGTGTTTGTGTTAGAGATGACTGGGGCTCTGGTAACTGTTCTCCTAGAATAAATCACGCCGAGGGCACCGGCCTGCCCTGTTGCAGGGGAGGCGCTTGTTGCCCTGGGCAGAGCAGGTTTTCCGTGCGGAAGGTCATTTTTTTACTGACCTGCTGGGGTTTTCCTGGGGTTCTCCCTGCTACCTGTGTCGGTCGCTATGTTTGAAACAACAGCAGCAAAGCCCTTTATTCCCATCTGGCTGCAGCTTCGGCTGTGGGTTGTTTTTCTGGGTGCGGTGGCAAAATTACTCCAATTATTGGGTGTCTCAGATGTCGAGTATGTGCCTGTACGTGGCAGAGAGCCAGTTCAACAGCCTGAAGCGCTGTGCTAATGTAGGTTAGCCGATCTGTTACTAATAGAGGTCAAAGTCTCTCCAGTTTTGTTTGGCTCTGGCTAAAGCATTCTTAAAACACAGGCCCTGAAAGGCCTCCCTTGAACTTGTGATAGAGATGGACCCTTTCGGGTGCTAGAACTATCTTCCTTTGAACATCAGGTTGCCACTAACAAATTTCATCCCTTTGGATGTGGTTTCTGTGTACGTGAATTTTTTTTCCTCTGTTCATGCTTCCGCTTTTTTTTTTAGGAAAAGGTAAATTTTCACTAGTGTATTAAAAATACACCGTAAAGAGAAAGTGTTTGTGCAGAAGTGCTGCAGCGTATCTGATACGGAGAGTTCAGGCAAGGTCAGAATTTTAATTGCCAAGTCCTCAGTTGTTCACAAACGCGCGAGGTTTAGGGCTCCGAACGACAGTCACTGTCTTGGATGGCAGCAGGTGCCTGTGAATGTGGGGTTCCCCCATGGCGGAGCCCTTGGGGCTCCTTTTGGTGTCTGTGTTGCATGCAGGGCGTCTTCAGTGACTGCCAAGGGAGCGATATTGATCATTACCCGCCTGAGGGGAAATCCTGGAGGCAGAGTTTGACTTTTTGAAACTCAGTGAAGCGCTTGGGAGATGCTGCTGCGAAGACCTGCTGGGGGTGGCAGTGGTGTCTGAGCAGGAGGTGACGAGGTGTTTCCTGTCCCTCTGCAGTGCTCTGGTTTCTGGGCAGGTCCATCCACCCCCCTGGTGAATTCCCCTGTCCCCGCAGAGCTGTGGAACGTTCACGTGCCCTCCAGGAACTCTGCTCTCCAATTCCTCTGCCTCTGGGGTAGCTTTAAATATCGCCCCTCCTTTTTGGCCCCGGGGTTGTGGTTGGAAATGGTTGTTCCTGGGCTTGGTGCTTCATTCCACAGACCTCTGAGGGGATGTTGAAGAGAGGAAGAGGGTGAGCAGCGGGAGGAGGAAGGTGCCTCCATAGAGGCCCCTGTGGCACCCGCAGTCCCTTCGCAGGGTATGGGATTTGTTGCTGCTTTCCCTGTGGTGGGGCAGCTGTTTCTCATAGATGTGTGGCCTTGCTGAGCAGTAAAAACAAAACACTGTGTTAGTATTTGAACCTGGCTTCTGTTTCAAAAGCTCCCTAAGCTCTCCTGGTAAAATGTTCTTTGTTCCCCTTGGATTCCTTCAGAGGGAGTGTATAGAGTGGCTGATGATACTGTTCCTGGGCACAAAAGGTAATTATAAGTATTTTGTTGTTGTTGTTGTGTCATAGTAATGTCCCTGGTTTGGTTTTGCCTTTTTAAACTGAGCAAAATGTAGTTCCTGTGCTCTGCACTTAGTGTTCATGATTATGTTGGTCACAGCTTCAGTCCTAGCAGTTTGCAGAGAACAGGGGTTTCTTCCCTGTGTATAAACATCTAAGTATCTTGTTTAAAGACTCTGTCTTTGCAGAGCTGTAATTAGCTGCAGTATTCCTTAGCTATGAGAGGTTTGAAGGCAGAGACTGAACAGCACTTCAGCCTTGAAAAAGAATGTTCCTTTGGGAAATGTTGGAAGTCACAAACCTGACTGTTGGAAGAGACCTCCCGTTACTGGAGAAGGTGTGATGTTTTGAGGGTTAGTTAGACCCTCAGTTAGAGGATGATGCCATTCTTTACATATGTAAATGCCTTTGTCCTGGTAATGCCCAAGGGGACACGAAATGCAGTCACAGGTTATGAGGTTCAACCTGGGAGGCCGCAGCCGCCTCTTCCTGCCCCAAAGTAGGGCATGAACCTGCTGACGTCCTAGTTAAGGTCCGTGGTACAAGACAGGACCTTTTCAAACGATGAACCTGAAAAGCTGGGAGCTCCTTAGGAGCAGCAAGGGCAGCGCCACATGGAGCACGGAGCACGCTGCTCGCATGTCTGTGAGACTCTCCCAGCTCCAGCACCAAGGCTGTGTTTCGATCAAATGGCTGGTTTTGTGCTTTGGCCAAATTACTATGGAAGTGTTGACAAAACAGCCGAGGGAGCCATTCATGACATTTTTGCGAAGCCAGTCATCAGATTCTTCTTTAACATAGCCGCATAGCTTTATGCTTTCGACACAATTCCTTCGCTCTTGCGGTAATCCGAAATTCGCTGTGCATAACGGTCTCAAAGACTCTTTTAAAGCAGATGACCAGTGGGAAGAAAATGCCCAAGCAGAACTGCTTTGGAGATGTTGATTTTAGTGAAAGCCACTAACATAAATACAAGATGTTGTTGTGATACTTTAGCACGGGGCAGGAGGGGGGAAGAAAGGAAAAGGGAGTTGGAGATCTGTTCACTGCTGAAGTAGAGGGGCAGTTTCCCTCGGTTGCTGCACGAAGAGGTTTCCTACTTAGGCACAAGACAGTTCTAAGGGGATTGACCTAGTGGTGATAATCCCTGGAGGGGATCAAGGCAAGGAGCAAGGGCGGCGCTTGGACGTGGCCTCTTGATCCCACGCTCGGGAGTTCCCCAGCACGAGCGAGGGGGACGTCGGGGTGGCTCCCGCGCGGAGCTCCCGGCCGGTGACCTCGGGAGCCTCAGGAGCCGGTGCAGGGACCCGTGGACCTTGCTGTGGCTCTGCCTTGACGTGAGGTGGGGGAGTCTCTGTTCTATCTCAAGCAAGTAGGACGAATAGAGGCCCTTTTAAAAATAATTTTAACAATACAGTTTGTCTGAGGAGAGACCAGAGGCTTGAAGAGACTGGCCAGAAGAAATCCGAAAATCCTTTTATAAGAATATGAGCCTGGTGCAACTTCTTAAGCTGGTCTAACAGACAACGTTGTGGATACATAATGGAGCACAACTTAACTGAAGAACATGGTAGACACCTCATGGGAGCCAGCAACGAAGCGGGAATAGCCTGTGTCCTCAAAGTTCACTACTTTATCTGTTAGGCCTCAACAGTGTAAAAAGCATCACAAATATGGACTTTTTTTATTATTCCTCTTTGCTATTCATGCGCTGCTGTACAGAAGACCTGTGTGCAGTGGAGTTTGTGGGATTCTTTCTGTTTGTTTTAGGCTAAAGCCCCAGCTGAGCAGCAGCGTGCAGATGAGGTCACGTCTGCTTGCTGGAAACACGACGAGGACCCTTGTTTGCTGCTGCCATTTGTAGAGACCAAAGTTGAGCTTTAGGAGCAGGACAGCTGCTGTAACCTGGGATTAGGCCCCCCGGGCTGCATCTGCTGAAGCAAATCCACTGCCCAAAGGCCTCACTGTGCTAAGTCTGCAGTTCTGCCCATCCTCAAGCTTAATCCCGAGCAGTAAATCCACTGAGTTTTATATGGGCCCAGTTTTTAGCAGAAGAGAAGTCCATGCTGTGGTGAGTGAGTTTTGGTAGTGAGGAGGTGAACTCGGAATCGCTGCAGTCGCTGCTCACAGCTCTCCTGTGTCTCAGGCTCCAAGGCTCACGCTCGCGGATGCGGCTGGACAGGAGCTGCTTTGGTGCTCGGTGGGATTGCTCGGAGCGGAGCTGCGAGGTGACACTTCCCTCAGCAGTCCCTGCTTGCGGCGCCGCTGCCGGTGGCGCCCGGCCTCCTCGCTTTCCTCTGTCATTGCCTGCTGGTGCGTTTTGTGGCCCAGCGCCTCTCGTCACGTGGCTCCATGGGGGCAGATCCGAGCGCTTCGCAGGCCCCGCGGGAGCCACCGCGCGGGATCCACGTGGGACTTTCCCAGCCCTTCCCTCTCGCCGCCGGCAGTGCCGGCCGTGCGGGAACAGCGCGAGCTGCCAGGGGAGTAGCCGGGTACACAGGCAGAAATGAAAGGAGGCCCTGGCTCCGAGAGCCAGGGGAGCAGGGGCTGCTCTGTGTGTCGAACCAGGAGGATGGCGAAGGATGCCCGGCACGAGGCAAACCAGCCATCCCCCGACCTCCTCGTTCTGGATACCCGGGAAAATGGGACCCAGGAACCCACCAAAACAACCGACTCGTGCAGGTCCCCTCAAAATCGCCGCCTCCGCCCGCGCATCGCCCGTCAGCGGCAGCGTCGAAGTAAATTCCCTTTACAGCTGGTGCTGCTGCCGCGGCCCCGCAGCTGTTCCCACATGCCGTGCGTGGTTTCTGGATGATTTCAGGCGCTTTGGGCTCAAGAGACATAATTGTGTTTTTATCAGTAGCTTTGGAAATGGCTGCTTTTGCTCAAAAGCGTCGTATCAAATGGCAGCGATGTATTTTGAAAGTCCCTGTCCAGCTAAGACAGCTCTGTTTTCCAGACGAGACTTGCTGGAATTCAGTTTCTGCTGAGCGCGGCAGAATCTGCGGGGCACAGACTTAAATGGATTTTATAACTCACGCTGTTAAGCTTCGCCAGTGTTAGCGTTTCCCGGAATTTAAAAACAAGCTTAGGAACAATTAATCGGGAGGACTTGCTCAGCATAGCCCACGGTAACGTTGATGGAGCAGAGTTTTCATGTAGTGTGTCGTCTGTGATTTGAAGAGCATTACATGCACACGTGTGTGATTTGAAGAGCATTATGTGCACACGTGTGATTTGAAGAGCATTACGTGCACACGTGTGTGTTCATGCACTTTGGTGAAAGCTCCTGTGCCTGGTTTCTTGTATCGGAGCTCTCCTACCTCCAGCACCAGTTAAGAGGATGTAATAAAGGTTCGAGTTGGATCCCCAGAATTGGTCCATGTTTCAGCAGGGTTAGTTGGTCACCTGATGTTTCTTTCCTGTGCTCTAATGTATCTGGCACGGATCCTGAAGAGGAGCTTTCAAGACAAACTGAAGAACCAGTTAATCTCCTGGGGTTTTTCCATGCAGGGTCATCTACGACTGCAGAGCGATTGTTTTTGTTACATAAGTTCTCAGCTGTAATGGGCTCCTCTAAAATGTCAGCCAACTTGCTGTTAAATCTGATTTTAATCTCCCTAGAACCCTGGTATCTTCTGTTAATACCAGGCAAATCTCGATACTGTGACTGCTGAAATACCAAAAAAGCTTATTGATTAAAATACATTGGAATAAGTATTTCCAGCCCTGAGCCCTCTAAAACCAGGAATACGTTTCCCTCCTCTGAGGTTCTGAAACCACCTTGTTTCACATCAGTCTCCAGAAGAACACATATATTTTGAATTGTCTTAAGAGAGACAGACACTCAAATGGCCTTCATTCATTCAAGAAAGATTTAAATAGAGTATATTTAGTATATTTAAATAGAGTATAAAAATAAAAAGGCTCATTCAGAGCCTTATTTTGTCTGTAGATAATAATAGGCGCCTCTCAAACTGCCTTTTTCTAATGTTGATTATGACAAGGGTTATGTGCTCTTCCTGTGCTCAGGTTCTCTGGATGGAGTGAACCGGTTTGTCTCGATTTTGTTGTTTAATACAGGAGAAAATGCGGATTTTTTTTCTTAACTCATTTAAGAAAATAACATGCAAAAATAGTAGGTCTTCTGCCCTAAGAACCACTAAGTCGCAGCTTCCTTTCACACAGGAAATGACATGATAAAATTAAATACGTGGCTCAGCATCCTCAGGATGTTTACCCCAGTTTGAGTTGTGTATTTCTGCTAATTGCTACCTTGCTAGTATTTAAAGCTGATTTCTGGTGGGAATTCAGTGCACTTGTGCATAGCCAGGATGTATGTGCGTGTTACCCAAAACATGACCCAATAATTATGCTGCTTTTCTGAAGAAGAGCACGCTTCCCTGCTGGGTGTTTGGTGGGCAGCAATGGGAGTCTTGGGCGCAGACTGTAGTTTCGCCCTCAACGTTCATTCCTCATCGGGTAGGAGGATTGCCAGCCATGCTTAAATACAAAACACATTCCAAACAAATGCCTTATTCTCTTCCCCCACCGTGGTACCTCGTTCCAGAAACAACTGCTTCATCTGGTCGCTGTGTACTTGTGGATCACCTGAAAGGGAAAAGCAGAGGTGTTTTATGGGACTTGATGTGAAGAGCATACGAATTCTGCGGTGAAGTCAAGAAAACCGCTTGTGGTTGGTTATTTTCCATGCTTTAAGCTCCCCGAAGCAGCCTACACTTAATAGCAGGTGTCTACACTTTTATTGATAGCTGTGGCTCAGGTGTGGATAGGTAGGTAAGGAAACGTGTGTAGGAAAAGGCCAAGATGCAGGGCCATGAAGCAAGGGCTCAGTGACTTAACTCTCCCTCTTCAACTAAAGTACTGCCTGTTACTGTTTTCATTCTTGTGTCTCTTATTTTCATTTTCCAAGAGCAAACATGGACTACTCTGCTATGGCTGGTGGTTCCCCTGCCTCCTGGTCAAAGCACTGGGCTCAGCTGGTATGAAACGTGCAGAATCGATACAGCCCCAAATGAACGCGAGTGGCAATGACTTTCTGTGACAAACTGTTCCGTCTCACGTGGGCAATGTTGCCCTCTACTGGTTAATGACAGCCCGAAGAACCTGGGACTTCCCCTTTCACGCAACGGGAGAAGTTATTTCTCTGCCCAAAGGCTTAAGGCTGTTGGGTGAGGCGGAAGGCAGGTTTTGGTCTTAATGAAGCTTTCCATGGAAGTGCAGCTTGTGGTTTCATGTTTTCTTTTTTTAATTATTTGTTTCTTTCTTTCTATTTTTCTTTACCACAAGTTGATTTTCACTTGAGAGAATCTGGTGCACCTGAAACCCAAACTTTCTATTATTGCTCCTAACAGTGAGTTAAGACACAGCGTGGCAATGCTGAATCCCTAATCTGCACAATTAAGCCCTAGGATTATTACTTCTCCAAACTGGTTTTGCAGGCGAAGTAACTGCAAGGTTTTTAATTACTGGTTGCATTAACAGAATCAGACCCGCATTTAAGACCATAGTTTGAACTGCAGCCTCAGCAGGCACCACCAGGCCCCCCTTCACCTGCCCTACTGCTTTGGCTGTTCGACGGGCTGGAGCCAGCACCTGCGTAGCGTTAAAATTAAGCTTGCATTAAATAAAAAGGATATTTTTATCTTGGGTCAGTTCCCTGATCCAGTTCCACACGTGGCCGCTCCTGCGTGAGGTGGCGCAGGGCAGAGACGGGCCGCACTTACCCGTGGACAAGGAGAAAGCGAGCAGTTTGTGCGAGTAACAGCTCCGTTTCTCTCACAATGGGCACAAGAGGCAGAGCGGTGAACGGGAGGCTCGCGCTGGGCCCAGCACAGGGAACCTCTGACAACTGCTCGTTTTTCCTCAGACGAAAGCCTGCCTTTTGCTCAGGAGGAGAGGTGGTCCGTTGTGCCACGAGACGGGCTTGGCTGTGGAGCTGCTGCCCGCACGGAGGGCTGGGAGTGGCTTCGCGGCCGCCTCGGGGCAGGGACAGGGGGTTCCTGAGACTGGAGGGGCTCGTTGCCCTCGCAGAGGGAGCCTGGGCGACTCTGTGGTCCTGCTGCAGCTCAGGGTGTTTCACGGCAGCTGTTGCTGTGGAGCAGACGTGGCCTTGCAGCGAGGCTCCCAGCGAGGCGCCGGAGCAGCCCCGAGGGTGTTCCTTGCGGTATGACCTAGTCCAGGCAGCAAAGCGCTGCCTGCTGTTCCACAGTGTTGGAAAGTGTGGGAGCTTCCACAGAACGGGTTAAAAGCAACTTCTAATGGAGCCTGGCTCTCCCTGAGCTCAATGTCCATGAGCTACCCTCTGCTTTCCACATGGGCCGTCACCTTCTTGCGGGCCAGCAGGAGCTCCGAACCCAGGGGCGACGCTCCAGCCGCTCTCGGCTCTCTGGACGCTCTCGCAGCTTCTCATGTGGACCCTCTGCTGGCGTCACGGGTTTCCCTGCCCTGAACCCTGCTGCACTGCCCAGCTCAGCCCCACAGACCTCAGACGAGAGCCGGGACAAACCGGAGTCCAAACTCGGCTGTCCCGAGCTCCTCGGGCCGCCGCCGCGGCAGCACAGGAAAAGGTCCAACTGCAGGACTCAGCTTTGGATCTTCTCCAAGGCAGAGAGAAATCTGCTTTCTCTTTTTTTTTTTTTCCCATCTCAGCACCATGGGAGTGCCCAACTCCCTTTCTCTTGGTGTATACTCTTTCACGTCGCAATGGAAGTACGAGCCCCATTAGAGGGGGACGTGCTGCCCGAGGAGCCTGTCCTTGCTCGGGGCTGTTTGCAGAGGAGCCGCTCAGAGGGCGATGCAGGAAAAGCCTCTGGGGAGCCCAGGGCCACTCTCCGCCGTGGAAAAGAGTCCCCAGCCTCGCAGGAGGTCTGTGGGGGCCAGGCGCTGTCCCCTCCCAAGCGGAGCTCCTGTCCGGTGCTGCAGGCCCACAGCATCCCGGAGCGTTTAAGAGAGCAAAGCTAGCGCACCGGGTGTCTTCCATGCCTTTCCTTTAGCTTGGCTCCTAGGGAGCCCAAGCGCTGCTGGCAGACCGTGTGTTACGGCCTGGCGACCAAAGGCAGCTCGCCAAGCGCTTCCCAGCATGGCCGGGCCACCCGAGGAGGCGGAACAGGACAAGGGGTACCGGGCAGAGCGGGGCCCAAACTCTGCTGCGGGGAGCAGTGAAGTTACTTGGCCTTCCAGTTGCAAAGTGCCGCCCGGAGCCGGCTGGAGCAGGCTGAAGCTGGGGAGATCCACTTGGGACGTGGCACCAGCGTGGGGATGGCAGCGTCGCGATGAGCGCCTCCCTGGGACGGTGCCTGGCACGTGGAGTGTCCCTTTGAGACGTGTGTGGAGCAGGAGGCCAGGATGGGGATGAAGCCCGTGTCTGCTCGCACAGTGCATCTGACACTCACACCCCAACCTGACTGTGCCTCCGGAGGGGAGGCCTCTCCTCATGCTGGGGCGTGTGTTAGGAGTGACTTACCCTGATGGGATATTTTGTCGGCTTGCTGGACGCTGGTGTGTGTGTGAGTTTCCTCTCTGCTTTTATCCCCCTCTTTTCCCGTAGACCTGGTGTTGTCAGGCCGTACGCCCCAGCGCTGCTCAGGCCGGCTGCGCCCAACACCTGCAGCAATGACGCACAGTGCGACATGCCACAGGCACACACGGGATGTGGGTTGCTGCAAATCCAGCGTCTTGTCGGAGTTTGGGTTGGTTTGGTGTTTAACCCTGTGCAAGGAGAAAAAACAGTGTGTGTTTTTTTTTCTGTTTTGTTTGCTTGTGCCTTCCAAGACGGGGTCACTGCGGAGGGCTGTGAGTGTTGGAGTGGGGATCAGCACCTGGCTGTGCAAGGGGGTCCCCCTGTAATGCCCGCGCACACGGGCTGCCCTATGCTCTAAAATGACTTGTTTTTACACCCGCTTTGCCTCCTCTGCTCACCAGGATCTCCCGTGACGCATCAGCAGGTAACGATGGCGGAGCTCGCCAGGGCTGGGGGCCGCTCCATGGGGCCTCCTCCCCTTCCGGGCAGTTGTGCAGCTCTGGAGGAGCAGCTGGGGCTGGGGCTGGGCGGGCAGGTGCCTGCGGGGATGCAGCACGCTCCATGCAGAGAATGACACCCCATTTCCTCAGCACTGTTAAAGATGCTTAAGTAATCGAGTTAATGGCACATTAGAAACCCCTGAAGGACAGAGTGCTCCCCGCCTTTCTCCTCCCTCTCTCCCTTGGCTCCTGTTTTCTCCGTGGTGCCTCGTTGGCTCCTTTCCTTGCCCCATTCTCGCTGTGTCCCGTGCGATGTGCAGTGTGTTCCTGTGCGTGTGTGCGCTGGGCTAGTGCTCATTGCCGTGAACAGTGTTGGTGCCGTTACAGTTTCCACAGCCCGGGAAAACCTCTTCAGCAGCCGAACGGCGTGTGCATCCCTGGGTCCTCCTTGTCTGTGTCGATGTTCCCATGGGGCGTTGTTATTTCCGCTGCCCTCCTCTCCGCTGCTGTGTCTGCCTCGCGCCCGGGTCGTGATGCAGCCCCTGCCCCGGCGCTCCCTTCGCCTGCCTCCCGTCGTCTCCCTGCTCTTCGGGGGTCCAGCCTCACTATTCAGCGGTCCCCCGTGTCCTCGCTGTCCCACGGGCACCTCCCAAGCGCGGCGCCCGGGACACCTTTCCAGAGCGATCCCGTGCAGCGGGAGGTGCTCGGGCTCCCTTCTGGCTGACCCTAACCCCTCGGCACGGCAGCGGGGCCAGCAGCCGCCCTCTCACGCGCTCTCTGCTTTTGCAGGCCGTGCGGACGAGGACGCCTTCGCTGAGGAGTGCCGCCGCCGAGGCCAGCACGCGCTGCCCGCGCAGCCCGCCGCACGCCCGCCGCGCCCGCCGCACCGGCCCGCCGGCGCCGCCCGCCCCCACAGCGGCGACGACACGGATGAGCAGGACAGGGCCCGCGGCGCCTTCGAGAGCCCCTTTTGGTTACCAGGTGCGCACAAGCGCGGCGGCCGGGGCCGGGCCCGCGGCGCGGGCGGGCGCGCGCGGAGCTGGTGCTGCGCGCTCACCTAGCGCGGAATAAAGGGCCCTCCTGCCTGCCTGCCTGCCTCCCGCGCTGCCTCCGCTCATCCCTCCCGTCCTGTCCCGTCGGGAGCCGAGGGGAGGAGAGGGCTACTCCTGACGGGCCCGCACGCCACTCCCAGCGCTGGGTTTGGGGCAGGAGACCTCGACGTGGCCCGTTACTGAGGAAATAACCACAAACAAGCGAACATTTCAGATCCTTAGGGATGGCAACGCTAAATCTGCTATCTCCCCCAAAAACACAAAGTTTGAAATTTCTCTACAGATGCCTGACTCTCATTTCTCGGCTGATGTTTTGCAAAATGCTGGGTCAGGGTCATGGGTTTTGGCTCTAACTGGGACAAGTCCAGTTCTCTGCAATTGTAACAGAGGACTTGGTAGTGGCTTCCAAAGAGCTCCCAAGTTTGAAAGACAATTGCAATTTCTGGAACGATTTTAGCATTGCTGAGGATCTTTAGCTGAAGAGCTATTTATGCTTGTAGGCACACACATGTACAATTCGGATGCATTTTTTGCAAGTATTCACACAATCACAGAAACCTGTAGCAGCCCGTGAGTTACCACAGAACTCCCATTCCCTTTGTCATTGTTCAGCTATTCCCCCTCCTTCAGTGGGTGTCCTCTCCATGGAGCGCCTTTGCCTTGCCTCATTTATCCAGGCTGCTCCTGTTAGGGGAAAGCCGCAGCATCTGCAAGGCATGGGGCTCGTTTTGCCTCCCCTGGAATCAAGTTTAGGAGGTGGGAATTGCTCCAGGAGTGCCCAGCTCTTCCCTGCTGCCTACAGGGGAATTTTGGCAGAAGCCCTTAGCCCAGTGCACAATATTCAACACACTTAAGTGAGATGTGAGGTGAATTCTCTCCGTAGTGAGGATTTCCATTCATTACGGCCGGTTTTAAATAGAAAGAAAATCGATTTCAACTTGATTCTCTCTCTGACTTTGCCATTTTGCATTTCACTAAAAATTCGTTTGAGTCTCATATATTAAATGTTCTTGTAAGAGCCATTTAGAATAAAACTTTGCCTCCTATGCTCTGGAGTTGCTGCTCATCTCCAACCGTTCTACAGCTCCAAACAATTTCCTTTTCTTTTTTGTGGTAAAAAGCTGGATTTGACAAGCAAAGCACTCCGGGGTTGTATGATGGATGCCTGGCTAGTGGTAGCCAAGCTGTAACAATGTAGTATTCAGGCCAGCACCTGGATGTTGCCAGCAACTAGTGGTACAGAGACACCTGTCCCTAAAAAACTACTGCTCGGTGTTTGATAATTTTCACCTTTTATTTAGTAAAAATGCTTGAAATGCTTCATTGTTAAAGCACTGGAAAATACACCACGCAAAATATCTTTATTTGCAACTTAATATTGCAAGGTTTGATCTTCCTTCTGAATGAAATAGCTTGCGTTAACCTAAACCTTACAACATTAATAATTCATTTTGGGTCCATTTTCATCTGCTGGCATCATTGAAGAAGAAACCACATTAAAAGAACTAGCTTAACTAATCTTGATCTTCTCCTGGCACAGATTCCTCTGCTGCAAAGTGGAGCCACTTGAACTTCATTTCATCCTCCGTGCAGTCTCCCTGCTTTTTACCACCATACAATTTCTTAAATTCCACATCGCTAACTCGTGGCGTCCTCGTGGCTGGTTATCCTAATTAATTACTTTCTAATTCCTCCGTGTACTTGCACCCGGGTACGTAATGGAATGGGAATGGGAAGCAGAGCCGCTGTTTTCTGTGAGAACTTAGCGTACCAGGAGCTTCGGAGGTGAGGGGATGGAAGGAAATGGATTCTCCCTTCGCTCCACATTCCACAGCCTGACTCCCTGGCTGGAAGGGGATGTGGTAACGGCCACATTTTGCGGGCAGAGAGGGGAGGATTGGCCGGCAGCCTCGGAGACTGGCTCGTTGCCTCCTGGCTTGGCCTGAGCTGCCTTCGTGCTTGTGTTTTTGGCTGCTAGCAGGGAAGCTTCCCCTTTCCCCAGCTTTTGTTTCCCATAGACGGTGGCTAAATTAGGTTTGGAAGGTCTTCCAAGGCTGCAGAGCCTGGCAGGCTGTTGCTTGCCGTGTGGGAGGAAAACCTTGGATTCTGTTCAGCCCTGGTATTACCTTAATTAAGAGCAGGGAAGCAGGTTGTATCTGGCTTGGTATGTCCTTGTGGCAATTCTGGGCACAGCCAACAAAGAAACCAGTGCAGTGAGCAAGCGTGAAGAAAGGCCCCACCAAGGTGCCAGTGCTTTTCCAGCCCCCTGAGAGATCAAAGCAGAAATGACATCAGAGGGCTGGACGGGGAAGCTGAAGGACTCACCCCTGCACTTGGCAGTGAGGCTAGTTCAGCACTGGGACGGCATACCGAGACAGGGTGGGATGCTCTGTCACCTCAGACCTCGACGGAAGGTGCTCCGTGGCACGCACGGGGGCTGTGGAGGCAGAGGGGCGGCAGTAAGTCGGGTGGAGGTGTGTGCTGGGCAGCGGCTCGGCCTCCAAGGAGGGCCTGAGAGGGTATAAGAGCACAGCTCTATGGAGTGAACGGAGTCCCACACCTGAAATGGCTCCAAAGCTGCGAGTGGGAGGGAATTTTGTAGTGGCCCATGACAGTGTGCTCAGTGTGGAGTGAAGGATGGTGCCTCCAGCTCAAGGAAGAGCACCACTGTCCCCTAGCCCCAACTCAGGCCCCGTGAGGAACGGCACCTCAGAGCCTGGACGGGGAAGGAGGCTCTGACCCCCGCTCCATGTTCACAGGGTTCCTACCATAGAAATCAGACCTAGGCCTTATTGCTGACTGACGTGGCTCAGGAAGTGGGCAAGGGGCAGATGTGGGTGCTGGTTGTCACCTCGTGAGGGACACGCCGCTGCCTCCTGCCACCCGCGCCCATCGTTGGCGGGAGGCTGCTCTGAGGGCAGTGGGAAGCCCCCAGTGCTGGGTCGGAGTTCTTTCCATGAGGGATGTGGCCCCGGTGGGTGTACGAGCCTCGTGGCAGTCCCCCGAGGACGAGAGTTAGGAGCTGCCCTCGGGGTCGGGTGTTTGCAGCCCTCCCTCAGCACAGCGCTGACGGAGTGCGGCCTCTCCTGCCTCTTTGCGCAGGGGAAGCGGCTGCGAGTGAAGTTATTTATCACAGCAGCTGGGAACAGAAACAACCCGGCAGTTTTCCATCGGGAATACTCTGCATTCGTGTATTATCTGCTATGCTGGCCAACCTGTTTCTGCGTGTCAGTGATAACACTTGAAAGATTTCCACTTTTTAGCCTTATCATTCCGCAGGCTGGTAAGCGACCATGTTGTCACCTGCCTGAATATCTTTGTGCCATATTATTTTAACATTTAAGTTGTTTTATTTATGAGACAATGGATTATGTGGCATTTATTTCAAGCCATAATTCACTTTGGCTGGTTTGCAAGTTTTTTTTAAGGAAGAGTTGCTAGAAGTGCTTTCAATTACTCTGAGGAAAGAAACTGGACTGTTCAAAAAAGAAAGGGTGGTGATGGTAAAGATATAAAATAGCACTATCCAAAGCAGGATGCCTGGGTGCGGAAGACGTTTAGAAATACTGGCTGTGTTTTGAGAGTGAAAAATGAGAAAATGATGAATCTAATCATCTGTTAGGTTTTAATGATACTTTTCCAAAAATCTGCATGAGTGGTTCATGGTTATTACAGGGACTAGTTCTGATCAGCTGATATGATGCTGTTTTTTCCCTCCACTAAAGGGAAGGAGGTTATTCCCTTGACTAACCAGTTCTCAGGAAGCAACGTGCCTCCTCCTCCTCCAGCACTGGCCTCATTGGAAAATCAGAGAGGAGCCAGGGGATCCCCAGGGATACGTCGCTTACTGCCCCTTTCGCTGCAGTATAACCAAAGTCAAGCCAGGTTCTGCCGGCGTGAGGGACGCACGTGAGAAGGAGAGCTCGTGGTGGGAGCCGTGGTGCGATGTCCCCACAAGACGGGGCAGCAGCGGCAGCCGCCAGGAGCGGCGTCAGCGGTTCCGCAACCACCCTCGGAGCACTGCCCGTTTTGCTTCCTTGACAATGAAGCTGGTTCCCACGCCACCTTTGCCCAGGCCAGTCGCTTATGACAGCGTTGCTAAACAAATATCCCGGCTCTTGACTCATCTGATCTGGAGTCATGAAGCAATGCTGTTGGTGCAGCGTAGGAGCTAGGATGATACCCAGGAGCAGCTTTCTGTGCTGCAAGGGACTGTCCCCTCATGCACAAGCTATTGCTGATGTCGGGTGTACAGTTAGCCTGAAGAGTTTGGTGCTCCCCATGCCTGAAACCCAAGCTGCAGTGCTGCAGTTGTGGCAGCTCCTGCTTGGGAGCGGGCCCAACCCCATACTCGCTTCAAAACTCTGGGTATCCTAATCCTTATGTCTAGCAACCCTTTGCTTTCCCATCCTAGTCTTGATGTTGGCACTAAAATGGAGAAGTGGGTGCCAGAGCAACAAATCCGTAGCCTGAATGGAACATTGCCATGCAATGTATATGTTGCAGCAGGGCGTATAGGGCACGTAGCTGAGCACGAGCAGGTTGAAGAGCTGCGTATAAAGTGCATATTGTTAAACCTGGGGCACCTTCCTATTTACTCAGGAATCTTAGCATTGCCTGTTCTTAAAATGGAAATGCAAATATCATGGTGACTCGGGCTACTGCGAGCAGGAGGCACCAGGACTTAAGTTGCTCCTGCTCCATACAAGTCTTACTTATTGCTACCTTTGGAAAGCGTTCCAGTTTTGCATGTGCTCTAATTTTTAAGGCTTTTCCTGAATGGCTTTGAAGTCTTCTGAAAGTTCTCTAGATCTTTTCAGACTTCAAAGATTTGCAGAGTGTTCTCTTTCTGTCCTACACTCATAAGGGATTCAGTAGAAATGACTATTAAAAAAAAAATCAACCCTCCATTGGAAAGTTTCACCTTATGCTTCCATTCGGAGAACATGTGCTTTTTATAGCAGGAAAATCCGTGAGTGCTGTGAACAGTGTTTTACAAGGCATGTTTCCTCAGGATACAAAGAAGGCAGCAAGAGGAGGAAGCAGAAGCAGAGAGAGGAACAGAAGAAGAAGAAGTCAACCAAAGGGAGTTACTAAAATGGACTTCTCTACTACGCCAGTACCTTTATAATAATGACGACCTACGTTACATTTGAGCACACCTCCTTTGTGTATATTTTTTGATTGTTCACACTGCTAGTAAGCAAGTGACTCATGTTTAAAACTGTACTAAAATTGCACTATATTATTCTTCTTAGTTTCACGGAGTGGCTTTCTTGCCAGTCAGGTAGGGGAGTTCGTGCGAGGCTGGTTGTGGTTAGCTGCGTGTTACGTTTGAAGCTTGGAAAGCGATACGGGATTTCTTACCTCTTCCTTCCCTGGGACTAAAACTACTCTAGTCTACTCTAGTTTGGGGATTTTTTTTTTTTATTTTCTCAGTTTTCTCAGATCTCTAGGATTGTGAAAATGCCTCTTGGTTCATTCCAGCATCATCAGGCCTGTTGAGGGAAGAGTTAAACCTCATTCCTATTTGCTCCTGGCACTGAGGATAGCATTGAGGCATGAGCTCTTTTAGAGTCACTTATGCAAACTTTCTGTTTCCCAAGTTGGGCAGCAAAGGTTTGTCCCTGTTATTAAAATGTTCCTTCATTTTAAAGGGTATTGTGACGTTTATATCCTCTTATTTTAAGAAAGCTAGGATGAAGGCAGTCTCCGGTAAGCACCCCTACTGATTTTCTTCAAACCTAGTTGACTCCCAATGAATCATTTAGTGAAATCATTCCTTCCTTATTTTAAAATTTTATTTTCCAAAACTAGAGACAAAATGATCTAAGTGCTACTTTAAAACTGCTCTTTGTTTCTGCTGAGTAGATTTTAGATAATGAACATTTTTTTTCAGGAGCCGTCTAAGATTTTATCAAGTTGTTTCTGCAAAGAACTTGCACCTTTATGTATGAAAGTATTTTACATCAGTTTTATTGCAGAGCAAATTTTTTTTTTAGTATGAAAATATTTCTTCAATTTCAAAGAAATGTATTTTTTCTGGCAAGATTACTTCCTTGCTTCCCATGATTGTCTCATGTGCATGATATGTTGCTGCTTTTAGCCATGTAGTTTGCAGAGTCCTTCCATTGCCTCGAGAACTCACCTGCACGTTTCTTGTCTGTACGTTGCCTCTTTTAACCAAGTAGAAGCTCTCAGTCTATGATTTCGTTTCGTTTCTGTTGCCCTCTTGTTTTTCTCTTGCCAATATGTTGTCAATGTAACAGACTTAAACCTGGCAATATTGAAAGTCCACAGTTCCTGGAGAAACTCACTCATCCTAATGTTAAAAAAAAAAGGGGAAAAAAAAGAAGTAAGTGTAGTGATGCCCAAGATGATGTAAGGAAGAAGCTAAATGAAAGATCGAGCCTGCGTTGTCGTGTGGTTCAGTATGAAGGATTCTGGTGTCTGTGGTATTGGAATGGTTTAGCTTCTCGTGCTTACGTTATGGAATGTAACCTTTGGCAAACATATAACCTTACATGAGCTCTGTTAGAGTATTTAAATTATGGTTAATATGGAATAAGACTGAGTACCGGTTTTCTGTCACTGAAGTAAGTACCACTTCTTTGTTTTGTGCAGTGTTACTAATATTTAAGAATAAAGACAATTCTCCGTTGTCCTTTGTCCTTTTCAACTCTGCTGTAGGCCCCAGCTGGCATCAGATGCTCCTGTTTCAAGCTTAGGCTGTAAGAAAAGAGGGGGAGAGGCCACGAACACAGAACACCCCAATTGCACCGAGTTGGTCCTTTTGCCAAATCCTGAAGGAGGACAGCACACACCCCACTCCCCACGGCTGAACCTGCGGAGCTGGGGCTCGTCCAGAAACAGCCCCGGAGCTGCCCAAAGGCAGGGGGAAGGCGGGCGAGACGGAGGAAGGGCCGGGCGGGATGAGCCGGGACCGTCCTGGCGCTCCGGGCAGCTGGAGGACGTGGTGGCTCCATAGCAGGAACGTGCCTTGGAGAGCTGGAGCACGCCTGGGTTTGGGTATATCGGTGTTTTTTTCGACTCGGCCCCTTGATGTAGGCTTGGAGAAGGCAAATAGTGCCTTGATCAGCTAGGAGCCCTGAATGCTCTGTGTCGGCCAGGCCTAGGAGGTGGAGGAGGAGGAAGCAGCCGTGTGCAGCGTGTGGAGCCGCAGTGCCCAGGGCCGCATCCCAGGAGAGCACACGGAAGTGGCACCTCCTGGGGTCTGCTCCTGCTGCAGGCCCCTCTGCCCTGCCAGCGGGAACGCAGCTCTTGGGAATGCCGGTGCCGAGAGCAACCTTGTCCAGTGCGAGCGCGGGTGGCCAAGCGGCTACGGCCCGCACGTCCCTCTGGGAGGAACCTCTGGGAAGCGCAGCGTCCGCAGAGCGGGAATCACCAGCCTCCTCTTCTACACGTCTAACCTTGTCTGTGCCTGCCCAGAAATTCCAACGTTGGCCAATGTTATTTCTGGCTTTTGACTGGAATGCACCTGCGTAATCAAGGATGTCACCCTGGGTCGCAGGGACGTGCCCGTGTGGCTACCTGAGCTGCATCCATATGCCAGAGGCAATGGCTGCTTGTGATTCCTGCTGTATCCATGTGCCAGAGGCAAAGGCTGCTCGTGATTCCTGCTGCATCCATGTGCCAGAGGCAAAGGCTGCTCCTGATTGCTGCTGTATCCATGTGCCAGGAAAAAAGTCCAGGTATTTGAGACACTGCAGCTGAGAAGCAACAATGTTGGCCCCAGAGTGGCTGCAAATGAATGTATTGCGACAGTCAGAAAGTGTTTCTTGATCATCTTGCAACCCTTCTATGGGATAGGTAAGGAGAGAAACAGAGCAGGGTTCAGTATGAACAGGATGCGATTATAAAATGTGTTGCCAAATGATTCTTTACAGAACAGCCATTTGGGTTCAGTTACCCAGAGTGCTTCTGAGCCATCATTTTTGTATGATCATCATCAGAGAGAGGGATAATCTGCTCTCTTTTAGCATCCCATGAGGAAATTAAATTATTAGGGTAGAGAGCACAGAGTGACTTGAATAACAGCACGATTAAAATGAGACACTAAAGATAATTTTATTGTGAGACCCAGATAAATACACAATTACAAACAAGCAAAGTAGCAAGAATTCCTGCTCCCCACTTGGAAACTGCCTCTATGAAAATGGTTTAAATTCAGTATTTTTTTCCTTGCACTTTAGAGAAGTGCTCAGTCTGCTCTTAGAAATAAGGTTTGGCAGCACTTTGATTTTAAATAAATGGTCCCAGAAAGTGCAGGTGTCAAAGGAAAGAAAAGTGCTTTGCCTTTCATTGCTTTTTTTTCAGTCCCAGTGTCTGAGGAGTGTTGTGCCCGTCTCTTGGGTAGCTTTCAGACTGGCTTCCCCCAGAAGTACTAGAGGGAGGACTCTGTTTTGCACTGGCAGCTCTGATGTCTCTAGGTAGACTTGCCTTTTCCTTGATTTTCAGGAGGATGGCGTAATCTATTTCTAGGACAAAGCATATGGAAATCGTCACATGGAATCATAGGATAAAAACATGTTCCTAGAAATAGCATAGCCAAAAGAGACTTCTTTTGAGTAGAGAAAACACAGATACCCAGAGGTACAATAATCAGGAGGCCCATGCTAAGTTGCCTGGTTTCCAACCCCTTCTGAAATGTGTGACTTCTTACATTCACTTGTTCTTCAGGAACATTTTTAGGTGTGCGACAAAATGGAATTTCTTTGTTTCCTTACACCTATCTATTTTTTTCATGTTCTTTTCTCCTTTTTTGTGCCAGTTGCACACAGTTGTTCATTCCCAGCTGCTGCAGATCAGTTATTGCTGTGTTTCGGATCTCCACTGTCTTCCTTCGTGTGCGTCCTGCTCCTTAACATCCCAACATTTTAGTGTTCCCTCTCATGGATTGTCTCACCTAGGGAGCACATTACTCCCCTCCCTGTAAGGCAAGTGCTGAAGGGGAAGAAGGGACAATTGCCCACGATTAGGTACATTTAACTCTCCATTTTCCAGTGAACATGTTGAAATCTGGCCTTAGGAGACTCTTTAAACTGTCACTATTTGCACTACTTTGCTCACTGGTACCCTAAGCATTGAAAATTAGGCAAGAAAATACTCCTCTCCACTGATGAGAATTAAAATGGGATTACAGTACTACTGAAGCAGCACTTCCAAGGGAGTTGAGCTGACCTGGGAGAGCACTTCCCGGTCTGTGGTTAGTTAACTTACCGCTCTTATCCCACGCAGAGGCTTCCCAGGTCATTTTGCATATCCTAAATAGTAGCTTCAACTCTCCCAGACAGTCCTGCTGCCTCTTTCACAAGGCTTCACAATGTCAGTGCAGAGTCAGCACTAAATGCACATGTGAGAGGAAGAGCCAAACACGTTCCTGTGACCAACCCAGATGCTTTGACTTCAGGAAAGCACCTACCTGCATGTCTGCCTGGAAGGAATCACAGATTGTCTTTCATTTCTCCAGTGGAGAATGAGACCTCTCTGCACTGGCTGCGTGTTTAATTGCACCTCTTCATGGTTTGCTTCTTTAGCGCACACATGCACCTTTCTACTTAAGCAGCATATGTAGCTTTTTCCTATCCTCTCTTGGGAAACAGTCATCCTTTGGCCAACACAAAGGCTTTGGCTTCTTTGGCTGGTGCGATTTGTTGAAGTCTCGTGATATGCAAGGTGTTATTTTTGCATCATCTCATTATTAGAGGGTTGTGGTTGGAAAAACTCCCTTTAATTTAAAAAAACAAAGTTTCCTTTCAAGTTTTCAAGATGATAGATAACAGTACAAAATTGTGGAGCACTCTGAACACAGGAGGCCAATACACCCTCCAAATGCAGCAGGTTAAACCACAGGAAATCCATGTTTCGCTCTGGGTGTTGACGTCTTGATGTGTCACATCTTTAGATACTTTAAGTTGAGCGATGCTGGCTGCATTTTGCTATGTGAGACTGAGAGACAGTCTGAAGCTCCTTTAATAGGCTGCAGACTCACAAGAGAGGAAGGGAAGGAGCTGCCACGTCAGGGTCGCTCTTCCCAAGGCCCTTGGAGCTGCTATCCCCCAAAGGTGCATGGCTTGATCTGGAGGCAGACACAGGCCCCAGCTTGTCATGCTGCCAATGTTGCAACAACCTGAGTTTTACAGCCTCAAGAAGGAGTCAAGGTGAGCAGGCGACTGACAGCAGACCCTTCCCAGTACTGTGAGTCATCTTTTTCACTCAAAAATGGTCTGTCAGCTATCCTGTCTTTGGTGGTGACTAATGGTGGATGCCTAGGAGAGCACATAGGCACTGGCTAAGCATGCAATTATACTTCCCTATAATGTTTTCCCAACTACAGCAGTCTGTGATTCAGAGGCTTCTGGATCCAGAAATCAAGGCTCTCTGTTATTTCTTTTCCATGAACTTATTCAATTACTTCTTAACCTGAGTAACTCTTCAATTCACACCCTGTCCCATGGCCAGGAGTTCCTCCATGACTGTTTTTGGTAAAGAAGCATCCCCTTTGTTTCAAACCTTTCTCCTGTAAGCTCCTTCTGGTTTTCTTCCCTCCTTCAGCCTCACACTGGGAGTGACAGTGAACTTGAGCTGATGTGGTCATCAGTTCTCTGCATTGTGACAACTGCCCACATGGGAGCAGCGTTTTAGCCACTCACTAATGCCCTGTTTCAGTCTGCTAGAAAAAGAGCTCTACAGAGAGCCTGTCTCAGGAACCCGTGTTTGAGGGTTGCCTCTAATGCCTTCCGCCTTGCCAGGCTGTCATGGGCTCTGCAACAGGAATGTGTGATCTCACTGAAAAGATGGTATCTCCAGAGCATGGTCCCACATACCTTCATCTTTCTTCCCGCCCCCTCAGCAAAATCATGTCATGGGGCATTCCTTGGTGGGTGACTGGCACCACCACCCGACTCACGCGCAGCTCTTGCAGCCGTTCCTCGTCCCCTGTGCTCGCTCCCATCTGACCATCAACCCTCCTTAACCCTCTTGACTCACAAGGCCACATGGACTACAGGGCGCATGTTCTTGTAAGAGGTTCTTGGTGTGACTGCTGCCAGCCTGGCTGCTGCTTTGGAGAGCTGGTGTTGGTTGTAGGAGCACTGCCAACCAGCAGGACAGGACCAGCAACCTTGGGAAGACACCCTGCTCCTGGTGTGACATAGCCTTGGGCAGCAAACATCGATTCTCTAAGCACAAGGTCAAAACTGGCCCATGGCCAACCCAGAAAGACTGTGTCAGCATCTGTCACAGATGGGAGCGTGTCTGGCTTTGAAGTTCTGGTTCAGATCCACCTCCACTTTAAATACAATTCTGCCTAGCAAGGCCTTCATTCCTTCCAGTGCAGACGGGGCTCGGCCTCCAGGCCCTCTCTGCTCGCTGTGCCTCTGCTCTGGGGGACAGGAGGGCCATGCGTGGGACCCCAGTCCCCCCCCTCCTCTTTCTCAGCAGGATTCAAGGTGGTTGTTGTTGCTGTTGTTTTAACCAACAAAACGACTTCTTTGGGATGCACAGATTTTTCTATCATCATGAACACTTAGGAAAATATTATTCAGCTACTGTGTGACACAACTCTCACGTTGCATGAGGAGACGGGATGGGATAGAACACGATGGCAGTGAGTCACCCAGTGTGATGCTCTATTGCGATGTGTCAGCTGGGAAATTCGGGCAGGTGGAGGTGTTTCTACCAGCCCCAATTATGAAAGAACTGCTGCTTCACGCAGAGTTTACAAAGCTTTTCCTAGGCTAGTGTGCAGATAAGTTAAGTCAGTGGTTTAGCAATGTTTTCTTTAGGTTGATCATAATGGACTGCCTCAATAGCTATTTCCCATCCAGAAAAGTCATCATCAGAGTATCTGGTCACCAAGGGTTGACCTTGCTTGAAAACTCAAGTTATCAAAATGAGAAGCGTTTCTCTCAGTAGAAGGGAAAGTCTGTGAGATTTCAGAGCTGCTTTCCATGACCTGCCTGGAAAAGTATCATTGCCTGTTGGATACCATAGCCTGTCACTGCTGCAGAAGAGCTCGCAACGTGGAGACACCATCTGCAAAGTCAGCAGGTCAGAAATTGTCTCTGTAGTTTTCAATTTAACCTGGAGTGACAGATGTGCAGGGACAGGTCGAAAAGCTCCAGTGACTTCCATTTTCTTTGCTGCTGGCAGTCAATGAAAAGCAGCCTGGAGAATCCTTCTGGATGTTCCACCAAGCCAGGGTATGAAACTATGGACATGGGACATGGTGAAGGGACTGCTGGAGGCCAAGATCCTCAGGACACGGGTTTCCACCTCTCCTGGTGACAGGTCTGGTGAGATGTTCAGCTGGCTGTTCTGCCTCTGTCTGAAATGCCCATGGTTTTGGCAAGAGGCTTCCTGGCTTCGCAGGGCGCAAGGATCCCATGTAGGTGAGGTGGAGCGCGGTGAGGCTGGAAGCATTTCCTGTCTTCATGTGTTCAGATGCATTGTAAGAAGAAGAGCTTGGTTGTTCAGCCTCTATCCAGCTTTGCTGCTTGTCAGGAAGGGGATTGAGCTGGACAGGGGGGCTGCAGACCCCAATCCCTCTCATGGGGCAGATGTGGGGCAAGTAGAGGTGTTCCCAGCAGCTCCCCGGCTGGGGTGTTTCTGCAGTGCCTGTTCCTTTCCCTCTCTGCCTCCCCACAGCAGCAAAGGCAGTTCAGTGAAATGCTCTGGGGCTTTTGTTGTATCTGTAAATACAGGATATTTAAAACCAGGGTAGGGTTTTTCACATCCTTTTTATGTTACACTCCGAACCCCCTGCTCTAAAGCGCCGTGCTCAGCCCATTAACCCACCGCAGCCCCAGTCTGAGGAGGATTATGGTGGGGCTGTAAGTACCCTTATAGAAGCCATCTGGGGAGGGAAGCTAAATAATGATATTGACAGCCATTCCTTACATAACACCATCGCTTAATTTCTTTGCTTTTGTCTCCTGTTTCCATAGGGCTTTTCCTCCCCAATCAATAATGTTCATCCTACTCAGGGAACATCCTTGATTCTGTTTTTATGGTGCAAAAATTACTGCTGCTTTGACTGGCTCCTATTACCAGGTGACACTGCTTGGCAGAAAACAATGAATCTTCCTATTACTTCGAAAATAAATGTGATTTATGGGAGCAGCAATCAATAGTGGTCTGTGTCTCGCAGCCAGAGTGGCTCTTACCTTTGGAGCGCGAAGGCTGTTTGTCCAGCACTGCAGAACAAGTTGCATTATTTTTTAAAAAACCTCAGCTTTTTTTTTTTTTTAATATATATAAAGATGATGATAAAGAAAACAACTGCTCTGGTGCTATTAAAGCTTTGGTGCCTGCAGGGAAAGCAGAGAACATGGAATATAAAACTATTCCTGCTGCACAGAGGGCAAGGAGGCCACTGGCCCAAGCGCTCTCAGTGCACTGGCCTCCCTATTAATCCCCTGCATAAAACAGGGCTCTTCAGAAAAGGAGCTAACTGAGAGACCTTCGTTAAGGTGTTCTGATAAGGATGAGCATTCCTTTAGCAAACAGGAGCACCATCAGGGGAAAAAAATGACCACTGATTTTAAAAAGTCATTTTTCTGTCCAATAGCTTTACTGGGCAAATGTTTTTGCCTCATTGCTCTGCTGAGGGCCTGATTTCTGGTCAAGCTGAATACTGCTTTTTCTCCATCAAATATATACACATATATATGCCTTAAGCATATGTATATACACATATACATACATATATATACCTTAAGCACCCTCCTGGATATTTTCAGCCTATTCTAGGCCGAGAGGATGGATGCTGCACTAGCAGGTGGGAGGATCAAGCAAACTGGGTTTGGCTTTATCAGATAGCCCTGAGGCCGTGCAATCAGCAGCTCTATGAACACCTTTGGATGTGGCCTCTCTTTTTAGATCTTTGAGTTTATGCTCAGATAGTACCAAGCACTGGGACACTCCATCCCTGGCTTGGGGCTCCTCAGGAGAATCTAATTATTTTTCAGCCAAACAGGCAATATTATGAAAATATGCTGTGACCTGCTACACTACCTGGGACCACAACATTTCATCTAACGATGTCTTCACAGAGGTTATGATCCCCATCCCCAGGCTCAGCTGCAGTAATGGTTGTTTGAGGCTGCCCCTTGCAGAATGTACTTCAGTTTGGCTGACTCCTAGGAACCCCCTTGCTCCCAGGTGTCTGGCTGGCTGCAGCATCTCGACACCAGGAGGCAGTTCAGGGAGCTGCGAGCAGTTAGGACTGTCTCTGGACAGGTCTAAATATAGGGTTTGTGCCGAGCTAACTACAGGGAATGGGTTTCAGTGGGTTGATGAGCGTAAGCACCACCGCCAATGCAGCTTATAATTACATGCACTTTGATAAAGATAATTGCATGATTTTTAAAGGATCTTTGGTGTGGTTTATTGCCTTAAACTTACAAGAGTGAGTTACTTACAGGAGAGAGCACGAAGGTTGCTCTTCCTCGTTGTTGTTTCCTTATCTGAAATTAGAGCTCAGGGATTCAGGCACATTCCTGCCCTTTGAAGATGAAATCCATACATTTTGGATCAGGCTTTTCTCCCTCGGATTGCTGCCACCCTAGTCCTTGCTGGAGGTGCAGCCCTGGCTGCGGTCCCACTTGGGAGATGTTCCTAGTGGGTGCTCACCTCACCCCTGGGGCAGGACTTGGCCCAGGCTGGTTTCACACGTTCTTGTTTCTAGCTCTCACAGGGATAGCTATGCGTGAACATGAAGAGCCGGGATTCATCATCAACATCAGCACACAGAATGTAAGGTACAATTTTGGATGTATTTAAGGCTTCATGCACACACCATAAATCAGCTGTTGTTATACATATCATAACTTTGATTCTCACTCTTAAGGGCTATTCTATTTGGACCAGGAGACTGAATAACAAAGAGGGAGAGTGAACAAGTTTCTCTCTCCAAATCTGGTCATAATTCGATGGTAATAAGGATGCATCCTATACGAAAGGCCCTAAGAAGATCTTCCTGTTTAAATTAGGCTTTGCGGAGTGCTCACTGCTTTTCTGAACGGAACTAACTGAACCTTAATTTAGCCCGGGCACTTGCTGTGCTATTTCCACTAATATATATTGATATTCAGTGAATTAAATCACGATGCATCCTTCCAAGTGCGGTGGTTAAGAAATCTCGTCAACCCACATTAAGCTAAAGCAGCTTTCACCAACCAATTTGTATTGCTCCAAAACGCAGAGCCCTTTACTGGGATGAGTTAACTCTGATCCTGACACAGTAAAAAACAAATTCCCCCTATCATTTACGAGGCTAGAAGCAGCTTTCTTTGCCCCACTGAGCTGAATGTACTCCCGCAAATTTCCTGACTTTATATATGAAGCAGAGCCCTCTCCTAGTGAGATAAGAGGTTGTCCTGTCCTGTCCCCGGCTCTTTAGGTCTAACTCCATCTGTCATTAAAATTCCTTACTGGCATCAGCCAAGAGGTTTACACAGCGTAAGCTACCTCATCCTTATTTTGACACAGCTGAATTTCCTAGGGCATTAGCCTAATATTTATGACACAGGATTAGGATTTCTTCCTTAAGAGTCCTTCTGGTCTTCTCTAATTCCTGAGTATTTGGGGCTGCAAAGTGTACTCAACGGGAAGCACAAATTTTGCTTGAGGAATCCACTCTTACAGACATGAAGTTGGAAATCTGATGGAGCGAGGGTGGACAGGAGGCAGGAAGTGCTTTGCTGTTTGATACATGGCCATATACCAAGCCTGATCTGTCCACAAGTTCTAGACTCTGCTTCTGGCTTCTTGAGTCCTTCTTAAACTGGTCACCAAGAGGCTGATCTCTCTGTTGCCTATGTATAAAGTGAGGCAATTTAATCCCTTTCTCTTGCACTTTGTCCAGTCCTTTTAGCTCGTTAATTCTTCAGAGCAGGAACTTGATGATCGTGTTATTTCACGAGCCAAGCACACAGAATTGATGCAGAGCAATTAATGCAGAGCAATGCATAATAATGTCGCTTACAAGAAAGAAACCCAAGCCAGCAGGACCGAAAGCAAGACAACAAATTTCCCCCACTCCCTTAAATCTCAAAACAGGGAAGAGAACCTGGATGCAATCGGCTGTGACGCTCTCCCCCTTTCACCAGCGGCTCCTGTTGAAAGTCCTCTCCGTTTGCCTGGCTGTTTGAGGTGTGGGTATTGATACAACCGCAGCCCTATCTGAGGGCTTCCCCAGCAATAAGGGCTTTTATCCACTTCCATCCAGAGCTATCAGCTAAATAATGCAATTAGCGGAGCCCATGTTTGTCAAGAGAAAACAAAGCTGAAGAGATTAAATTGAAATTGGAGGAGCTGTTATGGCAACACACTCCTGCCCTTCGGTGCGTTTCAGCCCATCGGCTGCTATCCAGCAGTTCCCACACTCCTGGATGTGACATGGAGCAGGGCTTGAGGAAGACACTTTGATTTAGAGGAAAATTTCACCACATCCACCCCTGGAAGGCTGCTCCACGTCTGCCAATGTTTATGTTCTGCGTTTGTGACCTGCCCCTTTGCAGGTGCTTGACTTTCCGGGAGAGGGGAAACACAGCAGCCACCTAAACAGGACCTTTCCTGGCTGTCCTCGGCATGAAGACCCTGACCCAGGTGCTGAAGAGCTCAGATATTCCTCCTGCTCATTAGACAAACCCAACACAAATGTCTAGACCAACGAGTGCTGCAGAAAGATGCTGTATATGAACTATGAACTCGGAGCAGAACCCAGTGCAGGAAGGGGAACCTTTAAATGGGCTCCAACAATGGCTCCATTTAATGGAATGAGATTGTTTATCTAAATAAGTAAGGAGAAGCTGCTTCTTGGGGAAAAAATCTTAGTGATTTCCCCTGAGGTAAAATCAGTAAAGCAAAAAAAGTCGTCTAAAAAACCCCTTTTCCATAAATCCAAAGGGACTTGTCAGCTCTGCAGCAGAAATTGGAGACCACTCAAGCAAGAAGAGGATTAGGCTGCTCCTATCAAAGCACACGGGCTGGATTTCTGTGGTAAGTTAAGCAGAAAGTGTTTTTTTGTTCTTGTTGTTTTTTCATTTCCAGTTGCTGCAAAGCTTGGAAGAAAACTATGTGTGGGACAGTCCCTAAAGGGAGGGCTGTCCAGTGGGACCGACACCTACTTCCCCTTCTAGGTCTATCAGTCTTAACAGCTACGAAACTGCTCTGCTGAGCCCAGTGACCCCAAAGAGAGCCTGAAATACGCAACTTTGGTTAACTCCGTGAGGACCAATGCATGATGCAGCTGAAGGACCTAATGAGGACCAGCCTTTGCAAGAGGGAAACTTACCTCGAAGCTCCAGGCCTCTCTCAGTCAGCATGCAGAAGTTGTAATCGTCTGGTTCACCCTGACGAGTTTGTGTTTTGCTTGGAAACCCTACAGCAGATCATACAGCCTAGCAGCAGGACACGGGTAAAACCCAGATCTGGTCTGCAAGCACGAGGTTGCCACCGTGGTCCCGCACGCAGCCTGACACCAGAGAGCTGGAAGCAGCTGCTTGCTGCTGTGTGGCCTGGTACCACGGTCCTGCCTCCTAAATCCTCTTTGACCCAGGCTCCCAATTCCCGGGCACATCAGCACGCAGCTATTTTGAACCTCCTCTGGCTTCCAGAAATACCAGGCATGCTCCAAGCTATCTCACATTAACATAGCTCAATCAGGAGACCATAGCATGAGCTTTTTTGTGAGGCACAAGGCTGAACCTCCTTCCCACCGCTGCAGGACACCATGACTCTATTTACAAGGAACAGAAACTGGGCAAATTTTCTAGTGGGCTCCAAACCAAGGACTCTGTTAAGATGTAAGGTCATCTCACTGACCCTTCAGCTCCCCCTCTCTCCCTTCAGCTGGCTGTCAGCGTGAAGGCACAAGTCTCCTCGCACTCCTGTCCTCGCTGGTGCTGACGGGGTCCCCCCGGGCTCCAGCTCCTCGGGTCTTGGCCTGGCTGCAGCCAGCTCTTGGGCACCGCTGCAGCTGTTCAGACTGGCCTGGGGCAGCTCTCGGTGGCCCAGGCAGGTTCGGCCCCATTTGCTTCATCCCTGGCCCTTTTCCAGGGCTCCTGCACTCGGCCTGGTGTAGCCTACGCTCCGTACACAGCACAGCTGGGCATCTTCACCTGTTTTGCTTCAGCCTTGCTGCTGCCATGGGTGTTTGGTGACTGCTCCTTTACTGCCACACTGTGATGCAGCCCCAGGCCAACCGTCCTGACTTGTGTCCTTAGCCATTTTCTTCCTACAAGAGGAAAAATGCTGTTCTAAGTTGGCGTCTCTTTCTGGACCTTTAACCCATTCTTTCAAAAATTGCCAATTCCCAAACAGACAGAATTTTCTTTTCCTTGCAGTTTTGAATTCAGTTGTCATTGAGTACCGCACCCAGCTCTATCACTGTTCTGGTTATGAAACCTTTGCTGCTCTAATGACCCCCGCTTTCACTTTCTAGCTTTATCTTTGCTGCTCTGCTATCAGCTGCCGAAGACGTTATCTCCTCTCTGTGGGCAAGGCGTGAAGGGATGAAAAGGCAGTTCTGACGCTCAGAGTCCAAAGGCTGCTCATGCAGCTCCTGCTGCCTTCCTCCCTCCCGTGGCTAACCTGGAGCCTCCTTGGGTTCTGCTCGGAGGTCTCCTGAGCACCCGCTCTGCAGCGAGACAGCCACAACCACTGCCCCCATGCAGCGCTGGGGACCTCTCCTTAGCCACCAAGGGGAAGCTCGTGGCCCTTTTCACCTTCAGGGCCAATTGGGAAGGGCCCAGGTTCCTAAGGATACGGAGGGAGGAGAGTAACTGGGCATCTTTAAATACCTAGTCAAGGTTTTCATAGGGAGGAGGAAAGTTTCTAGTAGAGAACGTACCCCAGCCAGGAGCAGTGCATGCCGGGCACCCATTGCCTCTTGGGATCAACAGCAGCCTGGACTTCAGTTGCCTCCATATGTAAACATATTATCAAGTGGGACCAAATTAGGACCTGGTATCAAATCCCAGGACGCAGCTGATCTACATCTAGGCATATTCTGCAGCACAGGATTCATTCCTGTATAAACATTGCAGGTGATGTCCAGGTTTACACATTTAACTTCATGCCTTTCATTATGACTGGCATGAAAGGTAAGCTTTAAAAATAAATATATGCATATTGTTCTGTGTTGTAAGGAAAGCCCTACTTTGTCTAGTTTTCCTATTTTTTATATATAAGTTATTCTAACTGAGATTTTGTTGATCATTGCAGCCTTCCCTGAATTATTTCAGGAGAATAGTTCTGACACCTGGACAATGATTTATTGATATTCTTCCTAACCTCCCTCAAAAAAAGTCTTATTTTAAAAAATCCAGAAATTTGCCTCTCCCCAACTGTAATTTACTTTTCATTACATCCTTCTGGAGAGCTTCAAGAGCTCTCATCAGTCCATTAGTTATTAGTTATGCAGCTATTGCAGCATAATGTATGGCTGTGGACAAGATATAGGCATGAGAAAATAACAGCTGCTGACTTTGCTATCCAATGCTCTTTGATCTTGGCTCTTGGCTAGAAATAACTCTATTGTTAATTCAAGTCTCATGCAGGCTCCTCTCTTCAGTTGTGACTTGGGTTCTGTCCATCCTGCCTTGCTCAGAACTGCTTACAGGTTTCACAACTAGGGAGTAAAAATCACCCTGTTAGCATCAGACCCCCAGGTCTGCCAGGTTTCTTAGGGAACGTGGTTATTTTTTGCACTCTATTTACCCCTTCCTATTGACACAGCACAAGGGCAAAACTAATGCTAGAAAGCATTAAGTTTGCTTTTAGTATAGCATGATTTTATTTAAAACTACGAGCCTAAAAACTAGCCTTGCATGAAACCATAGAATTTTTACTTTAAAAGAACTGTATGATATTGATTACATAGTTGCATTTAGATTGCATGAATTGGTACATGCCATAAACTGCTTGAACATTCGTTAAAGCTGATGAATTAAGAACCCCCTTGGGCTGCAGAGAGAAACTGCTGTTACGGATCATGGATGGAGCTGGAGATAGTGGAGGTGCCTCCTCTTTTGCTCCCGGAGAGGATAGGCCTGGGTCCAGCTCTGCATTTCAGTGGCTCTCTCGAATTTTAAAGGCCTGGGTGAAAGCCAATCCTCTAAAACTCGCAGGCCAAACATCCCTTTTTGAGTATATTCTCAACACAAGCTCAGTTTTCACCTACAGGCAGCACAATTCCTGCCGCTCCCGGGTCTGCCCTCAGGTCTGCCTGTATCGGCCTGTGCCACTTCCCAAGGGAGTCCACGGACCAGCTGCCCTTGCCTGGGCCTGTAAAACAAATATTCATCACTGAGCACCTCGGCTATGTCAGGAATGTCTCCAAAGCACCAAACGCTGGGTCTTCCTCCCAGGGAAAGGCAGAGGGGGATACGAATCCTCTAGGAAGCGAGGCATGGGAAGCATGCAGCACTGTGACGCGTCACCGTCTAAACCTTACGCGGGGTGGGATGTTAGGGGAGGTTTCCAGGGAACCAGCAAACTCTCACAGGCTTCCTGGCTGCCATCCACGGCAAATGTCATTCCAGATAGGGCAGAACATTAAGCAGCTCTGTGACAAAGCAAAAACCACAGCCAAAAATAAAGATAGGAAGAATTGCATTTTCATGTGAAATGGTAAAAATGGTAAAATGGTAAAAATGGTAAAATGGTAAAAATGGTAAAAAAACGCTCTAAAGGTCAGTGACATCGGGGAAGAGACTTGGGCTCTGAGTCCTGGCAGTGCTTGAACGAATGATTTCCTGTGATTCTGGCAAGGGGCAGCTTACAGGGACTCCAAGGATCCTCACTCAGCCCATATGGAGCTATGAATTAAAACGGAGCCGCTGCTTTCGGTTGGGTGTTGAGTCTCTCCTCCCCAGTGCCCTCCTTTCTACAGCCTCTGCTGCCCAAGCAGACGCCCAGCACGCAGCCCGCTCAGCGGCCGTCGTATCAGGTGGGCCATACTCGAGCTGTGAGGACCTAACACATCTCTGCTCCTTGCCTGGGGCTTCCCCACAGCCGACCTTCCCTAGGGAGGACCAGCTGCTCTCTCCTCTGGGCACCTGCTGCTTTTTGCCTGGAATATTGGAGGCTCCTCCTCTCTGCCTGGAGAAGTGCATCCCACCCAGCTCCTCTTGAGGAGGCAGCAGAGCTTAGGCTCGCCCTGGGTCATCTCCCTCCTCACAGGCCTTCATGGAGCTCTCCTTCCCAGCTGTGTCCAACGGGAGCTCGCTGCCTTTGCTCCCAGAGCCCATCTTGGCTGGTTTCCCACCTTACAGCCCAGCTCTCACTCTCTGGCAAGGCAGCGTTAGTAACTGCTGCCATCAGCCACTGGCTAAGTTTTCCAGCAAGGACCTGTCTTGTGAGGCCCCAGGCTTGGGACAGCTACAGAGCTCCCTCGTTACCTGCCTTCAAAGCTCCTCCATAAACTCACCTTTGCCATAAGGCTTCAGGAAAACAAACCCAAAACACAAACTCACAAAAGCCCTTTGACAATACACAAACTACAAGGGTAAATCACCCCAAGTAAATATTTTTTTCATGATTTCTTGTATTTCCTGTATATATTTCCTAACACTAACAATAAATGCTTTAGGTTAAAAATTGTGTTCAGGAGTTTGTTACTATGACTCCAAAAATGGGGGAAATGTCAACACACAATAACAATATATTTATAATATAATATTAACAGTAACAGCACTTGTTCACTAAATAGAAGAACGCGGCTGCGTTCCTCGCCAGCTTGACACATCCTTCCGAAGGCCATCAGGGCAAGTGAACCTCAACCTGACTTTGCCTAATTCATCCAGCTGATATTTGCAGTTTTTCTAAGGAACGCTGTTAGCTCCAGGACACGTGGCAGCACCTGACTGCATTCAGCACCATGTCATTTTATTTTAATGGTGCAGTTTTAATGTCTTTTTCTTTAAACAGTGCAGTTTTTTGAGGAGCCACTGGAGGGAAACCGCCACTACCAAACGGAGAAGAGCTGCAGCCTGCGCCAACACCCGCACGGCCCATTCACTTGTGCTGCCTCTCCCATGGAACGGGTAGCGCTCCAAGCAGGGGGATCACTTCTGGTCAAACATTATCTCTGGTTAAACATTATTTCTGGTTAAATATTTATATCTGGTTAAGCATTATTTCTGGTTAAAAACGACGCATCCCACACCAGAGCTCCCCTGAGCGCCTGAATATCCCTTTCCTTCTCTGCAGCAGAGCTGCTTCCATTATGGCAAGGCCAGTCACGATTCCCAAATCCCATTTTTTTCCCCTCAACTAAATAAACTAAATAAATCGTTTATGTCCATCATTTTCACACTTTTTCTGTAACACTAACAGTCACCTCCCCAAAAGTGGCAGCCTGGGGACGGCATGCTGAATGTGACTCAGATATAGAACAGTGTAAATACGATTCTATTTTTGTCTGAGACAGAAGGCAGGAAACATTTATGTTCCCGGGTATCTAAATTTATCTTGGATAGACTATTTATTAAGGCACCATAGAAACAACAACTTAAAACTGTTAGACTTTCTTTGGTTTTCACAATGCCTATTTCCTGCACAGCACGCTGGGTTATACAGCAAATAACGACTGGCTGAGGATGTGTCCTATCTTGTTCTAGGGATTTTTACTTCCTGAGGGAAAAAAATCACAACTTTTATGGCTTTTCAAGCACCTCCTTCACGTTCCTTGTTTCATTTTACTGAACAAAAAGAGAAAAATATTTGCATGGAAGTAAAAATACAAGGAGAAGGCCGGAACACGCATGGTTTAGGGCAGTAACAGGCAATGTTGGCCAGATTTAGGAGTGCTTTTCCATTTGCTCATTAACAGGTGAGCTCTCTGGCTAATAGGCACCATTAGCAGAGCTTCTGCTGCAAACCCTGTGTGCTAAGAGGCACTTTTAAACTCTGTTAGACGTGACCAGGCCTGATTTGCAGCGAAGGCCTTTGGTGCCTCTTTAATCCCATGGGCCGTGGAGGAGCGGGACAGGTCGAGCTCCTGCCGCCCGGTTTCAGGAGGGGGATTAGACACCGCTCGCCTGCCAAGCCTCCTCCCAGCGCCCGCGGGGCCGTATTTGATACGAGGACTATTTTGGTTAGGGAGCTTCCCGCAAACAGCCCTCCCGCAAATGCCACGCTCAGAAATAACTGTTTGCATGGGCTAAAAAAGCAACTTTTACCGCTAGTCAGGGGTGCTGTGCAGAGAACCAGGCAGTGTTTATTCCTGTTGTTGTGGGGGGCAGCATTTCCTGCTGGCTCTTTAGTACAGCAGCCATTCCAGATTGCCAAGAAGGGTTTCACAGTTTGCAACGTGGTTGGTAAGAACTTCCTATGGTGGAAGCTTCACCTTTCCTTACTGGATATGTAACAGCGTGATGCTGCACGCGCAGGTTATATTTATCACAGCCGGCTTAGGCAGAGACAGGATTAATTAGGAAGTGTCTCAAATGTCAGATCATTAAATGAAACTGTAAAAAGGTAAATTATAGTCTTCAGTAAGCAGAATGAATGCAGATCCTTGACAGAAATTGCAAGCGCTTAAACCAGTTATTTCTTCTTTACACTTGTTTACTGGGACAATGGAGGTGGTTCCACATAAACACTGAAGTTTTTAAGTTGGTGGGAAGGTCAGCATGGAGGTCGTGATGAAGAAATTCGTTTTGTCTCTGAGGAACAGCTAAACACTGAACAAATATTTAATTTGCAATTTACATTAGTATTGAATACACTTTTCTTCTTCCAAACAATCCCCCTAGAGTTTAATTCAGCTCTTCTTTTTTGTGTTGTCGAGAAATTAGAAGAATGAGATGAAGAAACAAGGTATACATAATAAAGAGCTAACACTTAAAAACCTACCCTCTTTTTATTATTTCAACACAAAAAAGGTCTAGTAATGGAGAGGAGAAAAAAAAAAGGAAAAGGCAGCATATTTCTTGTTCCTTGCGTTCCACAGGAGCAACTTTTTCACCCCTGGAATCAACAGCCACACTCACTGGTAGAAATGCAGTTCAGTAGAGAATCTCTTGTCATAGTCATTCCTTCAAAACCACAACTGTGAAGGTGGATATTTCAAGGCTTTACCTGGTTCCAGCGACTTGAGCATCCTGACATCGCCTGTTCCTTGTATTACAAAAGGCAGCACAAAGGAGCAGCAGGGGCAGGGACAGGACATTATGTCCCTCCCCTCTCCCTCCCCCGTGAACCTCTTCAGACTGAAGCCATGTAAAGGTGGCATGTTGGGAAAGCGGAGGCGCCAACGAGGATCCCACACTCGCATTGGGGGATTTTGTGGAAGTGCATTAAACACAAGTGTGCTCCTGGCTCCCGGGCCCTGGTACGCGGAGCACACGTCAGATCCAGAGGCTGAGGAGAAGGATGTGTAGGATCAGTGCCATCAGTCGGTCAATGCAGTGTTAGGCCACCTTATATTAACGTTAAAAGTAGCATCGGTGAAGCAGTGAAGCAGTGGCCCCAGACGTGTTAGAATTGATTTAAGGAGATCTTTTCTGTACCAAATTAAAAGGTTCCCCCAGAACCTGCAGCTTGTCTGAGGGCACTCAGTAACCTGGCCTCACTGCCTCAGCATCCATCACACCTAGTCCCTGTTGGAAATCACTTACACGGACGCCCTCTGTCCCTATGCTACATTTCTGACAGAGCCGTCTCCGATCCCTGGCACAATTCCAGGGGACTTGGAAGCGGGAGTTTCCAACAGGAAAGCCAACATATTTCACAGTCCAGAAGTCCCGGAGCACGAAGCGGCCCTGGGAGAGCAGAGGTGCTCTGTGCTTCACACGTCACCTCCCCGGGGCGCTGCGAGAGCCGGGATGAGGCCACGACCTTGGCAAGGCAGCTCTGAACCGCAGCTCACGCCCCACGGTTCCCAGATTTGCAGTTGAGCAACTCTGAAACCCCTGTTTAGATGTTGTGCCTGTGTCTAGGGCCTTTTCCTGTCCTGGCCTGATAACACACTTACTCCACGCACGTTCTTCCCGTGAAAGCGCAAGCCTTAGTCCTCTGTTAGGAGGGCACCATTGCTGGAGTGTATTTCTTTGTGAATGGTTAAAATCGCTCCTCAAGGATGTGAATGCCTTTTGTGACTGTCTCTGTTCCTTCTGCGATGCTGAGGACATTGGAGAGGTTAGGGTCATGTGTGAACTTCAACGAACGAATCACAGACTTACTGGTTTGTTCCGAAAGAAGATATAATCGGGGCTGTTGTTTTCTCTCCAAAGGATATTGTTTTACCGTCATGCTGATGCTGGGCATTTTCTTAAAGGGCAGGAGAACTCTTTTTAAGACAACAGTAATAGTAGTTAAGCTCTCTCTGCTCTTTGTTTCACAATATATTATGATCATCCTTAAACATATCAATTATGCTTGTGGAGGACCATTTTCCTGACTGCTGCTGCTCTGATTAAGGGGAATTGATCTTTGCTGCCATATGAAAACACTGAGCAAACAGCAGCCGCCTGATGGTCTGTGCTGGCTCAAGGGCCCCGACGCCCTGGGCAAGGGGCCGCCCCACGGCCGGGCCAGGCCATGCACACAGGTCCAGCCAAGGCTCAACGTGTCCTACGTGGATTTCTGTGCCCTGGACCCCTCTGCGCCAGCTGATGCATTTATCACTGTCTTCCTGACAGGAACTCTGCCCTGTTATCCTGGCTTGTATGTAATTTATCAGCGTTAAGTACAACAAAAGAGTATCTCTTTAAACCCCCTTTACCCGCTCACATGCTTCTACCCTTGAATAATGATATCTGTCTCTGCAGCCACAAATACTCCATTTCATCCTCTCCTTTATATTACGTTAGTTGCCCAATAAGTGATTAAAGTGGTGTTAGTGCACTTTAAGATGAAAATTATTATGTTATTGTTAAAGTCATGGGAAAAGATAAAAGCACTTGGGTGCCACTGCTCCTCCTTTAAAGCCTACCAAGTCACAATAATTTTATATTTTAAAAAACGCACGCAGCGATGCCAAGGCAGCCCAAGTCACATGGCCTCAGCCCCATATCCCAACTTTCAGCCCTAGGTATCAATCACTCTCTCCAAATCAAAAAGAGTGAACTGTGCTATGAACAAACACATGGAAATTAGCAGCGAGTCTTAGAAGAGGTTCCCACAAATTCCTAATTCCTTTATTCAGCAACAAAAAGGAAGAGCAAGGGAAGAAACCTCAAAGAGGAGATTCCTAAAGGGATGTGCAAGGTTAGTGGAGGGAATCTAGGTTTTAGCTCCTGAAGCTGCTCTAACGGCAGAAAGAGGAGTCCAAATGGAAACCAGGGAGTCATTTGGAAGGCATTTGTGGGAGTTGGTGACTGCTGGCAGCCAAAAAGCGTCCTGGGGAGCCAAGGTCCCGGCGTTGGCTTCCCCGTGTGAGCAGAGCTGCATTTTGCATTTGTCTTCCTTGTGACCATTTGCCTCTAATGCTGTCACTAAGAGCCTCACCGTATGTTCCTGCTAATGGCACAGCCTCTTGTTTTACCCTTCAGTTTGCCTGATCCCCTGTGTATACTGGTCTCGAATACAATTAGGCTGGAAACCAGAAGAGTTTCATGCAGTAGAGGAATCGGGTCTTTCAGTAGAAAGATGTGACTGAGGGGAGAGGAACCTCCTGTTTACAGAAAGTAACCTAGCTTGCCATCCTGGTGTCTCACAGCTGCCCCACGACCAACCAGTGATGAGATGCCACTTTCCACCCCACTTCCATTAGTCCTTCCCAAGGTGTCACACAATTCCTTCTGGACAACACCCTGACTCCTCTCTGTTGGGGCTCTGTGCCACCAACATGTGTCATTAACGTGTTCCTGACATTGCTGCACATTTAGGATGTGCACCATGGAGGATGATCCGACCCCACGTTATCACTTAGTACAGTAGGTGCTGACAAACAACCCAGACACAGTTGCTGTCACAACTGCCTTGGACACCAAAAGGGCTCTCCTGGTGACACTAGTAACGCCGGACACAACCCCGAGCACTTGGAAAAGGCTGGTTCCAGTTTCCCATTAGAATGTGTTAAATGGTAAAGAAAACAATTTGAATATGCCAATTTTTGTGAGTTAAGTTTTGTAGCTTTATAGCGATGAATACAATGGGAAAAATATCTCTACGTTTAAACAAAATTACAGTGAATTGCTCAGAGGCAAAACAGAAATCTCTGCTCAGCTGTTTGGCGCACATTCATCTCCCTTTACTCCTATGGCAGTGACATTTTAATTAACTGTCAGGTGGATGTGTAACACCGCCGCGGCAAGGCCTCTCCCTGCTCAGCTCTGTCGCCGTTTCTACACTGCTAAGACCTACGAGCGGTCACGTTTCTGTGGCGGGAGGATCCAAGCGCTACAAAAACGCTTCCTCATACATAGCCCGCCTAACTTCCCTTCTGCTTGCACAGGTCTACAGCAAGTAGCAGCCTCCTTGGATTATTTCAAAGCATTATTTTATTTTTGTGAGCAAGCAAAATAAATAAATAAATACATAAATCAACTCCATAGCCATATCAAAACTTAGTTCTTTGTGGGTAATGATGAGTTTTGCATGGCACTGGCTGACTAAATGTCAGTGATTTTGTTCCCCGAGCGAGAGCTTTTAGCTACGAATCCCTAAGTGTGCAAATGTAAAGCGCTGCTTCTGCAAATGCATGTGCAGCTCTGAGGTTCACTTTCGGTGAATGTTAATGGCAACGCAATCCAGCCACGTGAATCTGCAATGGAAGAGAGCACAAAAGCAGCACTAGTTGGGTTGAAGCAAACCTATTCAAACATGTAGGGCAAGAACCAGAGCTCCCCTCAGCCCTGCGGTGCGACTGCCTAAAGCTGAGAGCTTTACAGCACGCGGGGGACATGGCATTTCCCAGAGAAACACAAGGGCGACACTGTAGTTTTCCAGAGTCCTGCAAGGAAAGTGCTGTTTGGTTGAGATCTCATGGTCAACTGGCAGGCCTAGCTTGGGAAACTGCTCCAGGAGACACTTCTGCTGGGCTCACCAGCAGATGGTCAAAGCAGAGGCCCACGGGCATTGATTATACAAGCAGTGAGGATGCATAAGCTGGGCAACCTGGAGCAACCCTTGTGCTCCAAGTACAACTGGAGCTCAAGTGCCTATCGGAGCTTCAGTAGCAAGTGGGTGATTATGGTATCAGAGAGTGGGAGGGGAGGAACAAAAGAAAGCTGCAGAACTATGTGTGTATATATATATACATATATGTATGTACATATAAACACATTCCCAATCTGTCCTTGTAAGATGTGCCCACTTACCTGCAGCTTTAAGTACCTTGTTTCAGTAACTTGCTTCTTCAGGAGTTTCAGCAGAATATGGATTATATTTACTTAGCCAGTAGGATTGAGTAATGCAGTTGTCCTGTTCAAACTTGGCAGCTGTTCTAGCTGGCTAGTGGCAGATGAAAGACCCTCAAAAATCAAATCTAAATGCATCCTCAAGCAAATTATGTAGTACCTTCTATTATATTAATGTTATCTTACAGGCGCTATGTCAGGTCCCGGCTTACTGATATGCCTCCAGAAAAGTCCAATCTGATAGCAATTTGCATTGCAGTTTATTTATCGGAATTTTAATTATAGTGTTCTGTGTCTGTAGTCACAAATGTCTCATAAAAATAGTAACTGCAACTCTGTTACTGTACGCTTGCATCAAACTCCAGCACACAAGGTCCCTTGTTCTCCGTGTGCTCCCAACAGGAATAACTCTCTTCCCATTCTACTCCGTGTCAGCACATCCCACCTTTCCAGGAAAGGGCACCAAACAACTTGGGTGGCACGCGCGGACCACTGGAATCAATTCACTTGAAAAGGTGGTTATCCTGGATATGTGGGGAGATTTGAGGGCACTGCTGGTGAGGTTGGTGCTGTCTGGCTGGTTTTCCATGGATTTCACAGGTTTAGGAGCTGGTGAAAATGGAGAATTCCCCCGACTGGAGACACTTTGGAATTAGGCACATAGTCCCGAGCAGCCACATGGGGTCCCTCTCCCTTCAGCGAACAGGCACCTTCCTCCCGCTTGGCCTCGCAGGGATTATGCGGAGGGGCCGCCCTCCGACTTTGAGCAGCCCCTCCTCTGAAGATCTACTTTTCAGCTGCTGATTGCCCAAAATGCCACCATTAAAATAATGATAATAAAAAAAAGTCATCAGGAAGCTTTTTTTCTAAGAATCTTTTCCATGAAAACTTACATCTTCTTCGCAAATGTCCCAATCTTACTTGAAGCAGTAGTAAAACACTGGGATAGGCCCTAAATGTCTTCTTGCTGCTAATTTTGTTTTTCCATATTCCTGTGCTCCCTGCTTTCCCTCCATTCTGTCTCTGCATTTTCCTTCCCTTTTCCAGTAGAGGGGCAATGGTAGAGACAATATGAAGGAAGAGGAGGATTAAACCCACTTAACTTCACTGGCTGCCATTGAATACAGGGTCCATCCCAGGGCTTACAAAGTATGACTTTGCATTGCCTTGAGGTTCTCCAAATTAAAGAGATATGGGAGAATTTGCTGTAAATGCTCCTAGCAGACAGTCTGCTCCATTCAGCGAGCTGGGGCCTTGAAGCAGGCAGGATGCCCTAAGTCAGCGAGAGCAGCCTGATCATTCTGCAAATATTTTGCTTCTTCAAATTTACTTACATACCAAAATATGAGTTTAGCTGATAAAAGCCAACAGCTCCATCAGAGTCCATTACAATCTATCAGGCAAATATTAAGTGATTTCCAAATTAGTACATGGACTACAATACATGCCAGTGATCTTTATAATCTCTCTTTAAAAAAAAAAAATCTGTTATACGAATTACCTAAATACGGATTTACCAGGTAGATAGCTTGCAATGTAAATGACTTGTGTTTGGATAGCAAGAATGCCTATCAAAATGCATGCTCAAATGGGAGACCATATTGACTCTTTCCAAGCTGTTATGGTCTATTAGATAAATATTATCTTGGTTCAGCATTGTGATATTTTCTATATGCACAGTTTCCTGATAAGCCATATGGACTCTAAGATAAAATTGTGTCTTCAGATTTAGAAGGTGATATGGTTGAATAGCTGTAATGAGTATCAGAAAGCCCCTGTTAACCAATTAATCAGAATGTGTCGCTTCTGTGCTAATGTATGCCATAATATATACCTACAACGTGGGAGTTTCAGCCAACATGCGTTGCTCGGTGGTATTTTGACACAAAACACATGCCAAGGACATTAAAGACACAGCTCCCACCCCATAGAAGGGTTAGTGTTTTGTTTTTTTTTAATGTGTGTGAATCTACACTTCGTGGTACCAGTCCTCTTTCCAGTGGGTTTTCCAGTCGGTTGTTCATCCCAAAAGCACATATGCTCACGACCACGGCTCACCAGTGTTAATAAAAAAAGACATTTACTGATTTCAGAGGACTTTTTTGCTTGTTTCACTTACATACTGATTTCTTTCATATCATAATGCTTCAATAAATAGGTATTTTATTCCTCAACAGCAAAAACTTGGTGGAATCATCATATTACACCATGGGATGTAAACTCCAGGGAACCCCTCGTAATGAACTTGCAGAAGTGGCCACCAAAGCGTGTTCATAGATCAGCAGGGGAATCAGCAGCTGAAGGCAGATCCTAGCTGCAAAGGTGGCACTTCAGCTTCTCTCTTCATCCTTAATAAATAGGTTGTTAAGGAGTAAATGAGCTTATGATGTGTGGGCAGTACATCTGCACACTGTATCAGTGTAAGAAATTAATGGAGTCCAGTTTGTTTAAAGCAACTGTCCTTAGCTTTAAAGCTGCCTGTTTCTATTTCCTGCTTTGCAAAAGAGGGCAATAGCTGCTGTCTGAACAACTGCTATCTGAAGAGGGCAAAAAAAAAAGGATTATTTCTCAATAAATCCAATTTTCTCCAACTTCTCTGCACAGCTGAAGGGTAGACAACACAAACATGTGTCTATACAGCATGGTTCAGAGAGTGCCAGTTCTGGGGAAATGGGATGGTAGCCTAAGGCAAGAGCAGTGCAGGCAGGTGGCCTCAGAAAGAGGATCCGAGGTCCCCTTTTGGTGAGCAGTCAGCACTTGATGGTCTGCAACTTGTGGTTAAATACAGGGGTATTTTCACAGGTGCTGTTTGATTCAATTATATTTACCTCCTCCTTTTACTCACTTGCATACGTTTGTAGGACAGACACACCTTGTATCCCTCAATACAAGTATTTGATTGGGAAACAGTGTTTTTCTGAGAACACCCATCTTCATGGTCAGCCAAGGGGAGTCCCGGGTGAACAAGAGGTTCTGCTGTTTCAATATCCAAAGTTTCCTTCACTCTTCACAGAAACTCAGTATGATTGAGGTTGGAATGGACCTCTAGAGATCATCTAGTCCAACCCCCCTGCTCCAGCAGGGACACCCAGAGCATGGGGCACAAGTGGCATCCAGGCGGATTTGGAAGATCTCCAGAGCAGGAGACTCCACAGCCTCTCTGGGCAGCCTGCTCCAGGGCTCCGTCACCCTCACAGGAAAGAAGCTCTTCCTCACATGGACAGGGAATTGCGTGGGTTTCAACTTTCACCCTTTACCCCTTGTCCTGTTGCTCGCCACAACTGAGAAGAGTTTGGCCTCCTCCTTCCTACATTTTCCCCTCAGGTACTTGTATATCTGGATCAGATCCAGATCCCCTCTCAGTCTTCTCTTCTCCAGGCTACACAGACCCAGCTCGCTTAGTCTTTCTTCATGTGGTAGATGCTCCAGTTCCTTAATCACCTTTGTTGCTTTACATTGGACACTCTTTAGAAGCTCCACGTCCCTCTTGTCCTGGGGAGCCCAGAACTGCACCCAACACTCCAGATGCGGTCTCCTCAGAGCTGAGGAGAGGGGCAGGATCCACCGCCACACTTCCACTTTCCTGGCAAATGTACCAGGCCCTTTTAACCTGAAAGGCAGCAGTGAGCTATGAAAGGCCTGCAAAGCACCGACCCTCCCCACACTCCTCCTAGCAGCAAAAGCACCAGATGGGACTTGCAGGATGACCCCAGATAGCTGGCGAGGATGGGTCTCACTTTGGGAAAGGGATGGTGCAGGTCCGAGCAAGGCTGTGAGCGCCATTATTCCTCATCAAAGGTTTAAGCAGATTTCAGACTGTTGTTTATTTTTTTCCTGTGGATCACAGAAGCCAAGGCAGCAAATGGCATTTTAATGATGTGTTTTTAGCAGATGAGGAATGTATCTGCATCCTTTCCTCGCTGCCATCTTATTTAAAAGTAGCTCTGCTTTAAACAGCTAAATTCATTCCCTGAAGCAAGCTGCTGAACTGTAAGCATTGCACACCTCGGACTTCCCATGAACGCGGCACGCACGCTCCTTTTGGAAAGAATGCAAGAGATTGCCCTGCTTTTAGAGACCAAATGTTAATTAGGAGTCAGGGCTGGAGGCCACAGCGAACTTCTCCCCATTCAGTGTGACCCAAGATAATTCCCCAAATCCCCCAAATCTTCACTTGCAAATCTCAGGATTCCCATATTTTTCCAGCTCCCAGTGCCTCCGCATGAAGCCGTGGCTGCAAATCTTCGCCGATGCTGCTGCTGACCTTTGCAAAGAGGGTATCAGCCTCGGAACTGCTGTTAAGATGCCCAGTTTTGGAAAGCTCTGCCATACTGCACATGTGCTACTGTCACTTAAGCTACATTACACAATGAGTTTTGATAAAATACACCTCTTCCTGTGAATATTTAGTCTGTTTGTGAGGATTCACATACAGTTCTACTAGAGGCATCTTCAGGGCAAGTGTGAGGCTGTCTTCAAGTGAACAGGAAAGCCCCATTTTCAGTAGCAACTGGATCCACTGAAATGCCCAACTTACCAAATCAAGGCTGCTCACTTAATAGTTTTGACTTTCCCCGACTTTTCCATGCTCTGATATTTAATGCAGCTTGGTTATTTTAATTAACCTCTAAAAGGCTGAGTCTTGTAATAATGTTTCAGAGTTCTCCTAAAATGAGTAAAAATGTGATGGTTAAAAAGCACCTTGGTCACCAAAACCCTTGGTAAAGGCACCATCACCCCCCACCTGCAGCAGGCCATCGTTCTGGAAGAATTTGGTGCTGGGCAGAGGATAAACAACAAGAAATGAAACACCTGATTCCTGCTGCCACAGCGCAGGTCAGGCAAGAACTCAGCTCACCTCATTCCAGCACCTGCTTTAGGAACAGGGTCTGTTTCTGTAACTGGGATTTCAGTAACTTGCTGCGTTGTCCAAATCTAAAAACTGTCCAGCACTCCAAGGAGACGGAATATCCCTTCCTTCCTTCCTTCCTCCAAAAAATACTGTTCCTATGAGACTTCCAGCACAGTCTATGTTCAAAAGCCTTGGACAGGCTTGAATAAACATCAGACCTTCTTCAGGAAGAAAATGGAAACCTCCCTTCCCTCCCTCCCAAGCTGTGATTCTTTTGAGGTGTTTTCTTCTTTTTTTTCTCTCTTTTTTTTTCCCCATTTGTCTTTATTTATCAAGCAAAGACAATATGTTGGACCCAATACAGGAACAGACTTTCAGATTTAAGGAAGGTTTCAGCTTGAATACAGACAAGTGAAGAAGTTCAGGACTGAGCATAAAGCTGATAATGCTTGAAGGCAGGAAATTTTTGTTTTCAGTTTTTAGATTGAGAAGAATACATGGAAGAAATATAAAGCCTCACGCCTCTATATACGCAGGATGTGATGAGCCTCATCCCTGGTCCGGTGCGACATCTGCTCCTAGAATTATCCTACAGATTTGGGGACAAATGCAGACCTGCATGGCTTCATCAGCCACGGTTTGGAAGGCCTTTCATGTTTTTATTTTATTAAGGCATCATTTTTTTTTGCAGTCAGTTCTAATGCTTGCTACCACAACACAAAAGTACCTTAGGTTTTTTGAGTGCACACCTTTTTCACCGAACATTTCATGTCCTCCTTCAAGTTGTTCTAGGTTCAGCCTCCAAGAGAGCAGTGAGGGAAAATCAGGCCATTTAAAAATAAAATAGATTACTTGTGCACGGCTTTCTTTAATCAAAATCATTATAACTGATAGCTTAAAGCCTTGATTGCACCTCTTCAGAGGGCACCCCTTGATTTTGCGCGACATCCCTGATTATTTTATTTACTTATTTATTTATTTATTAGCTTTTACTTGCTGCCTTTATTTCTAGGTCACCAAGTAGAGGCTCGTTCTTGCTTTAAATGGATTTGCTCGTTTCTCTCTGGCAGGTTATTCTTCTTCCAGGGGCTAGGGGTAAACATGCCCCCTTTTCAGAGGAAGACAGAATTCCCGTGATCACACGAGTTTCTTTTTTCTCCCTGGCCCCTGCAGAGCGAGAGACTGGCCGAAGAGTCATCCCCCCTCCCAGCCTCTCGGAGCCCCTGTGGAGCAAAGGACCAAAGGTCATTTTCTCAGGTTCCCCCTGGAGGGAGATTCCAAAGGTCATTCCCTCCCTTCCCAACCACCCCAAGAGGATCTGAGAGATGTTCAAAAGTGCTTTCAAGAGGGAGGGGAGAGACCGAGTCCGTTTGCTCAACCCCAGCGATGTGAAGCAGGACTGCGCACAAAGTGTTTGATCTGAAGCTCAAACCCACCCAGAGCCGGTCTCGTGTTCAAGGTTAGGGACTTTGTGAACGTCAAGAGAGATGGGCAGAGCTTGTTGAGAGGAAACCTCCTTCTGCTTCCTCTTCAGCTGCAAGAATCAGCCTTCTCCATCCCACAGTCCTCACAACCTGCTTCCTGCACATCTAAGAGGTCTGGTCTCCCCTGGGAATGCATCCCATGCCTTCGGCTGGTGGGGTTGCATGTCCTGCAGCAGCAGTCTGCTCCTGGCCTTGGGAACCTTGGCATCAATATACGAGTCACCTTGGAAAACAAAACGTGGCAGATCCATGCAGCCCCTCCCTGCGCCCACTGCTTCCACGAACCTCTCAGACTTCCTTTGGAAGCATCTACGTTTCCCAGGACAGAAGGAAATAATAACGAACACTCCTAAATATTTTGCCCATCCCTTTAAAGAAAGGATATTTTTTCTTGTTTTCCTATTTTTTTTCTTATTTTCCTAATAAGAAAAGGAGGGAGATTCCTCCCAGTTAATTCTTTTGACTCGCCCGGGGAAGGAAGGAAGAGAAGGGCAACAGTTATTTCACAAGGGCCCCCGCAGCAGAGGGGCAGTAAGGGTCACTTCCCCTCAATGCATCCCAAGCGAAGGGCCGCACAGAGGCTGTGTCAAAGCCACGGTCCCTTTTGTGGTGGCCAGGCAGCTGAGGTCACCTCCGTGCCCCGGCGCCGCTCTCGCTGCACACACACACACTCTGCCTCAAGCCCTTTCTTGCAGGGGGGCAGGGGAGATTAGTGCTTGGCTCCCTCTTTGTGTGCAGGGGAACTCACAGGCCGCTACCTGGGCCCCTTGGGAAGAGGTGGTAACAAAGGGGCAGTTCCCAGGTGGCTGGTTTGAGAGTTTTTCAGGGAGGTTCCTGAGACCTGGTGGGACTGGTCAAGCAGAGCCTTTAAAATCCACATGGAAGTGAAAATTAGAAAGGTTTGGAGCTACTTGCAGGTTTTGGTGACACAGATGGAGTATCCCCAGAGCAGAGTTTAGGACAGACGCTGTTCTCCAGTGCTCTAGATGATCTCCCTCGCCAGTGGAAGAGTTAGCCTTTGCAGTTAAAGGGCAGCGTTATTCCTACTTGTTCATACTTGATTTATTGGTCCTGAGCACAGAACCCAGCCCTCCTGCCGCTCCTGTGTCCTCAAGGATATGAGTGGGAGCAGGATCCACTCCAGCAAATGGACTTGCTCCAATAAATCCCCATTTCCCTCCCTGCTGGTGGAGCCAGGGCTTTGCCATGGAGCATACGCTACGCTCCAAACCGAGCATGCGAGGACTCCTTATTAATTGCGATGATTTCATTACGTTCCAGCCACACAGCATTGCTTGTTAAGAATAACACAATGAATCTCAATCACTGCAGTAGCCTTCCCTCCATTCCCTCCCCAAAAGCAAAGTGCAAATCCACTTAAAATGCTGAGATCTTTTGACTTCTACCAGAAACTTTTATCCGCATAAGAGGATAAGAAATTCATTAGCTTAAGTTGTATGATTGTAACAGCTCATTAGGGAGCCCTGTGCCTTTCAGTGTGAGCTTGCCTCCAGCTCTGCATTGAATCTGTCAAAGTTAAGGATAAAGGTATGGGACAACTTAACCACCCTGGAAAGCAATTTCTTATTTTTAACCATGCAGATACAGGGTTCATTAAATGATTTTAATGAACAGTCATAGGCTGATTTTCAAGTCTTTTGTGTCTAACCAAATTATGAAATTGCTGCACAGATCCTGCCTGCCAAGGAAATAAAACGTATTTTTTAAATTTACAGGCCCTGCTTATGTTTGCAGTTGCATTGTAACTAATTGTTATTTTGTTTTATTCTATTTTTGTGAGGGGAAAATGAACGTTTTGATTTCAGGGTTAATGGCTGCAAAACACTGCTGTAAAAATCTTACGCAGCTTTTCTTCAAACAAGGGGAAAAGGGCCACTTTTAACCAGAAAACATTGTAATTACTCCTATTAATATGCTCAAAGAGGTGAATGATTAAAGCAGAAATCTAGCCGTTTCTCAGATCCAAGAAGTCTGTGATACAGTATTTTTTCATCTGTGGAATCTCAGACAACATTGCCTGGACAAAGCAGGTCATTTGCAACATTTTATTAGATAAACAAGGGGAGATTGGGATGTATTTTCTCAGTTTTCCTTTGACAGCCTTCATGGCATTGGTTGATTTATGTGTCAACTGTTAAAGTTCAGCATAGGGCCCTGGGTCTCAAAATGTGCTTTGAAGCAGCAGGAGCAAATCTTCCCATCACAAATCCCACTATCGGAGCAGCATACGCATTAGAGTGAAATTTGGGATGGACTTTTAGATTGAGGGGTGAAACCTCTGCTTAGATAACCTACAGTATCTTGGCTCCGAGTGCAATGTTTAGGTTTGGATAAATGATTGCCTTTCATTTTCCTCAAAGATAAAAGATAAAAAACGTGGTTTTGCATGAAGATTTATAGACCTCTGTATCTCCATGTACGTGAACATAGTGGGTTTTTTTTTTAAATTGAGGTTAAATACAGATGATAGGCTGAAATATGTATTTACTTCAGGCGAGTTCTAATATTGATAATTTATGAAATAAGCCATCATGCCATGTCTTTAGCATCCATGAGCTTTTCTGGCTACAATATTCCTATTTAACCTCAACAAAGCTCAGCACCGTTCCTCCCAACAAAGCAAACAAAGGAAATGGCACTTTTTTTTTTTGTGCAGGTAACAGCATGATGACCCTATACCAGTGAATAAAACTTCGCCAAGGAGCAGGATGGCTCCTTTGCTTCTGGGTTTTCCTCTCAAAATAAAGATTCCACTATGGCACGTTTTCCTTTCTTTTTAATAACTGTTTTGTTTCCTGGCTCGCTTTGTTCCCTCGAATGTCACCCCAAAACAATGGGAGTGTCACGGGAGGCTGGACAAGCTATTGGCATTAAGGGATAAAGTCACAAACCAGCAATTACAGGCGGACCAGGCAACTTGGGAAAATAAATAAATAAATAAAACTGATTACAAGGTGGTCCTTTTTAAAGCAGACCTCTCAGCTGAGGAGTACTGTAGTGAGTTGCAGCAGATTATTTCTGCTTCCTGTAGGCCAAAGTCATGCTCTTTTTGGAATTATGAAACGATTTGCAGTTTAAGCACCTTGTGTTTTATTAGGAAAAATAAAAGGCATTTCCATGGGTGCTGGGTGAGGCATAAAACCAGTCTTTTTTTCCTCAGAAAAATTATCCTCAAGATACAAGAGTGTTTTCAAATATACGGTCATGTTTGTAGAAAGAAAAAAAATCGTTACTCCACGTCCCATCGATCACAAAAAAAAAAAAAGACAAAAAAAGCGCCACTGCGTCTTTCAACATGAATAGGCTTCACACTCACTCCAAGCACCTCGTTAAGGTCTGGCCGGGCAAACTCGCAGGATTACCCGATTTCCCCCCAAAACCACCCGCTCCCCCCACCCCCTGCGGCGCCACGAGCCGTTAGCGGGGCCGCCCGCGCGCCTCGCGGCGCTGCCCGGCGGCTCGCGGCGCCGCCGGCTCTGCCGCCCCTTCTGATTGGCCGAGCGGCGGGGGGCGTCAGAAAGGCGGCGCGCCATTGGCTGGGGTGGGGCGGGCCGCTGTTGCTAGGACTCTGTTGCTAGGGCCCGGGCTGCGTGCAGGCCCTGCAGGAAGCGCGTGATGAATTATGGATGCCCGGGCTGCTCAAAGCGGCCTGATCTGTGATGCAGATGAGCTGCGCGGCCCCGCTTTTCTTCTGGGTTCTTTAAAAAAAAAAAAAGTATATGAAAAAAAAAAAAAAATCTGAGTTTTAAATCAGAATCTGGCATTTGCGTAGTCCCCAGTCACAGCGGTGACTCCTGAATGCTGATGTTAATTCTTATGCAAAGACAGGGCCAGAGGTCACTATCTGTTATTTGTTGAGGAAAAAGCTTGTAGGATTTTTCACTGAACTCCGTGACCCTGTGGGGTATTATTCCGCCACCCCCCGCCTCGGTTTGGAGACAAAATAGGGTACAAACACCAGAAGCGGTTATTTTCTAGCAGTTGGAAAGGAAATCGTCGCCTTGGAGCGCGATGAGGCCGGAGGAAGCTGGCGGGCAGGCTGGGTAACGCGCGGCCTTTGTGGCTTCCTCAAGGACGTCTTTGCCGTTTGGGCCCCCTTCGTTAGGGCTTTCGACAGCCTTTGGCTGAAGAGGGGCCGGTTTGGTGGATAAAATGTCCACACAAGTGAAAACGCCAAATGTTTTTAGCCACCTATGACGCCCCGTGTGGAGCACAAAGCGTCTGAGGCGCCACACGCCAGTAGTGGGAAAATAAACATTTAATTTCCCTCATCTGCATTTATGAAGAAGAACGGTGGGCATTATGCTACAGAAATTATTGTATTTTCCTCTACTTAATGAATACGGGTGCCCGAATAGATACTTACACTGGGTTTTAGTATTTTTTTTCCTACTTATAGTGACAAAATGATCTCAGCAGAGTGATACCTTGTCTCCAGAATTACTAAGCAAAATGCTCTGTTGTATAAAAACCAAAGAGCACTAAGGAATAATAAACCTAGAAAGTCCCTGAGACACCGGGCAGGGATGGTGAAAACACCCGGGCTCCTCTCTGGCCACCCGTCAGTCGCTGAGAGATTTAGCTGCAATGGCCTTTATGTGTTGTTATTTCCTGGTATTGAAATGTTTTATATTGATGGAAATGGCTAAGGCAGAACCGTGTTGTCTGTGCCACCCGTTCATGACAGTGCATTCATCAAACTCCATTAAAAAAAAAAAAATCTAGGCTATGGATGTGTCATTAGAGACCCAATGATGCTCAAAGCACAGAAATGTCGGAGAGATGCGGTTTGCTGGAAACGCAGTATTGTTTGGATATATGGATGTATTAAATGTGACTGTTTTTCATAGCAACAGTTCTGCGCAACATACATTGAAATGGAAAAAAAAATAGTTTCTTGGAAATATAGATCATGTTTTTGTAAACCAAATAATTGTACCTTAAACTTTTCATTTAGCCATCTTTATCTTTGTCGGTAAAACTGTAGGCCTGGCCCATAGGAAAATGATTGTTCCTATGCCTTTGAGATTTGGAGTAGCTTAAACACTCAGCAAAGAGGCTGCAAATGACTTACATGTAATTTAAACACATACATTTTTCCAGTGCTACGAGTTGTCCCCAGCATTTCTTCATGGCTCTCCCTGCAGCAGACGTAAGACCCAACAAACTGACTCCAGGGGATACAACGTACACATGGACAGAGAGTGGTTCAGGTGCTTATAGGAAGGTCCGGAGTCATCGGCAGTGAGAAGGGTGATGCGGGAAGCTCTCACGTGGCCCTTAAAGATAGACCCGAGTGAGGCAGGGAGTCGTTACAGTGCCTGATGAGAGGAAAATTGGTGTGTGACCAGGGTGCCATGTGAGGCAATATTCAGAGTGCACGAGTAGTTAAGAGGAAGGAGAGAACAGAAAATATTTTTTTCCCTTTTTTTTTTTTTTTGTTTTTATTCCTATTTTATAAACAAAAGGCTTTTATCATTTTATTTGGAAACCAAAAAGCTCTGAGGAGCATCTTTTCTATCAAGGAACCTATAAATGAAAAAGTGTTGCATTTTTTATGTAATAATAAAAATTTTAAACGAATGCTTTGAGAGATCCTTCTATAATTAAAAATAATGTTGAACTGACTTCAGCTAGTCTGTGCAGTCAGTAATCTTCATGGTGTTTACATTAATCCAGAAACATTGTATAGCGCAATGAAGTTGATGAGAATCAACAAAGGATAAAAGAGAGTATCCCGTACAGAAACCTACTGTTTAATGCCAACTGCTCAGGAAATGTCAAAAGTAAAGTGAGTTTCAGGTCAAGGGCACTGGGAACACTGTTAGCAAACCCTGAGACAGGCAGCTCTTGTTATTAGTATGATCAGGGATATGGTGAGTCCTTTTTAATCTATCCCTAGGCCTCCCTCTGGCTTCCCAGGCAGAAATCTATCCCATTTGGACTCACCTTTTTGAGGCCGCCGGGAGCTTTTCTAAACATAACCTCTCTGGGCTTTCTAATGTTCCCCATCAAGTTAGGTAAAGGCTTGGAGATCAGTGACAGCTCTGTGCTGGCTCAGTGCCAGGCCTCTTGAAGGTAACAAGCAGCAGTGGGTAATCCTTGTTTCCTAAGTTTCCATGGCAGCATGGATCTTCACCTGGTCTTTTTCTGCCACAATGTTCATGGTTCTGTCCATGGTGCCCTTGGCGAGTCCATTTCCTTCTTGCATACCTTTTCCTTTGAACACTTCAGCGTGCTATTCTGGAGAGACGTTACAGTCATAATGGCACTTTCCAGTTTCCAGTATATCTCCAGTAGATCTCCTGTAGATGTGTGCAAAGTCTAATGTGAAATATAAGGGATTCTTCAAAGTTTTGCAGGTTAACAACATGGTTTGACTCTTTTCCGTGATGTTTTACTTCTTCTGTGTCTGTTCAAGCTTGTCCTAAATGCATATTTACTGAATGAAGAAAGAGCAGCCAACATGATGGCATCTACTGAGGATTGAAACTTTCCTCTTCATGGTGATGAGAGTCATTATAAGCTAGATGTTTATGTTTAGGGAGGAGACGTATAGAGCAGATCTAGTCAGCCCAAGCAATGGAAAGAAACAGGCCTTTTCCATGTGTGATTCACTTGACCTATTTTAGTTGTGTCCTCCTTAGGGGGAAATGAACCGTGTCTTGAAATTACACATATTGGGTTCACTAAGCCCAAAACAACATGTTGTCTCAGTAGGGTGCAATCACTAAAGCTCTCCAGTGAACTCTGTGTATCCTTTGAAAGAGCTCACTGTGACCTGGAAACTTCTCAACTATGCTGAGAAAAAGCAATAGCAAAAGATGAATAATGGGACTTTGGATATGAATCCCATATTCTGTAATTCCACCATAATTCAATTCCCTATTCTGTAATTCCATTATGCGTCCCAGAATAGAGAAATTTGTGGGATCATTCTGAAGAAAGTACCATGATACCAGAATTGTGGTTTCATAAGGAGCAAAACCTCATGTTGCAGAACCATTGAAATGGCACCTAGCTTAGGTAATTAATATGTAATAATTCACATTAAACAACTTATTTGCAAATAAAAACTCCAGCTCCATTCAGCGGACTCTGTGTTACCCAGTGGACTGCTGTACTTTAAATTGCTTGAACCTTCAGTGAGGCCTGAAGCTCACAGATACTAGGAAACTTAGTTGAACTGTTTGAAACATGCCTTCCTATTAGTTCGGAATTTATAGGAGTTTTCTTGGCATTAGCATCAAAACTCATATTGTGATCAATGGAAACGGGATTAAACCTTAACTCCCTAAAATGACTTCCTCTAAGATGAGAAGAAAACATAAGATCATCAAGTTTGACCTCCTGTGGACCACAGTTCATTCATTCTCATCCAGTACACACGCATTTTCAGGATGATGATTTTCATTGCATTAAAGCCCTTATATCTTTAGGGATAACAGTTGCATGCTACAGGCAGAGAACACAAAGAACTGTGGTGCCAAGTATTTGAGGGCCCAGCAGTGATGGAGAATTTATTAAATTGGACATGCCTAATTAATCACAATTAGTGAAAGTAATACCTTCTCCCATCTTTCAACCAGTTTCTTGCCAATGTGACCTGAAAAAACCTCTCCAGTTTTAAAACTGCTAATCTGTATGATTCCGTGAATGCAAGCTAGGAACACTAACAAAGTATCTATGAACATTTTCCTCTTTCTGCTCAAAATTCGGTGTCTTCTTGTCATTTTTGATGTCAGTAGTTCTGAAAAAAACCCACCAACAACAAAAAAAATAGAAATCCCCAACCCCAAAATATCTCCATTTGGCCAGTTGTCCATGAGAGAGAGGAAGAATCCTTCCACCTTGCTAATACAATGTGTGGGATATCAACCTGATGGTTGTCTAAATATGCTATGAGTACAGCCAGACAGTAGGCAGATGAGTAGTAGAATTTGCTTCTGAGGTTGAATTAAACCACATCATTTAAGAAAGAATTTGCTATCACCTCAAAACCAGCAGCCAACAGTGAGACCTCCACCTTCAGTGATAATCTTTTGCAGTGTTTAATTACTCTGTCTGCCAGAAAATTACATCTTGTTTCAAGGCTGAATTTGTCTAGCTTCAACTTTCAGCCACTCAATCTTGCTCAAGATTTTGTCAACAAGATTGAAAACCCATTATTAGGTATCTTCTCCACCAGTAAATACCTATATAAATTGATAGAGTCATTTTGTGACTTACCTGAAGCTTTGCCTCTAAAAAGGCAATTCCTGGCTCTTGCTCTTCCTCTGTCTTTCTGATAGAGCTTCCTTTCTTCTGTATACTGCATGTTTGGAAAGCAAACTCTTTTTTGGCAAGTGGTGGGGAATTAAATGTGAAGGAAAGAGAAGAGGTTCAAAAGGAATTGCCTGATGATTGATGGTTTTTCTAGCATCCAGAAAAGGCATTTTCTCTTGATAAGTAAATCTATGCTAATCATTCCTCACTCCTAGCAGTCTGTTAGCTTGTTTCTACAATAGCAATACTCAATGTTTGCAAAGCAATGCCTTCGTCCTAGACTACATCTGACACAAATCAGCCAACGAAGCTCCAAGGAAGTGGTTTCCTCAAAAAAGGCCGGTAGAGCTATAGCAGTTTTTATCTTTAAGGGATGTAGCAAGTGCTTTATAAGGAAGATGCTTAAACATTGGCAGATGATAATGAACATTAGCAAAAGCAGCGAGCACCTCTAAGATCCTGTGTAGTGTTCTGGGTCCTTAATTCTCCTACCTTTGGTAAAAATAGAGTCCATCACAACTCCCCTGGGGAATGGAGTCATTGCAAAATCACAAGAAGACCCCAAACACTTAACTTAGCAAGTCCTTGCTAAATGTAAAGGTGCAACACAACTTTCATTGCCTATCTTCTGTTCATAATTCTAGTGTCTCACACTACCTGTCCACTTAGTCATGTATTTAATTACTGTTTAATCTGTATGTTCTTAAAATAATAAGAGAGAAGTCTAGGTAGAAATCACCAATCTAGGTCAAAAGCCAAAATCTAGGTCCAGTCTGTTTCAAAGTCAAGATTTAGCACTTGCCAGTGTTGTAATTTGTGTGTGTCCGTGTCCTACATGGGTAAGTTCTGCAAGGAGTGATTTATTTCAAACATTTTCATTATCTTTTTCTCAGAATGAAACAAATGGTTTAAATTACAGCTATAAAACAGAGAATTTAACAAAAGCACAAACATGAGTCATGAAAATGTTCATGCCTTATTTTCAGGGTAATAACTACACACCTGGTAAATTGCATTTTAAAAAATTATCCAGTATTTCGCAGTGGGGTTTTTTTTTGTGCTTTTGTTTGTTATTACCTGTCTTAAGCCCCACTCTTGGTCTGCGTGGGAAGGCTGGCTCATCCATCCAAACTCAGCAAACTGCTACATGTGCCAGGCTCTGCCCTTGTGGCTCCGATGACAGGACCAAGGTCTGAGGTCTGGGCAGCAGGGACAGCACGAGGCTGTGTGCTTGAGCAGACATAACCCTGCCATGACACTGTGTGCATCAGCACTGCTCAAGAAGAGAGATCATTACACAGAAAATAAACTGTTGCTAAAGGCTTGTGCAGCTGAAATAAGGAATACCATTAAAAGTGACTCATCTGTGTTGGTTCTGTCTAACCTTTACCTTCCCACGTGCTACTGTTTTCTTCTGTTAGTAACAAAGAGCCTCGCTGGGGAGGAGAATCCAGTAGACTGGCATTATCTTCCAGAAGACGTGGAGTGTCATCAGTACCGAGCCTCTTGGGAACATGGTGGATGGCTCGTGCTCTGTTTCTTTTGCTTTTTATGTTTCTTTAGTTGTTTTTCACTCTGGCAGCGAGTGGGAAGACAAAACTTTTGAGCAATCTGTAATTATATAGTGTCACCATTGATGAGGTTACAAAGGAGTAAATACGTAGTTGGTGTAAGAGAGGATGTTTTTAACAAGGCTCTGCATCTAGTAGAGTGCATCTGTGTCCTCTGTGAGCACTCTGCCTTATAATATGAAAGGAGAGCAATGGGTAGAGAAAGGCATCATAACAACATATGCGTAATCTTCAGCAGAGCCAGTTTCTGCAAATACCCACTTGACGTTTGAACCCTTTCTTACCAGTGCTACTCCTACCAATGTCAGTGGCATCCTTGGCCTTGAGTGGGAATCACATTGAATTCTGACTGTTGAGAGAGGGGTGGAAGTTTCCCCTGTGATCTGATTGCTGCAGTCAAAGAGAAGAGTTTTCTGGGCTGTTGTGTGGGTAATTCTTGACCTGGGGTCAGGACTGTGACTCAGGGAGGCTCAACCACTCTCACTTCTTTTTGTCTTGCAGGGAGAAAACAACAATCTGATTTTTTTTTTTTTTTTTTTTGTTATAACACAGGTCACAGCACAAAACAGTAAAATTATTTCATCTCCCTGCCTCTGCTGGGTTGTTACCTGCTGTGTTTCCACTTCTGCTGGCCAAGCGTTGGCATCTCAGTGACACTGAGCAGCATGCCCTGGACATGTCTAAAGCCATGCAGTCATGTTGTATTTATACCACTCAGAACTGGGGAAATAATATTTTAAATTGTCAAGGGCCAATTTTGTTTTATGATGGCAAAGTAAAAAACATCTGTTTAAAAGGCCATTGAATACTGAGGTTTGACGTTCCATGGCTGAAGCAGTTGCTAGACACACTCTTCAACCTCTTTATTAATTATTTGCATTCCAGCAACCCCCATATATCCATTTATCTTGTCCGAATGTAGCTAATGACATCACTGGAAAGGTTTCCAACTCTCAGGGCTGATGTGACAGTAACTGCACTGGCTGTTCTGAAAGTGTCTGTTTGTCCCAAACGATGGTCTGCTAAGCTGAGGATGTCACTTGGGCCATTGGGAACAACATCTCCTCTCTTTCAGTTCAGATATTCCAAGTATTGCAAACCTGTTCATCTTCAGGGTTGACACACGTCTCCATTACAGTGATGCTTGGACTGCCCCGTGCAGGAGGATTGGCTGGAGAGGGCCAGCATAGAGTGACAAAGATGATTAAAGGTCTGGAGCATCTATCTAATGAGGGAAGACTAAACGAGCGGGGGCCTGTTTAGTCTGGAGAAGTGAGGCCTGAGAGGGAATCTGATCAATATGTGCAAAGGGGGAGAGAGGGGAGGGGAGAGAGGGGAGGATGAGGGAGCCAAACTCTTCTCAGTGGTGGCCAGCAACAGGACAAGGGGTAATGGGCACAAGTTTGAAACACAGGAAGCTCCATGTCCATGTGAGGAAGAACTTGTGAGGAGCCCTGGAACAGGCTGCCCAGAGAGGCTGTGGAGTCTCCTGCTCTGGAGATCTTCCAAACCCGCCTGGATGCCACCCTGTGCCCTGTGCTCTGGGTGTCCCTGCTGGAGCAGGGGGTTGGACTAGAGGATCTCCAGAGGTCTCTTCCAACCTTAACCATTCTGTGACGCTGTGAATCTCTGACCAATATCATGGCAGTAAAAGACATAACGCTTTGTTTTAACCTTTAAGAAAATAGAGGGAAAAAAAATAGAGAAAAGGCAACAAAAAGCTCCCATTACCCAGAGCTGGGCAGATGTACAGAGCTGCCCTCTTTCCTAAAGCCGTTTGCTGAATTTCTGGTGAAATTTGTTTTAATTTTCCTTGCCATGCTCCGTTTCTCTCTTCCTCTAATCCTGGTGGCTCCGGATGTCTCACAGTAGCACCACCTATGGCAGAGGGATCCTGCGGCGGCGGGGCTTGGGGAGCTGCTTGAGGAGCAGCTGGAGAAGGGCCATCTCCCGAGCCTGCTTCTGAGCACCCTCCTTGTGAATGAGTGTGGCCAGGAGCGGTGTGGGGGACAGGCGACCGGAGCTTGGTTTTGCTGGTTACTCTTTCCACTGGCACAGGGGGGGGATTGTAGCAAAACTCAGCCCCTCTGGGCCCGCTGGTGTGTGCAGGGTGATCTCTTCACCAAGGCCGGAGGTTGATTTGTCACTTTGTGCACCTCCCATTTGCTCCATTTCCCCCGTATGGGGGATCCCCCTGTCTCATTCGAATAGTGTTTCAGGCACGGTGGTCCATGCTGCTATTCCCCCCGTCACTTAAACCCCCAGTGTTCCGTCAGTGAGGCCATCTCACCTCCTTCCCCTTGCTCCTATTTCTGTGAGCTGAACAAAGCGATGAACAACAGCAGGAGGAGATAAGAAATCCCCTGAAGAAATATCGCAGAGTCTTAACATAACTTGCAGCAAAAATCCCTGCGGGTTATTTCTTGAAAACACCTCCCCGCCACCCTGTTCCCGACATATGCACACATTTGTTTATCCGCTCTCCTGCACTTTGCTTTCGTCGGGAGCTGGCTGGCTCGCCGGGCAGGCTGCTGCTCCCCGTGCCTTTGCAGGGCCACCATCCCCTCCACCGTGGTGCTCTGGCTCAAGCAGGGCCCACGTCACTCCGGCGCCGTCTATGTCCCCGCTGACCAACAGCACTGTGGTATTGGGGGTCTCGCAGGGCCGCTGAGAGTCTTGCCTCTTTCTTGAAAATCAAATAAATACAGCACCCTTCTCTGTCTCTTCCCAGATCATTAGCAAAGATGTTAAGCAAAGCTGGGCTGTCTCCGTGACAGCTCCATCCTCCTCGCGTTGTGTCACGTTGGCCGTCGCCTCCACGCAGACTGAGCGGCCTGATGCAGTGTCATTCATCATTACCTTCTGTTTACAGCCGCTCAGCCCGTTGTCGCTCCGTGTGACAATGCCCATCTTCAAGCCAATATGAATTTATTTCTCAGGGAAGACTTCCTGAGCGTTGAGCTCAGATGCTTCACCAAGGATCCCGCTATGTTGCGTTAGTGGCAAGACCTCTTTTGCTCCACCACCACCATTGTATTTCTGGTTCCACAAAACATAGCGTAGCCTGGTCTCTGTGCTTGCTATTTACTGCGCAGGGTTTCTTCTGGATGCCTGTGCTTATCTTTTCAGGTGGTTATTCATTTAATTGCCTTGCAGGTAAGACAATAAAGGCAGTAGTAACTTTTAGGGTAGTAGTAACCTGCATGTCCGGAAGGTGGTTTCCTCCTTGGCTCCCTGCATTTGGAACTGCCATGGGCTTGGGGCCCATCAGCTATAGGCAGCTGGAGACCGCAACAGTGCTGAGATGGGCCACAGACCCCCTTTTTGTCCTGGGAGGAGGGTGTCCCTGGCAAACGTGGCATCAATGGCACAAAACCAAAGCTTTTGGTCACTGCTGGGTGAAGGTGGGAGGAGAAAAACCTGCAGCGACGTCTTGACCACGACGCGGGTCAGAAGCACGTTCAGCCAGACAGAGTTTGCTGCTCTGTGGGCAAATAGCCCCTGTCCTTTCACTTTTTATGTGTCCATAGCCCGGGGTCATTAACATCCCATTTTTTGATCAAGTTTCAGCCCAAAGCAAATTTTCACAGCTTAGTAGTTTGTTAATCCGTCCATGCACAAACACATATGTGTGTTTTTAATAAAATCTGATAATATCTGCCAGACACGTAATGGCACTATTGTTTTTACACAGGGTGCGTACCTATTAAATGCTATTCAGTCTTTCTAAAACCAAATTAAGCAAAACAATTAGCATCAACTCATTGTATGTAGGCACTATTTTAAAAATATGAATGTTTTCAAACAGTAGAGTGAAGGGAAAAATATTGCTGCTTTGACAGTCACATTATTATTATTATTTTTTGCCATTGAAGCTAAGTGGGTTAAATTAAGTGATTAATTAACTAGGAATCTGCACAATTAGGTGGGCATTTTTATTCCATTTAACTTATATATTGGTTTCTAGCTTGGGAAGAAAATAACCGTAACGTGACAAAGGGAAGAATATCTTCAGAATTAGGGATTCCCAGTAGCACTACGATATTAGAGATTTTATGGGCATTTCCACTGCAGCATTGTCGATTCATTGGGTTTATAGCTCAGGCCTGAGTAGCTGCTCCATTTTCAACCATCTCAGCTAAGGGAATTTGTGCTAAGCTTTCCTGTAGTTTTTAAGCCAGTAACGCTGTGACGATGTTCCCTGAAAATAACAGTCTTTGTTAGAGACTTTCTGAGTTTCTTCCTGTCATTAACTGACTTGGCCCAGTCATGACACCCATTTAGGTGCCATTTCCCAGACCAGCTGCTGATGCTGCCTAGCCTGATTGGTACCTGCATTTCGTTTAGTGCTACTTTGCTGCTAAGAAACCACCCAACTCATCCACCAAGCAGCTCCTCTCTCCCATTGGTCCCTCCAGACAAGGACCTGCCACGGGTGTATCCTGCTGCAGGACAGGGAAAGGAGCTGCTCTCTACCCCATAAGTTGTTCTTTTTTGGCATCAACTGCCATGTGTCCTGATACAGAAGTGCTCTGCTTTTCTTTTTCCCTTTTTTTTAAGCTGACATTTTGATTCTGCTTTAATTAAAGCACTTTGGAAGCAGCACGACTCCTGTTTTGGAATGAGTTTTTCCGGTGCCAGGTTTGTGTGGAGGCACCACAGTTTCAAAGTGCCTACATCCCGCCTGCAGTCTCCCCAGGGCTGGCCCATCTTGCCTGGCCTCAGGCCTGCGAGCACCTTTGCCACCTGCGTGCGCCCTGCTGCTCAATGAGCATCCCGACCACATGTCACCGCATCTCAGAATGGTTGAGGTTGGAAGGGACCTCTAGAGATCCTCCAGTCCAACCCTCCTGCTCCAGCAGGGACACCCAGAGCACGGGGCACAGGGTGGCATCCAGGCGGGTTTGGAAGATCTCCAGAGCAGGAGACTCCACAGCCTCTCTGGGCAGCCTGTTCCAGGGCTCTGTCAGCATCACGGTCAAGTTCTTCTGTGTCACAGGGTAGTTCTTATGCGGAGAGACACCCACCTTCAGTTCTTTGCTCTGCTGCTTGCCTGACACTCTTCATTCTCCCTTTCCCCTCTTCCAATTACCAACCCATTGGGAATGCCATGACTTAGGATTGCTCTCTCCAGAGCAGAGCATCTCCAGTCTGTACCACATTGTAATGCCATGATCCACTTGTAGCACAGGCAGGACGTGCACGAGTGGGGCAATTGCAGGGTCCAGCGCCAGCACCCAGCCAAATCCCACCGGTGTCCTTACTAGGTCTGCACCTGATTTTTGACGAGTGATAAGAAGCAAAGGCAGTGACTCTTGCTGTTGTTCATCTGCGAAGCCTTCTCTTTCCTGTCTTGCTCATATGGTTCTCCTACATCTTTACATTTTTAACAGGTTTATTTAGTTTGAAGTATCTAGTTCCACAAATGTTGGCCAAATGTCATGGCTTTTCCCCACGCCCACATGCTTAGACTTTCTCTGCCATGCCTGTTCAACCACCATTACCCTCTTTCCCTCTCCCTGCACAGCGTATGCTAAATTATTAGTATTTAGCATGGCATGTTTACCAGGGTAGAAGAAATCCTGGCCCACAAGACCATGAGTGAACACTCCTCGTTTTTATAGCTCCATTTATACCAGAGGAGGTGAATCGACAGAATTAAACTCTGAAGGCCTTACAGAAATCCATGGTGATGATAAGGCAGAAATGCCCAGACGTTCCCCCTTGCACGGCCACTTCCAGGCTCATGACCTCATCCCTACCAGCATCTCCCGCTTTGGGTGCGTGCCCCCAGTTTGGGAACCTCTGTTACCAGGAATTCTTGGCTATTTTTAATGAAATCCTTGGAACTGTTAACAGTTCAGGTTCAAACCTATTGTTATATAACACAGTTATTCTGCAGTGCACTTTTTATGATTGAAAAACATAGAGAAGAGGATTTAAACGAAGGGAATTAGTGTTCAGTGTCAATGCAGGGATTAGAGAGCCTCCTCAGGGCTGTGTTTGCTCAGTGTTTCCTTCCTGCTCCAGCAAGACCTTTGTGTGTGCTAGTCTGGTAAGGAGCATTGCGCCTTTTCTTCCTGGCTTTTAGACCTTGCAAAACAAGATCCATTTCTGTTTTGTAGCCCAGATCTTCAGGATAACATCCAGCAGCAGCAGGGCAGTCCGTGGAGGGGAAGAAGTAATTACGAATTTATGCAGAACTGTTAGAACTACAATATTTTTAACCTGTGCTGTTGGTTAATGGCTTGAAAATTGGGGCCATTTGGAAGAATTAAAGAAATATGGGAGGAAGATGTGATTAGCCAAGGCCAGTAGGTTTTGAGGTGCTTCCCCCAGTGAGGTCTGTGGAACTTCACTCACCCCTGGAACCTGGTGGCCAAGAGCTCTATCACAGGACATCTTCATAAGACGCTGCAGAGTTATTCAGAAAAAAAGAAAATCCAGCACTGTAATAAGCATAAACATCTAAAACTGCCATTAAAAAAATCTCCCTGAGTATGCCTAATAGAAATCTCCTATTAAATAAACCTCCCCAGGCTTGCTGCTTAGCAGCATCTGTGAGCAGTGCGGCTGCAGCCCATGCCAGGCCGCAGCGGGCGGGCAGGGGCCTGGGTGCTCAGCGGGGCTTTGGGGAGCTCGGGAGCCCCTGGGCTCTTTAAAGAGGCTGTTTTCATCCCGCGGCTTTTATATCACAAATGAATTTCTGACTGCACCTACTGTTCCGCGTTGGGAAAGAGATGCGATTCACATATGAAAAGTCTGATCTCTAATGCTATGAAAATGGCAAGAGCTTTAAAAATCTATCAGGTCATTAATAAATAATAATCACATGCCAGCTTGCCTTGAAATCATGGGTAGATAAAATCTCATTTTGCTGATAACTAAGTGAATTATACACCATTCAAGATGTTTTTATTTTAATCTTGTTTTCATTTATGTTTTCTTGTATGTGTTTATATCAATTTAATATCTAAAAAAAAGCATGTCCACAATCTGCATCTGGCTGAATTCCTCCAAATAGTTCTCTCTTCCAGAGCATATTGGCATAGCTTGTTGGTTCAGTGATCAGCATGATTTCTGAATCAATACAACACAGGAGAGGGTTTACATTACTGGTGCCACAAAATGTAATCAACTGCCTAGCGTATTTGTCTGAAGAATTATTAAAGCAGAGAATGCAAAGTGGCAGAAATAGAAATATAATTCTGCTAAAACCATCAAAGGGTGCAATAACTGAGTTAGAAAATGCAGTGACAGGTCTAATTAACGAACTAAATTACAATTCAGCCCCAAAATAATTGTCATTAGAAGCGAAATCACATTTCTGTCTGAAGCGTCTCAGCATGTTTGCTGTAGAGATTGGTAAAACTAGAAAGAAAGCCACTCTCATTATTTTTTTAATGCAATTATTACACACAAAAATCAGTCATGAAATCGAATATGCCGGTTGAGCAAAGCGTGCTTGGTGAGGAACCTTCCCCTCGCGCAGCAGCGCAGGGGTTCAGGCTGGGGCTGCTTCGTGCAGCGCTGCCCTTTCGTGTTCACGTCGCAGGCAACATTATTTGCTGAGTGACTCGTCCCTCCCAAAGACTTCGTCATGTTCTGTATTAAAACAATAGATCTATTCACTTTAATACTGACCCAGTCGTGCACCTGGGTGAGGTGGAAGCCATCTACCAGAAGGAAAACCCAGATAGGACATGTGCAAATCCTAGTCTAAGTTGGGCTGTTTCTAATACAAGCTGGAGAGCTTTTGTATTAGCCTCTAAGAACAGCAACATCAGCCACAGAGCTGATTACTTAAGCAGCTTCTGCAGACATTCACACCACAAATCGGAATTTAAGTATTTTGCATACTGTTCCCACCTATATGATTGTCCACTGGCCCTTATCATTATTTATTATGCAAAACTGAGGTTTATTTGAAGCGTGAAGAAAGAAGTAATTTAGTATGCAAACAGTTAAAACTCTCATGTGGATTCCAGTTTCGTATGTGTTGATAAATTCACTTACGTTGACTGACAGTGCGAGATTTTTTGGGGTCATAGCGGTCACTCTTTCCATGACACTGATGCAAATGGTAAACTAAATGCCAGAAGTGTCCCTGGCGCATCGTGGGATGAAAAGTGTAAAATGTCAGTGTCTAGCCGGTGTCTATTAATAACTAAATATGATTGCGTGTAATGAGCAGAGATTTTCATGTTGATTGAAGTATGATTTCTTTTGATCTTCCAGATGTTGCTGCTTAGAAATTCATATTGCTCTTTTGCTGCTAAATGCATAATGACCTTTTAAAACCTTTTAACTGTTAAAATCCTATTATTTTCAACAACGAAGTCAAGCTTTGAGTTTTTTTGTATCTTGGTTTAAAGTTCCTCTCTCCTCCTCTCTTCACCTTCCTTTCTCTCTCTGGTCTCCTCTTCCTCTCTTTGCTTTTGCCCTTCCTTTCCTCTAACACATTTCTCTGGCAAAGTTATTGACTATGAAACTCTCTGATGCTCAGATGGCATAAGATGGTTTAATGCTGCCTCCACTTACCTGTGTGGAGCTAAGTCCTCTGCTCACCACTGGTGGGAAATTTGGCCCAGCACCTCAACCAGAGTGTTTCCAGCCCTGAGGAACTGACCCAGATCTAATGCAAAAACATTGGTCACTTCCCTGTGGAGGTGAAAAAGAAACAAAGGTAGATGTCAGAAATGAAGAAACTTGAAGCTGGTTTTAAAAGAGGGGTTACCTGCTCAGGAGGAATGGACCTCGGTGCGTTGTAGGGCCTGTGCAGGAATGAGCCACTGATTTGGGCTCAGTTGCACCCTTCCTTCCACATTTGGACCTTCTGTAATTGCACCTGTGTGTGAATGGAGACCGGCCGGGAGCCGATGAGAACCAAACGAGTCCTGTAGCGTGGGCAGCAGCGAAAGTCACAGCACAAAGGGGAGGAGCAGAGCGTAGGGCCATCCCAAGATATGTTACGGCCTCTGAAATAGAGCTGTGGCTTATGGATCTGTTTTAGCTGTTGTATAAGAGGGTGGGAAAATACACCACTTGTGCACAGACAGTATCTCACAAAGTGTTTTAGACTTGGACAATTATTTCTGGAAGTGTTGAATGTAAAACATTTTTTTTCTGCTCTTATCACAAACTCTGTGGCAAGGATGGCACAGTTGGCCAAACTCTGGAAGGCCGTGGGCTCTTTGAAAACCAGACCAGAGTCTACAGTGATACAGGGGAAGAGCAAATCCATTTGGCTCCTGTATCAGATGATGCCAGAATTTTTGTGTTCACAGGATAAAATGCTGTCCACCATATGGTATCTTTGCAATGCCTTTCCTCAAATGGCCACCTCCTTTACTGACTTCTGTGTGGATCTATTTGTCCCTGAAGTGTTAGTGACAGTCTGGGGATTCTCTTGCTAACAGCTACTTCTGGTTCCTGTGCAGTGCACTGGGTCATTCATTGCATGTGCTGGTCCCATCTGCTCTGAGATGGCTTCTCCATCCTTAGAAGCGATTGCAAAAAATAGCAGTGACAAAACCTAGAGACTTTTTGCTTTACTTTGAAAATGATAGTCTTGTGTTGCATGATGGCACTTCCTGCATGTCTCCAGGGTCACCTGGCAAGGATTTACCAGCCCCTGCTGTTGGATCCATATCAAGCAAGGGCACCTGGAAGCTCATTTGAGAAGGGGACCTTTTCCATCCTTGTTCCATCCTTCCTTTTCCATCCCTGTTAGCTTTCTGGGGGCTGAGGTGAGGCCGCCAGCCACGCTATGGATTCATGCCCATTCCTGTGAGTGAGGCTACTTAAACATAATGTAGCAGCTCCATTTGTGTGCTGCCAAAATATTAAAAGAAAAGCTGATGATAATACTGTATCAACCACCAACACTGCATAATTAAACCTGCATTATTTGCAGTTGATGTTTGTCTGTTTAATAGAATTAAGGATAATTAAGAGAAAAGAGTGAGAAGATATCATTGCACAATATGACAGTCTGCCGGAGCAAGAGGAACAGAAAAAGCCTCGTCTCTGGGTGGGAATGTTTATCCTCTGTGTTCTTTTCTTTGCTCCCTAATTTCCTTGATTTGTCATTTAAGAAAAAAATGACTTATATAGATATATACTGAGGTAGATTAAGTACCAGAACATGGTAGATTAAGTACCAGAACATGGAGAACATTGGAATTTTAAAACCTCTGTTTAAAGGGGACATTGAAATCTTGAGAGTGTTGCAGCACTCACCACAAAAACCAAAGCTGGTCCCATCAGCGGGTTTTCTCAGCCACATCCTTTCCTTTTGTTTAAACTGGAGTGCCCCACCATGCTCCTGCCTGATCATATTCCCCAGTCTCTTCATCCTGAAGCCAACATCTGTGAAGAGATTGGGAAAGGTCCAAAGGACACAATTAAATATTTGTTCGAGCAGTGGGTTTTGCTGCAGGAGTGGAAGTGGCCCAACAGTGTGTGCAGATCCATCCATTGGTTCCTTTGCTGTCTCCTCTTGGTGCTGAGGTGCTCTTCGCTGCCGTGTCTCAGTAGGCAAGTGAGGACATCTCTTTGTTCAAAGGGACTCTTCCTTTAACCAAAATCCATAGGGACAGCAGAGTGTGGCTTATTTAAAACATCCAGATCTCTGAATATATCCCCAGCATGGGCCAGAATAGCGTGGGGAGCATCTGTGCTTCAGCTTTGTCCAACAAAGACAAATCGGTCTCACTCAGGGCTTTGCTCTTATGTTTCCATACCAGTAGAAATAATTCACTGTATCCTGGCAATTCTGTTAGGAGACTCACCGCCTCCCCCACCTCAGATTCAATAGTAATTGGGTTGATATTACCTGCAGGTATCTTTGTAAGAAGATGCTGTTAATGTTGCTACTCCAAAAGCTTTATCTGGACATTCATTTTGAGCAGCTGGCTTTGAGCAACCTGAAACTGAAATTATTATTTGAAATTACTTTTGTTTTGGAAGATAATGCACTACAGAGGAACAGTCAGAAGCTCCATCCCGAGATGGCAGCCCAATTTGATGTATGGATACATAATGCAATAATCAGCATTGTGATTTTTTTCCTCTAGCAAAGGTGACCTGGGGGCTGTGGCGAGGATCAGGGCCTCTGTGCTCAGCACCATTTAGGAAGTGCTTGCTGTTGGATTTGGATTCATATATGAGAAGATGAAGCCGGCCATTGCCTTCCAGAAAAATTGAATTCCCTTCCAACCAATCGATAGTGCGAGCTCAGAGGGTGGTGGTTGAAGAAGAGAGTCTGCAAAGCACCTCATGGAGGGCTTTGAGAAGGTCCCAGGCGTCTGTGACACTCTAGAAAGACAAAACTCTGCACCAGCCCAGAGCTTTTGGGAAGGATCAAGCTCCAGGATAGAAATTCACCCCTCCATATTCTCTACTCTTGCAGCCTTCATACGGAGAGTCCAGTAACCCAGAGAAAAAAGCAGATGAGCACTTGCCTCACTCTGGTGCCTTCCAATTTCTCTGCCCTACGTCCTGCCTCTAAACGTCCCCCTTGCTGTTAGAGAGCTGAATTTTGCCTGTGCTAAGGATCAGCCTTGAGCTGGCTCTGCACTCCTCAGCTCTGCAATGAAGGATCATTTTGAATTATGCAGTTGTGGATAGAGCACTGATGTATGCTGGGGAATAGTCAGCCAGCTCTCAGACCTTCTCAACCTGAGGTGGAAACTTCCCAGATTTCCAGGAAAACTTACCACCTTTTCAAGCCAAACCATGGTGCAGGCAGGCCATCAAGTTTCCTCACATGGAGGACACAGCAAACAGGAGGGAAGAGGAAAGCATTGTGGCCGTGTAGACCTTCATAGGGCGACGACTGCATGAGCTTAGTGATATCAGAGAAAGTTCTGGGTCATCAGGGTTTAGGGGCCTGTTTGCCTGCACTAGTTTGCTGTGGGATAGACGGCCCCAAGCAGGCTGCCCGCAGCACTGACTCCAGCCAGGAGCCTGGAGAGTATCCAGCTAAGCTGGGAAGCGCTGAGCTGGTTTAGATGTCAGTGTCCAAACAGGCGGCTCTTAGAGAGGGGCTGTTTAGAAGAATGGCACCTGTGCCTGGCTCCTGGTAACCCGAGTGCGTGTGTGTGCCTGTTCATCCACGTGCTTCTCCAGTGCTCCAGCTCTAGAGCGGGGTGAGGGTAATACCACAGAAAATATTGCCTGTTAGGGACCTGTGAGTCAGTGTTTGCTTCCTTCTGTCGTTAACACTACTCTGGGAAGAGTGTTGACAATAACAAGCACTCTTCCTTCGTCAATATTCCGCAAACTGCGCCAGGAGATGCCGGACATGGCTGCGCGCTGCGGAGGCCCTCAGGACACGGGGCCTCCGTGGGCCGCATCCATCCATGCTGCGTCTTTTCTTATCATCCTAATAGCAAAGTTCTATCAGTGATCATGCCTGAGGTGGGTCTGCAGCTCTCTGCTTCTCTCCGTGTGTATCTACTCGTACAATGGTTAGAAAGCATACATTTTTTTTACATGTTAGACGTGCTTGTCAGTACTGCATTGAGCTTAAAAACCACCCCTGAACGTTGGTCTTCAGTGGAGCGGGTGCTTCAGTAGGTGGCACTATTTCCTCTTGGTTTAGGACCAAACGAGTGTCCCAGCCCTGCAAGTGGGGAGACGATGCGGCAGACAGTGCCATGTTTAAACTCACCATCAGGATTTGGGCTTCTTTTGCTGTACAAATTGTGAAGCTGCATTTCTCTTTTCAGAGGGGAGGACAACTAACCTTGGCATCCTAGTTAGAATTCATTTGTGTAATTTCATTCAGATTCCTTAAATCTCTTTGGCACATTCAGCTGGGCGTTGCACTGTTTTTAACTTCTAGCTTAAAAGCTGCTGTCTGGTATTCAGTATCTTGCACCAGCTCTCCTAAAGCAGTTATTATTGTCTGCCCCAGAGATGCCTGCATTCCTGCAGTGGAGAAGAAATGTGTCCCTGCTCGTTCCTCTGCTCACAATGTTGAATCTTAATTAATTGCCACTAATAAAGTGGTTTTAGATCCCCAGAGGGAAAAGAAATAAAGTATGGTAGTGCAAAGTATTGTTAATTGTTATTTTAGCATTTTAAAAGCATGAACCTGGCCCTGAAAACTAGCCACAAAAATACTCTAATTCCAAATTCTGCATGAGAAAACGCGAGGCCACACGGGAATTTGAAAGGTTCCTAATTAGGCAGAATTCACCAGGCAGACAAAAACTAGGAGACAAAGGTCAGAGAAAGGAGGCAGGAATGTATTTCCTATGAATCCAGAAGAGAGGTGGAGCAACGCGCTGACAGGCGGACCCTCTGCTGGACCACAGGCCTGGTGCAGAGAGCCACAGACATGTGAGCCTGCCCTGCACTGCTGAGTGTGTTGGGCTGGGGCCTGCCTGGGGACACCCCATCCTTGGAGCAGCACCGGGGACCCTCTTGTCCCCTTCTGCTCAGCTGGTTCCACAGCCCAGCGGGAGGCTGGTGCTGGTGACCGACCGCCTGCATATGGACGGGGGAAGGGTCGTCCCGGTCTGGCTGGCTCTGCCCCACGAGCTGTTTGGATCTTGTGGATCTTTTTCTCATTATTTTTAGAGAAGCCCAGAGAGAAGGGACGAGTGGTTAAAACCATTAAGCAGGAATCACAAAGGAGCACCAGACCTGGGGCTAGATTTACAAGGACAGTTTAGGTTACTAAACAGCCATTTTATGTTCTGGGTCCAAAATATAAATCTTCTAATCCTTTGCTCCTCCTGTGCCCTCAGAGGGAATGTTTAATCCCCCAAATACCAAAGTCTCTGCTGGTTATGTTTACCAGGTGCCGTGGCACTGGTGTCACACACATAGATCTTCCCTGGCGATTGGAGTTGTTTGACATCTTTCAGTAGAGGGAACACCTCGAGTCAGATCCCCATGCTACCTGATTTGGGGCAGAAACTCACACCCGTGTCACCCCTTCCTGGAGAAGAGCTGGTCAGGGGTGTACTGGGGATGAAGTGGTCTCCATCAATCCCGTAACATAATTCCCAATCTATTCCTTTTGCATACAGAATCCAGGATTCATGAAAAAAGGGGCCCAACCCCAATGCTCCCCACTCCAGGTCGGCATCCAGCCCGCCAGGATGCACAATGAACTTTTACAGCTTCTTGTTCCTTGTGTCTTAATGAATATTTATGGCTTTATTGCAGCGTGGAATAGCTCAGGTCCCATGAGCACGGCGAGCAGGGGAGTGTTTGATTTGCGAGCCTGAGATAGGGAGCAGCAGCAGCTGAGATTTAGGTGCCACAGGGACTTCTGCAGGAAGGGGAGAGCCCGGGCAGCCATGTAATTGAGGCACCTAGGAGGCCTGCAGGGTGGTTATTTTGGAAGTCAAAGCACAGAACAGCAGGTAGACACCTCCAGTACCCCCGTGAATCTAGTTCCAGAGGCTCCAGCATGATTTGCAATCCATATTTACGTATTTTGATTATTCAGAAATGATTTTACCTTCTACAAAAATTAAGCACAAAGGGCCTAATTCCAGTTGCTGCAGTAATATAACTCCTAATAAGTCTCACTAAAGTTGATCCGTAAAACTAGGTTGCACATTTGAAAATGAGCTTTGCCCTTTACCTAACCAGGTGACAGTGTCATCATCACATTTGTTTGAAGAAGAAAGTATCTCTCTTGTTTTACAGTTGCAATAGGATTAGCTGTTTGGACATTCGCTGCATATATAAAGGCTTTATATTTTGCAGAAAAGAAAAAAAAAGAGAGTTTCTTTTGCCTTACTGGTCTTTAGTTGATTTTACTTGTATTCAGGATGCAACAAACAGCATTCATTTTCTTGGACAGACAGCTCCAACATCCACAGCAAAAGACCACAAATACTATGTGTGAGGGTACAACATTTTATTTTGGGGCCAAATCTTTGCGTATTACTCATGGGTTTTTGATGTTCAGAGTCATCATAAGATGTTGACATCACAGTAACCAGATTCTGTTTTCCCTTGTCAGCCCGTGGGTTCTTCTTAGGGCAAGAAGTGACTCGATGTCCTCTGTGAGCCGCCCCCACAACCGTGTCAGGAGAGCTCACTGTGGAGCAGACATGCACTAAATGAGACCCAAATGCTGTAGTTAGAACATGCAACCCTTGCACACAGCACAAAGCAATCTGAGATACGGAGAGAGGGCACCTAACACGTGGTGCTGGATGCGGCAGAGAAACATAGGCTGCTTTCCTTCCGCTTTGGAGCGTAATTATTGCACAGAGAGTTTTTCTTCACTGGTGTCTTGGAGCTATAGGGCCTCGTGCTGAAAGCAGGATAAACACCAGGAGAAAGGAAACGGGCTGCTTAGTACTGGAACTACAAAAACATCTTCATGAAGACAGTGACCTGCAGGACTCTAATTAGCACTGGTAGCAGCAGGACCCAGCTGTGATGCTGAACATGGATCTGAAGCCTGAAGAGACTCTGGCCAGCCATGAGCAGCCAACGTAACCGTGCCAGAGGAGGAGGGAATAAAGGAAGCTGGTGCTGTAATGATATGAAAGATGCTCAGAAGGTACCTCAGGCTCTCCTGCCAGCTGGCTTGAGTGGCTGCACAGCCTTGGTATAGGGACTGATTTTTATGTAATCCATGCTGAGTATTGGACACGGTGATATTTTTTGTCTCTTTGCTGCCTCAACTGCAAATCCAAACCGAGGGGGGCCTAATCTTCCTTCATACAGTCCTCAGAAAGTCACTTCATTGGGATGAAGTTGGGAGAGTTTATTATTTTTGAAATTTCACTAACTGAAATAAAGAAACTTCTGTTCTTTGTCCTACTCATGTGCCCCAACAGACCAAACATGAGATGGATTGGCCAAATGGCAGAAGATTTTTCAGTCTCAAATCATTTTGGGCTTACACCATCCCAAAATGATTTTGGGGAGAAAAACTTGGAAACTTGGAGAAAGTCCTCCATGTTTTCTTGAGCACAACTGTCTAACAACCCTACCCTTGCAGTTTTTTCCACAGATTTGGACCTTTTTAAATCATATTCCTGCAGGTTATCCCACTTCTATGGACCTCATAGTTTTGGTATGAAGGGCAGGTTGCCTGTTCCTTGCCTTTTGCACATTCCTTTTGTTTAACAAAGAATCCCATCTTAATCCCTCAAATTCATCCATGATTCTATCACATATCCCACAGAATAAAAGGTACAAAATGTGCCAATCTCCCAGGAACAGCACAAACAAGAGTATCGAGAGTAATGTCAGTGTTAAGTACTCTTGCTTACCCATGCGCTCCAAATGAATGTATAGGTTATGGATTGAAGATGAGTATAGGTTAAACAGGAGGTTTTGTCAGTTCTCAGATGAGAGAGGCCTTTAGACCTCCAAGATAAATAAAACATTTCAAGCTTTTTTTTTTTTGTACTCAGCATACTTCTTATGTTCTTACAGAGGCTTGTGCAATTGTGTATTAATCTCACAGGCACTTTCCTTCTGTGATTATTTATGTAATCAGTGGGGGAAAAAAACACCCTGTGATGAACCAAACTCTGCAGGTCAGCCTATGATCACTCTAATTTGAATGTTGGATGAAGAAAAATTGTCACCGAGAGCCAATATCCTGCAAGAGAGACGATGTGCAGGAGGCTGTTGGGGCTGCGGGGCAGCGGTCACAGGAGACTTCCCTGCTTGTCAGCCGTCTTCCACTCTGCATCATCTGGTCTCCTGCCTCTGAATTGGTAGCTTAGCCCCCCCCACCTGCAGGACAGATGCCTAATTTGTGGACAACACCGGGAGTCACGTCTAAAATAGATGCTGGACTGCTCAGATGGATTAAAATGGAGGCGCTTCTGAGTGTGTCTAGAAATGCAACTCGAGTTGTCCTGGGAGGCAGGTAGAGAAGGGTTTCTAGCAGCCACCAGCTTTAGTGAAGCAATGGATGGGGATACCAGCTTTTTGAAACTTAATTTGCAAGCAAGATTTAGTTGTGCTTTGGGCCCCAAAATCCTTTTGTGAAATGAACCTTGGCTGGCTAGTTGACCAGCAATGAGCAGCGTCCCCGAGGGTTGGATATGGGGTACGTGTTCTGTGTCTTCAACAGCAGCCTGGACAAGGGAGACCGCCCTCCCCAGGTTCACAGATGACACAAAATGTGAGGCTATGTTAGGAGGAGCGTGGCTAGAAGATCCAAGGAGGCTACAATTGCTCTGTAGTGGCTTAGGTGAGACCTCGTGCACAACAGTGCATCAGCTCGAGAGCTACGGGTGTGAACTGAGTCCAAAATGTGACTAGAGATCTCAACAGGTCGGTTCCAATGAACATTTCTGTGATGCTGTGATTTAAACAGTTCTGGACGTTTCTGTAGCTATTATGTGTACAGCAAATAGAGTTGCAGACTTCTGAAATGAGGGTGAGTCAGACCAGGAGACTAGAACAGAAAAATCTGAGGGCAAAAGTTTTGCTCTGAAAATGAACATGCCAGAAGACTGCAAGAATTTTATCTTTATGTTGGTATAAGATGAAGGGCTTCATGTTCACCATTACATATGAATGGACCAACTGACGAACTGTCTCTCCTGTCACGGCACAAAGAATCGGGAATATTTTCAGAAGGAGCCTGCTGGAGTGCGACTGCCACGCTGACAATCTGCCTCTTTGCTGACAGCAGAGCAGAGTCTTCTGTGCTCTAAAACGATCCTTACAGAGACCCAGGAACCGCTTGGTGTGGGGAGCCCCATGGTGATAGTGCTCTGGATTAAAACGTTGTGAGAAGAGAAGGAGACACTCTGAGGGAAATAAGGAAATTAAAATTAATGCCTATTTCCTGCCTCAGAGTGTCTCCTTCTCTTCTCATAAATTTTACTGGTGCTGGTTTTAGAAGTGGCTGTCAGGCTTGCAGTCCTCCATGTCACAGCATCCCCCAGTTCCGCCTGCAGGAAGGCTGCTCTCCATGCTCATCTGCACCACCTTTCAAATACCTGCTGGAGCTGCTGGTCCCCATGGACTAGCACGTTACTGGGAAGGAGGTAGAAGGGGCATTTCCAGGTTTCCCCGTGCTGCAAGTCCTTGGCGTGTGGGCAGGGAGAACCACCAGCAACCTGACGTCCCACCCAACACTGTGTACCTGACCAAGGGAGGAGGCTGAGCTGTGGTAGGCCCACATTGATGTGGCACAGGCACAGAACCTAAAACAGAAACAAGCTTGTCCATCTCAGTGAATCTAAGTACAGCGTTTTAATTCCATCCCATGTATCTTCCTATACAGTCCTTATTGCCATAGTGACAGAGGTCCAGCTCTTTGAAGGGTGGGTGGTGGGTGTCCCTCAGAACCCACCTCTGCCATCCGGGCGCTTGGATGCTCAGAACCCTTCTCGTCTGCCACGCTTTGCAGTGTGTGCATGGGGTGCTCAGGCATGGAGGTCCCGGGGACTGGGAAGCTCTTGTGGACTCTAGCTCAAGCCAGAGCAGGACCCGAAGCTGGGATCTCTCAGTGAGTGTCTCCTCACCACAGCCTCCTTCGCCCTGGAAGCCCTGGAAGTGCCCTGGAAGCCCTGGAAGCCTTGGAACTGCCCTGGAAGCGCTCCAGGAGCCTGGCTGTCCTATCCCAGGGAACCCGCTGATTAAATCGTAGTGAAGAAGGACGGGCAGATTCAGTTTTTATGCTGATATTTTTGGCTACAGAGGTGGGCACCTCCTCCTCCCACATCCTCCCACAATCGTGCTTCCAGTTTCTCCTGTTTGAATAAATATGTACAAAAAAATCTCCTCTACCAAACACCTTCCCCCAAGGGCGGATTCAGATTTTTGCCTCATGGGAAGAAAAGACTGGAGACTGAACCAGAGTTTCCTGCAGCTCAAGATTAAGAGTCATCCGTCATCGTTTTGTTCTGTTATCAGTTTTTTGCAAATGGAGATATGTGTGCAGGGGAATTTTAAAATATACACATTTCTCTGCATAAAAATTGTGTACTTCTCTGCATGTTTCTATTTATATAGATAGTGTATGTATATTTAGCAGCATTGTACAGAAATTGTATGAGTAAAGGATTCTGTGTATGTTTTTTTTTTATTTTTCCTTTTCCAAGTGCCTCAATATATATTCTATAGAGTGATGCTTATGATCAGACAGTGTGCAAGGCTGTGGATGTGTGTGCCCTGTTTGATGGGGGAAGGGGATCTCCTTGGCTCTGTACTTATTAGTATCATCAATCATCGGGGGTGTCATTTCCAAATTCCCTTTCCCTTACCTAATTTGCTAAACCTAATTCTTCATCACACTGCGAAACCCAGCATGAGAGATGGGAGTGATAATGAGAGGTGGCTTGTTCATCCATGCTCTACTGTACAGAGGCGACGTCAGCCTGGCGCCTTCCAGAGAGAGATTTAATGTTTTTTCATCATTCTACCAAGTCTGATGGGTATCTCTCTGCTCAACCCCCACAATCGGCAGCCCCTTGCACCCCTCTGCAATGTCCCTCCTGGCTCCTCTTTGGTTCCTCAGTAGCTGGAGAATTCCTAAGAAGTCAAACACCTCATGTTGCTGCCTGCTGATGCTCCCTTGGCTTAGGTATGTTTGCCATCCTAATTCCAGATATCTCCAAGATGCTCCATTAATCTCAACAATCTAAGGCCATATATTTTTTCCTGGTCTGGTGCTAAACTAACAAAAGGCATTCATTAAAAAATTGTTCTGTTGAATTGGCTAGTCCTGTCCTGTTTGTGCAAATAAATGCACGTCTTAAAGCTTTGGAGAGAGTAAAATCAACTAGCCAAAAAAAACCAAAATCTAAAGAAAAAAAAGCAAGCCATAAGTGGAATCCTAAGCAAATGAATCAAAGTTGCCATCCCCAACAAGGACCCAGTCAGGATTTCATCCTGTATGTGTTTTCACTCCAGCTCATATGAAAGTCCTGTTCTTGTCAATGGGTTTACCTCACCAGAAGTCTTACTGATTTCTATGATTTGGTTCCCAGGATTGTCCTGCACGCAGATCCTAAATGGAAGTCATGGATTTGCATCCTGCCCACACAGATTTCAGGTTTGGATTGGGGCCTGGTTGCTCATGGACATGAGTTGGTTTCACCCAGATGCCCTTGGCACGTGCAGTTTCTTGCAGTGCAGCCCTCATGCTATGGAGAGGAAGCCCTAGGAAGAAAACAGAAATGAATGAAAATAGGAATAAGGCAGGCCAAGAGCCCTAGCAGAAAATGACCTTCTAAATCCAATGCACCTGAAGGAAAAAACCAAAAACACAAGCTCTGTTTTGCATGAGACAAGGAAACTACATCCAATATGTAACACTTTTTAACACCAACACAGGAAATCGGTGAAGCCTGACTTCTTATTTGATGAGGGATGAATAGGACTCAGAATACAAAAGATGTCACCAATTAGCAGCATCTCAGCCAGAAGTGTGAATATTTTTAGAAAATGGAAAGAATGGGAGATTTATTTTTAAACAAAGAGGAGATTTTAATCAGACTGAGAAACATATTATATTATGACGAATGCCTTAGAGAATTCCTTTGGGAATCTGGTTGCCTAGTGCCAGGACGTATGGTATCTCCCTGCTTTTTGGGTTTTTGCCTTCACTTTGGACATCTATTTTCCCCAAGTGACAACACAGTCCTGCAAGCTGGCTCATTGGGGACTCCCTGTTCAGGCACAGTCATGACAACTTCAGGCTTCGGAGGAGCACGGTAAATAACGTCGTGGATCAAGGCACACAGTGCTGAAGTGTCAGAAAAAATCGGAGTCTTTGTGAGCCCAGGAAAACAGACCCTTTTGTAAGGACCTACTGCAGAGGTGAAGAGTCACATGCCAGAGCCCAAGGAAAGGGATCAAACTCCTTGAAAGCCCTCTGTCCTGTTGGTTGTCCATGAAGAGAATGGACTTCCGTGATTAAGGCTGCTTTCTTTCTAGCTCCAAGTACCTCATGGAAATAACTTTCAGCCCAGGGAGGTTACAAGAAACAAGATAAGAATTTGCCACTGAAACCACAGGATGTTGATCAATGGCTGTTTGTCCTCTCAGTGCAGGTTCTCTCCACAATAAATGCTCCAAAATCCACTTTTTCCTAGGAGTATGAGTAGTTTCAAGGACGTCCTCAAATGGGTAGGCCATTCCATTGCATCTAATACCTTTAGGCTGCTACCAGTGTGGCGTGTGAGCACTGGTCTCCTGAATATACCCAGCCCATCCATCGCCAGCCATCAATAGCATCAGGAAATGCATGTGATCTCCTATCGGGCTGCATTCAAGAACATCTTACTGAGCTATGTGGCCATTCTCTCCCTTACTATTGCATATCCGAGGGGAAGAAATAGCCTCAATGCTGCAGCTCAAGAGCTACTTAATTTCATTTAAACCAGAAAATAATAACTTCAAAGACAGATCAAGCTCTTGCCTCTCTAGAGGCTCCGTTTCTACTCTAGTGAAGTAGGTGGAAGCTGGGGCAGGCCTCAATTCTTTACCAGTGCCTGGTAAGTTTTCTCAGCAAGTCTGCAAGATTTGTTTCTACTGTTGGATCCAGATTTAGGTGTATTTAGGTAGCTGTACATAGATGGTCTAAGCAAAATCTTGCTCCTTTTGCAAATCTATCAGGTTATGCACTGAATACAAGCTACGATTGCTGTGAAGGGTGTTGTTAAAATCCCTCTCCTGCCCAAAGGGCTGGGTAACAATTTTGGCCCAGCTGTTCATTGGGTTAAAAGCCCAGCAATTTCCACCTTGGGATAAGGTTTAGTGGAACTCATTGTTTTTAATTTGCAGTTTTAAGAAGTGTAACCATCTATGTTTTATAGATTTTTCTTTTCCTATGAGGAAACTCATCAACTTTGATGTCTGTAACTATTGATTCTCTGTATTAAGGGATTGCTAAAACAGATTCACCACAATAGCATGTTAATTAAGACCATGTTTTAGCTTCCAGCTTTCCAAACTTACTCTCTGCAGAAAGCTGACAAGTTGACTGGCGTTAGAGACCATCCAGGGAGCCAGAACGTGCAGACCATGAAGGTCAGGTACCCAAGAGAGAGTTTGGAGAAAAAGCAATCCCGTTTTCACAGGGTGCTGTCTGGGGCTGTGTTAGCTAAGTCTTTTTGGTGCTAACAGGATACTCCACATAGACAGAGCCCTGTCAGAGCTTCTGTCAGGTCAGGACAAGCTTTTTTGTATGTGCAAATTCCAGGATGTGGTTTGAGACAAGGAACAGGACCTTGTTCCACCAAACAAGGTGGACTTGTTCTATCAAGCAAGTTCGTTCTGGCCAGCTGGGATCCCATTCAGTTTTTCTGTGTTACCTTTGTATAAATCAATCATTCAGCTCTTTCTCTCCTTACCTTTTGTCTGTCTTGTACCTCTTTGGAGGAGGCTCCTGTGATGACTTTGTACTGTGCTTGGTACAGAGTGTGCTAATCTAAGCTGGGGACGTTATGTCTTGCTCTCGGATAAATCAGTTCTCTAATTTTTTTGTGCTGTGTGTCTTATGCTGCCACGTTGGTGTTCCCAGACCCCAGGAGCTTCTTTGGAGAAGGGACCTTCTGGCCGCCTTTTGTTCTGGCTTTGCCCTGCCTTTCCCAGGGCTCCTTTTTCTCTTTTAGGGGCTGCAAACCTCAGTGTTGGCTCTGCTTGCATTAATGTCAGAGAAGAATCTTGTGGCGGTTTACAAAAGAGGAAATGGAAAGTCAAGCATTATTTAATGTGCGATATGCTGGAGGGCCTCTGCTGAGCTCCTCTGAGAGGTCTGAGGCTCCAGCTACCTGAAAAAGCTGATAAAAGCTGCTGTCATCCCATGATTCAGCTTCCTGCTCCCTGCCATGGCTCTAACCCTGCTCCGCGTGGGCATCTCACAACAGACATGAACTCTGGTTTTCATACAAACCCAAAGACAGCAGGGCTGTTCTCCCAAGTTTCTGCTCCTTGAAGAGTTTGTTGGCTTTTCAACTGCCCAGTCCTCTTTGAAGGCGTTTGTGCACCCAGGAACACAACCCGACTTTGCTTGCAGATGGTTTTTCAGCTGTTTGAACCTGCAGTTGGGAGCTCCCTTGTATAAAATACAGAGATGGTTTAGAATAAGTCTTAATTTTATTATTCTGATAATATTCCAGGGAGGGGAGACATTCAGTACAGAGGTAGGTCTGTTTATTTTTGCGGAGCTGAATTCATCACCCCACCCTTCCCCAAAAGGTCTTCTTTATAAAAATAGAGGGAATTTCTTTCCAAGTGCTGGGATGGGGAATGGGGCGAGGAATCCAGGAAATATTTCTGGGGTTACTTCCAGAAATAAATAAGTAACATTTTTGTCTATCATTCAGGCCTCACTTTTCATTAATTCTACTTCCATGTATTTGATATGACCAAGTGTCTGCCTTTGCAACAGCAAGGAACCTCAGTGGGACAGAGCAGCTTCATCGACCGGCGATGCTGGTCGCCCACAGGAGTGTTAATTGGCCTCAGCACTTGGAGCATGTGACACTGCCTGACCTAATCATCTGGACCAGAGAAGTCAATAAATTAGAGGAGAAATGCAGATGGATAAAATAAGACCCCATTCTAGGCAACGTGCTGTGAACATTATTCCTGACACCAGTAGCACTGAATGGAAACGTTGAGCCCTTGCTGGATAATTCCTGGGCGAGCTGAGAGCAGGAACAATTTGGGCTCTTCAGAGCTTCACCTTTCAGTCCTCCGTCACGTACGCTTGATACGTCTCAGCAGCTCGTCTGAAAGCTTCTGGCTGAGTCTGTGGAAAACTGCTCATTCTGCTGCTCTAACAGGGCGCAGCCGGCCCTGCCCCGGCAAGGGGAGGCTCCCAGAGAGGGATGCGGGAAGCCACGGGCCGGCCTGGGCTCGCCAAGACTCGCGTCCCTCCAGAAGAGGGGCTTGGAGAGGGGCTGGCTGCTCTCCAGCCTTGCGGGAAGAGCTGCCGCCCCTTCGTGCAGGTGGGGACCTCGGCCCCCGGCCGTGCCCGTGTTTGCTGTGAGGAGCTGGGGTGTGATGCGTGCGCCATCCCGCTGAGCTGGGGAAGGGCTGCCCTGATGCACTGCAGGCCTTGAGCACGCGGACCCTCTGGGGAAGCCGGGGCAGGCCGAGGAGGCCAATATCCCATGGGGACAGCGGGCACCTCCCGTCAAGTGTTACCGCGAAGAGGGAGGATAACTAAGCCCCTTGTGAAGGATGAGGTGGTCCCCGTGTTGTGTCTGGAGTAATAAAGCTCTTCTTCCTGCCTGCTCCAGAGGGGGAAGAGACTGCAGTGAATTCCAAACCTCCTCTTAGGGAGGCCAAAAAGGAGGGAAACCAGCGGTGAGCGAGTGCGATGGGCAAGGCACTAAGTGGAGGCTGGTGCAACGAGCAACACTTGGTGCCCCTGCTGGAGCAGGAGCCCTGGGGCAGCACCGAGTGCACAGGGCCCTGCAGAACGGGGCCGGGCGGGTGGGCAGAGCGCTGCCCTCAGCAGCTAGGAAATCAGGAGCATCTGGGTAATGGCGGGGAAGCTGGAATAGGGAGTGAAAAGTGAAATTGGCCACTGAATTTCACTGAATACATAAAACCCTGAAGTTTTATGTATAGGTAGAGCTGGGCACCTTTGTCTGGACCTTGGTCTCTGATAAAGGCACTTAACATTACACCTATCACAGCCTTTTGAATACTCATGTAAGTTCTGAATTACCCCCTGGTAACAGTAGATGTGGGTTTTGTGACTTTCTGTAACCATGATAGTGAAGATCTTCTAAGGCTGCAGTAGCTTAATGATGAAATGCTCTTGGCTATGAGAGGGGGCAGCTTTTTTCTCCATGGCACTCCACGGCATTCTGCTGGATTCTTCCATCTACGGCAGATGCCAAATACACAGAATCCAGCCTAAAATTGTATGTAACTTTAAAAAAAAAAAAGCAAAAAAGAAAAGAAAATTAATAGCACCAGCCAGGACTGGGCAGGTGTCTTAATCTCGACCAGCCCAAGTTTCACTATATTCAATCCTTCCCTGACCCAGAAGAACCTGAAAACCTGAAAAGAAAGTTTTCAGTGAATATTTTTCCATTAAATGTTCAATGAGTATTGGATTTTTTCAGTAGAAATCTGACAGTTTTTGCAGCCACCTCTCAAGCTAGTCGAAAGCCGGATACCTTATATTTTAAAAAGAAATCCCATTATCCCATTTAATCTTCCCATTTTCCCCATAAATTAGCACTAGGAACCTTTACAACAACTAAGGAACCCTAATTTTTTATTTTGTATCATAACCCGCTGTGTGTAGCTATGCAAAGGAGAGGGCAGAATGAGCTGCAGGTTGTGATACCATCTGCACACACCTCCTGGTCCTCAGCCTCTCCATCGCCCTACTCTATGTGTGGAGCAATGCGCATACGTGTTTATTCCTCAGGTTTCATGGAGGATCCAGATTTACTGATTTCCACGGTAGCACATTGTGCCTGTCATTAGTTTGAGCATTATCCCAAACTGGATATCCCAACGTGGGAGCTTCCTGGGAGGGTTCGTACCAAGTAGGACCCCCTTGGGTTGGTGAAGTCACTATGGAGAAGTGGTGGGAGAGGGAAGGCAGCCAGCGAGATGCAGAGACGCCAATACCAAGAGACTCCCATCTCTGAGTGGGGCCTCAATGGCAGCGAAGGGTGGATGTCTCCTTCCCAAGGGGCTGGAGATGCCCAGTCATGACTAAGTGAATGTGTGCATGGCAGGAATGCTGGGGCGCTGCTGTACCCGGTGCGTGGGTCTGGAGACGGGCTCAGCCATCTGCGGGCTGCCCACGTCGCTCGGCTCTTGGTTTAATCGTTTTCTTTTTCTGTTGTTGTTTATGTATCTAATTTAAGTATGTGAGATATATATGTGTCTCTATATACATCACAGTTCCAGGGACATATGTGCAGATAAAGATCCGTAGCCAAGATATGGTCTACAGTAGGAAAAACACCATGGTGTTAGCAAAGGAGTTAATAAAAATTTGCAATCTGAAAATGCCACAAGTGCAGTTATATTAGTTGCAATTATCAAAAAAAAAAGGCATTTTCAGACATGGGCAAATCTTGAAAAAGGGGGAAAAAAAAAGATAGTATCAGGGAAAAAGTTAATGAGACATTGAGACATTATGAGCTGACTTTGTTGCCCTTTAAGTACCTGGAGGTGTTAGAAGGCAGCAGAGCTATTCATGTTAGGTCAAACAAGGAAGGAAAGTAGACTAGATTAGAGTAGCCTGGCAGACAGGAGAGAGGAAGGACAGAGGGAATAGGAGCAATAAAGTCTCCAGACCAGGCAGGTGAAAAGTGCAGACGTGTCTCGTCCCCGGCCTTCCAGAGCTCGTTTTCCTCCCCAGAGCCAACAAAAGGCACCTGAACCACATCCTGTCATCCACTGGCCTTTCAGGAAAGGCAGACTTTCTGAAATAACAGTAGTAAAGCTTTCCACTTGTGTTTTAATAAGGAAACATTTCTTTTTATCATGATTCACCTGTCATGATTCACCTCTGTGCCCTTAATTTGGCTAATGAATTTGGGTCCTCCCTCTCTAGGGGCAGAAGACCTCGCTGTTCATGAAGTCATACTGTTATTGGCACATCCCCTTCTGCAAGGAGGCAGGGAAGCAGTCCCGGCACGGCGGGAACCTGACGGATCCTGCTTCCTCCTTGTGCCCTCGGTGCCCGAGGCTGCTCTGCTCCAAAGCTGCTTCCCACCTTGCAGCCCTGCAGGTTCAGAGGGACCACAGTGAGCTGAGAAAGGTCCTTCCCCTTTCCTGCATGGCCCCAAAGGCTCCTTCGTTGATGGCATGTCCCCCGTGGGCCATAATGCCATGTCATGCACAGAAAAATGGAACTGCTGGTGAAAACCTACCTGAAATGGGGCCAGGTAAGGCTGGTCCTTGGCTTCAGTGGGGTCAGGAGCTGGTTCTGTCTCTCTGCTGTGGGCAGTGCCCATAAGCGTAGAAGGGTGGCATCTCAGCCCAAATGTGGTCAAAAGAGGGCTAGATCTTGGCTGCAGTGAGGACTGAAGGTGGCTCTGTCTCTCTGGCATGGACCTTGTGTAATTCATCTGTCCCAGAGGATACCCCCTCCCTCAGGTCACAGAACCACGGTGTTTGGGATGGGAAGGGACCTCTGGAGATGGTTCAGTTCAAGCAGCTGGCTCTGGAGGGCTGACCTGGTGCAGAGCTGTCTGAGCAGCCTTTGAACGTCTCCAAGGACGGAGACTCCACGACCTCCCTGCACAACCAGTGCCCGGCCACCCTCACGGCGAAGTTTTCCTTTGCGATCAGACCAAACATCCTGCGTTTCCCTTTGGCATTATCTGATCTGTAACTAGCAGCACTGTTCCCAGCAGCACTGGTGTCATTTAGCACAAGGCCAGGGCAGCTTTTCAGCTCTGTGTGTGGACCCTGGTGGTGCTGAGGGCCTCCCGTGCCTCCCGTCGCACCGAGCCACGTTTGGCCATGGCAGAGGAGCGAAGCCCCACGAGATGCAGGTCCTGGTCCTGCTCCTAGAGCACATGGCTAAACCAGGAAAACAGGAGTCCTGGAACCACAAATCGCCCGGTATTCATAACCTGCACCCAAACTTATCAAATATATGGGCAACCCCCCACCCTCATCTGTGTCTGCCCCGCACTGTGTGCCACAGCTCTCCAGGGCACAGGGAAAATTAATTAATTGTAATTGAATTAAATGAGCGGGGTCCGTCAGTGTCTGTTGGTGTGCAGGCTTCCCATCGGCGACGCGCTTTTCCCGATGATAGCGCTGGGAGTGCTGGGGATTTTTCCACTTCCAGCCCCCAGACGAACCTGGACTAAATAACTCAATAACTGCTCATCTTCTTCTGTTGACCTAGGAGGAAGCCTAACGGGTTAGATGAAGTCCCCGCTTTAACACAGGGTGGGACTGGCGTGCCCCGATGCAGCCACCTCAAATCCAAATGCGAAGGACCAGGGAGCAGGTGGGAAGGGTGAAGCATCCTGCACGTGCTCACGTGTCCCTGCACATTCCCACCTGGATGGAGCCGTTTGGGGCTGGGAGCGATAAGGGCAGCTGGTAAATCACTCATCCTCTTTGCATTACCTGGCGGAGCTTTTAAAACACTTCCGAAGGGCAGCGGGGAGGAGAGGGCCACGCAGAGGCCCCAGGGATCCCCCAGCCCGGGAATGGGCAGGAGGCCTTTGTTAAGCGCCTGGTGCTGCCTGTCCCTCCGGCCCATCCCTCCACAGCTCACTGGACATGAGAGGATAACTCACACAGCCAATTAAATTAGTTTTCCCTGTCTTTAAATGCTTAGCAATATTAAATGAGCTTTCATAGATGCCAAAAACCAAACCTACAAGAGCATTTTCAGCCAGCATCGTGTTATTAACTAATTGACTTATATTAGAAATAGGATCAGAAGCATCAGCCACCTATTCGGGACCAACCTTTAAATGTGGTGGACCTGGTGGCCCAAGGCCGGGTTCGCTGCTGAAGCCCCTGCCTGGCTGCGTTGCCGGTCATGAGGGTCCTCCCTGAGGAGTCAAATGGGATGGGCAAAACTCATTCATTTCACACGGATCCCAGTAGAGCCAAGCTGGGTATTGCGCCTCATAAAATGCTTCATTTTTTTAAGCAACGGCTCCACTGGCAGTAAACAACAGAAGTGACAAGACGGGGAGTCAGTGGAGAGGCCTTTTGTTCTGGAAGGAAGAGCGTGATGATTCAGGCTCGCGTAGCAGCCTCCTTCAACCACGGCTCAACACACCAGATGTTAATGCAATCTCCCTCTTCAAAAAGAGATGAGTATTCCTGATCATGGGGGGAAAAAAACGCCTATAAATAATCCAGAGGGATTCTGGAAGAGAGGAGGGCTGTTCTTCCTTCCAGCCCCGGCAGGGCTTGGCTCCGCACTGGGCTCCTGCCCCGCGGATGGGGTCTCGTGGTGGTACCACCTGCCCCGGTGCTGGAAGCAGCGGTGCCTCTGCCCCCACGCGGTGCTGAGCCCTGGAGCCAGGCAGGACCCGGCAACGTCCACAGGGGCATCAAACCCACGCACAGAACACTGACCTTGCTCCCGACGGCGGCTCTTCAGTGCAAACGTCCCCGCAGGAGCTACGGGCCCCAGAGCCCGTCCAAGGGAATGACAGCGTCTACTCCGGCGGGACCAGGCACCTGCCAGGCCAGGGTGCCTCCCATTGGATTTTGAGAGGCATCAAGGGTGATTCCGAGCAGGTCCCAGCAAGACCATGGAATCTGCATCCTTGTGGGTATTCAAAGCTCGGCTGGAAAAGACGGTGGGCAACGGGCCCCAAGTGAGGCCTGGTTTGACTGGGTGGGGGAGGAGGTCCCTTCCAAAGGAGTCCCAGGGATTTGAGGGCCCCTCTCTAGCTCCGAAGCTACTAAAGCCCCTTCAGTTTTGGCATTACCCTCTGTAAGCTGCTTCCATCTGGATCCTGCGTAACTGTGGGAAGGAAAGGAGGGAGGAGGTTTGTGGAGGTGCCTCCTGACTCGGAAGCTTCGAGGGGATGAATGTGGTGCTGATGGGGCGGATGTGGCCAACAGCACTGGGTCTTCCTGAAAGCATCTGGCAAGGGCTGTGTCCCAGAAGGTGCTTGTGGAAGCGGAGCTGCAATGGGGTAAGGGGGATGTTCCCTGGTGGATTAACAACTGCTTAGGAGACAAGACACGGAGGTGGGGAAGAAAGGGTTATTCTGTGCAGCGGTGGCCATTTCCCTGTATGGCAATGTGAAATAACGGGGAAGTGAGCGGGATGTGCGGGCGCGTGGCCGACACAGACCGCCCAGGGCGGTAGAACAGAGGCGCGGTGATGCCTGCGAGGGCCAGGGCAGACCCCGCGAGGAGGCTGTGAGGGCGGCAGAGGGACTCGTGCTGCTGCGCGCGGCGCCCCGCGCACCCACCCTGGTGGTGACCGCGCCGAGCTGGGCGTGCTGCGTGTGGCGCAGGGACACCCCACCAGCCGCCCTGCCCTTTCACAGCGTCTGGAACACCCCCCGGGTGCCCCGCAGGACAGGACAGTTCCTGTCGCTTCTGCCCCGGCAGGGTCTCCCGGTGACGGCACCGCTCTCGCCGCCCTCCACGTGGGGCCTCTTGAGGCGTCGGGAAGCGCCGGTGCATGAGACGCCTTAAACTGCACCAGCGGGAGAACAGCTCTAATGGAGCATCTGCTTTGTTTGCCAGGTGAAAGCCACCTTCCTAGGGTGAGGACAAAACCTGCGGCTACGTAAACAGGGGTAAAGAAGGTAAAACGTGATTCTTCCGAGGCGGCGATGAGCCAGCCATGGGATGCGTCCACCTTTCTGTTTATTTGCTTTTTCTCCAGGTTATTCTCAGGGAAGCAGCCAAGTATTTTGATTCTTCTTCAAACGCCGGGGAAGTTTCAGCACATAGTACTGAAAAGGGACTGTGAAACCTGCCGGAGAAGCCCCCAGCCCCGGCTCACAGCAGCTTCCCTCTTGAGAAGGCAGAGACCTGCATGGAGCAGACAGCGCTTATGGGAAAGCTGCTCCCCAGCCAGGGAAGGGTATTTTCCATTGTGCATTCAAATCCTCCCGTGAGCCCGGCCCCACCACCCTGCCCTCCCCAGGAGTGTTTCCCTACTTTGATTTTCCTAAACGGAGGCACCATCTCTCCCCCTTGACCCCTTCCCTCCCAGGTTCCTACTCTACGATCTGTTCTCTTGGGTTTGCCCAGCCCACAGCCCCTGGGAGCCCCAGCACAAGAGCAAAGCACCAGCACCCGCTGCTGCGTCCACACCACCACATGCCACGGCCAGGGCGGCTTTATTCACAAACATGGTTTGTACAGAGGTAGAACAAAATACTTTGTAGAATTCTCTTTTTTTTTTTCTTTTAACCTATATACATATAAAGAATATAATAGTATGACACCGAAGAAAACGTTGTGAAGAAAACAACGTTATGCCATCAAATACAGTACAAAGAGCATGCAAGAAGAGCTTCAAAGGAAATCTTGCTGGTGTATAACTTTGTCTTGTTTCTAACATGGTAAATGAAGAGCAGTACAGAGTCACGCTCCAAGGGGATGGAGAATGCCACAGCTTGGCGACTGCACTTTAATTCTGATGTTGTTCTCCTTACCATCAACCAGGAGGCTGCTTTCTAGCACTGTGCTGGGGAATGCTTTGGTAATGCCCAATGTAACCTCCACAGAGAAGTGTAATCATCAGATCTACAAAGTTTAAAAAGCAAAACCATAGAAACTGTACAGTTTTAAAAAGTGAGTTATCACGACTGCTTCTGGAGAGAGTTTCCTAAGCACAGGATAAAATACGCAGAATAGATATGAGGAGAGAGCTGTTGTTCTGTAATAAAGCTAATCAAATGCTTGTTTTCTATTCCAATAAACAGCATTTTAATTAATAACTATTCTGGAAATTACGAAGTGGGCTGGGCCGTACCAATGTTCCACTTGATTGGTGAAGCATGAGCTCCTCACAAGTGCCAGAGCTGTCACCTCCCCGGGGACGGGCTGGCACTGCTTCTCCATGCACGCCGCACGGGAAGAAGGTTTAGTCAAGGCTGCACATTTGAAAAAGGTTAAAAAAAATTAAAATTCAGTAGCATCTATTGAAAAAAAAAGGAGATCAAAATCCTGCTTGCTCTGCTACTGAATGGAGATTTATGTAAGGGACTCTGGGCTCAAATTTGTTCTTTGCCCTGGCCACTGCCCAGAACTCCCTGGGATGGGACCCAAGGATGCTTGGGAGTGATGCGAGAGGTGGCACCGGCACTGGGTGGCTCCTGGGGCTGAACCCCAGGAATTGGGCTGCTTGGATCCTCCCTCCTGCAAGGTGCCTCTCTCAGGGACACACGGACGGTCGATACTGCCCACGGGCTGCTTTGGTTGGGCTCTGGCGCCGGTCCGTGATCAGCTCGCTAAGGATCAAGCAGAACACAGAAAGGAAGGACTGTGGGTCTCCCTCAATCCTGGTTTCCAGAAAGACCCTTTCCTCAACTCAGAATTCCTCTCCCCAGTGAATACGGGGCCAGCACCATGGCCTGCACAGGAGGCCGGGCAGCGTGACCAGCCCCTTACAATGGGATTGCCAGGATTAAGATAGCAGGGAAAAAGGTCCCAAAATCCCTGCCCTGGGTGGGCCTTGGTCTCCTCCACGCCACAGCTTTGCCAGGCCTGCAAAGGTCTCTGTGGTTTGGCACCTTCCTGGCATCGCATGGACGCCGCAGGAGGACGGGGCGCCCTCGCCCCGCCAGCCCGCCGGGGGATGAGTGCCCCCGAACCGACACCAACTAAACTGCAGCACCAGGACCAACAGTTCAGCCTCACACCCGGCTGCTCCTGCCTCAACAGGGATCGCCCTGAAACGGCTATTAGGAAATGCAAATATTTGCAAAGGAACTATTACAAAAATCTTCCTGAAGTGCCAGCACCAGCCTCACCAGCTGTGTGTCAAAACACACGAGAACCGGCCAAATCCTGGGCTAAACCCCCTGCTCCTTTGGCCACTGGCAGCGGCAGAGACTTGCACTGCGAAGCAGCCCCAAGAGGAGGGCTCAGGACGTCCTGGGTTGGATTCCTTGGCCGGTTCACTCAGATGGAGCTACCTGCATTCCCGCAGAAAGCTGCACCATGGGGCACACAGTAAATCTGCTTCCAACACGAGCTGACAGTGCTCAGACTCATCTCATCTGCCCCCATCTGCAATTCTGCGCTAGCGAAGGTAATAAAAGAATCCCGTTAAGCCTAAATTATCAAATGAAAAAAGCAATTTTCTCATTCGTACTCCATTAGTTTTTTTAGTTATTGCTAGGAAAGCTCTAAAATGCTTAGGTCATAAAATAAACATGTGGCTTAATGTACAGCATGTGTACTTAAGAGGATGACAGCATCTGCAATAACTGCTCAGTACTGCCACGGCAGGAACAGATTAAGCAATAGTGCATACCAAGTAAAGCACACACAAAAATGTATGGAGAGAAGTCACAAGTCTTCTGATTATTATTATTTTTTTAATAACTCTTTAATTGCTAAAAAGAAAAAATCACCAATATGCAAGCCTACAACACCAAATGGCAACATGGTTGACTTCAGTAGGTGCCGCTCAGCTCTGCTCCAGCAAAACTCTGCAATATTGGCTCTTCAACACTTTGCTGCATAGAAGTTTATAAAAGCCTGCCCCTCCCAAATTAAAATCAATGACATGGTTTTCAATGCTGAAGGCAAACAATTAACCTGGCATGATTTCAAGCATAAAGCATCACTAAGATTTTGGAAAAAGAAAAATATCCCAAACCAAATCACAGAGATGTTAGATAACGTAAGAAAAAGTGTTCATGTTCCATTTTTAAGAGGAAAGGAGACATTTAATAGCTTTGATCTAATTCAAATCCACTTTTGCAAATAAAATGATGAGCTTAGATCACGTAAGCACATTGGACAGTTTTACCCGTAGGCCCCTCATTTGAGTCCTGTCTGTCCGAAGGTCCCATTCCTCTGCAAGAGAAGAGTACCATGACCAAAACTGTGAAGTCACGTAAGCAAAACTGCAGAACCAAACCATTTACACACCTATGTTGGCATTACTTTGCAATAGCAAGCACTGGGCTTTCCAGAACACAAGAGACTCTGCGACTGAACCCATGTGCTTCTCAATCCCTTAATATTCGGCTAAAACGCGTCATTCAGAAGAAGGCAAGAACAGAACTCTGCAGAGAGATGCAATAAGTGTCTGGATGAGACAAACTCCACGTGACTCATAAAATGCAGATTGGAGATTTTTCCTTCAGCCAGGCATGTACACAGGTATACCTCCCGGTCCGAACAGGACGGCACGGCACAGTTTTGACAGAGGGAAATGCAAGAATGTAGTGAGGAGAGGTCCGTTCTCCTCCCCAGCAATCCCGCCTGACCAACAACCCGTTTCCAAAGCAGCTCTGGCCATTTCCCTGGCCTCTTCACCCACGTTTCGGGCCAGCCTCGGCTGCCCCTCCTCTCCGCCGGTGGTAGGTGCCGGGGAGGAGCTTTGTGCTCGTTTCCCTGGGCTCCCCATTAACGTGACCAACTTGTTCTCCCCCGTTGCAACAACTGTGCAGGCCCACTTACTCATAGCTGAGATTCTCCTCCATCCGTGGCAGAAAGCTGAAAAGTTATCAACAGTTAAGACCCTTTCCGGCCACCCCGCTCTCGGTCAGCCTTTGGGAAGTCACAAAATATAAGAGAACACTGTTTTCTGAGACGATATTGACTGCACTAATTACCCACGATACGGTATATTTGCGATTACGAATATGAACGTGTGCTTTCCAAGTGTGACGTTCAGGGCTTCGAGGATGTGGAAGGAACTGGATGGGCGGTTCTGCCGCTTAATCCGAGGCTTCAATGTACTTTGCAAAATTTACTTACCCCCCCAGCAGAATACACATTTTAACTGTTGAACTTTTTACCAGCTAGAGAAGTTTGTAAGGACCCTATCACTATGTGGTTACAACAGAAGATACACAGTTAAGGTCAGGTCACGTTTTCCAAGAACATTCACAGGGAGTGAGGATAAGGAGACGAGGGCTGGATCCTCAGGGCACCCTTAGGAGCCTGCGCTGGTCACTGCGGCAGGGCCTTGAGTATTGCATTCACTTCCTCCGCCACTGCTGTCAACGCAAACTCAAACTGCTCCTGCGGAGAGAACAAACACACCCAGAATGACACAGGCCCGTGCGGGGACAGGGCTGGCGCGCGGCTCCGCACCAGGGCACCCGTGGGGCACTGCGGGGACTACGAGCACGCAGGATGGGTGGCAACCGGGGACTACTCATGTCATACACTGTGCCTGGTAGCGTCCCCAAGCCAGAGCCGTTTCAATGGAGAGAAATTTTGGTAGCGTAAACGAAGCTGTTGGGACGCGTGATATATTGCAGCTGACATATTTATTGGTCGGAACGGCTTGGGCGTAGGTGATTACCAGCCGCTTCCTTCTGACACACAGAGGGAAACACGTGAGCACAACTGAGACATGGAATGGGTGAGACGCTGCAAAGGAGAGCCCTTCGGCCCTTCAGCTTCTCTCAGGAGTGTTCCTAGCTAAATTCAGCTAGAATAAATACTTCCTCACACTACATCTACTACACAGAACCACCTGCCCTTTGCCTTACCTGCTTTTCTTTCTTTCTCTCAGCTGCCATTTTAACTGCTTTTTTAACAGATTTCTGTGCTGAGTCAGCAGAGGTGTGAAGGACACAGCCGTAAGTCCCCACCCCACCTAAGCACAACCCTAACGTGCTCCTGAACTGTCTGGTCTTATGTAAGGAGTTTTACTTTCTCAAGGCTAACACACAATGATTTTGAGTTTACTTCTTTTCAGATTAAAAAAACACAAAAACCTCCATGAGTTTAGTCATACTATGGGTGTTTGAAGGGCATGAGCCAAGGGCTGTGCAGATGTGTCTGGATTTTCAACAAGCATTCCAATGGTTTCAGCCAACAGTGGCCAAGAGCTGTGGAAGAGCTGACTTTGAGGGAAGATACCTGAGATGTACCCTGCAAGATGCACCCTGGGATCACTGACGGGACCTTATCTGTGCCTAAAAGCTGGGACATCAGTGGTGCTGAAGGCCCCGAGTCACGCAGTGTGGAGGAGGAGGTAACTGTGCTGCAGCACGTGGGCAGGCTCAGTCGGCTCCTGAAGGTCACTACTGCTCTAGCAGTGTTCATTTATGTTTCATGCCCTCTTGCAGTTCAGCATCAGTCTTCTCTGCCTTGTCCTACCTTGCTGCATGGTCATGTCCTATGTGGAGATGCCACAAAGAGAAGGAATGAAGGGCAGAGTTGCTGGCCACAAACAGAAGAAAAAAAGTCATACCAGCTTCTCAGAGAGATCCCATGTCCAAGAATTCTGCTATCTGCTGGGTGCTGTCAGAGCGGCAGCTGTCGGACCTCCAAGTGCCTTCAGCCCCCATAGAAGCAAACATGGGCACTGAATGCAACATGTCCTGCAGGGGAAACCCACCGCTCTCATCCGAGGACCTCGGATTGACCAGCATGAGGCCTAATGTTCAGATATGGACCTTGGAGACAAGTCCAGCAGGGATGGCCAGCTCGCGAGGGTGGGACTCTGTATTGCAGGGCTGAAGCACAGCAGACGCGTGGGATTTGCAAAGGCTTCGTCTTCCTGGGACTGGGCAGCGGAGCCCTTTCCCCCTCCTTCCTTCAGGATAACATGCACAGGAGAAGTGCAGAGAGCTGAGCTCTTACTGCTGCGTGTTTCCACCCTTCAAAGCAAAGCCTCAACACTCCTCCCACACCTTTACACTGAAACACCTGCAGTTGGTGAAATTAATTTCAGCTAATTTCAATAATTCTTACGGGAGGTTGTTGTTTTGTATGGCTATACTACCATTTATATGTGCAAATGACATAGGCAGAGCTAGCTAGAGATGAACTTAAATATTTCAATTTGTCTAAGAAACAGCAGTGGACAGGCAATTTGTGGTGTCAGTCTTCCTAAAACACAGAAGCAATATCAAATATTTAGAAAAAATACTAAGTTATGCTTTCCAGTCAGACTCCAAAAGGATTGCCATGAGAACCAAACTGAGGGTATCCATCATATATAACAGAATGAAGATTATATGAAGAAAGATGCAGGAGGAGAGAGAGGAATAAAAGGAAATACATTTTTCTCAGAGAATACTATTCCTCTTTCACTGCTTTTTCCTTTGATATGTGGCATATTAACCCTGGTTTATGATTTCCCTGCAAAAAAACCCTGAAAAACCACAAAATCCTCTATTATGTTTCTCAGAAATGCAGTATGTCATTATGATAATTTCATTACCATTTATTATATACAGTGCTCTTCAATTAAAGACCCTTTACAGAAGACAAAATATTGCAAGCAAGTCTTCCACATGCTTATTGAAAATGTGGAGCGCTGCCTGCTGGAAATACAATAACATTGCTAAAGGAAGCTGGTGTTTATTTTGCCTGGGGATATTCTGTAATTGGCATTTCTAACCTGACTTTTAATCCATTGTTTTAAATTACTCCAAGAGTCTAATATTCCTCATTTGTATTCAGCAGGGAAAGCACAGGGATTTGTTTAAATCCATCAGAAAAATTCTCCAGGGATAGTGCCTTGCTAGCATGTAACCAGATATTTATAATTTGCAAGACATTAGCTTCAATAAGTGATTCGGTTGGTTTTGAGAGAATGACAATGATGGAAGAAGGAGAAAGACGAGAGATAAGCAGTAGCTTAAGAAAATTTTTCACTGTGGGTGAAAACACTGGATACATTTTCTTCTTGGAGTGTTTCCAGATACACGTTTGGAGGGGAGAAACACAATGTCTTGAGTGAGATTTTCATGGGACTCGGTAGCTATTTCTGAGCTAACTTAGAGAAGTTGTTTGCATAACCTTATTCTTTGGTTCTGGAGCTCTTTTTTTCTTTTGTTGGAGGCAAAAAAAAAAAAAAAAATTCTCTAAACAGAGATGCACTAGAATCAGAGCTCTGCATTTCTGCAGAGGCACCATATGAATTGAATGCATTTACAGTATAGTTCAGGACTTGCCTCCCGCCTCCGCGTAAATACATGTAATACTGGATACTGAATGCTCTAAATATTACTCTCCCAGTCTGAACAAACACAGCAGAAGAAAGTTTTGTTCAATTTTGTGTCTTACAAGGATTTTCTAACTTTAACTGGCTTATCATTTTTCATACACTTACTTGCCTGGTAAATAGTAATTAACAACCCCCTCCCCAAGCTGTTCTGCAGCACCACTTCGAGTATCAACGGGAAGATACAATGATTAAGAAGAGCTTCAAGGGAAGGCACGAGCCCAGTGACTGCTGCAGAACCCATTTGTTTCACCCTTGTCCTTCAGCAATTTTAACTCCCTGCACATTGCAGATGCTGCTGACAGGTCCTGTGTGCTCCAGAGCCAGCGCAGTCCCACTGCACACTCCTCTGTTTGGGGCAGGACGTCTCAGCCAGTATCTTACAGTGTCACATACAGAGTCATTTGGTGTCCAAGAATGGGGTTCTCTGGTGTTTTATTTGCAGCTCTTAACCTGCAGTAAATTCCCCCAAGTACCACTCCATATATGGCTGAAAATAAGAGCCATAGGGAGATAAATCTCTAATTTAAAGCACCACAATCACTCTCTCAGCTGTCTTTAAAAGTTAAACATTTTCAAAAACTGCCAAACTGTTACAGCTGACAGTAATTATTGGGTATGATATTCACCTTACCAAAGTATACAAATGTAGTCACTGTGCTACATCCATCAAGGACATGGCTTTAGGCTACTCCCTTCAAAGGTACTATATATGACTTGATTTCCTCCCAAACTATTTCCTTTAAGTAGAAAACTTTTTCAACTTTTTCAAAAAAATATCAAATGCAGCAGTTAATATTCTCTTTAATGAGTTGAAGCCTTTTTAAAAAATTACATGCACAGTAAACCGCAGATACTCTGGGAAAATAATCTATATTTTGAGGATTAAAGCAAGAACATTCTTTTAAGCACACATTTTCTTTAGTAGATTGCAGATTGTTGTCTTGACTGCCCTTCATATATGGTAATCAAGATAGATGTTGGAGATGGTACAAGAAAGAGCAGAGAACACCAAAGAAAGAAGCCGAGATAAATCTTCAGCATAAATAAACCTCAGTTGGGAGGGAGCCAAATAGAGTAATCAGCAAGCGACCTGCATTAAATTAGGTCATACCCTCTCTCTTCTGTCATGAAAACAACTACTGTGAAAGACCTTTAATGTATTTAAAATCCCAGTGGATTTATTGACAGTACCTTTGTCTGGACCATGCCTGGTCTCTGGTCCCTCAAGTGCTCCAGGGTAGCAGCAATATCAATCTCTTTAGCACCTGCAACAAACCACAAATTGGGCTGAGTTCAGAGCACAAGATAATCCATGCTGCATCTGTCAATCTCTTGCTATCGGGTTCCCTTTGGGCTACCAGACCAATTGAAAATTATTACATCTATCTCTCAGCAGACTTGGCAGGCAGCTGCAATTTTTGTGTTCATATAGAAAAAAAGAGGAGGTTGGGGCAGCTTTTATTAACGTTAATTCAAGGAAAGCCAGAGAAAAGCAAATTCTTCAAAATGCCCCTGCACCTAAAGCAGAACATATTTGCTGCAGTGTAGAGGTCCTGCTTGGCTGTGCCACCAAGCGCCCCTTTGTCACCACCACGAGTATGCCCTGATTTAAGGGCCTGATCCCCATTGAAATGCATGTTGTTAGAAAAGGATCTAGGTGAATTTCTGTCCCCTATAGCTGAGATCTGTAAACCTGCCTATGGCTTCCTAATTGAGGACTTGCCAGAGCATCGTGCCGCATGATCCCCGCTTGAGCTGGCAAATCTGTGGCATTTACTTTAGATTATATGTTGGCTGCATGGACACAGCTTATCCTGCTCACTTTCCTTAAGCACCTACCCCACTATACATTATTTTAGGGGACGGACAGGAAATCAGGATTCTGGTCCCTCCGGTGAATCCCTGCAAGGTTCCCAAGGGTGGAAGTCCAGCTGGAAGTCCTCGGAGCTGAAGGCTTCCTCCGCAGCTGAGGAAGATGCTCAGCTCAGCTCAGCCCCTCCTGTGTGGACGCTGCATTTATTAAGGCAGTTTATCACAGACGGGCATCGGCTACAACCCGCAACGTGCTCCCTGGTTTGGAAGGCCACTCCTCACTGTGCTCCAAAGAGCACTGTGGGTGTGCAGCTTGGTCCCTGCTCCCCACTGCACGGTCACACACAGCCCAGCGTGGGTATATTGGGGACTACCTTCTAGTGGTGCTTAAACCACCCTGGCTGCTCACGGCAAGCATTGGGAAACAGGGAACTCGTGCTTCCAGAGTGCCACGAGAAGCAGGGGCAGCACGAGGTAGCTCAGGGCAATGTGCAAGCTCACATGGGAACACACGAGTAGGCAGGAATGCCACCAATTTCCTCTTTCAGAAATGAAGATCTGAAAACTACTCCAGACGGCGATGCCGCGGGCCTGGACTAGGACGGAGGACGGCAGGGATCCCCTCAAATGCCACATGGGCCTCCCCATGGCCCCAAATGCGCCCGTCCATCTGCCTAGCAAGGGATGCTCTCTAGTTGAAGCCTCAGGAGAATACAGTAACATCTCAGATGCAGCAGAAAGGGTCCTGGAAAGACCCCCAAATCCCTTTTACTGGACAGACAGGCACCTGTGTCTACCTTTGCGGGTGTTAATCCCTTCAGTGCCATGATGCAGGTTACAGGCTTTTACAAATGAACTGATACTTCCTTTTTTATCATGGTTAGTGGGATGACAGGCCTACTAGTAGGAGCAATGCCTGGGTATAAAGCCCTGATTTAGCAAAACACCAAAGTAGATGCTTACCTGGCACCCCACCTTAGCCCTAGCGTGCTTAACCGTAAGCTTCTTCTAGAGTTTCCCCAGTTGAAGCCACTGAAATATCAGATTTTACGGGTCAATGTCCCGAGCACATGGGTTGTGATCAGCACATCAACCTATGAGCCCTTGTGATGTCTTCAGTGACACATAATTAAAAAAGAAACAAGCAAAATTAGGATGTTGCCCGAAGCAGGTATCCTGTAGCAAGCTCAGGGAGCACCGTCCCAGGCTGTCCCAGGGCCCGCAGCACCACAAAGCACAGATTTGTTGGCAGAAGGAGTTTAATGAAGCCCAACCAGCGTATCCTTTCTGAGCGTGAGTTTTACTTATTCTCTCTTCAGCTGTTAGACAGAGAGCCAAGAGGAAGGGAGGGAAGCAACTGCTTTGCTACCCGTTTTTAACATTTCTGAATGGCTCTGACTCTACGGTGACAGCAGCTACGTCTGTGCCTGGACAGGCTGATCAGCAAGAGCCAGTGCTGCAAAGATGAGCAGCTGCTTTGAAGGAAAGACCTCCTGGGACAGGAGAATTCAGAGGAAACAGGATGAAATCCATGGCACAGGAGAAAGGCAGCATGACTTGTTTCCTCTCTGCGTGAAGGAAACTCTTCCTCTCCTGCATCCACTGCAGGATTCCCTTATGATGTCTAAAACAAATGTGTTTAAATATATATATTGCTAGCCTATTATTAAAACCCCTTTTTAAAGGAGTTTTTCTACTCGCATTCATGCTGATTTGCTGTTTCATCTCGTAAATCCAGGTGTCTGCTGTGAGTGACAGTCTGCAGAAGGCGACAGGGACAGGCAGCGGAGGAGCCTTCGAAGGGCAGCCCGAACCCAACCAGATTCACAGGTGACCAGAGCTCTGCGCTCGACTGCAGCGGGAACTTTCATCTCTTTAACTATTTTATTGGAAACGACAAAAATTCAGCATCTTCTTCAGCACACTGAGGTGTTCTCTACACATAATGTATAAAGAGGATTTAACAGAAGCAGGTATATATGGGGATATAATAGAATGACATAACGAAGTATTTTCATCCTAGAGTGTCCAAAAGCACTTTATTTGTGCCTTTGGGCTATTTCAGGTGAAAAAGAGCACAGTGCTTGTTGCCTGACACCAGAAAAGGGGAAAACTGCATCTAAGGACACCAGGGTCAAGTCATGCTCTTACCCATACGGCCACCAAGTGTTAGCCACTGCTAAGATGTTTTTAAGATTGCTTAGCTGGAAAGCTCAAATAAAAACTGAACTTCACAAAACAGTTTGGAGAACGAGCTGAAGGAAGTTGACTCACCAATTCCAAGGATATCTTGTATTGGAAATATTTTGCTCAGGCAACTGAACTATCATGCCCCAAAATAATCACTAGAGATGTCAATTTACTGTCATGCAACAAATAACCTAGAGGAAGTGTTCAAAATCCTCGGCTTGGGAGCACAGAAGAAAACTGGAACAGAAAACATGTCAGAAAAGCAAGGTTTTCTGTCTTTTCTTCCCCTGTTTAACAATGTTTCTGGTTTCAGGAAAGAGAAGGAAAGAAAGAAGCATCTAAAGAACAAAGAAAATTTCGTCTCTGACGCTGTTTTATCCTGCAGGGAATAAACTTGCCTTCTGTTCATCACAGGTTCATACCAAATTTCACTACTTGTTTTAAGGAAGGTGAGAACGTAACGCAGCGCGATGCTGAGCTGCTCGGCACCAGCAGCAAGGTGAAGAGACCGTGCCAGGCTGCTCTGCTTCAGCAGGACACGTGTTTGCGGCAAATCCTGGCGAGCTGGACTGTACCCTGTGCCATTCAGTGAGCTGGGCGAGTAAATACGACTCCAAAATACTTCCATGTCAGCGTTTTGACTTCAGCAATTGATGTTTCTAAGGGCTCAAACAGTCTACAGCAAATGCCCCCCAATCCACTTCAGAACTTGAATAAGCTGAGGGAAAAGAAGATGCAAGTGGAATTGTATTTTGCCCCCCAGGAAGGAAGATACTGCTCAGGTTTAGGGTCGTATCTTTCCTGCCTTCCCTCTCCTTGCAGACCCTGGTGCAGGAAACCACAGCTCCTGACTGGGTGCTCTCAAGGAGTTAAAGACTTGGACACAGCAGGGCACACAAGCACAGTACCTCCACGTCATAAAAACGCAGGTAACAAAAGAATTCCCTTTCGCTCTCACCATAAACAACAAGCTGGCCCAATCCTGCTGCAGCTTGTAGGATTTAAGGTTGTGGGGTGATGTGTTCTCAGCCAGCAGCTGGGAAGCAATGATGAGCCCTGCAACCAAATCTTGCCGTTCTTCCAGTTGTAAGAACAACCAGCAGTTGCTACATAAATGTTTGAAAACTTGGCCTTAATTAAAGCAAGTTATGATATTTCATTTTTATGCAATAGGCTTGAACAGACTTACACTCCAAGCAAAGTCAAAAATCCTGTTTTATTCATTATTGACGAAAAGTGCGTGGTAGATTCTGAGAGACTGACAGAATTTTATATTAAAGCACTATATTAAAAGGAATATTTTAGGTTCTAGATGCTCTGAATTTTCTGTGTATTTATAAAAATAAAATGATCCTTAAATACTTCATCAAAGTAGTTATTTGTGGGGAGTTTCTTTTTAAATAATCCCAACTGAAGGGTTTTGTGAATGTTTCATATAAATAGCATATTAAAATGGATTTTTCTCACTGGAAACAACTTCCAGATCTATCAGTATATATCCTTGAAAAGATAAATTATAATTCTGCAGAAAGACTATAAATCCTTTACTCTGATCACTAAAGGATGGCTTAGCCATTAGGGTACTATGTTTAGATACATCTGAATTATCTTCCAGATTGAAACACTTGCTTAAGTCATTAAACTTACCCGTATGTTTCACACCATCATTTATACAATGTGCATTTGTTTTCCTTTCCAAATAGGCTGTTATGAAGGCAAATGTATTAAAGGTCACAAGGTACTTGGACAGTAGAGAGAGAAGGACTGAGATGGATCCTCTCTAATTTTTTTTCAAGAGCCTCTGCACCTTTCTGAGCCCTCCTTCTGTTCTCCTTGATGATAAAAGTGATCACAAAGCTGAATATATGATGCAAGAGTCATGTGGAGAGGTTGTAAATGGAGGATTATTAGGACTTTTACCATTTCTCCTTGAGGAGATGATGATGATCTGTGTGGGAATAAGCATCCACCCCAATAGCAAGAAAGAGAGGAATATGAAGGGAATATAGAAATGACCTGTCAAGTGCCCTTCTTTTTCCACCAGTAGGCATTCAGCTCCATTTTAGTCAGATATTCCCTGCTCAATGCATCTTTTCCTATTTATTATATTTTATAGATTGTGAATTAGGCTTTGAAGGGCAGAGGGACTTGTTAGGTCAGATTAAAAACTGGCTTGTTAAAACCTCTATGGCAGAGCCCTGAACACTGCTCTTTCCGCTGGTGTCGCTGGAAGCTGAAAAGGATCCAATTAGTATCTGCGAGATGCTGCCTTTTAGCCTCCGAGTTGAGCACCGCACACTCTGCACAGCCTGTCGAGGTGCCACAGAACAATCATGCCTGCCTACATGTTCATACGCATGAAATATATATTATGAAATAGCAAAAGCACCTGGGATGACGTTAAGGGCCAAAACACAGGGTGAGCAAGGCCAAGCCGCGGTCTCATCACAGTGTGTTTGTGTTTAGGAAGGACCCAAGTGTTTTGCATGTGTTGGCAATGGCTGCTTGACTCACACTTGAATGAGGAGTGGTGCTGCATGGTCCAACCACCCTCCCGGGCTCAGCAAGGGAACTGAGGACAGCGACGAGAGGGGAGGACAGAGGCTCCTCGTGCGCCAGAGGCCTAACCCACACAATGGGCACGTCTACAGCAGGAGCTCGGGGCCGGGCAGCAGCCTCTCTGTGTAGCCAGCAGGCCAGCGCAGCCCTCACGGAGCATGACCTGCCACAGCTCTGCTGTTTCCAAGCTGCCTAGGCACAAGCAGAGAGATGCTACAGATTTGCAACGCCCCTGCAGACCAAAGTGGCTCCAGCTTCTGCGCGACAACTTTGCAGGAGCGCTCACGTCGCAGCCTTGGTGTTGCCCCATCAAGTACTTAATGTTGCAGGGAAACATTTAATCACGTCTTATGAGGGGCAAACTCAATCTGATTAAAGAAGAAAGGGTCATAACTAGGGGGAATGTAACACCACTTCTTCACTGACCATTAGTTTTAATGACATAGCAGTAATACTTACTAACTAGCTCGGTCTCAACGGCCCAGCCTCATCTTATCTACTCCAGCCATCCTTGAAGCTGGAAGCTGAGCTACTCATCTAGGCTCCCGACAGCCGATGGAGAGAGGAAGCTCTGCAAGGCAACGTATCCATCGTGAGAACTGCTCTCCAGAGGCACGTACCACTCTCCAGCGACTGCTGAGGAGCTCTCGACAACTAGATTAGACCAGACACTTAATGCTGGATGCTTTATATTGCTGAAGTTAGCTGAAGCAACCAGAGATGAGTTTTCGCACCGCAGCATTGGTCCAAAGACGATAAGACCATTTTGTGATTTGTTCCACGAATGCTATAATGTGCTCAAGAGGGGGCTGACATCTATGTTTCATGTCTGTTGCTTTCCTCTTCTTCCAGCATGCCCTAGTAGGGGGATCTGGATGGAAACGGGTGGCAAAACACCACAGACCAACAGCAAAAAGATGTAAGAGTCACGGTCTAAGTGCATATAATCTAAGAAAGTCACTCAGATGATGAAAACACTTAGTATGAGGAACTGCTGGCTGTGCAGGGCTCTGCTGGAAGGAAACACTGCTTTTTACGCTTCAATGTTTCTTTTTAAGGACCATGGAATAAAAATACTTGTGACTATTAGAGCTAAGGAGAAACACCAGCTAGAAACTGTAAAAATAAAAGCAACTTTCATTTGCACTTAACCAGATATCTACTGCTGTAGCTGCTAAAGTTCTGCTCTTGGCCAGAAGGGCCATTTGATGTTTTCAAAGGAAAGAGAAAAGTGTCAGCAAAAAGCTAATGAGGGACACACTTTTCAAGGCAACAAAGAGGATAAGTGCGTTCACACAGGCATTTTCATTAAAAGCTCATTCCCTCTCTCAGAGGAACAAAGTGCACGTGCATCCATGGACGTGGTTAGGGACAGACACTGCAATGTACACCTGAATCTGTGAATACTGGATGGCTGTAACTTTGTTCAAAATATATCAGTGTTTCTATACACCTAAAAATAACCAAAATTAACGTGTCAATATTTTTACTTTAAAAAAAAAAAAAAAAAAAGGCAAAGCAAGCATGCAAATGGAAAATCGAAAAAGGAATAATCCAAGTAATAAAAGGGAAATATTGAATCAAGACATTCACACACACACATTCGCAGTATACATTACATAATGGTTTATATGTTACACATTAATACTTGAAAATTTCACTTACATATTGCATGCATATACAAATGTAAGCCTAAGATTTTATTGCTATGCAAGTCAAAGAAAGTTGATGCTAAAGATGCAGGATCTAGGAAATGCCTTTTTTTTTTTTTTTTTTTTTTTAATAACTAAGACAGACAAAAGCTGTATCTGAGCTTACACTGATTTCAACAGTCTTGTAAAAACTCCTGGCTGTTGCATCACTTCTTCAGCTAATATCCTTTGTCAATGTGGAAAGAAATGGTACCGGAGGGATGCATTTAGTGTCAATTCTGCCGTCTCTCCAACGCAAACGGGAAGCCCACAGGGCCACGCAGGAAGCGTCCGCTGGATCAGAGGTAAGGGGGTGCTAATGTGAGGCCCTATCCACACTTCCACTGCGCTGAGGATACTTCAATCATATAGGAATTGTCTCTCTTTTACAGCCAGATTCTCACCAGCCTCCCCAGGACTTAGAAGTGCACAGCTTTTGATACAGATACGCCTGAATTATTACAGATAAGAAAGAGAAGATGATGAGACATATTTCATATAGGGTAAAATACTCTGTATTTACCTAAGGGCATTTTAGAGAACACTAGTATACACACTTAAACTTAACTGACATGCACATATGGACGGACACACACGGAGAGTAATGGTAGCTCTAAATGCTTTGGGGCTGTCTGGTTAGTGCTCACAGGCACATTTCCTAACATGAGCTCCTGTACAGCACAAGCACATGATGTGCTGATCTCAACATCGCTCTTCTCAGCTTGCTCTAAAAAATCTGAAGAGTCTCCTTTGGAAAATGTGGATTTGCTTTAGAGGGAGTACACAAACAGCTCGCCCACACGTACCTATTAAACGGGAATAAGTGCATTTCATGTTACTCTGATTTTACGCTGCATGTAGGTGGTAGTGATTTCAAAAGACAGTACAAGGTTTGAGCTGAATAGAAGATACAAATATTACAGATTCATTCTTTATGAGAGTTTATCTATAAAAGTGACAGAATTGGCTCAACTATAGAAGTTGTGGAATAATTACACTTTACTTTGCTAATATATGTTGTATCCTTAAGCCAGAAGACTACCATCTGGTCAATTAAACTCTTCTCTCCAAATCCTTCTATGGACTGCTGCATAAGATTAGCTATCAAAAAAAAGTAGTTCTTCACTCTGTATATAAACCTCCTTTTCCAAACATTTGCTCAGCTGCTTCTTGAACTGATGGCACACTATTTCTTTGACCAGCTTTTCCTCTTTTCCATATTCTAACCTACCCATTGTGCGAAAAAAAATGCTGCTCAAATTCCTTATCTGCTTGTCTCCTCCTGAGTTTCAGTCAATGACCTCTTGTTTTCAAATTAGTCACTATCTCAAGCTGCTTATTGACATCAATACATTCCTTTCAGGGTCCTCTAACGCTCTATGGGGACCCCCCTTCGTGTTCCTTTTCCTATGGAACAGACCACATCTGATCAGTCTTTCTTCGTGATTCACTTGCCCCAAACCCTGAATAATTAGGTTTGCTTTCTACTCTACTTTCCTAGTCCCAATTCTTTTCTAATAAAAAACCCAGAACTGAAAAAAGTAACAAACTACGGCTCTTTTAGAGTCATCTCTCCCAGTTTATACACCACACTATTTTAAAAAGAAAAGAAAAAAATAAAGCAGCATTGATATCTTGTTTGCTTTTTGTTCGAAACCTAAACAGACCTTATGGAAATCATCTAAAAAATAAATCCACATAAAATATACTAGGAAACACCAACCACCCCCCCCCTTCCAGCGGTCACTAATTCATTTTACCATAGACGCTTGTGGAATCCACGAGGTGTTTTTATTGACGTTCCTTTTATGAACTGCTAATTGACAACTCTACAGGGTCAATAGTGTCACGGAGCTTTCCAGCTCTAAGCACCAAAATGTGTTTTGCAAAGGCAACCACTGAATATTGTTTTAAACAGCTTGTTCCCAACAGTGAGGGCTCCCTGATCATCAAGGCGCTACGTATAGAAGTGTCCTATACATTCACTCTGCACTCGAGTGCGTAGCTGGAGGCCCAGCTCTCACTGTGATTAATTATCTTCTGGGAAAGCCTGCAAGAACGAGCACTATTTGCCTAATTGTGTTGCCGGGGTAACTCATTACATAAAAGTTACAATACATAAATGCAGCTCATTTGAAGAGCTGGCGTCGCAACATATGATCTGTTTACATGCACACAAAGAACTTTCCTTTCAGAAACTGAAATAGGGGCGTCGCGGGAATTACGCGGTGAACACTGCTGTGAGACGTGAGGCCATCTTGTGGAGGGCACAACAGTGCACGAACCCCCAAAAATCCAAATTTTGGGCTTCACTGGCCTGCATTTTTTTTCCTAGAGAACATGTTCTACATCAAGCAAACACAAATTGGTAGGTTTAGCATTGCAAGAGAGTCAAACTTAGAAAATGAAAATAATCACAATTTAAATTCAGAATTTTTTCCACTATATATTTCTCTCAATAATTCTATTCCCACTTAACTCTTAACTTGAATGCTTTTATTTTTTAATTAATCTCTCTCTTACTTCATATATAGTCCCTTAAATTTTATTTTCACTGGACAAACTCGACCCTGGGCTCCAACAATACTCCCTCCTTAACTCAAGGCATGTCAGAAATAACTAATGTCCAGGAAGTTGCTCCAGGCTTATATTGGTAAAACTGAAAAACAAAGCAGACAATGCATTTTAACTCTAATATGGGCAAGCATTTGCTTTCATAAAATCCTTTTAGAGCGGAGCTCACCCTACAACTTCATTATGATTGCTCAATCCACAGAGCACATAAGCAGAACCTCAGCAAGGGGTTCAGATTAGCCCAAATCATTCGATCGTGATGAGTCAGAAGGCGAATTAAGGGATCTTTTGTTTTGCCTTAAAATGTCAGGCCATACAGTGCATCTGCTCAGGAGCTGACTCACCAGGGCCGCACACAATAGCGTAGTGGGGACAAGGAAAAGGCCCCGCGGAGGGACCTCCTCGGCCAGCCCAGGCCACCGCATGCTACTCATCCATTATAATCACCCTTTTGAACGCGGGAGAAGGAACCGCTGGTTCGCCTTTGCTAAATCCAATCTGTTTTTTACCCTGGGTTTTGAGAAGCTGAAATCAATACTTTACAAGGAGTTCGGGATTCATGTTCGCCTTCGGTTCGTCTCATCTCCCTCCAGCTAGTTCAAAGATTGAAAAAACGGATGGTCAGCAAACCCCAAACAGCTGCTAGCTGGGTTAATATCCGAAAATCAAACTTACCTACGCTATCCAAACCTCTCGGCTGAGAAAAATGAAAGCAGGAAGACCCATCATCTCCTTCTTTTCTTTGTCATGCCAGGAACACTCAATAAAAACATCTTGCAAGGCATCACTTTTTCAGTTTTTACAGTAAGTATACAGAAAAGAAGGAAGAAAGTTTTCTAAATCACAAGAAACGGGGAAATAGCTGGTTAGCTCACATACGCTGTGAATTTGAAGTGAGGAAGGAACATCAAGTAAACTAACCTAAACCAGTTTATCCTCTGTAGTAACTAAAGTCAAAATTTACTAATTCATCAAGAATGCTAAAATTCCTAGTGGAAATCAAACTCAGAAAAGCGTCAAAAGTCCAGTAAACATTTTTATATAGGAAACCTATTACACAGAAAAAAAGGTCAATCTAAATTTAAACTGTTTATCATTTTCAGTTCGTATTCAAATCATAAAGCACACATGGAGAGTTAAACCTTCTGAACCCCTCACTCAAAACCGAAGCGTGTTGTATGCAGTCTGCAAGGGAAATCAGGGGTGACTCTGGTAATTGTCTCAAAATTTCAACGTTCGTTAGGAAGCAGTATCAGTATTTAAACATCTTTCTGTAAGAGTGGATTGGACACTGCTCGGTTTGCATTGCTTTGAGGGGGAGAGGATCAGGGTTGTAGAGCTCCTCAGCATATGGAATATGCTATTAAAAATAATTACAGCAATAAGGCAAGTGATAAGTGATAGTTCCACGTTACTGGAACAACTAAACAAAAGGATATGCTCCTATTCAAAACTTTCCCCCAGCATGATCCCCAAATGACTGCAGTGAAGGGCCATCGCTGCTCTCCAACCGCTCTACCATCTAATAATATTATCTGATGTGGCGATCTGAAGTGTGTGCGCAGATGAGGCCATTGCATTTATTGCATAGAAGACGCCCAAACCCATTAAAAACTCAGCCCAAAAGGAAACCCTTCATGACGACGTGCGGAGCCACAGGGACCCACACCAGCCCTTGCGGCCGTTCCACCACCTGCACTGGGGTTTTTGCTGCTCCTTTTGGCTTGCTCCGAAGGGTGGTCCCGCCAGCCCCACGGAGCCAATGCTGGCCCGAGGAGTGCAAAATCCTGACCCGCTCAGCTCTACATCCCTATCTGTATTCTGTGGGAAGAGGTTCCCGCTGGCTGCTCTTGGTGTATACAGGAACGGCTGGAAAATATGAATTTATGGTGTGTTTAATAGAGTAAGTATTAGCATTAATTCAATGGGCACCAGGAGAAAGAAACTATTAATGACGAAGGCATTTACTGTTAACTGTCTAGGAGAGTGTAGGAAAGTAAATCATCGCATGAAAAGGGAGCTCCTTTTCTAAATCTACCCCATTAAAACACCCACTAAAGAGCCAAGGCAGTTACTCACTGCTTTCTACTTTCCCACTGCCGAAACTAAGTACTCCCCTATTTACTTTGATTTAAAACCGCATTATTGTCTACTTTCTAATAAACCAGACAGTGGAACAAGAAACTCAAATTATTCTAAGTTTATTCTTAAAACTTTTTTTTTTTTGAAAGACTGAAGGCCTTAATCCTTAAAAGCCTTTTTGAAAGAAATGTTACTAGATGCCGGCCTTGCAGCTGGGCCCAGATTGAAAGTGCACTTACATTTTTTATGTTTAGAACTGAAGGACTCTAAAGTTAGTCCTCGCACTCCACATAAAAGCTTTGGAAAATGGCATTCTTTGCCTCCTCGTGCAATTCATTCTTTTAAGAAAAGGAAATGGAAAGAAAGATTCCATGTCCAGGGCTCCAGGCCCCTTTGATCATTTGACGAACATTGGATCCTCAACCTGGGCCTCCAGCTTCTCAGGGCAGACAAAGAGGGCCCCGGCCGCACAGGCCGGGCCGCGGCTCCCGCCAGAACAAAACCTTTGGCGGCCGCACAGTGTGACAGCCTGGGAAAGGCCCACCTCAGCAGGGCCGGCCGGCCCGCGCTGCCCTTTGATCTCCCCTCTAAAGCCCCAGGCAAAGCCCCAGGTCAGGGGGATTTCCCGCGGCACGGCCCCGGCGGCAGAGCGGAGCGGGTCGGGAGCAGAACGGCGCCCGCGCCGCCTCGCTTTGGCCAGTTTCACATGACTTGTCGCGCTTTGTGAGGCTCCGAGCCCGCGCTTCAAGTGGGATTTGACATGACATGGTACAATGGAGTCAATAAATGGCATTCTTGGGTGCCTTTACAACAAAGTCAACCCTTCCTTAAGTGGTTCAGAGCCCGAAGCTGGAAAACGCTTCTTGTTTACTTCTTGCTGCAAGCCTACACTTGAAATCTGCCTTGTCCTGCAGCTTTCTGTTGCTGAAGACCCAAATGAGCCGAAGGTGAACGTTAATTTTACTGGGTACCATTGCTTGCATTTTTGAAGGCTTGGTTGTCACGTGCCATACGCCAAAGATCTTAAAAATCCCGGATGAAAACCTGGTTTTCCAGTGAGAATAAAAGCCTAATCACATTCCATGCAAAGTTTCCAGGATAGCACTGCAGAGAAGACAGGCACACGGCTTCTGGGAAGATACTCGAAGTTTAGGCTGGATAAAACATAGTGACAGCCAGAGCAAGGGCAGGAAAAACTGTCCCACTCTTGTGTCCCGAGGACCAGCACATGCATCACTGTGTGGCCCAGCACGGGGATACCCAGGGGCCGGGAAGCGACAGGGGACTGCAAAATACGGAGTGTGGTGAAGGTTTTAGGTAGCAACTGGAAGACAAAGAACTAAATATTATCGTAAATGTTATTTCTCTGTATCAGCTAACACATGTGATTACAATGAATCCTTCTTTTAAATGCAAACACATGATGCCAGGGCAAGGCAGTGTCAGCACTAAGCCAGGCCAGTGATTATTCTTTGCTTATTTCCAACCACACAAGGTACCTCTTATTCTTGAAATGCAGTCCTATGCAACTGCCATACAAACAGAGCCAAAGGCATTTGGGAGGACACAACCTACAAACAAAATTGACCACGATGTCTTTAATAAAGGTCGCATTCTCCAGGAAACTGTAATGTTTTGTTGTAATGGAAGAATAAACATTTATCCTGAGAAAGATGATCTCCCGCTACACAAGTAGGACTAGTACATCACACAGGCCAGGAAACCGAGGCACAGAAGTTAGAGGACCTGTCCAACACTGCACAGGCAGTGGCAGAGCTGGGATCAAGGCACTAGGCAATTTATTTTCAGATTACTGCCCAATTCACTACAGCCCTTTCACTCCTGAGGCATATTTGTGCAGCCCCAGCACACGGGAGCCTCCCCTTCTAGGCACTATGGTGGCAATTGTCAAATATGAAAGATAATAACGGTATTTGGCTGCTGTTGCTGGGGAGGTGATGGCTCACTGTGTACAAGCCAGGAAGCAGCCCAGGAACCAACTCAAGACAACCATTAAACAGCGACTACACAGCCCCAAGGCGTCTCTCTTCCGTAATTGCAAAACCTATTTTAAATGATAAAGTTAAAATACAAATACTTCTCGGCAGCACAAACACATCTGCTCATTCATAAAGCGGTTGCTTTTGGTGGTGTGTTTTGAAGCCCCCGTGAGTGAGGGAGCACAACATAGGGGCGTTCAGGAACGAGCACAATTTGCCTCTAATATATTCGAAGGCTTTCTGTGACTATCACTCCCTGGGTTGTCTTGGCAACGCAACCACATCTTTCAGGACGGAGAACGTAACAAGGCTTTGCATTCTCACCTTTGGCCATTTTATTGAGAACCATGTCAATTAGAATGTAGGTTCCACTTCTTCCTGCTCCGTCACTGCCAAAAGAAAGGGAGAAAGAAAAAGAGAGCCCATCAACGTGCATCTAGGTGCAACAAAGAGGTACCTGCCGTCAGCATCACGCTACGGGGCACGAGGCAGGGAGAGCAGAACAAGCCGAAAACGCCGGGTACTGAGAGCGGAGAGGAAACCTGCACTTAATTAAGGCCAGATTCATGTGAGATTAACCCTTCGTCTGCACGGGTAACAGGGATCTGTTTGGATTTTTAAGCTGAGGTGTGATTATGCAAAATTTTAAGCAGCAGTGGAAAAGCCAGTAATCCTACACCAGGAAACCATTTTGATGCGCGAGGTGTACGTAGAATGAGTTTATCGTCACTTAGTAGGAGATGAAAAAGCACCAAATAATCTGGCTGCAAGAGACCTGGAGCAAAAAGGAGCACCCAGAAGCATCTCCAAAGCCTGCAGGGTGCATCTGAACACAGCAGCCAGAGGCAACCCATGCACAGCCCTGGCCAAGAAGGTGACCGCACTAAGACGGATGCCCTGCAGCCTTTCCCTACAGAAAATGGGATATGGATCATGTGAACTTGAACAATAACGAGCCATTTCTGATTTTTACTCTTCCCTTTAATTGTTTCTCAGTCAAAATGAGTGTAAAAACCAAACAACAACAATAAAAACCCAAACAACAAAATCCCCCACATGTTCATGCAGTTCCTGAGGAACAACTCTAGCTTTTGGGTAGCACTGGTCCTTCCTCAGAGATGAGGGTGCAAGTCCCAGGAAGAGGAAGGCTCCCTCATCTGGATGCAGCTTGTGTCCCTCCCCGAGAGCAGCCCGTAACTGCCAGCGTGATGCTCTTTTAGAGCTGCTGTTAGCAAACATAATTAAGACTTTAAGTAAAAGCTTTTCTTTTTTTTTCCTTCCCACCTCAAAACTTTTATAAAGGTGATGTGTGAGCAATTAGACTGGCATGCAGCTCTATTAATTAAGCCATTATTTTTATCGATAGCTCAATTTGTCTACAAGAGTTAATGAAAGGAAAAATAATGCCACGGTGTGAAGCGTGTTATTGTTTTCCATTTACAGGCAGGCTGTGAAACGTAATTTTTGTTAAGTCTCTGTAGACAGAGGCTTTTTATCAGTTCCTTCTTAAAGCCCTTCTTGGTGAGAAGGAGTAGTAATAATTTTTCTCCTTTTCCTCCCCCTTTTGCAGAGGGCCTCCTTGCAGCTGGCGTAGGTGGCCCTGCTCCTCACTGTGGAGACAGAGGTCAGAAACACGTTCCCCTCAGTCTCGCAGCAGCAAAGTAGACTGCCACATATTAAACAACATTTCCTCTTAATCACTTAATTCCTATGTTCCTTATCTCCAAGAGTATCTTAGGTAGGCAAGTGCAACACTCTTCTTGTATCTTGGAAATCAACTACGAACATCATTATTTTCAAGTTTTCTGTAGACCTGTTCAATAGTTTTCATTTACATCCATCAGACTGCCAGGCCTAAAGATAATCTATGCTTAAAGAATTCGGGTAGGTTTCCATTCCTAGACATTGCCCAGTTCTTATCATGATCACTAAAAGCTAACAAAGAAGAAATAAAGCAGAAGAGAATGTTTTTGAAAATAAAAGGCTCAATTGGCAATTTATGGAACCACTATAATTTTGAAGCAGATTTATGAAATTAAAGTGCTATATATATTTGGAAAAGTGTCTGTGGACTGCAATTTGTGAAACAACATCTACAAAATCATAGTAAAGGGTAATTGTATTATGGAAATGAATGCTAAGCACTAATTATCATTAGGAGACATATGAATTATATGTAATACCTTTGGCCTACCTTACAGTACGTTTAGTGGCTCATCTAAGGCTTTAATTTGCCCATTTTCATTACATTTATATTATATGATTACAAATAAAAGTCTCTCTAAAGCTATTTTAGAAATTGTACTTGCCTGCAATGAACAACTACCGGACAGGAGCGACCCCTGTAGCACTTGTTTACTTTTCTGCAATAAAACAGACACAAAAAGTTAATTAAACATATTACATAACTGTTTCTTCAATCATCAAAAATAAGCAATAAAAAGCAAATATTGTGGGTCTTTAAACAAATAGTAAGTTTGATCATTTCCTAACACAAGCAATTTTAATATACGTAATTTCTTTGAAGTTTGCTTCTGTTTGCCCATTGTAGAAATTCCCAACACTACCTCTTTGTGGTTATTAGCTAAACAAAACAAATTACCTCTTTTCTCAATTGTCTCATATGTTAGCTCTAAACTAAAATTACCATGAGATTTCTTAATTTTAGAGACTAACTTTGAGTTCAGGAGCTTGCTTAAAGAAATACCTGAGGAGCACCAAACTCAACCTGGACTTAAAAAAGGGCAACCCAGTATTCTTTGTATAATGGGTGCTCATTTGTAACACAGATTCTCTCCAGAACAACAAACAGTAAACTTTTAGAAAAGCTTCTCATGAATTTCTAAATACATAATCTCTTCATGGTAAAAATAACAAAAACCATCAGCAAGTAATACTGCTTTAAATCAAGTGCAAAGCTCTTCAGAGTCCTAACATCTACAGTTGTCCTCTCCAGCCTCCTGGTTAGAGATCAACAGTGGCAAAAGTGTCAAATGGCTACAAAACAGATTTGTTGACACCTCAGTATAGGGAAGGATTAACTAGCACCGAGGCAAACCAAGACATTCAGTCTAAGACTCTGAATAGAGCCCACAAAATTGGTTTAAATCTATTAAATCTACAAAACCCCAATCCCAGTCCTTCTCTTCTGCTCTGGAGTGTCTCACATGTATGTTGCATGCCCCAGAACATAAAATATGCACCCACGTGTTAGCAAGGCAAGCTGAATAAAGGACAAAAGGGGAAAGCATTTATTTGAGGAACCAAAACTATTCACATTTCTTGGCTAGATATTCCCATTTACTAGAGGGTCTCCTATAGAACCGCTCCATATCCGGGATGCCGGATGCTCCTGCGGGCACCGGTTTGGTGGCAGTCCTGAAGAGCGTCCTGACTGCGGCACTGACCCGGGGGCTCTTTGACTGCCTCAACCGCGGCTCTATGGTATTGTGAATTTTCAAGCCCAACTAACCTACTGAATCATTTAGTTCTTGGCTGTTCATCCATTCAGTAACATCTGTGCTGTGAAAACATGCATATATTTTTAAATATTGCATACAGTATAGCCTGAAGAGGCCAAAAGGGAGCCTGTGTGGATACCTAGAACTCAAACAGGCTATGGAGATGCTGGTTACGTCCCATGAATCCATGCTTTTATATTCTGCTTTTTATCATTTAAGATTCTCAGCAAACTCCATAACAACACTAAGTTCCTGAAATGACTCCCTTTACATATAAGAATGCAGGATTTTTCAGTTTTTACATATACAAATCACAGAGACTTTCTGTGTTTCTGTTCTATCTACGTAAGTAATTAATGTGAGAGAACGACTGAGTTTGCATGAAATAGGTAGAGAAGTACCTGATGTTGGAAACTGAAAGGCACATTTATATGTCCAAAATAAACATCGACGCAGGCACTACCAAGCCAAACTTACACATCTGATACGGACTTAGGCTGCAGTAGGGCTCGCAAATTTATTTAATTCCTGAGGGTCATATCTGAGGACCAATTCTTTATATACAACAAATAACCCAATACCGTTTTTTCTATTGTGCAGCAAATTATATTTTAAATATCTGATGCAGGACCTGAGACAAGGAGTCTGCATTCTGTCACGTGCACTGGGTCACCCTCTCTCCCCTGCTTCTTGCGCTCTAGGGGAGAGCAGCTCCTGCATTTCAAGTATTACATAAAAGCTAATAGCTACAGAAGGGCATTTACCATTTCTTTTTCTGCTTGCGCGGTTCCTTTGTTCCTTGCATGGCACCACTAATATGACATTAGCATGTTGTGACTAGCCACCTCCTGAAGCCCTAATACAGCTTCAAGGGAAAACGTGAACTAAGCCTGTCAGTAAATCAGACACAGGCAGAGACGCACGTCAGGGAAAGACACCTTATGTTTGTCAGCTTTATTGAAGGCGTTTCAAACATTTTCATTATTGCACATTTCAGATAACATGTTAAAACAAAGGGTTGCAATCCAGCTGATTCATAGCTTTGCCTACACCTAAGCTTAGGAAAATATCTCCAAGTGCAGCAACATCGCATTTCATTCTTAGCGGTGCCTAATAAGAGTGAGCTGGAAATCCGCCAGTAAGCAAAGTTCTTGAATGTGGAAGAGAATATATATTATATATATAAGAAATATATACATATACAGGAAGAATTAACTCAGAAAGAATGATTAGTAATACAAACCAACCCTTGGCTCATTGAGTGCAAAAAGAAATCATCATGCAAACCATCAGCAAGCAAAGGTCAGAGGTCGTTAGAGGCTCAGAAAAGGGGCTTCCCACATTGTCCCTGCAGCAGAGTCACAGTTTCCAATGATCACTTTTGTGACTATGCAACTGGGCTCATATTACTAGCTGCAACATCACAAAAATGACACTGGCAACCGCTAATTAGCTGGCAAAATAAGAATTTGTCTGTTTTTAAAGTGAGCAGTGTTAGTAAATGCCATTGCACACAGCAAGAAGTGATAGCATAATAGATATATATTTTAAGCAAAGCCCTCACATGTGATGCTAATTATCTTTTAGCTTAGCAGTCCCTCTTTAAAGTGTAAATGTGCTCCCTCTGGGCTCGAGAAATATTTAATTACACATATCAGTGCATGACTAACAAGCTAGTCCAGAGCAATAATGACTGGCCTATTGTTCAAAAGGAAATTAGGACTCCAGAAGTGGTTAGACTGACCAGTGGTTTCTGCAGTAGCCTCGGCTCTCAGGGACTGTGTTTGATATAGATTTTAAAAAATATGTGGAATAATCTCCTTTTTAGCAATGTATACCTATATTATTGATGTATGACAGACTATTCCTCCAGGTTTATTGTGTCTGCTAATGCAAAATCACCTAAAACATTGTCTGATACATAAGAAGAGAAATGTGAGCTCTCAGTTTTCAGAGAGACTTGCAAAATTTACTTTAATAAAAATCAGAAGGTCCGTATTTCCACCGACTCTGGGCAAGGTAATTTTGGGAATCCAATTTTTCTTGGTGATGAATTATAAAAAAAAATAGAGGGTTGGTTATGTATATGTTTAATTTCATATATGTATGTGAATATATAAATATACACACATATCCATATATATATATATATATACAAACACACTGAATGCACATAAAAACATAGATATCCAAAGAAATGAGAGCAGCCCCTTCCTAGCACTACCTGCTAGTACTACTATGAGTACAGTAGTGCTCTGCCAGGCATCTGCTCTCTGGGCTTTATGACTCAGGTGTCGTAATTCAGCAGAGGTTGCTCTTTAAATTAGAAGCTTCAGGTGCAAAACATTAATTCTATAAAGGAATTCCAAACACATTATTTCAGCAATAGTGCATTAGTTTCTGTTGTTAAGACAGAAAAGAAAACCAGCAGCATCAGATGACCACAACCCCTAGCCTGTGTTTTCCAGGTGATGGGAACACCCAACGCTGCAGCCCTTGCAGGGACCGCGGCTCTCGCTGACGCCAACGAGGTGCTCAGCACATGGGGGGACCTGCCTGTGAAGGCTCCTTCTTGCTCTAGTTACAATCCAGAGCAGGTTCCCCTCCACAGAGCAGGCTCGGAGGCTGTGCTGGAGCAGTGCCACAGACCTTCAGGGCTTCGTGGAACCCAACCTGAGTTTCCACGAGCACAACCCGCTACAAGCAGCTTCTGCAGTACCATAAGCAGAGGAAAAATCAACCTGGAACAATCACATCGAAGTCTGCATTTGAACCCAGAGATGAAAACCTGGAAAATTCAGTTACAATTTTGACTCCATCCTTAACGCCAGTGCTTCCTTCCTCCCTTGTTTCTTCTGCACTGCCACACACATCCTTATACTCCTATGTAGCCACTGTTTCTAGGGATCCAGTGGTTTCACTTTGACTTGACCTGCAGTGGGGGAGATTTCCCTCTGCTTTGAAATCCTCGCAGTATGCAAGGGAATACTGAGGGATGAAGGATGGCATCCAGTCTTCAATTTTAAGGGCAGCCTTTTGCTACCAGCCAGCTGTGTAACCAGCTGTATGCAAACCAGGGGCAATGTCCAAATCTAACCGCAGCAGCCAGGGCTACGAGCACTAACTGGAACCCAAGTTGGGGCCTTTGGAGCACAGAGCCCTTTTCATCCCTTTGGTGGGGGTCACAGGGATATGGGAATGCAGGGAGGGGAACACGTGATCCCGCAGATGCTTCCAGAGCTGAGATGTTCTCTGTGAGCTGCGGATTCATGGCCACGCGGAGAACACCTATGAGCGCTGCTCAGGGCACAGCCTGCAATCAAATTATGTTTATTTCACACCAATATTTACCTGGCGCAGCTTTAATTTTCAAATTAAATTTTATACAGACATAGTAAACATTAGGAGGTGGCAGGGACTTTTTTTTTCCCTTTTGCCTTTGTGTATTTATCTTTTAAAGCCCCATTTGCTTTCTTTCAAATTCCCCAGAGTGGACTTTGTGGCTATTTTCCTCACATTTGTGCCATCCTTCACCTCCAGAAAGTCTAGAGGCCCAACTGTCGGATCTCTGCGAGCAAGCACGGCCCCTGGGAAGCCGGCACTGCCACATGACCCAACAGTGATTGGTGGGCCCATACCACATCTGTGAGATTCCTGCAATGAGGACCATCGAGGAGCCACACAACAGGCCTCGGAGTTGCAGACCAGGGAAATATTGGCAGAATGGAGAAACAGAGGCACAGAAAAACTGTATAAAGGGAAGAAATGCATCCATCACTAAATGACAAATGAGTGTATCACAAAATCAGGCAATAGATTTTTGGGAAACATGAAAAATCAGTCGATACAGCGCGGCCTTCTCGCCAGTTTTGCTATTACTCTCTCGCTGTGGCATCACATGCTGAGGGACTCCCTTTTGAAAGGAGCAAAGGCCAACTGGACGGACGCACAGCTGCTTCAGTTCCCCAGACCGCTGCTATCGGAAACAGACTGTTATACTTTGTGCGTTACCTGCGAAAATCCAGCAGCGACCTGGTGGAAGCGGGAACTTTCTGGTCATTCCAGCTAAGGAAGTGGAACTGCGTCACCGTGCGCGTCTCGTTGGTCTGCAGGTTCTTCAGGTAGAAGCTCCTCACAAGGAAATCCTCGCACCAGATGTGCTCGGAGACCAGGTTCACCTAGGGCACACAGGCAGGAGCAAATGCAGGTCAGGAATTGAGGGTGCAAGAGGTATCTTCAAAACCAAACGGATGTCTAGAAGGAAGGAATCACACCAAAGCTTTGTTTTTTATCAGCACACAGGCTGCCACTAGAAGCACGGTTTGTTATTTAGCAATCGCTGCAGTTTTCAAGAAGAGTTTGGGGGCCACTGCTATTTGATTGAAAAACATTTTAAAAATTCTTGACAGTTTTACTGTAAACTGAAAAATCACTAATTATATGCTAACGTGCCAGTCACCTTCCCTTGGAAGCGCCCAGGATGTTCTGCTCAGGACAGCCCAAGTGGCCTTAAAAATCCCGTAACTCAATCCACATGAGAAGTTAAAAGTCAATTTCTTGTGCTATGTAGAAAACTAAACATAAAACATGCAGGTCATATGCACAGTCACATGTTCTTCTAAATAGCAGTAATTCTTCACATTTAGTTTTTCTTCGTATTGGGCCACTTGTATTTTTTTTTTCTTCATTTACTCATTTGGACAACCGGAAAAATATGACAGCCATGACTAATGCTGTATTTCAAAAAAACTGTGGTTTTATGTTTTGGGCTAGATTCAAAAAGCAGCAAATACATATATACGTACATACACATATGTGTATATATATGGATTATTTTTGCAATTGAGGCACAAGGTAAAAAATCAACAGCACTAATTATGAAAGCTACCTACAAAGCCTTTGAATAAACATATACATGCAGCTTTCCTAACATTAAATTCACTAGCCATAAACATACCATTTTCCTATAAAGTATAAATAAGTGCATTTATATTTTAATCACCAGCACAACAATTCTGGGGAGAAAATTATCATTTCTCCCTTTTTCACTGTAACATTTGGCTCATAATTACTAGAAATAATCCAACGCAAACTATCTTGCTGTTAAAATAATGCCACATTTTCCTGCAAATCGACCAAGACTCAAAGGTCCACCAAGAGTATTCAAGAGACCTCAGTTCACTTTACAGGTTAGATCAGATTAAACGGTATTTTGCCCTGCACGAAACCAATCCACGCACTTACTGTGACACTGACAAGCAGAGATTTTGCTTAAGTACCTCGTAGATGTGGTAGAGGTTTGACCCTTCATCTGGCCAATAGTGGTAGCACTGTTTGATGCCGTTTTCGGTGAGGGGTGTCAGCATGACAATAACGACACAGCCGTTCTCCCAGACCATCTGCAGACAAAGAAAGACACCGTGGCCACATTGTGACTGCCTAATTACTGTGTGACATGTATAATTACTCCACTCAGACACACAATCAAAATTTATTCCATTCACAGGAAATTTATTTCGTTTTCATTAGACACTTTTACTCTGCAGCTGCTTTCGAATCCCTGAATAAACTGGCACCATATTTTGCATGCTTCCATGAAATATTAAAGATTTTCCAGCGAATTCAATACATGTCTTTCACAAAATCTCCCCTCGTTCCCAGCAGCGTGTTCAGCTGCTTTTCTTTCAAACTTCCAGGTCCACAAAGGAAACACTGAACAAGGCTTTCAAGAGACACAACTATTTGGTCGTTGATATTTAACGCTAAAGCAGCATGGGCACATGTAGTTAGCAATATATTGACCCCCTAAACAATATATTGACCCACTAAAGGAGTAACACGGACTGGATGCTGTATCCTCAGCCACCTTCTTGTGGTTTGTCAGGCAGCAAAAGCTGCTCAACCACTGAAAACACAAAAGTACCTGGAAGTACCTTTGTAAGTGACCAGCAGTGAGAAGGGAAAGGCAGAACGAAATAAAAACTAAAACTACCATCCACAAACACTTCTGATGCAGAAAGCTTCCTTCCAAAAATGTATTTTTTGGAAAGGTTTTCTTTTTTTTTTTTTTTTTTTTGCAAATGTGCATTACTTCTTTCTTTCCTTCCCCTTCCTTTTTCTTTTCCCTTTTTCTGCTTTCATTTTCTTCTCTTCGTTTTTTTTTCCCCCTTCCTCCCTTTCTTTCTTCTTCTCTTTCTTCTGCTGAACCACTGCAGGGCTCTTGGAGCACAGGTACACCAGGAGCAGAGGAAATGCTGTGGGCATTTTTGCTACCCGCATGACCTGTAAATAATTTAACCCCTCCATGGAGCAGTGCAGGAACCCAGGGCCCCCTTACCAGCCCCTGGATTTGGGGATGTTTCCCCCCAGCAGCAGAACAGGCAGAATTTCCTCGGGCAGATCCGTGTTTGAAACGCGGCTCACGGCGGAACAAAAAGCCTCCTAGGAATTAATACCACGCCGCATAATCACTAAAAACTGTTGTTATTATTATGCTGTACATTGATGTTATATTTGCATACAACTTTCATTGTCTTTTTGCTAGCCTATAAAATTACTGAATGAAGAGCAAACTGCTCTTTTTGTGGAGGGTTATGTTTATTTCACAGAAATATTTATAAGCAACTGTATTGACATGTAAATTCTGTAAACAAAAAAGGCCTTTGTCTAAACTGTGCAAAGATGAGATGATACATTCAATACAAGGATTATTTTTTCCAATTACATATCAAATCAAAAGGTTCCCCATTCATGGATAATGATGTTGTCTTCTCTTTTAAGAACAGCTTGCATATATAGAAACAAAAAATATTCTTCCTCTTTTTCATTATGCAATATAATTAAAACAACTTTTAAAAGCAGCTTAGAATTCTGTATAGAAATGAGTCTAGGGTTTGCACAGACTAGGGCTATTTATAATTTGGGAGAGAATCAGGGGAAAACAAATTACAGTTGAATGTAAGGCATAAAAATAATCTTTCTTCTCTTCTTTTTGTTCCTTAAAAAGATTTTTTAATCAAAACCTCTGTAATCCACCCATTCGCTTGTCAAAAGCTCTTAGCACCACACAACAGCAAAAATGCTTTTAATTGATATATAATTCATTTTATAGAGATGCAGATTTACAGTTTATCCCTTTCTTTTGCATTTGTATTTGTTTTAGGCCACAGCTGGGAACCCTCTCTGTATGTAAAGAAGATGATATGGATTTCATTCATTCTAACAGAGCCTCACTTTTTTTTTTTAAAGTCTGCAATCAGACGAAGATAAGAATTCCAAACATGTATCTTACTTTAAAACTAGCCCCACTAAATCAGTACTTTCATCACATAACGATTTAATGTGCCTCTAGAAGGTATAGAAGCTCATTGAAGCCATTACGAAAATGAGGAGAAACACAGTTTTTATGAGTGTAATAAAAATACAATGATCTAGACCATAAACTAATCATCTAGCACTCTGCTTGTGCCACCCAAGTGTAACATTATAAAAGCCCACTCGTTTAGAGAGGAATCCTTACAGTTTGGCAACCCTGCTCATTGGTTCCAAGATCCAGCACTTCATTACAGCGGGGCTGTCTGCATCTCCGAAGATTTCATTAAGCATAAATCCAAATGAAAGTTAATTTAAACAAACAATTTCAAAGTTACTCCGGGGTACAATATTTCTTTTAGGTCATTGTGTGAAAATGCGGAAGTCAAAGCTACTAAATCAAGAAGGCAATACAGGCTAGTGCCATTTATACGGGATATTCACTAAGACTCACAGACTGTGACCTGGGGACTACAGTATTTTCCTTCTTTCCTTAGGAACTTGCGTTATCAGACCAGGAGGCTGCTCTGGATTTCTTTCCAAAAGCAAGGGAAGATGGATAAGCCTGAGTTCAGGCAGTTGACCATCCTGTGGCCTGTTGATTGTCCCTGTTGCGACGTGGTGACAGGTTTTTCAGCAATTATGTGTGGCAGCACCTACCACCTTGCTGTGTTCGAGAGCCCCAATGCAGCCACGTGTGAGGAAGAGGCTCCGAGGACACTGTGTCTGTATCCACGGAACAGGCTTGGTCTGCACAACGCCAGGGTGTCCTTTGGGAAGTGCCTCTAGTCACCAAGATGTGTTTCAATCGGGCCCAGAAAACAGAAGGAGATTCAGCTGCAAATTTATATTAATTGATGTAATTCTGAACTTTGAATGCTTGCACAGTAGGGGTAAACTCACACATGGGACACAAGAATAAGGAGAAGACAAGGTCTTCAGGGCAGGGCTTTTCTTTGTATGCATATGCACAGAGCTCAGCAAATCTAAACTTTAGACTCTGCTGTTACACAAGTGAAAATATAAAACTCAACTGAGGTAACGTAGTTGCGGGCAGTTTCACGTCTGCAATTTGCAGTGACGTGTTTGGGACAGTAAGAAACAGAGTATTAGGAATGGAGTACGTGCAACTGAAGCGACACAGCCAGAGTCACGTATCAGAGCTCGCTACAGAGGGAGGCTTCATGTAAGGGGAAGGCTGGATCACTTGAGGAGCTCCAGGGGCTGCTCTTCAGGGCCCCTCACTCCCTTGCTGCCTTCCTTCCATTAAACTGAAATATGTCTGTTTTACATTGAACTGCTCTGCCTCCGTTTAGACATGCTTCTCTTTCTGAAGGTGAAAACTCCTCAGACGTGCAGGAAGGCCCATTCCAGGCAAGGAAAACAAAACTTGTTATTCAAGACCCTTTGAAAGGGTTGTCTTGGGCACAGAAGAACAAAGCCCAGCGAAAGTAATTTTGCCTGTAAAGCAATTTTAGCCCTCACCAAACATGTTGAACTGGGAGCACCAGGGACAAAAAAGAGCAGTTACAGCAAAGGAAGGGCCAGCAGTTGACCCTACTCAACCCATGGACTTGGGATGGCCAATTTGCAGGGTCTTGGTACAGAGACACAGTCTCCTGCTCACTCGGTTGCCCTTGGAGGCTATTGATAACTAGCTCTTTTTACATGGGAAACAATAAACTGATATTTGGGTCTCTTTTGGAAGAGAAAAGGAAGTGTTGTCAGGCATGCAAAGATTTATCATTTCCCTGAGACAACAGTTCTTAGTATGTCGAGGTGACCTGTGAGGAAAACAAGAGTTAATTTTTGAAGTGATTCTGATAATACATTGCTGAATCTGGAGAGGAAAAAATACTCTAAAAATAGCTTTAGATCAAGAAATGTTGGGTTGAAGGATAATGAAATGCAAATGGCAACCTAACTCCATGGCTCAGATCAGAGACTCTGTGCACTTTACATTTAATAGACTTGGGATAAAATAAAAAAATAATAATCAAAGGAGCAAATATGAGGCCTCCTCATTTTCTAATCATGGTTGTTTAAAATCTGCTCCAAAGAGCTTTCTTTTTGCTTTCTTGGGAATAGATGCCCAGCTTCACCAAGAGGGCTTCTCAGCTTCAAGAGCATCGTGCGTGTTGGTGATTAGTTGAGGAAGACTGGGGTAATTAAAAACAAGGGTTAGATGCAGAACTTGCAGGATGAAGCTCTTCCTCACATTCTGGAGGAGCCTCCTAACCACAAAGTCAGTATTCCTCTTACTTAAGCCTGCCTTCTGTGTCCTGTGTGGTAAATCTGCACTCGTCATCCCTGCCAGGCTGGATCCTGCCAGGGATAAGGCAGCTGAGAAACCATCTAGCCTGAGCTATGGATCTATTCTGCTATACTAGATCTACGGATTTATTCTGTTCTATTTTAGAAACTTACCAAACCTTCAGAAAATAAGGAAAATTGGATCCACTTCTCAAAGTTACAGAATATACATACCGTACATTTTATTAATTATCTTGGTCATGGAGAGAGGAAATCACTGAAAAATTAAAAAACCTTACATAAAAATGTATCGTATATGATTTGGCTTCCCAAGACAACTAAGAGGTGTCACTTCAACCACTTGGCAGGAACTCCATGCCCCCTCCTTCTCTTTCACTTCATGAGGTAAAATAAGAAAAGGGCCAGAGCGTCCTTCCCTCCAAAAGGTGGAAGGGCTGAGACAGGTTGATTGACACTATGTGGGGTACAAATGCTTCTGTAAGGAGAGCGAGAAGGAATTTTCCTGAGGGAAAAAGTTATTGTTTCCCAAAGAAATCTCCCTTTGGAAGTGAAGAGCCTTAACAGCATGCAATTTCTAAAATGGGCATAATTAGTAATAATTTTCTCAGTGCAAGGACAGTTGGTTCTAAATATCCTAACTCTTAAGAGTTGCTTCGTACATCGCTGGTCTTAAAAAAAGGCATGTATTCATGTCAGTATTTCGTGGAATTATAACCCTGCACATATGGAAAATAATAAAATTTTATGCCTCCGGAATTATTCACAACATGGAACTCCTGCTGCGATAACTTGTTATAGATCAGAAATGTTCTACATCCTCTTGCTTTTGAGTTATGTTCAAAGACTCGTTGAATTTTAATAGTGTTATGTGAAAGAGCTGAGAGAAATCCCACTGAAGCTCCTGGACAAAATCATCACCTTTCATTGAGGATAAATGTAAAAACAAGCAAACTCTTTTATGCAGTCTGATAACCGAAATTGCAGAAGTTATCACAAAAGCAAGAGCCGTGGAGCATGCGGACCCATGAGTTTCTCTAGAACCCGATACGCTTAATGCAGACAGGCACTAACCGAGGCAGGATGATTAATCAAGATAAAACATGTAAAAGGAATAAAGAAGCCAGGAATATGTTTTGAAAAACTCTGGTATTGTGATCCTGGAAGAACAAAAGCAGAGAGAGGTTGGGGATAAAATACTGGGTAAATGAGGTTTGGAAAGGAGAAGCCATTGCCTGCTACTTGATTCTGATTCTGTTAAGGGAACACAACTCTCTGCTTTCTTTGTAAATAAAATGGATGTGTATCAAAGGAAAAACCCTGTCCTGAGCATGAATTCTCTTTCCAGCTAAGAAGAAAACATCCCACAGACCTGGCAAATTGTTTAACCACTCAGGTAAGAATGGATTACTACCACAAGAGAGGAGACATCCAGTTCTCCAGCAAGGATGTAAGCTGGAATTCCCACTGAACCAAAGCAGAATCAATGAAGGAAATATCTCTCAGCAATAGCAATTTGTAAAAAGAGATGGAAACAAGAAGAGATGAAATTAAAAGAAGACCTCAGTCAGCTGGAGGCTTTTCAAAATTAATTAAAGGAGTGGCCGGAAAATTTCCAGAGCAGTCTAAAAGATGACATGCAGGCAGAGATGAAATCTCTGTATAGGCTGCAAACGGGGTATCCAGACAGATTAGGAAGCCCTTTAGCAAAGCAGATCAAAGAGGTGACTGACAAAAGAACTGCTGCAGGCCAGGAAGTTTTCCAAAAAACAGGTAAGCCAGGAAAGTTGGAGCTAACTTGGACCTTGCTGGCTGACAGAAGCAAAGGCAAGGGTAGAAGGAGCTCAAGAGGTAAACTGGAGGAACAGGCACCTATGGAAGACCTGTGGAAGCCCTGGGAATGGGTATGCACTACCAGACACATAGAAATTCTTGCCAATGTCTGTTGGCCAACTCCAGTGACCCAAGATGGAAAGTTGAAAGAAAAAAGTCGAAAAGTCTGTCCTTCTTCCTCACCTTACCAAAGGGCACAGCTTTCCAAAGAGAAGGAAGAAGCTGGTCCCCTCGCAGCCCCACTGTCGCCCTATGCAGGGAGCTTCTCCTCAGGAGCAGAGCAAGTGGGGAAAGTTGCTCTCTGCCTGACATCCATGATGGCAAGAAAATACTAAACTGGTCAGAGATCCTTTACAATGACTAGAACTGATGAACTCTGTAGAAAAAGAACTGAAAACAAGGAAAATTTGAGGTGTTACTACTGTGAAATGAAACAAAAATCCCTTCACAGGATAAGAATGGAGCTAATTGTAATCTTTTTTGGGGTCTGGGCAACTTGAAAACTGTAAGTGGGAGTTTGACTGCTAAGTAGCACTTGTACAGAAGTACTGGGCACTGCATCAGTGCAACAGGTTTTATAGCGACTTGCCAATAAAGCTAAGAAAAAAAGAGTATCCAAAAGAGCTAAGAAAAGAGTATCCAAAACTAAATCAGCAGTTTGGTCTCAAATAGAGCCACGGAAATGTCTGTGTGAGCAGGTTGATGGCATAGACACGGAGAGTGGCAGACACTGCAGAGCAGCCCTAGTGCAAGAAGTAAGTTCCTTCCAGACGCAGCTAAGCAGGAAGAGGAGCTCTGCCGGAGCCCTGAAATTGTTTCCCCCTGCCAAGAGGCCAAATTTGGTTTGTAGAGCTGGTCTAAAATAAAACCCATAAAATGAGTACAGCATGATGATCTTCAAATCTGCTCCTATGGGGCTGCACTATTTGCTAATGTAGACCTAGCTGCTGATGAGAGGGAGAACATCAGTCAGTGAAGACTCAGGAAAACTGGGCCACTGGAATCCAAGCAGGAAAGTTAGATAATCAGGACAGAACAGGAGTGGTTTGGAATTTATTACAGGTATCAGCTGTATAGTAGTGCCAAGAAGGGGGTCTTGCATATTTAAGTAAAGCAAAAACACTGCAGCCATTTTTTGATGAAGAAGAAGAAGAAAAGAGCTTGAATGGCCTTCAGGTGTGAGAACAATTACAACAGCTACCTGCTGGAGTAGCTCTTTAGCCAAGCAAGAGCAGTGGCTGCTGCCCACCATGCAGCTGGCATCTTTGGACACTCAGCAGTAGCTAGGTCCCTGTCTGCAAAAATAAGAAGCAATAAATATACTGAGCCCTGCCCTGTGAGGCAGTGCTAAACTACTTGCTGAAGCATTGTGCATTTGGACACAGAGCAGCAGAAACCTCTCAGGTCTCTCTGGAACTGGTTGCTGTTCTCACGATCAGCAGAAAACGGCTCCGCAGAAGCGTGTGGAAGGGGACGGAAGAAACGCAGCTCAGGAGCAGCCAGTGCCAAGGGGAGGAGGCTGAGGGAGGAGAAGTATCTGGAATGAATAACTGAATATTTAAACAATCCCTGGTGGCAGCCCATGATTGCTATAATCTTCAGAAAACTGCATTCAAGTAAATATCAAAGGGTTCTGCTCAGGAAGGTTAATACTCTATATTCCACAGCAAATTCAGGTTTCCCATGCTTTACCTTCTCATGGGTACTGCTAGGTGGAAAACAGACACAGCCTTTGCTCCAGCATCTGGCTGTAAATAGCAACAATTTCAAGCCTCAACTTTTGACTTGCATCAGGTACCTGCTGCGTTTCAGAAGTTACGGGCAGAAGACTCTGCCCTGTGGAGTTAATCTCTCCCAGGCTGTTTAATCACCCCTCATTGATATCCTGAGTCTTGCTAAAACCAAACAGCTTAGAATATGAACTAGCACCTCGAGAAGCAACCTGCAATAAGTTTAAGGCTGCAAAAATGAGAATGAATCAAGAGAAATGTGACGATGGACCAATCTGACACAGGCAGGCATTACGCTGACGTGACAGACATAACCAAAATGTAAGATACAACAATGAAACTTCTCTATGGAACCAAATAGAAGACACAACAAAAGACACAACAAAATAACTCTCTTGTAAAAAAGAGAGACAGAGCCACACTTAAGCAGGAGCTGAACTACCTTATCATGTGGTTTGCTTGGAAAATACAGAAAACGCAACAGATTTGGTAGGAAAATAGAGTCATCTTTTAGTGATAGATAAGTGCGAGGAGAAAGAAATTAAAAAAAGCAGAAAGAAAATGAAGAGAAACAAAGAAACCTCCAGCCACAAATAACAGGAGGGAAAAATTCAAGAAACAGACCTTCTGAGCATGGAGTTGGATGGAGGAAGCTTGGATTATGAAGCAGAGAAATAGCTTTTCAGCTTCAGTCACTCCATGCCTAGAGAAATCTGGATTCTGTGCACACTTACTAAACAAAATATTTAATCAAAGAAATACTTGATTCTAACACTGATTTTCCCATTTGCAGCAGGACACTAAAATTGCCTAAGTGTTTAAATTAGAATGAAAAAAGAACAGAACATATCCATCGCCATCTCTTTCTGTGATTAATTTTCATTTGTCGGCAGCAAAGCTTAAAAACAATTTGTGCTTTAAATGCCTCCTTTAGAAATGGGACATACATTTTTGCCACATATAAAGGGGCAGTTGCAGGTAAAAATATGTAAAATAGAAATATACAACATGAAAATATGCAAAACGCAGAACTATGTACTTAAAACATCTAGCCCTTAGGAACCAGAAAATGCCATTCCCAAATAGCTAAGGTGATAGCTGATATTTCATGTTTACATCAAAAAACAAATTTTAAAATATGACGCCTGATAAAAGGAATCACTCACGAAGGATAAAAAATCAGATTTTTAAAAACTATATAACTACCACATACTGAAGACAAAAATTATCATTTATTTGAAAATTTAAGCCAAAAGAACAGCTTAAATTATTTCAGACAAAAAACATTTGTTCTGTGCTTCTAAAAGCAAGCGCAAAATAGATGCTCTGCAGGAGAATCTAAATATTTGGGCACCTCAAATCCCCCCAAAACTATTTGTAAATGACCTGCTCAAGGAAACAGTAAGAGACTGTCCTGAAAAGCAAATAAAATTATCTTTAATAGGGATCAATTGACCCTTTACAATCACAGACCGAGTGAAGCAGATTAAGGACTCCTAACACACAACGGTGCTTTTGACATTTTTACGTTCACATTCTCTAGCCTCAGACGCCTCTGAATTCATGCTTGAAAATAACAAATAAAAGTAAGTGCTGTTGCTGGTAATAGGCCCCAGCTGGCTGTAACACAGACCCACCAACAGCTTCAGGAGGCTTTTGGACCCACCTCTGCACTTACAGCGGAGCAGTTGCTGCAGCGGAGCCATCACATGAACGCAGGAGCACGAGGGACGCGCAGCCCTGGCCTGCCAAGAGCTGCATGAACAGGTGGAAAGCCTGTGTGCAAAGCAAGCTCCTATCTGGGCATCGGTAAAACCTGTTTTGAGCCTTCATTTTGCTGAAACTCACACGGCTTCTTAACTTGATGCAGTAGAGTGGCACCTTGGCTTTCCACTCAGCTAAATGCGCCAGGATTTAAGTGTTTAGGGGAACTGTGAGAACTACATTTCAATAGAAAAATGCCCAGCACATAGTGTTAGGTCCTTTGTGATTTGGAAAAAGCCAGCTCTTTCTGACTAGTCTCTTAGGAGGGTCAGCTCTGAAAATCACCCAATCTCAGGCTGCAGGCTAAATAAGGAGACCTGGCCTTAAATGTGCGACTAAAATCTGAATGCTTTGGCTTGAGGTTTTTCACAGCATTTCTGGATCAACTAGTCTTTAGCAGGTTTTGCCATATTAAAAGATGGCTTTAATATCCACACACTAGATTTTTAGATGTTTCAACAAACAAACAATATATGTATTTTTTTTTCCAACAACTCCATTACAAACTGAGCACAACGGGGTTTTTATACACCTTACAGAAGAGCAGTTGACTTAACATAGACTCAGCTTTCAAAGAGATGTTTAACTCACCTGCCAGAAGTCAGCACCAGTAGCGGGGAGAGGGCCCTGGGCAGCAATGTAGGCAGGGTTCCGGGGGTCGTGGTCCATCTGGAATAGAGAAAGGGAACACAGACTTGATTTTGTTCAAGAAAAATCCCTGCCTGTGCCAGAGGCAGAAAATAAACACCAGAGCAGTAACAAGGCCTGACATGTCCCTCTCCCTTTTATTGGCAGGCAGATAATTTTATTTCTATTTATAAGCTCAGAGGAGATCTTTTTCCACAAAAGACTGATGCTACGAGATAAATATCTGCACATATGATGAGCAATGTCCTGTGTCCTCAATATATGCAGCATAAGAGCATTTATGGTGGCTGACAAAAGCATTTATTTAAGATCAGCACTCACGGTTTCATAGCAACCTAGGAGCCATCTGAAACATTTTTCGACATTGAGTGCTAAGAATGCCGGGCACATCTAAATATGTTCTCCATTTCCACCATGCCAGCCAAGGGCACAGGCAAATAGAAAAGAGCAAAAATGGGGAACAAATTCAGTTGCTGGCTTTTTCTGGTCAGCCGACTTGTCTAAATGCATGGATTTGGCCTCAATAGAAGAAGTTCTGCTTAAAGACCTTAATTATAACATTTAATTCAAGGAGCAGAAAATTCACTGAGCAGAAAAAATGAAGAATCTGAGAAACAAAGCCATCAGGAGTAAATAGGATTAGTGTGTTACAATGAACGTTTTCCATCTGATGGGCGGTTTTCTTGGTTCTCAATCTTAGGAGCCATTCTCCTGAAAAGGAAGATCTGCTCACGGCATTAAAACATCCACAAGCTCATTCTAACCCTGAAGTGGGCAAGACAAAACTTTCCCCATAAAGGAAAAAGGCCCAGCCCAGCTCTCATGTACCACCAAGACAGTCAGCGAGAGCAAACTTGGACCCGTGGCGCTGTAGCTGAAGGCAGAACTTGCCTCACTCCATGATGCTGCTATAAATAAAGGTCGGAAGACAAATGAACGTGAGCCACATATGCATCAAAAGGCATCTACAGAGTTTATTCACAGCACATCAACATTTTTCGTGATGGTGGATGTCAGCGTCAAGGCAGGCACCTCGTAATTATGTGCAACATAAAAGAGGGAAGCACCATAAAAGAACAGATGTAAGTTATTCTAACAGAACAACTCCATAATGAGTGTTGCAAAAAGGAGGAGAACCTCGTGATGCTTCTACATTTCTGATGTATAACTAAACCAGACTCAAAATTCTCCATGACAACAAACCACAGGTAAAATGAGGAACTGACTGCCTAAAAGCTGACTTCTCCATCACTGCTCTGAACCAGACTGTGACCAGAATGGCTATAATCCCCCAACTTCTGGTTTTGAGTGCATGTTTCGATTAGATGCTTCCTTTGTCAGCAAACAGCCCTTTGCAATAAAGAGCTGCTCAGAACAAATTTCTGCCTCGCTTTCTTTGCCTCTTGACAAAAGCAATTTTGACAGCAGTGCATTTACTACCACAGGTATTTTGAGATCAGGTAGAAACCAGCTTGCTGCCAAACGATGTATTAGCAGAAAAACTTAGGAATCCTTTCAAAGGACCAACTCTCTCTTCCTTTTGTTTAGCATCGAAAAGCAAATGAAACAAGAGTTGAAATCAGCAGAGAACATCATTAAGCAAAAGCCACATTTAAAGTTTTGGGTTGCTCCATTACCACTGAAGTATTTTTTTTTTGTTGTTCTGAACCCCACGGCAATGGATAGTATTTAAATGTCTTTTAAAGCGTTTTTTTTTTTTTTAATATTATTCCCTATTTCTTATAACTAAAAATTGTAGCTTAGAAAAAGCAGTTACACTGAGGAGGGTTTGCAGCTAGTAGTGGAAAACACTTAGAAATGATGCCACTTGTCTAACTTTTGACTTCGGGAGCATCACTTTGAAACCAAACCGTCAGGGAATACAGTAAACTTTATTAAAATAATAATTTACTTTGAATTTCTTCCTAAACCAAGTTCTTTTGTATGAAGACAAGGCAGAAAACAAAGGCAGAAGAAATCCAGGCTGATGTAAATAGCACTGTCACCGAGGAAATGCCTCTAAACATTCAGCTGATAAATCAGGACCGGGCCGTTCTTGGCATTTCAGCATTAATCAACCTCTGCCACAAAGGTGCTGCTGGAACGTGGCAAACATTACAATAAGCACCGAGCAGCCAAGCGGAGCCGCGGTTTAACAATAACTCAAAAGACAATTACAATTATTACATTCCAAGCACATTGTGCTGCACGGAAAACAATTAGGAGCAGAAACGTTGCTTGCTCGGAGCAAATAGAAGATGGCAGAAAGCCCTGCTGCACTATTGGATGATCTGCAACTTAGGGAAAATAAGAACAAAGATTAAACTAATTAAATGAAATTTCGGGTTTCATCAATTTTCTAAAATACGCACTGCTTTGAAGGCCAGGAAAAAATACGAGAAATCTTTATTTTAGTCACATTCAATTTAAAGTGATGAGCTGATTGCAAGGCTCTTGAATGTTTTTCTTATTTATTTATTTTTAAAAATTCTCTCAGTCACCCAGAACACTAAGGGCATCTCAATCTTATCAAACTTAACAAAAATTTGAATTAGAAATAAAGTCAGAAATTGGTCTAAAACCAATGGATCAAGATAAACTGGAAAGCTTTTGCATGTCAGTAGTTTCTATGCCCTTTCAAGGATCCCTCGCATTTCTCGCTTCACCAAAATAAAGCAGAAAACCTAGTGAATATGCTGCTCTGGATAAGAATGGAGAAAAACAGACTCTGTACTATCAAAACTTAAAATAAGAATCCAGTGTCGACCAACATTTTACGCAGAAACAATCATCAAAAATCACTGTCAGAGTAGTTGTTCAGTCAGAACATGAGTTTTTTCCCTTGGGGAAAAATCCTTGATGGGAACCCCTGTCAAAGCACAAAGCTCATAGGAACTACGTCAGAACTAGAGGGACTGACAGTGTGGGGGAAAAAATACTACCAATGATCATGAAATATTAGTGGCTTAGTAATTTTTAGTGGCTTAGTAATTTTGCTTACTATCACTGTCAAAAGTAAATGAAAAAGAAGGGACGAGCAAAAATAACCTCTGCACTATTTTTTGGTCTCATTCAGATTTTTCTATCAGAAGAGTAATCCTACAGATGTTTGTCTCGAGCAGCTCCTAAGCATTAGGTAGGTTAGTGGCACAACTTGTCTTTTTCTACAGAGTTTTATAATGGAAGCTGATTTACAGTATCTTAAGGTAAGAACATATATTATGAAATACTATCAGGTCACAATTCTACTTTTGTTTTCTTAGAAGATCAGGATTCTTCCCTGCAAAAGCGGCACTATCCCCTGCTCCACTCTGAGCCTCTACATGGTCTCCCTGAAGACTCTGTTTTGATGCTTTTTTTTCCAAAAAGATTGTGCTGCTGCTGCGTGATTTCACTGATAAGGCTGACGAAGTGCGGCAAAACGAATATGTTCTGTGAGTAAATATGGATTTTAGAGCGGCTACATACACAATCTTGTGCTTAAAAGAACCCCAACCCTGCGAAGTGTCAATATGCCTCAATGACCCTTTGGAAATCTTATGTAAAAGATACTCTGATTCATTCCTGCCTTTTACCTTCCCCCTCAGCTTGTCAGATCCACGCTTGCCATACAGAGGAAGACGCTGGGTGAGATGCGATCTCAGTCACACTGCATTTACCTTAGTCTAAAGCCTCTCACTTCGACTGATATATTCCTAAATCACATCAGATCCGAATTAGACCCAACACAAACTATATGTGAAGGAAAGCTGAACTCTGATTAATGTCTTAAAATTTATATATGATCAAGTAAATGGGTAGTTTCCAGCTTTAATATGCTTATAAAAGCAGTAAAATCTACTTTCCTGTATCTATTTATTAAACAGAGCATAAAGAGTCTCTAAAATTTGTTTGGCTTCTTTTTCTTTTTCTGTAAAAGAAGTATATCCAGCAAATGCAGATAAACTTTGCAATTACATTCATCTCAACATTAAAATTAAAAAGATAGATTAGCCCTCATCTTTATGTTTGAATTAAAATTTAAAACAATTTTAAAATCCTTATTTTAAAATCCCTAATGGAATGAAAGAAGCAAGTCTGGTTGCAAATGCTATTATGAATTTCAGAGCCTATTCTTGGTGATAAAATTTGTATGCTGTGTTTGAGCAAACTGTCACGTTAATGACATTCCTCAGTCTGGTGTCTTCAATAATGAGCAAACTGAGTTTTTAAATGTAGTTGATGGGATTTTTTTTCTCTCAGACACCCTATGAGGAAAAACAGAATTCCCATTTACTTTCATGACCTCTGATTTAAAAGCAAAGATTGCACATTATTTACTACCAGATGATTTCCCCGAAATTTAATGAGGACTAAGTACAAATATGACAGATGTAATTATCACAGTTTTATTCTGCACAGTCAGGGTCTCCTTGTGCTATAATTGCAAGCTTTTCATTCAGCTGCCGAGTGCACAGTTATTATCATAGCACTTTATGTTATTGCAGAGAGGAGGGAAACAGATTTCCATCCCAGTTTCACCCTGCAAGTTCTTTCGGGAAGCCTTTTTGCTTGACCTCATGCCGCAGGGCTACGAACGTAGACTGAATCTCTCCACGGAGCCTCCTTGCCCACCATGGAGCGGCCAGGAATCAAAGCCCGTTTCCAGAGCTGGCTGGGGGAAAGCAGGTCCTGATGCGGGGCAGCGTTTTCTAAAACACAGAACCATGTGGGACAGCTCATTGCCGAGTGCAGGGCTCTCCTCTCCTTTGCCTGCTGCCCTCGAGCCTCAGCTGGAGCCTGGGCTGCTGACCCAGAAGCGGGAGAGGCCCCACATGTACACGACTGGAAGCCTCCTTTGCTGAAGCTCAGGTATAATTATTTTGCACTCTTCCCTCATCAGACAGCTCTCATGCATGGGGAGAAGCAAAGTCCTCCCCTCGTTAGGTCAGGTCGAATGGAGTGGGTGTTATTCATGCCTCTCTTGCAGCTCGCTACACTGCTCGCTGCCAACCCAGCACTGCAAGGTGCAAATGCACCCAAAACAGGGTTGTATTGACATGATAATTACCAGGTTACTTAAGTTGAAAGACAGAAAAAAAAAAAGAAAAAAAAAAGGAAAAGGATTTTTGCAAGAGCAAATAAACACAGATTTGCTGGTATTCCAGATCTGCTGTGCACTTACAGAGACACTGATCAAATGGGTGTCTGCCAAAGGAAAATATCTCAAATAAACAGCAGGAGTAATAGCCTATACGCCAAGCTCAAGCTGCAGCAGTTGCACAGTCAGAGTAAACACGTCAGAATCAAGTGCCCAGTATAATATTCGAGTAGGCTGCTGAGGTGGGAAGGACTGAAAGCCTCTGGTGCTCCTGTGTTCTACTTCATTATATGAAAGCAAGGAATGGATTAAAAACTGTGCTTGCAGCAACCTGAAAATGTTTCATCTGCCTTGAAATGAAACAGTTTGCAGGGAACCCTTCCAAACTAGCCTCCCTTTGCAGTTTTCTGTGGCCATGCAAGGTGTTGCCTGCATGACCCATCCCAAGGAAACACATGTGTGCCCCCGAAGCTCTGAGCAAACAGGTCATAGTGACCCAGTGACAGCTCACAGGTTTACTAGTGAGCACAAGCAGAAGAGTTTGGCTTCATGGGTCAGCAGAGTGACTTATTGGACAGATCTTTGAGTCTGGAAAAAAAAATATGAAAAAGAAATACATTGCAGAAGGAAATATCCCTAAGTGCTGGATGGAAAGTCAAGATGACAACTCTGTAAAACCATCAAAGTTAGAGCTACCCAGGCAGAGACTCTGCCTATATTAGCTGGGGGCATCCCAGGAAATCAAATCTGTTCCTAGCTGTGTCCATGGGATCTTTCTCTGTATTCACTAAGATTCCTCAATCTGATACTTTGCTCATCAGTGCAATTAAGGGAACTAAGGTAAAAGTTGTACTGAAGCCTCAGAACTAGATCTCTGTGCATGATTTCATAGGGCAGAGGCATCTCTGGAGCTCAAGTCACACTGAAGAGCTTCTGATCCTGGAGCTACCTAGACCTTGGTCCAATCAGAGACACAAAATAGTCTAAGCCACGCTCTAATCTGTGCACATCCATCCTGGTCCTCCAAAAAGGCAATCCCAAACTGAGCATGTGCTTTGCCCTCTAACCTAAAGACACTGGTGATATATTTAAATAGGATACACCTATGTAGCAAAAATATTCAGGTGCATCTATCAGCTTTAGAAAATAATGTCTCTCAGTGCAAAAACCTTCACCAAAATACCATACAACTGCAAACCTGACCTTTTAATTGGGTTCTATGTACATTTTAGGTTTTTGAAAGAAACATTTTTATGTTAATATTTTACTCCAGGAATTAAGCTTTTAAACTCTGCTGAAAGTAACAAACACAAAGCTCACAGAACACTTCCTGTGGGTTTTGCTCTTTTTTTTTTAATGAAAAAGAACTGTCAACAAAATTGGAAGGAAGAAGTCTGTAATTTCAGGCTATGGCAATTGTTAGGTGCCTTGCCCACACAAAATGATTTAACTGGGGGAGTAACACTCCCCAAGAAAATGAGCTAGTAATGACATACACAGCCCACTAGAGTGAAATTTCATTTTCCATCCTAAATTCTGGCTCAGAACAGTATTCTTTTAATAACTTTTCAGTACCTAAGTAATGTCAATATAACCTTTCGGCATTTCCATTGACACCACGACAGGGCAAAGCTGCTGGCTCTATCACACCTGTTTTGTGTCTAGAGACACAGAGAGACCATTTAATCTTTACCACCTTTCACAGATGAAAAATGTTTCACACTCAGCTTACGTAGGGTAACAAAGGGGCAGCTGGGCCATGCTGGAGTATTTGGAAGCAAAATATGCATCAACTTCTTTTGCAGTCTGAAGGAACATGTAAGTGCTAACGGATTCTGTTCCTGCTGTCAAACCAGTGAGAGCAGAGGAGAGCCAAGAGCTAGAGCTAGACAGCTCTTCCTCAGGAGGGAGCAGCTGAAGGGAAGTCAAAAGCAGTGTCGCTTTGGGGCTCAGCTCTCCACAGCTACAGCAACCAGTCTTCGCTAGCTGTTAGGACAAGTTAAGAATGAACAAACGTTTGAAGAGGAACAACAAGCAAGCTTTACCTGCTCAGAGAAGGAAAAGCAACACTGAAGTAAATGCATACTGCTGAAATTTGTGATTGATAAGATAATAATACCAAATCCAAAAAATGACAGTATGATGATGAGCTAGAAGGATGACTGTCTACTGATTTTGTTCTCCTACCATCTTAGTATCCTTGGTTAGCAACCTTCAAGGGCATTGCAAACACATGCAGGACATTCATTTCTCTTCACTTTCAAGGGAGAGCCTGAGATGTTTGCATTGTCTGTGCAGTGAGGTGCCTCACGTCAGCATATGTTAATGACAGGGAAAGACAAAGACTGATTATTTGTATTATTTCTCATGGGGCTTTGTACTTACAATTGGGCTAGCATTGATGTAGTCTGAATTGTCATGGCTGTTCTCAGCTTTCAAACATATCCTGGAATGATCATCTGCAAAGGCAAAATAAAGAGAGATGAAAGTTTCTATGAATGTTTTCTAACCATTTTAGGTAAACAAATCAACATCATATTAATGAGCATTTCAAGATAAAGTGTAAATAGCACACAGAATATTTTCCCCTTACTCGTAACTGAGCACATCCTTCACACAACCAGAGTTGCATCTCAGCTCAGGAGCGAAGCCCTTTGAGATATTTCAGAGGTTGAATATAAAAAAATGTGTTCTCATGTGATGTCCCATAATATGCTGCAAACACTCACAGGAAGAAGGGCAATCCCTATTGCTTAGAGATTTCAAGACTTAAACTAGGAAAACCACCAGAAAGCATTATAGAGAATACACTTATGTTTGCAGGGTCATAAAAGAAGGAAACTGATGAAGGTTTTCCATCTGGCTTCTCCCTAAAATGAACAGCAGAGACATCAAAGTTCATGTTAGAGCTGGGCTGCAAGATGCTGTGTCCTGATCAAAGAAGAGCACAGCACAGGGCTACTCTTCCCCATGGAGAAACGCCACGATCTGCAGCTGCTTCTGGGAAACACAAAATGCAGAGAACATCTACATTTAAAAGCAGGGCAGGAGCTTGCACAGACGTTCCTGCACTGTCAGCAATGCAGCTAGTCCACATACCGTTAGTGAAGAAACAGAGCATCTCTGGAAACAGGAGGTGTGCTCATGCTAGCCCATCATCAAGATTCTGTCACCCTTTTCTTTCTGGCATTTTTACAGTGCTGGTTCAATTCCATTTACTGCATGTGTGCCCAAACCTCTGCAGTCCTTTCTTTGACTTCAGAATATATATATGCTGGGTGGGTTTTATTCACTTGTATTTAGATGGTGATAATGCAGATGTCTGCATCTGTTCCAGTCATTTGGACTCACTTTTTGCCAACAGAAAATAAACTAACAAACAAACAAACAAAAAAACACTTTAGGTCAAGAGTTCGCACCCTATTTAACTGTCTAAAACAGACCAGATGAACTGAGCTCTAAAAGTGCCCATTTCTTTTCAGTGACTATAAAAAGAAGGCAGACAACCAGGCCATATGCAGCTAGTTTATGTGAGAGATGTCTAAATCTCGACAAATGAATCTCCAGTAACTTTTACCCAATACAAAACTAGAGCAGTTTCTATGTCTCAGTAACCCTATCCTGCACTATGTGTGGTGGAGAGAGGCCTTGGAGCTGCTGTAGAGCTTTAACGCTCCTCAGTTGAACAGGGACACCATGTTTGGAGGGGATCTTTCTAACAATTATTCAAAGAGCCAAAAAACTTGAGTCTGTTCATGTTAGAGCTTTGTATCCTGTCTAGTGGTCCATGACACCCTTCCTCATAGCACTGCAATTACAAATCGGCTTTTTAAATTATAAAATCCTAATTATTATGTTAATAATAAAGCGCAACAAAAGAGATATTAAGCATCTTAAGTACCACACAATAAAGCTGGAGAGTTTAGGCTGTGCTTGCATTTACTCACCAGGAATGTCATGGCAGTCTGATATGTGAACAAGACAAAGCCTAAAGACAAAGATGAGAACATCTTTGTTCTCATCTGTACATTCTGTACATACTCTGAACATTCTGTAATTTTACAGAGTGTTATTTGTAATCTCTTCATCTCACCAATAAAATATAACACAGGAATGTGAGCACTGCTGTGAGCTGGAGCAAGATTATAAAAACCCAAGTCCTGTCAAATGAATAAGGAATCCTTCTTTCTCGTTCTTGCAAAACTATTGCTATTGCAAAGTTTCAATAGGAGGGCTGCGAAGCAAAGGAAGGGAACATCCACATCCACATTACTGACTTCAAGCTTCACTTGGGCCTTGTGGCACAAAAAAAAAAAAAAAAAAAAAAAATCTGCAACATAAAAACTGCTGATGACATCGGAGGTCTGGGATCTCCCAAGACTGGTTACGGGAGGCTCTAGACTAACATTGCCAGAGTGCCTGAAGAAGGACCGTCAGACCTTGGTCTGCTGACAACTCTTCCATCTCTTAAGCTACGTAAGCACTTAAGAGAAGCCCTGTCCACTGCATAGCAAAATTCATTGCATGAGCTGATCAGCAAAGAGAACGTGATGAAGCAGTTTCATGGTGGATGGAAGAGGGAGCAGACAGAGATTCATCAGCTTTCAGAAAACACATTAGGTTAACTCTCCAATAAAAAGTCGAGCGTCAGATCAGTAAGTTCGAGAATCAGATTTTTAAAACATAATGTCTTACTCTGAACCTCCACGCACGTTAGGGCACCTTACTCTACCCTGGTGTCTCAGAGGATTTATCAGAGGCGAGATGTTAAAGACTCTGTCATTGAAAGCGTGGCGAGACTTTACACTTGCTCTCAGAAAAAAAAAATACGCTAAAGAGGCTGTACATGTGTTTTCTGTATATAACAAGAATTTACACCCTTGCTTAAGTTGCAGCACTGAGCATTCATATTGACAATGAACAGCTTGTGCCTGTCTATGCCTGTTACCACCTCAAAGCTCCCAGGAACCAGCATAATAGCTCTTCAGAAACAGGCAACAAAATGGGGACATCCGTTTGTTATGTTAACAATAAGCAACAGTGGGGAAAACGCTGGATGCACAAGGTTCTTTTTGTAAACTGCATATTGATTATGTCGCAAGCAAGCAGAAAGGAGCAGGAGAAGCAGCAAATAAAAGCGGGAAAGAAGAGCAGGAGAGAAAAGGAAGAAATCTAAGATCAATCTAAAAAGCAAGCGAGAAAGAAGAACAAAGAAAGGAGAAGGAAGGTAACAAGGAAGTGAGAAGAAAAAAAGAGATGCTGTAACTAGCCACTGTAATCTGGGCAACCTGCAACTAGCCCTCACTTCAAGTTACTACAGTGGTTACTGCTGAACGCAGGGGGTTACTCGCCCACTGAGGAACTCTGCTTAGGTCTGGGCTACAGTCGAGTTCACTTATTCCAGAGCACGTTGCTCTAATACGTATCAAATCCAGTGGACACTGTTAGGGTGGACAACTAACAGAAACCACTGTTTTTACAGGAGTCAGCTGCAAAATGGTGTTAGAGAAATGAGCTTTTTAAAGTATATTTATATAAACACATATACATGTGTATAAGTATATATGCAGTACTGACCATACTGGGATGCTTTCCCTTTGCAGAAATGCATGCCAGGAAAATGAAGTATGAAGAGTTGTATGAACAACTGAACTGCCACTGTGTTACCATCAGAAAGAAGGCACCTCACACCCATAAGTTATAGTATAAGATACACCATAAGTTTTACCAATTTGTTTGCTAGCTGGATAAAAAGATAGAGTTTTATTGATCTAGGATGTCTGTGTCACAAAATGTCTGTGTCATTAGAGATATCAGGGGTTTTTTTAATTAGTAATTCATTAAGTACGATGGCAAGGTGTTCCACCACCAAATATTTTAGAAGATGTGTTTAAGAAGATAAGATAGATATAAGAGTAAGCTACGATTAAATTGTGAGCTTTAAGGTAGTATTACTATAGAAATGACATCAGCTGTGTTATCAGTAAAAATTAATATGCTAATATTGTAAGGTTAGTTAAGAAAGGAAATACAAAATGATATTAAAGCCTCTTTGAAGCCTTCCTAAAATGAAATATTTTCCAAAGTTGGTCGTCTTCTACCTTGTCAAAGTGAGGATGAATATGAAGCATCAACTCTGCAGCGTATCAAAAACATTATCTACTTTGCTTCTTATTTGAGGCTGAAGTAAACCTGTGACTTTTTGCTACGGTTTTAACCCCAAATCTAATTAGGAGGAAAAAAAAAAAGGTGGTCTAACCGGGCTCTTTTTCATCTGAATCTAATGTTAGAGTCTGTAATAACCACCATCTTACCAAAATGTAGCTGTTTAAAGTGTGTGTCACACATCACACACCGTCAAAGTAGTTTTAGGGTGACATGACACCTATTTAGCAGCACAGAATAAATTAGAGAAGGACAGGCAATTTTGTGCAATACAGGAAAAAAAAAGAAAAGGAAAACTCCAAGTACACCAAAATTCCAAGTACACCAACAGCCCTGATAGACTCGTCCATATTGGGGGAAAAAAGAAAAAAAAAAAAAAGCTAAGAAATGGCATTTTTACTCTGATGTGAGTACTAAGGGATTTTAAATGTGCTCAAATACTTCTAACTGCAGCTTCAGATGTATCAGTCCCCTAGCAATGTCCGAATGGACACGCCTGGCCTGGGCAGACTTCCCTCCATAGCATGCAGGGACCAAGGGAAGGAACTCGCGAGCTGAAGGCAGCGCAGGCTGACTCATCCCCATGACCTTGAGCCAGAAACAGAGATAAACCTGAAAACAGTTTGGTACTGCAGCGTGGCACCTCACCCAGGCCTCAAATCCCTGCTCCAACGTGGTCTGAGGTGCTCTGCGCTCCCGCTCCTATCGTGTGGCCACATTTGCTGCATGGAGAGGGGGCACCAGTTTGGGCAACACCTGCCACCCTCAGGCTGCCTCCAGCGCAGCCACCAGGAACTATCTTCTTTATTTCATGAGCAGTGACTTGGCAGCTTTAAGTCTGCTGTTCTGCTTTTAAGTCTATGTTGACAAAAGCCCTTTAGGCAGGAAGATCAATTTAGATCAATAGAAATTATCAGGGAGCAATTATCACTTCCTGTTATGCAGGTAGAGTTTTTTTTTAATCAGGATATGAAAAAAAAATGCAGAAATTTGGCACTCCTTTAACTTTTGTGGTTACTTTAGAACTTTTCAACAAAGCTGGTAACAGAACCCACTGAAGTCAACAAACTGTTGCTCTTTATCCCAGCAGACTTTTGCCCCGTGCCATACACTCTAGAGAACTGACACAGCCAAACTATTATTATTATCCTCTTCCCCAAAGTTGCAGAGGCTGGAAAAAGAACCTCTACATTAACGAGAGCGCCAAGCCCTGCTGAAACAAATACGCAAGCATTGATGGGCTCAGTTAAATGATCACGTAGTTCCAAACAGTCTTCACTCTAAATCTGGCTCTGACATTGACTTAATGTATTACCTGTCATTTCCTCATTTCTAAAAGAGGAATAGCACTTACTCATGGCTCTCATAGGAAAAATTAATGTTCGCAGGGCACTTTAAAAATTAAAATAGCTATATATTTTTGCCAAGCTACCCAGCTGGATTGTAGGCACACTGATTGAGAACATTTTTGTCGCTGTGGTCTCTGCATATATTCTCAGTTGCAGTTTTGTTTCACCGGTTGCTTACTAAAATATGTGGCCCATACCAATGTAATCTATGCAATACATATATTTGCATAGTGAAGATATGCCGCTTTATTTCAGGCTCACAAAGGTGGCTGCTTACAGAAAAGAGCGGATTCTAGCAACATAAATATTGGCCGCATTCTTCTTCTCTTTCATCCAAAACCTAGCAGAGAGAGAGGCCAGTCTGTAAGCCTAAAGGGGCTCATTGAGCACAGCTGAGTGGCTGATAAACACATCGTCTAGCTCTGATTATAGACTGCTGCTATTACTGTTGGATGGACATGATACCAACTTGGCTAAGCCCAAGCCAAACTTCTTTCTGCTGAATGGCTGCAGATGCCACCCTCGTATGGAAACTGCGTCCCGGCGCTGAAAAGCGCCCTGGCTACTGGATTTGTGAGCCAGTGCAGCTGCAGCAGCAGCGCCACACAGCTATGCATGTCACAACACACATACAACGTATAAGGAGACCAAAGTGTGTCCAGTAGGGCAACAGCACATGCAACTAACCAATATTTACAGTTACGACTTCCTAATGCACACATACACTGTTCAGTACAGTGCCTGCCTGCTAACTGCAGCTAGGTACTGTGCACAGGATATCGAGGAAAGCGCCTCAAACTCAAAACAGTCACCCAAATCAATGGGTACGTACATGGTACGACAGCCTGCGAGCGATTCTTCCGGGCATTCTCCTCCCGCTGCGCGATGGCGGTGGCATTCGGCTCAGCCTGATAGGCACAGAGAGCTTCCCACTCTTTCTCCAGACGGTTCTTGTTCTTCAGATGATCTTCCATGTAGGACTGGAATTAAAAGAATACTGTATTAAGCACTGACCTAGCCAGACTCAAATGATACACATCAGGATAGAAAGCAGAGATAGGAAGAACCAGTATGTAATTTAGGACTTGTATTAATAAAGTGCTTGCTCAGAACTTGTTTCTACCTTTCCAAACTGTCAAAAACTCAGATTAGAATCCCCAATCTTATTGTTAAATTTTATTGCTAAATGATTGATTTAAGTGAGTTTATTTCTAGCTCTAACATGTAAAGGCGCTAGCTTTACTGAGAAGAAATGCTTCAAATCTCCAGCCACAGAGCTTCAGGAACAAGCTATTTCTTTTTTGGAAGCACAATGTCTTTTTCATCAGATGATGAAAAGAAGCAAAAGTCCATTGGTAAGAACTACTCATCAGTACAACGAAGGCTCAAGCCTGACCAAAGCCTTTTAAAACTGAAGTCAAAGTGCATACACAAGCTGTAAGAAATCTGAATCATCTTCAGTATAGCTAAGTGAATTAAAAGCTTGCTGAGCGATACAAAAAAAACACACAAAAGACAAAACCAAAATGAAAAACATTGGGTTTTCTTCTACTACTTGGGGAATAATGGGATTTCCCCGAAGGATTTCAGGACTAGCCGTCCACACTTTCTGGAGATGAGGAAAAGGGCAAGTTCTGCCGCCCTATCCTCCTCCAGCTCCAGCCGAACACAGCGGAGACAGGGAGAGCGAGGAGGGCAGGCTGAGGAGCTCAGGACCACGTTCATCTTTCAGCCATCCGCAGGGTGGTTCAGAGCAGTGGAGGGGCAGCCAGGTTCCAGGGGGCCAAAAACTTCTCCTTCCTCCTCCCCTTACCAGTGAGTGGTTATCACAGCTGGCTGAAGCTTGCAATGGGTCCGGCCATACGGATGATTCAGATTAGAAACACATTCTCCGCTAGTGCATGTTTCTTGTTGCAGCAGTCATGCCTTTGGGATGTGGGGCAGGAAGGGGAAAAGTGCTGATTGCTCCTGGACCCCTCGCCAGCCTTTACCACTTTCCCTTTCGACCCGCATGACCGGTCTGTAAGGGGCTCTCTCCTGGCTGGCAGAGGACTTCTAAAATTAAAAGTTCTCGTTGCTGTGGTTTAAGATGAAGTGTCGTGGCTCTATTGCTGGGTCATTAAGAACTCATGGACTGGTATAGAGAGGGCCTGAACTGCAAAGATGGTGTTAATTAGCTAATTTAATTGTCAGTCCCAGAGATGATGGACCATCAGCATACCCTGGTGCAGATTTTAAGTTCGAGCAGCTCTCATAAGGCTGGGGATTCAGTACAGCACTGGGAGGACATTTGGTTCTAAAGGCTGCCAGAAATGAAATAACCTCCTACTCCATCACCTCATGGCCCTGAAACCTGGAACAAGTGGGTGAGGGGGAAGGCAGTGGGATGGAGGGAGCGTGGGGAAGAACAGAAATGTTCCCCCTAACTTTAACGCTTATATTCTGAAAATTATCACCTGGTACTTACGTCTGTACAACAAAAATACCTTTCAGAGAGTGTCCTTTCCTACCAGACCCAGCAAAAGAATAACCTCACACGGCACACAGGAGAATGTTGGTAAAATAAGCAGCATACTACCCTTACACGGTGGGTTGAAGCTAACATCCTTAAACAGATTTAGAAAGGATAAACCAGTTAGGGGACAAGCTCAGGCTGCGGAAGGACACAGAGAGCAGGGCTGCAGACCCACGGGCCTTAGGCCCAAGCACCAAAGCCGCTTTTTGCTAAAACTCCACAGTCAAAGCTGCTCCTTTAGAAACGCTCCCTGGTGCAGCTGATTTTCTAGCAATATGTGCCTAGAAAATAACGTCTGGAGAGGATTCACAGAGCGCGGCGGGCTGCTCCTCTCCCCAGCAGACTGAAGAGCTCCGTGGCTCAGCAGGAGCCGTGGGCAGGTGGCTTCGCGCCATCACTTGGGTCCCAAATAGAAGAGAGAGCCCCAGGCAGGGCCTGGAGGTGGCTCGGGAGGCCAGGAGGGCTGCAGAGCTGGCGCGGCCCCACCGTGTGACGGGAGCGAACGTGCCCTCAGCAACGTTGGGGTGAGAGGCTGGGCAGCCCCCTCGTCCTGCCGAGCAGATCTGCACCTGGGCATCTGTGCTGAACACAGTCACAAAGAGGCAAGTGCTCCCAAGCAGAGAGCAGTTGGTGTGTACAGATTTTTTTTTTTTTTGGTGAGGAAAAGGAGGAAAAAACCTGTAATCTTGCAAAGCTACCGAGCCGAGATTGTCAGCTTCGGCAAAGCTGTTCTGTGCGACAGACAGAGACCAGGCAGCCAAGGACCAACCCGCAGCGTCTCCTGTCTGAAGCCGCGGTTACGCTATCTGATTCACACTGGCCTCCCATCCCAACGTCCCACAGACGTCAGGGACATCTCTACAGATATGTGGGGCTGTCTGCACCGGATCTCTCCACGTCATCGTGAGGTCCATGACACTGCACGAAGAGCTCCGTGAACACCCAATTCCAAAAGCCGGGCTCAGCGCAGTAAGGAGCTTCCCGGCTGGCTCCAGCCAGTCTGTTTGATCATCTCAAACATTGTATCTTAAAATTAAAAATCAGTATTTTTCCAAAATTGCTAATTATGATAGTAGATAAGGTGTTCTGACTGCATGCACATTTTTAAATAACTCATCTCGCCTTACAGTCTTTAACCTTCACCTTATTTTTTTCATTGCCTGTTTGAGTGTTAGTACCAATGAATGTACAAATGAAAATAAAGTGAAATTTTACCTTTGACCAGGCAACCACTTTTCGTGCAGTGTCAACACGTAAGGCACACGGATCAGATCCAGAGGCCACTTCCTAACAGACTGAGGAGACGTTTGGCTCCTTGCATGGCTCTGTTTGGCATAAACATCTGCTGTCCACTCATGCCTAAGCAGCTACTGACAAAGAAGCTTCCTTAAAAAGCTTTCCCAAGTCAGACAGTCAAGCAGTCTTTCCCTTCCAGTCCTTCAGAGTTCCTACTCCCATCCATCCCCACTTAGCTAAACAGGGGCTTAGTGATTTTGAAATATTCTCCTGGGAGCAGCATTAAATTGAGTGGAGTTTCTGATATTGTAGAGACTGTACAACTCCTGAAACACACTCCTTAATTAGGAGGTTTCCATGAGACATTCTGCTGCGTCTGCCTGGTAGAAAACAAATTCAGCAGCAGCATGTCAGACACCCGTGAACTGTTCCATAGCAGTAGGCCAAGTAAACAGAGGTTGTCACCAGTAACACTGCAGTGTTCCTCCAAGCCGCTGCAGAAGCTACACCAAGGTCTCATGAAGGTGTCTACAGCTAGATCTGCCCTGAGCACATGCTATTGCTTGGACAAACACTGCCTGCTAGGCCAGATCTCCCTGAGAACCTCAACTTCCATGAGATCCCCCTTTTCCTTCAGCAATACTCATACAAGAACAGCAGGTCGCCCAGTTCATGCTTTCTCTTGTATGCACAGAGGAAACAGTCTTGCTGCCAAATGTTTTAAGGGGAAAAGGAGCATACAAAGTCTCCCTCTCCTCTATCAGTGTACGTGGAAAAGGGAATGTGTTTTAAAATCTGCTGTTTTCTCACTAAAGATTCATACGTAAGCCCTGTGAGGCTTGGCAGTTCTATGGGGAAAGAGAGCATTCAGTCAGAGCACAAGAAACTGGCCCAGGGACTGTGAATCTCTGGCCAAGAAAAGTGGCACCAATAGCAAATGTTAAGGCAGGTTGAGCACGGATTTGGTGAAGATCCGTGAGAGCTCAGCTGATGCTGCACTGTGATGCCACACTACTTGGTTTCCTTTATTCAAGGAGCCGCATCCAGTGCGTGTTCTGTGGGTAAATTAAAGTTGACAAATATCAAAATTAAATTTTAATTGTCTGGCCAATCTCCCAATAGCCTCTTCAGAGCTACTATGAATTGCATCTGCCACGATATTTGTTTTAAAAGCACCTGTTTGGCGAGCTGATGGCCAGCTACCACAAAAAGCAATTATTTTTGACAACACACTCCCACGACTGCGCCTGACTGGCCCCTCTCTGTGGCTGCGGACGTCGCTTTCAATGAAGAGCCGGGCAAGGCTCACATTGACAGACCTCGACAGGTTTAATCTAATCTCAAACGTCGGCTTAAGAAGTGGATGGGACATGATCCTAATCCTCGTGAGCAGTGACCACTCGAATGTTCCCCCCGCACCTAACAACGTGAGGGCCGCTGCCTTCCAGCAGCTGCTGCTTCTTCTGAAAGTGCAGCGAGGAAACTCCAACCCCAACGTGATGCAGCAGAGGCTGCTGATGCTGCTGCGGTCGCGGGTGGAATATGAGTGAGCACAGAGTTGTTGCCACCTGATTTTCCATTTCTCCAACAAAGAAAATTAGGTCTAGCTCACCAACTGCCATTGCCCCCTAAATCTGACAGTCTTCACATTCAGTCTCTGCTCCTTTTGTGGCATTTGCCTTGAGATATATATATATCTCAATTACAGCTATGCGCTAAATACTAAAAGATTGGTCTTGAAATGATTCATTTGTTTTATTATTCTGTTCAATTGACTTGGAGATTTACGTAACAAACTTGGCTAGGTTTTTAGGTGCTCCATATCTAAAGAGGAGGCTAACCCACACTTGCTCAGATTGTTATCACACAGTTCTCTGTGACAAACCACTTATGAACTCTGTTTCTCACAGTCTGTATTCTTTGTGTTGAGGTAAAGTTCTTTATTCTCCCAGATGACGTAATTCTTGACAAATTCCTGCTGGTAAGTTTACTCATTACCAACTAGCCATGTTCCTTTTGCTTTCACAAACTGATCTCTGGTTTTCCAATAATATCTGTTGTTCACTTCTGCCCAAGATTTTAGCTATTCCTTAGAATTCCTTCCGGTCAGATCTGTACACTGTATTCCTGGCAATACCCACATGTTTTAAAGGAAGGATCTTAAGTCATTATCTGAACCCAACGAGATGGCTTTTGCATAGGGAAGTCAATATTATTTTTATCTTGCAAAATTAATTTACTACTCATCATCCTCAGTTTATTTCTTGTGTAAGCAGAATATTGCTCCTGTACACAGAATATTGCTCCTCATTTAAAAAAAAGAATCTCTTGACTAGGTTTCACTGTCTTCACTGTGTGGATCCTCGGGCTAATGCTTTCATTCAAACTACAGTATACTCTTCTTGTGACTCTTTTTTTCCAAAGCTAATTTTACTTGCTGCACACAGTTTAAATCTAAGTTTTCAACCTTTTGGATTTCTCCTTCTATGCAGCACCTCCCAGGGTGAAACCAGTTGCAAAAGTCACTGTCACTTCCTTCTACTTCTGATTCATTAACTAAAGATTAAAGACAACTGCATCTAACACCAACTCCTGTACCATGCTACCATATACAGCTTTTGTTTGTTGCTCTTTTTCTATCATCCTTTAGCCACATTTCAACTAATTGTCCTTTAAAAATTGACATTAATTTTTCAATTAACAACTCATAATAATTCATTTCAAGGCTTTATGAAAACTTGGATATATTGCTTCTGATGTTTTCACTTCTACTGTTTTTGTAATTTTAGTTAAATAAAAGCAATCAAGTTTGTCCAGGCAAGATTTATTCTTTATAAAATTATGCACATTCCTACTGACGGAGCAGTTATCCAACAGAACGGATGGAGGAGATTAGCAAATACACAAAAGAAAGATTCCAGTCCTCTCTATCCTCTTGAATGAGAGCCTCACACTTATCTCTGTTTTATGCCTTTGAAAATCTCTCCCTAGATAATCAGCAATTTCATTTTAATACGTGTCCCATTATTTTCTAGGGCCAGAGTCTAGATTCATGGAATAGTATTTAGCAAGGATCATTTCTCTTCTCTTGCTTTGCTTCTTCCCACTCCCTTTCTAAAAATCACAATTACTTTATTCTCCCATTTTGCTGCATCAACCCTTGTCCAGCACTATTCAAATAAAGCTTCCTGAGGGAATCAGGGTCACTGTGAGAATCCTGCAGGTGTCATACCCACACCACACAGAGGCACCTTTTTATTTTCTAACATATTCTAATTCAGTTTCACTGTGGTACTAACGTTATTTGGGGCTCTTTCTAGCTTACAGAGAAGCAGCCACTGCATTCATGGGTGTGAACTCATCACATGTGTCCTCATGGAGAAGCCACCCAGGGTGCTCCACGTAGAGTAACATGTGGGAGCAGAGCCTACTTGTGTCCACAGTTTTCCTGTTCTTCTCACATAGGAAAACAGACTTGAAATAAAGGTGATCTGAACAACTAAAACATTAAGAAAGCTCTAATTTCCTCCAATAATTGTAATTCTGTGAAGGTACCACAGATGTTCATGATGCTCTGTGCTGCCAAACTGCCAATGCTCGGAGTCCAGAGCAGTCACCAAGACCAGCTTTGTGACAAGAGATTTCACTCTACAAGTGCTGCTAAAAACACTAGCTTTACCTATACCAAGGCAAATAATACATGTTTCCAATGTTAACTATAGGGAAGTGTGACTTTCCTGGGTTTGCTATGCTATCTATTAAATAAAATGAAAAGTCTGCTGTGGCAACTCATTTTCTCTATCTCTCAGAACTTTTAACACCTAGCTATAAAGTCTCACAGACCTTTCTACCAGATGGAACATTCTGCATCCGCTCCCGACTGGGCTGGAGCAGGATTTATTCATCCCATTAGTGACTCATTTCATGCTGGATGCTCCTTTTTTTCTTTTTTTTTTTCTTTTTTTTTTTTTTTTCCTTGCCCCATGTTATCCCAGATCTCTTGATCTTATCAGAGAGAACTATCTAAAGCAATCCAAAGTGAGTCCTCAATACCTGATCACCACAGGGAAAAGGACAGTTTTTAAAGCCTTTTCAAATAAGTATGGAAAAGCACTGTAAAGCTTTACTGCAGCTGGCATAAAATACTACTAATACCATACATAATACAGTACATATATAATACGGTAGATGACAAGGGGAAAAAATGGAAGTGATGAAGCAAGTAGTCAATCAGGCTGCAAAGAGTAGCACTGTATGTTTCAAAATGGTTGCATTATTAGGAAATAAACCCTAACTTCCATGGCGATGCCATGCAAGAATAAAAGCCTACATTTCAGAGTTTCCATTTTACATTTTGAGGGGTAAATCTGATTGCCTGTGACAAAGCAGGTATGCAGAGAGCACATTCCTGCCTCCAGCGTGCCATCTAAAATCGTTTACAAATATTGCCCTTGAGTTTCTAGTGAGGTATCAAAGCTGTGCACGACAGTGGTCACCAAAGGAGACTCCAGTGCAACCTGCACAAGAATGCCTGTACTCACAAGGACATAAAGTGGCAACCTATGCTCTGCTTACCTAAATTACTATCCCCTGGACGGAGTGTACAGCACTGCCTCCCGCTCTGTTAACGCTCTGATAATGGAGGTTTGCAACTTGTAAAAGGATTACTTCAATCCAATCAGCAGGTGCTGGGATCAGTGTGTGTCACACAAACACTTGCTAATCCCTTTTCTTACAGCTCCCAGCTGCCAAAGGTGCTCAGAGAAATCCCAGGGAAAGGGCTGGCAACAACCTAGTGGGGACTGAGCCGAGTCTTCAGGTCTGCCGCAACCCCTTGAAGACGCAGGTTATGCTGTTAGCACCAGGAGCAGGTACGTGTTTAAAGAACAGGAAGATTCAGAATTAAATATTTTTGTAAAAATGGAATGTGTAATTGTGAAATATTTATTCTATCTGGCAGCCTCTAAATATAGCAGAAGTTAAGGAAATTCACTCGACAAAGAATTCATTCTCAAGTATTACCAGCCACTTAATGGTATCTTCTAGGTCTTAAAATAAAACAGCCTCCATCCCCTCCTCCTCACCCCCTTTCTCAAAATCTCAATTATGCCTATGAAGTTTCACCACTGCAATTACTCTGCTTTAAATAAACCTCAACAAAAAAGCGAAGATCATTACCATAAAAGGAATATAATTTTGCTGCCTTATGAGCTCCGTTTTTCTAGAGCTCCTTCTTTGCAACCGTCTCAAAGCATTTCTTCTGCAGGGGAGGCAAGTCCTATTGCCGATGCACACACGGGAAAAGGAAAGGGCAGCAACACTGAAGTGAATTCCCCAGTGCCAAAGAATACACTCGCAGCACAGCTAGTTAGCAGAGAAATTCAGAACTCGCAGCCATCCTGACCACTCTGTTTTTTTTTCCCCACACACACAGCTATAAAAAAGGCTAAAAGTCACGCAACTATTATGAATATGTAATGTAATAACATTTTGGCATGGGAATTTGGAATTAGAATAGATTTTTGCTTGCGAGGGTTGTTTTCTGATTTACAGTAGGCTTTAAGTGGCTGATGAGTACAGGAATTTAAGTGCATGTTAGATTTTGTTCCTATGAGATACCTAAATAATAAAGATATGAAAGACAAATTAGCCAAAACAATTTCTAGTCTTTCTATATTTATTACAGCAGATTTCATAATAAAGAGCTATAACTAATAGCCTTTTAAAAAAGGAAGAGTTTTATTTTCAAAAATTGGGGAGCTAGACCTCTTAGTCAAATACTGCTATTTCACAGCATATGACATCTTGTGACAGTGATGTGCATTATTTAACAACAACATCAACCCAAACCTTTCTATTTTGAACAACGTGGCACTGTAGGAACTGACACCAAGGATGGATGATGTTAAAATCTTCAACTGTATCACTTTAGGAAGAGCTTTTGGTAGCTTTGTCAAAAAGCAAATTCACAGACTACACAAATGAATCAAAACGAGCAGTTTCACTGATCAAAAATACAAATCAAATAAATCCTTCCACCCTGTATGATAATTATTGATATTCCACTCTCATAGATACTGCCCTTTTCTTCTTACACATTAAATCTTTTATTCAGACAATCTATTCTTCTCATTTAATTTTCTTCCACAGAACAGTTTGAGCCTCAAACCATAAACCAAGATACTCACTTATATGCCTGCTCATGATGTCTGTTTGAAATGAAAACTTTAAAAATATACTACGACACACTAATTACCAAACTAAAACACAAAACCCAATTCCCTTCCTTCTCCTTCTCCTTGCTAACACAATAAAGCATCTATATTTGGATTCCTGGTTGGATACCCTATTTGCAGATTTAGATTTTAATGAATTAGAAGTCTGCATTTCTTTTCAGAGGACTAGTACAGTCATCTTCTTCTACTATATATAAAAACTACTGAGAGATAAATACAGAGAAAATGTCATGTTTAAAAATAATCCCCTGTTCAAGTGTGGTTATGTTCTATAAAGGTAATGACACCAGGAAAACCCAGGCAGCCATGACTGAGCTCAACAAAGTGATAAGACACATGATTTGATTTATAGATAGTGAGCTAAATTATGCCCCTACTAGAGAGAGGCCATCTCAAGCATAGGAAAGAAAAAAAAAATTCTAAAAATACAATGATCCTGGTAGGGCATAGAAATAAGCACATATATAGCAGAATAAAAGCATTTTTTTTTCCTGGAAGAAAATCATGACTCATAAAAATCTGAAAATCTCTGCTTTAAGATTTTTTTTTTTTTTTTTTTTTTTTTTTGGCAAAGTATCAAAATGAGTAATGACAGTTTGTGTACATACATATGCACTTAGGTGTGTGTGAAAATTGAGAACCTGTGATGTGAAGTCTTGTCATCTACACTACATGCATAGCCTATCTGCACAGTACACACAAACTCAAGTGAACATATGGTCACCTGTGAGGAAAAGCAGAGAAGGAAAAGGAACAGACTGGAAAATCAGTCGGTTCCCTAGAAAACTCACATTAGAGCCAGAGCTACAAGACGTCAAACTCTGTAAACATCTTCAATGGTCAAATCCTGCTGGTCAAGATCATGCTGGAAACAGGTCACAGGTCTAGGAAGATCCAAGGTAAAACAGTGTTTTACATGCTGCCTTCTTGTATCTTAGGAATTGACGTCTTGGTCGTTCCCTGGCCAGCGACTAGGACTCTCCTCTTGTAGTACTATGGTAAGTTCTTAAATGCAGAAAAGCCACCCAACTAGGTCAACTGTGAAGACAGTAAGTCACTGGAAAGCGTCCTTTCCACAGAGTACTTCTAGGACTTCATGGAAATGACTGTGTGAGAAGAGAGTCTCAGCTTCCATCCTCTCTTCTGTGTCACTGTCCCAGCTGTCTTCTGTCCCAGCAGCTGCAAGACCAACACGTAGTAGGGCAGTGAACTACGCTCGGCATGAGAAAGACGTTGCTGGCATCAGCTCAGCTTCCAGATTTACAGAGAGCATCCATCCCATTTCTGTTTAGGTGCCCTTTTGTCTATGTTCCAAGGGACTTTCAAGAGGCTGGCCTAGCTCTGCAGTTCTTATAGTGTATATCATGAAAGTATTCAAAAGGGATTGTGAAGGGATGGTCCAAAGGTTTAGGAGTGCATAAGCTAAGATATCCTACTCACTCCTTGCACTGGCTGGCTGGCTCACACAGAGGCATATGAGCCAGTCAGGGGTTACACTTTAAAGAAGTTGAGGAACAAATGTAAAGCTATAGATGGCATAATAAGAGCAAGGGAAATAAAATGTTAAAGAGGATAGAAAAAATAGCCAGAAAGAGATTGTAGAGGTCAAAAGAAGAAGTGAAACGACAAAAGACAACACTGTACTATACAGACGGAAAATCAGAAGAAAAAAAAAAACAAAAAACCCAGAACACAGCAGGATGTTCCTTGAGAAAAGTGTTATCAATTTATCAATTCAGAAGAGATCCTGAAATGGGTATACGTCATCCTTCTCCATGACAGAGGCAACTAATTAAAGACAGAACATCATCTGCCTGGTTTTTGTAAGCTTTTCCAGTGTGTATTTAAATATCTTCCAGACAGCTCTCTAAATATGCAATAGTTTGCTCTTAGATAATGAGGCCCACGCCACTGTCTCAGAGTCAAATATGGGAGCCTCAGGTGCAGAATTCTCCCTTACTCATGTTATACTTTCATGTCCTTGAAGAAAGATTAATGAGGATAAAATAGGGCAAAAATATTACCCTCCTACATGATCCCTTGTGTATTTAAGCCAATATGATTAGTTGTAAAAGCAGAGCACTGGGACATAGGAGAATGGGGTCCACTCCCGACTCTGCTTCTGACCTTAAGGTTATGCTTGGTCAAGATACCTCCTCATCTGCGCCTGAGCTTCCTGGACTGAAAAACAGGATAATGATACTGACCTTTAGAAAAATCTTTGATTCTACTGATCAAAATGCTATGTAAGAGCTGGCTTGTTATTATTTTTGTTACTGTAGTTAGTTGAAAGACTCCTAGTGACTTTAATCAAAAATTCCTGCATTAAGTCCTAGAGTGCTATGTGAAAGACAAAGTTTCCCCAAATTCAGTTGTTGAGAAACACAAGTCAAGGGCCTCTACTCTCCTGCACACTGGAAGTTCTAATGATAAAAAAATTAATTTCTAGACTACCAGAAAACATAATGTTATTAGGTTTTGTTTGGGACACCACAACCCAGACTGGCTCATGGGCCGCTGAGCTCTCTGCACGTGGGTTGTGAAATACTATCAAGCAACAAAATGTGTAATGCTTGCTGTCCAACTGGTCTGGAGCAAGCAAAGATACCAACATGGGAAAGGAGCAAGTGAGAACCAAGGTAATTCTCCACACAGGCACCCTGCATTCCCATTTGAATTCCCAATGGAACTACACCAGCCAGCCCACTTGTACTTTCATTTAAACTGTGGTCAACTTGGTTTATTATAATATTTTATGCATTAAGAAGAACCCCGGATGTGCTTAACCTAAAATGTAATTATGAAGTATATGAAACACGGTCACACAATGAAAGTGCTTCTTGAGGCACTGTTACTGTGAGCTCTTTAACAACTGCCGTGCTTAAATTAATGATTTTTTGATTCTGCTTGATAAATGAAGCAAATACACAGTTTATGGCACTGGCTGCTACTCTATCCCTGTGTGCATGACTGCTGGAAACGAACCTTTATAGGACTTGACATATAAGGTTAATTCTGTAACCTTTAATTTCCTCAGTGAACCTAATGAAGATGCTGCAAGTTCACCTATGGGTAGAGCTTATGGGCATCTCATGGTAGATTAGGCTTTGCTGTGTTGATAGCAGCTTTATACAGAGCTGTCTACTCACACAAATAATGTCTAAATCAAAATATTTTAAAGAATCTCTTGACTATTTTGCTTAAAAGATTTCATTTGTCACTGGTAAAAGCATGTACTATCATCTCCTACATTAGCTTTCTTCTATAACAGGACACAGGCAAATTAATAATGTTCTTCAACATATATCTCCTCCAGTACTTATGTGGCTGAGACCACTACAAATTAGATTTTGTAAATTATTACTGCTTTGCTTTTCACCATTTATGTCATTACATATTTGCAATTTCCTCATCTTAAGCAATGAAAACAGCCTTGTCAGCTTCCTTTGTACATTCCTGTAAGAGATGAAAATTGCAAATACTGCAAGGAAGCGTTTTAAATTTTAAATGTCAACTAGTTTTCATTAATTTTTAAAAGACATGAATGTTGTAAATCCACCCACAAATATTTATCTAAACATATATGAAGACATCATTCCTGTATATGATACATGTACACAACCATATATGTTTGTATAAAGCATTCACCACTGAATGCTTGGCTTAAGGTACATGCCACTACTAAAAATATATATGAAAACTGAAAATATCCCACCATGTAAATGAGTAAGAAGGCCTGTCTAAACATGAAGTAACGGTGTTGCCAAACTTAATTACACGCTTTTTTTTATGCGTTGCATAAAAATATCACCAAGATCTAGGGCCCAATTCTGCCATAGCTCACACCTGCTAATCAGCAGCGTGCAGATACAGCCCCGGGCACAGTTTCTGCTCTCAGATTTTGTGCCGCGGAGTTTTTGCAGTGTTATCTCAGCAGACATCTTTACTTGGGTAAGATGGATATTGTGCTGCCTCGCTGCTACCCATTCCAGGAAGATGCACACAGCACGCAGCTCGGCAGTCGCTCACACATGAACAGCCTCAGCTCCCATAAAATATTCATTCATTTAAAAAATATTTGCACCCTGCTGTCAAACTTGGACAAATTCATACTGAGCTTCAGAAAATAGCTGTTTTAATGGTAAATGATGTTCTGGAAACCTCTTTCAGGCTAAACACTCTCGTCAAAATTATTTTAATAAGAAAGATTAACAATTTCAACATTAGCTGCTAATCCCCTTTCATTTGAAACTGTGCTGATAAAATTCTTTGCTTGTCATTCAAATAGTAAGTAATAATTATAGATTTGGGGCCTCCATCTCTTGCTTCATTAATAGTAAATTGCATGGAAGTCTGAAGCATAAAGTCAGCTTTGATACATCTCAAAATGCAATTTCCATAGCTTTCCTTAGCTATGTACAATTAATTACAGAGCTAATAAGGGGAATATGTTAATGAAAGGGAAATTATTCACTCAGACCACCTGGCCTTATCAAATTTCTTTAATATGTTTCCCTCTTTCGGTGAATTTGCATGACAGCACGAGCACAACTGATGGCATGCATTACCAGTGCTTTAGCATTTTTATTTGCATCCAGCTAGACTCTACTAAAATAAGAGAAAAATTTAAGAATTACATACAGTCATGTAACTGTGTGATAATATATTTTTTTCTTCAAGTTCATTATCTTTTAAATGTTGAAATAAAAAACTCAAGACATTTTTATAATGACTGAACACTCTTCAATGCTCAAAGAATAAACATAGTGCACCCCAAAAGGAGATGTTCTGTCACTATTTGTCTGGTTTGTTTACAGGAATGTGTTGCACGTGCAAATGTTCAACCAAATCAGTACAAGAGACATACTTTAATTCACCACAGTGTGACAGCTACTGAAGTTTAGCTGCAATGTACACTATAGTTACTGGGGGTTCATGGGTTATTGTAGCGAGCGCGATCAGGTCAGAAGGAGCCAAGGCCTTCACATGATTCACCTTATAAATAATGCTGCTGTGGTACATAGTCAGAGAACTACTTTTAAAGACCTGTCAAATCGGAAACCCACCAAATCTTCAACAGGCGTCAATGGACCTTCTGCTAACCATACTAAGGACCTGGACAAGAGTCATAAGAGTCACTCCAAGAAAAAGGGCCACAGAATAAGTCATGGTGCTCTGGCAGGTCATGCTTCACAGCGATGGTGCTTAGGAACAATTTGTCACCCTCCCTTCTGTTCACAGGTTGGGTAAGTGGTAGAGAAGCCAGAGGCAACTCTTAATCCTCGTCAAGTATAAGCAGGCTTGTTGGCCAAGTGGACCATCTGAATAAGCACCAATGCACACAGCCAGGACACGAGGATGAAGGAGAGACAACAACACGGATGAAGAGCTTAAAATTAGAGTAAAAAACAAAGGCTGCTCCAGTTTGGAACAAAAGAAGAGCTCAGTTAGGGGGAGAAGCTCACAGCAAAAATACATATTGTGTGAAGACATACTAGGGGGAATGACATATTTGAGGGGCGTAGCCTTTCAGTTTATCTGCTTTTGGCCTCAAAAGCAACTGTCCTCATTTATAGGATAGCACACACTATGTGATCTTTAAGTGTATTCTAAAACTTCATTAATTAACTTTTACCTCCTTATTTTGAACTGATGCATAGCTGCACTGTGGCACAAATGCAAACTTTGAGCTCCATCTCCAAAACATTTTACTAAATATTATAGAAATTGAGGTATCTTACTTGCAACACATTGCAAAGCTGAGGCCTTATCCCAGAAAAAGTTTCATGAAGCAAAGGCTAGCATTTTTATGGTGCCCAGAAAATGACCATAAACACTTTGGTGAATCAACACACGCATCGAGGTCTCTCCTTTGCCAGTTCTGTATCACCAAGGGGCTTCCAAGAATTTCTGCTCCCACAGACCACATCTAGAGAGGGAGCTCCTCCAAACTGGACCCTTTTTGGGTATCTGAAACTGCAGTTGGTGTCATCAGTGCAGTAACACAGTGCAGTAACACAGTCCTAGTAAGTACAAGGTGCCTTTCTAAGAACACAAAACAACCTGCAGCTTCATCCCGAACTGCTACATGATTTCTGAAGCTCTGAACCTGCATCTTCATTTCTCAGATATTATTTGATCTCAGAAGTGTCCAGTCTCTTGCAGCCTGCATGATCCATTTCTGTATCCCATAGCAAGTCAAAACTCAACTTCTTCCCATCTCTGAATCAGGCTGACTAGCTCAGCTACCAGCTCAGAAAATGCGTTATCATCTCAGGCCTCCTGTCCAAGATGTCCCTCTGAATCGTCTTCTTTCTAGGGCCCTTCACCTTCTAAAGAGTCATTTCCACCTGCTAGAGATCAAATATGATTAGCAGGCCACATCTGCTGCCATGAGTTATTGACAGCTTAATACATGATGTTAGCATATGTAATGCAGCAAATAAACACAAGAGCATTTCATTATATAGGATACAATTTGGAGCTAAAAGAAATGGCCAGGAGCCTCCTGGACAAGTGCTCCTCTCTGGTTTCTGCTACTAATTAGGCTTTCAAAAGCAGCTGAGGACTCAATAAACCCCCTTGTTTTCAAAATAAAGCATCAAAAAGCAGATCTTTTTTATTAAATGACCTCATATTACATATTTTGCTGCTTGCTGGAACTGGTACTGGTCTTGCCTTGACTTTACCTGGACTTGCACTAGAAATGGAGAAAAGCTGGTAGAAACAGGCACAAAGTTTCTGAGAATCACCAAATTTTACATAATTTCAGCTGGAGTAATGAGCCTTTCTAGATTATGTACTTTGTGCACAGGCTAGGTGTGTGTCTGCTAATGCCACACTTCTAAAATTCGTGTTCTAGAATATGAATGAAAATGTTTCTGCATAATTCTAGTAAAATCCATTTCTTACTATGGAACAGAAAGATATCAGGTGGCCAAACTGTTCAATCAAAGCAGCCTGAATAAAATCAAAATAAGCATCTCACAATCAAGCAGCAGACCAAGATGTAGTCACTAAAAGTTGGCATGTTATTTCTAAACATGAATACATTTGGGGAAAACAACCAACAGGGAAGAATTCAAAGGAAAAAATACAATTCTGAAATGATTTTCATACTGTATACAAGAGAAATGTTTTTCTTGGTTTAACACTGACTTGTTATTTCCTAAGGCCCATTCAACAAGATTAATGAAGAAAAATGAAGCAACTGAACACAAAAGAGAAATAAAACTGGAAGAAGCAAAGGGTACCACCTGTGCATGAGTGGGGTTTTTGAGTTTTATTGCCCAAGCCTATATTGCACATGCATCCACTAATTAGAGCTACAGTAGCAACTAGTACAACTAATAGAGCAGTTCCTGTGTTCAAAGAGACTTTTAGCACTTGCCAGCCACTCTTTGTTCCTGTACCTCAAGTCCTGGCTTTAAACAAATGGGGACAAACATTTCAAAATAATTTAAACATTTCAGGAGAAGAAAATAAAATGGAGAGATAAATCTCATTTTATCAGCTGCAAATCTTTCAGAGGCAACCAACCTGGCTTGTCTCTGCAAATATAGCAGTTCAGACAGGACGAGAAGGGAAAAGGTTTTCCCCACATGCACTATTTATGTCCTTTTTGGATATTAGCTACCTTGTCTGCTTCATTAAATCACTGTTCTTATCCGGGGTGCACAGCAGCCTTTACTCATTTGACTCCTATAGTCTCGGTGTTCTTGATAAATCACCCTTTGTACCACAACCCTCTTCTGACTTGTGTTTTGTGGGATTGCTATAACTCCTTACACTGGCACAGCTAGAAAATATCCTGGGGTTTAGATGCACTTAGCCCATTTGTCAGGAGTTTATGCTTTTCACTAAACTTTGCCACTGACTTTTCTGCCTTGACATGAGAGTGAGGATTTCTTTTTCAGATGTAAGCTTTTCTAAACACATTTTTATAGTTAAACAGTATTTATAATCTCTGAATTCATACAGGGTTGAAAAGAAAATTGAGGTGGTAGAAGGAAAGAAAAAAAGAATGGGGAAAAAAAAAAGACCTAAATAATCAAACACATGGAAATGGTAACAAAGATTTCCCCACGCAGAAAGTCCTTTTGGTTTTGCAGGCATCTTGCCAAGGACAAGGAGATCAAGCAGGCTTACACTTCTTACATTGTGAAGCCTGAGATTTCAGTCTCTCGCTCATTTGCTCCCACTGGTTCATTCAGCACAGTTATAAAACTTCCTACTCCTTTCCAAAAAATACTGTAGGCATAGATTACCGCACACTATTATTATTATTTCCAGTACACACATTAGTTTCATACCCTCAGGGAGAAAACTACTCAGACTCTCAGCTCAACTAGAGAAAAGGATCTTCTTGAAATTCATGTTTTTTCTGAAATTCTCATTTATGCATAATGGTTAAAATTTTGCATGTCTTCCCTTCTGCAGAGGGAAGAAAACCCAAAACACAGAAAACCAATTCTGCTTCTGCAAATCCCATCTCATATAATGGTATTCAGATAACAACCTCAAAACGTTATCAACAAGAGCATGCACTCCTTTTTTGCGGCGGAGTTCTTCATTTGAAAATTCATAAAAGATTATAATTATCTTAACCCGACAGGTACGGAAATGAATCAAGCAGAGGTGAAATCCAGTCTGCCTGACGTGCTGACTTGAGTCTGAGCACTACAAGAAGGGCTTTCTTCATCTGAGCTGCTCCCCTCACCAGGGGCAAGGTGCAGACACCACACGAGTCACCTAAGGGAAATCCCATCTGTGCCTGATGATGAGGAGACCTTCATAGCTGCCCACTTCTTCACGGCTTAGAAAGGGAATTTAAGGACACACTCCAGAAATGCCACTTTATTGGGTGCCTAAAATGTAGATATAAATTAGGAGCCAAAGTCAGGGACAGTAATTTTCTCCTAGGCACCTTCAAACCTCCCCGATTCTCTTGCTGGACTCTAATGAGAAGGCAGGCACTTAATTAGGACTTCTTTTGGCACCTGAAATATAGGAGTACTTACGTGAACAGAGTGGATGGGAATCTATACTTGATTTCCTACTCTTTCCCATGCTGTGGCCTTCTGAGACAACCACCATTTTCTTGCAAAATTAATGGTAACTGAAATCAGGGCATTTCTTTCTTGTTGTTCACACTGAAATCAGCCACTCAGTGCCACAAATATGACTGCAGAAAACAAGCTCCTCTAATTACAGTTTGCAAAGTGCCTTGGTTTTAGAAAGGCAGCATCATAAAGTGCCATATGGGCTGTCCTCCTGCTCTAAATGTGAGGAAAAACACTGTGAAAAAGGAAAAAAAAAAGAACATGTATTTTGCTCTTGCTGTCCTTTTGAGCCTCCTGAGTCCTCCTGTCTTTCAACTACTAATAGTGAAACTACCTCATGCTACTGTCAGCAGCACGGACACATCTTTACTGAACAGCAAAGCAGCACATACACAAGGTTTTTCTCTGTGAAAGACTGATTTTTGGAAAAACAAATAAATAAATAAAGCTTTTAGTTTATGTAACTGCATTCAAGTCCACGATTACCTCACAGACGCTCATTTCGGATAAGCCCAGGTTCCTCCAAATCTGCAGTAATGGAGATGTTGGGGCAATTCCCCAAAGCAACACCTCCCCCAAGCTAAAAGTACCTGTGGCTGAGCATGAACTCCACTGAGCCCTAAGCTGAGGAGATTTTCACTTCATTTCCCCTGTTCTGCCAGCGAGCACCCTCCAGCAAATTAAAGAGATTTACAGAAATGTTTCCGGCCCAGCACTATCCGTAAGCAAGACAGGGACTAAACCGAGCCACTTAGCATCTGCAAATATACACCTGCTAGGTTATTCCTGCTCAAGATCCACTCTGGTTGTTTCCTGCTACCACCTTTTACAGCCATCCACTGTTTTTTCTTCTGGGGAGGTCGTGTCATCTAGGACCAGACAGAGGAGCCCTAACTGCACCAGCTTCACCTTGTGGCACTCTAAACATGTCAGAGAGGGGTAAGGACATTTACCCTGCAAAGCAGATGGCATTTGCCACTCTTACTAGGGCCCCTTGCTAACATTTCTTGGTGCCTTTTTAGGCACGGAGGCACCTTTCACAGGAGTTTGAAGGTAAGAGGATTGCAGAACTTGTCATCCAGCTGGTGGAAAGTGTCAAAGCCATGAGGGGCCCCCTGCTCCCCTCCATTTGTAGCAGCCAGCTCAGTGGAAGGTAAGGTCACCACTTGTAAGGCCTTTTCTGTTGCTGAACTCCAACAAACCACAAGGTCTCAAGGGAGAGAGAAATCCCGGCAAATAAGGTATTATGGGTCTACATGTTTTGGCTTTGAGCAAAACACAATCTAGGTCAGCTCTCCAGACTCTGGCTGCCCATCAGCATGCCCCACGGTGACACAAAATACAGGCTGTTCTCATCAAGTCCAATCATCTGCTCCAGGGCTATGGCGGCATGATGCTGATCTTCCCGGGGAAACCTAACCTCGCCTTGCCACAAGGAGACCTCGAGCATGAGGTTTAATGACTTCCCTCAAGTAAACCACCCCACTGTCTGCTGACCCTCCTATTAGCCTTGGCCTCGTACCCACGCTAAATGCATCCTTTTGATTCCAACCTGTGTTTTCCTCCTAATTGCATCATTCCCATCCATTATGAACAATTTTTCTCCATCCCATATTTCAGAGAATGTACCCAGACTTCCATGAACCACTGATTTCTGTTTGTTCAGGTTAGACTAAACAAATTAGCTGGTTTTACTCTCCCTGTGTAGGCCGTGCTCTTCAGCCATTACAGCAGTTCTTTCACCCTTCCTTGAACTTGCATGATCTAAGATATAACATATGCTGCTAGATAGCTACCATATGTATGGGTTCATTCGGGGTTAAACAGGATTGAGTGAGTTACGGACACTGAAAACCATCCACACCAACCTGGCTGTTTTTTTAAGCCTAGCTTGCAAATACATCACTTTTTCATACGATTTTCTCGCAACTCTGAAAAAGTCCCCAGAACCAGGGCCAGAGAAGGGGTTCCCATATGAAACTTTCCTTCAAACTTGAGTTTGTGTTTTTTCCTTAGGAATATATTTGAAAACAATTTTGCTTCCTTTAAACTAGTTGAAATTTTAAGATTTGTTCGCAGATCTCAATGTGTATTTTCATCCATGTAGGAAATATTGCTCTTCGTCTCATATAAAGATGTCTTAGAGCATTACCACATGAATTTGTACTTATTTTGAGGTTAGGCAATGGGAGTACCTCTTACATAATTTTCTCAAGCACTTTAGCTAAATGTGAGAGCTAATCAGGTTAGGAAGCTTTAGTTCTGCTTAAACAAAAGTCGGCCAGTAAAAAAAGAAATATATATTCTCTGTCACGGCAGCATCCCTTTAAAAATACATCTGTGTACTGGTATTTAAAGCAGTATTTAATTAAGCCTTTTTTTGTGAGGGAAGGGAAGATTACTCAGGAAGATATCCTGGGATGAAGCATCTGGTTTCTAAAGCTGTCCTGCTTTTGCTCAGTTTTACAGCTGACCCGACCAAGGCTGTAGGAGGTCAGGAACCTGACTGACTGGGGTCAAATTAGATGTTTGGATTTTGCCTTCCTTCGTTTCATTCTCCATTAGGTGGAATGCCTATAAGAACTTGAAAAATATCTCAGAAGACAGTACTTCCAAATATAAATTCAGAAAAAAAAGAAAGAGAAGAAAGGAGAAAAAATACCATTTCAAAGTATGACATGCTAGAAAGAAACCTCCTCATCAGAAATCCTACCTTCTCAGAGGTCTTCTCAGAAGTATCCAGATAAATAAATACTGAGCTTTACAAAAGCATGGCAACACTATGTTTACTTTAGACCAACCATCCTAATAAACATAAGTCAAATAAAGGAAGGAAAATAGCAACATGTGGTTCATCATTTTCCCATCACCTAACTTCTCCTTAGCCAGTTCAAGGTACCTGTCAGAGAAAACAAATATGATCACCTCTGCCCGAAGACAGAGGAAAATCAGGCACAGAAATGGGGGAATCCACCACAGCTCTCCTGACAGGACACTAACAGTGAGAGGCAGAAACAAGCTGCAACCAGTACCAACCATTAAGCTTGGCCCTTTCTGTGTAGCTAAAGCCATGCCATAAATACGCAAAGATATTCACATCTCCTACACTGCTACTGATCTCAAGTCGTGTCTGGAGGCAACCCAAGTTTTCCAACGCACACTCCATTAATAGGCTGTATTTGTATCATTCCAAACATAAGAAGACATCCAACTTGGAAAAAAAAGAAACAAATTAAGAAAACAAAACTCAGGCTATGTTCAAGGTTCAGACCTTCCCTTTCTAACTGTAATAAAAATCATTAGTATTACTGATATTCTGTTGTCACATTCTCAGCTCAAATTCAGCCCACTGAAGGTGCTCCTGAAAAAGGAGCACGCTGATGAGAAGTTTAGCAGTTTTCTTCAGTTGTTCACGCTGAGTTAAATGCAAATTAATAGGACAAAAAGACAAAGCACATCTCTTTTTAAAGCAAGCACACAGGCAATTCCTACGTCCAATATAAAAGAACATTGCCCAGAGAAGAAAACAGAAAATATCATGAAAAAGAAATGGAAATAAAAATCCCTTTAGTTTTAATTGCATACGGCTGAGATTAACAGCAAAGTTGAGGAATATTTTGATGCCTGAAACGGCAGCTCCCCTTTCAAAGCTAACGGCTTTCAAAGGGCCTGCGGATGCGATGGCACGGCCGGGATTAGCAGTGCCTTACCAGGATCATGTGACCGGTGGAGATGTCCATGTTGGACTGGACGGGTTCCTCGCACCAGGACGACGTGCTGCTCCGGGCCGACGGGCTGGGAATGGGCCCATCGCTGAACTGTGACGAAACGCTGTTTATTCGAGAAGCGTGCAGGGGCTCCGGCCGGTCAGACGTCTTCACTGCCATACGCTGGCGACATAGCTCCTGGACAGAGAGAGGAGACATCTTGTAACTACAGCTAACAGCAACTGCAGCACAGAGGCTACGAAGACGTAAGCCTTGCAGTGTATTTCCAAGGCTGAGAATGCTTTCCCCATGGCTGCTGTGGTCTTTGGGCAGCTGTCTGCTCTGTTCTGCACATTTACTAGCAAAGCCCAAAGAATTCAAAAGCTTAATTACGATCGTACACATACAGTAAGACAGCGTTTTGGAGCTTCATTTCTAAAGCAGGTTTCTTTCCCCCTAGTATTGCTCCGCTTTCTGCAACCCCCCTTCTGAACTGTGCAACCCACTGAAGCTAATGGGGTTGAACAGGAGTAACTGAGAGCAGCGCCCGGCCCTGAACGCACAAACGCAGCAAGCTCAAGGCAGCTCAGCTGACGTGCTCATCCATAGCAATTCTGGGTGACAAATGCATCATTTCTCTTCATTACAACAGCAAAAACACAACACTTCCTCCCAAATGTGGGGCAGGCAGGATGAAGAATGACATTAGCAAAGAATAAAATCCCAAATCTGACACTGTCACTGTTTAAACAGCTTTGGCATGGAAGGAATATTCAAGCTATCACACACGCAAATGCAAGCCATGTTAACACTCCAAAATAGATCACTGTAAACATGTATTTTCAGTCACACTCATGCACAGAAGTCATGTAAAAATAAAAAATTCTGTTTATGTAAGAGAAAATTTGGCTAGTCGGAACAACTTCCCAGGGTAAAAAAAAATCTGATTCTAATGGGATCAATGGACCCACAGTTACAATGTTATTGTTATAATGCTTTTAGAATCACTTATGTGCAGTGAAATCTCAAAATATGTAATAAAATTATCATTTTTAATGTATGGTTATATTCCAAAAGAGAGATCTGGGTGCCTGTGTCGCACAGCAAGATGGTCTGGTCCACAGTGAGTGGACATATTGCACACGCAGTGCGGTTACACATTTGTCTCCGATCACTCATTTTACACAGATGAGCACCGAGAGCACAGTCTCTTGCCTCAGGCTAACGAAATAATAGTCTGAAGAATTCATACCATGGAAAAGCTGTGGCCTGTTTTCTTATTCACTGATAATATAGCTGCAACCTAAGTGCCATCTGTAGGATGGCTGGAAAAAATCCTACATGTAAGATAAAGTCTTATTTTTGTGGAGGAGGTCGAAACATTTAAGAATGAAGTTGTTTAGTGTGAAGAGGGGCCTTCATTCTCCTTGCAGTGGGTGCGAGTGCTCAGAGCAAAGTGCTGAAACCGTTTTAGTGAGCCCCTCCTGCCAGGGAGCAGCGCTCCCCAGGGCAGCTGCTACCTGCACCCGTCTGCTTCGTATACGTGACAAGTTGTTCCATGCTGTACAGGAAGGTTTTCCATGTTTGCAAGGAGCGTTTTTTGCACGCTTGTGCTAGCTTGCTTGCTCTTGCTGCTTACCTCAGTTATTCCTTACTGTTCTTCACAGGCCAAGTATTTTGGAAAAAAATAAATTAAAAAATACCCTGAGTCACATATATTTGTGTTAGGTCAACTAAAGTATCACTACAAAACATGGGGCTTTTTCATTCAGTACTGAAGAAAATCCACCAGTCCCATCAGGCAGGATCTGCCCAGACCACCCGGGCTCGCTGGGTAAGGATTAGAGATTTCCATTAACTAAACGGGATCAGGAAGGTGCAACCGTTACCAAATTGACACAGCATTTCTAGGCAAATCGTAACGACACAAGGAATGACGCAGCAGCCGCCCGGGTCTGGATTATTAGATCAAGCTCTGGCTGGAGAGGTTGCTCTGGGCATGAATTACTTGCTATGTTACTAACCAGTTTTAGTTTAAAACCGAATTTTATACGTTCCTCACCCTGAGGAAGGAAGGAGGCTTGGGGAACACAATGCACGTAAATAAGTGAAATCCCGGGAGTCGGAGCTCTGGCGACACTCCGGACATGCTCCCAAGGCTCTCCTGCTTCCAGCACGGAGCGAAGGCAAGCTCTGCCAAGCAGCGGCTGGGATGCAGACCCGCCTGCAATGCCCGAGTCGCCACACGTATGAATGAGGCCGGGAGCCGTCTTGCCGGCGCTCTGCAGCACGTGCGCCGTCACAAATATTTTCTAAGAATGAACTCAATTTATTACCGCGCTTCTATATTTAGCGGAGCGGCCGGGGCTGTTTCTCCCAGGCTGCGCCTTGGTAGCGTCTAGGCTGCGCTTGGGGACACTCGGGAGGCCATTCTTCATTTAAAAACATCATTTACACCTAAAAAAGCAATCATAATGCACCCGGTGAAATATGAAGAAATGATCGTCCTGACCCTTCAGGCTACGATCTAATGGATGGGTTGGACATAAACATTTATTTAAAAGGTAATTTGAAGTTTATGACATTATTTCCCATCACATGGGAATTGCTATCATACTGAGGCACTTATTCTGTTTTTTATTTCCCAACATTTATTATCAAACTTATGTGGTAGTCACATGCAGTATATAATGGAAAAGTAATATCGCTGTGTGACAAAAACTGCCATAACCAAGACAAATATTCTGTAAATAATGTCCAGTTAAATGAGTTCAAAGTACAGCACAATGATCATCTGTAGAGAGCTTTTTATTTGAGACATAATTGATAACCTTAAACAAACCATAAAGAATATTCTCAGAAAAAAAAAAAAAAGGGACCTCTTCCAACGCGGTTCAAAAGCCGCCCTAGTTCTTGGTTATCCTGATAAAGAAGCACGAAGCAGCAGCCATTTCCATAGGTGCAGCAGAGGGAATTGCAGATAACAGAGCCCACCTGGGGCTCAGGAAACTTGCCAGGCCTGGAGCCCAGCACGAGCTGATGCTGCAGGTTTTCACATGGGCGCTCTGAGCTTCAAGAGGTGAGTGGGGAACGCACTCTGCCCTTTCACAACCTCTAGCGAGGGCTCTCGCACACGGCCAGAGGAACCTGCAGGCGAGGAATCTCTCCTCGTTTAGCCAAATGCCCAGGCGTGTGCCGGATGCCAAGCCGTGCTGCCCTGCACACCTCCTCCCTCTCATTTCCCGTGGAACGAAGAGGCAGCAGCAGGGTCACTGCTGCCCAGCCCAACAAACTCCAACGTGCAGAACTTCCTCTCTCCCACCAGGACCAATCGCTAGAGCAGGAACCTGTCTCCTACACACACGCCGTGGTGAAGGCTGAGGTTGCAGGGGAGCACGACCCCTAAGCAAGGGGCACGCGGGAGGCTGCAACAGCAGCACCCACTCCTCATTGCACCCGCAGTCTCCGCACAGCAGAGCCTTGGGCTCTGCCAGCAAGGACACCGAAAGAGGAAAAGAAAGCAAAAGGAAGCACTCACATGGTATATTTGTTAAGAGAGAGCACACATGTTAGACAAAGAAAATCCTATTTATTAAAACTGGTAGATGAGCCCTTTCAACCTGAGCTGGCTAATATTCTATTAGAAACAAATCCCCTTCTGCTCGCTTGGTCTCAGAAACGGAGTATTCATTTTACATGTGAAAAAAATTAATTTTTTGCACAAATTTTGAATTAGAAATACTGAAAACTAATTCTAAAGGATTCCAGGCTGCAATACATAAGAAAATATTCCATAAAAACTGAGAGCAGATATAACCTTTTCAATAGCAGGTATGGAAAAAGAAAGGTCTTTAAAATGCTCTTTTTCTCCAATTTAAAACACTCAATTGAGTATTATCCACACTTTTCTTGAAATTAAGGAGGTGCCATCCACTGGGTGAGTTGAAGTCTGCACTTACAGCAGGGATATTACAATTTTTTTTTATGTATAACAAAAGTCACGACAGAGTGAGATTAAAAAGAATGAAAAAGGTAAGCTCTTTTCTTTACGCAAATGAATCTAGCACTACAAACATCATTATTCCTTAACTAAATTTGCTTAGCGTTACTACAGGGTGAAGTGAAAGTCATTTAGCAGCCTTTGGTTTGCTTCTCTACACATAATATGCTTGTAGATGCTGTAAATTTATCTTTAACTTATTTATAGTGTTTACAAGCTTTGAGGACAATTACATTTTTACTACCATTTATTTTTGAGTTATGAAAATATACTTTCCAGCTTTCATTTCATTTCAACATAGCTTTTAAAAGTCAAAGAGAAACAAGAACTATTTGCATGTTTGGAATATTTATACATATATTTTCTAACATCACTGGATAAAAAAAAAAATTGAAAAAAAAAGCTTATAAGCCATATTTTGAGAGAACAATCTCTGCCAGAGTGTCCAAAACAACAAATTAAGATGTAAAATGTATTTATTTGATTGTCAGTACAGATTTGCTCTCAATAGTTCAGCTTATTGACTGGATCCTCACATTGAACCACTACCTATATAGCTACCTATGGGTATAGCAACTACCTATGGCTGCTCAGCATAGGAGGTTTGCTTTGTTTTCTTTCCAGATGACTCAAATAGCAGCTCTGAGGCATTTTCCTAACAACCACCAATATTGATTACAGTCCACAAAATGAAAATTTTCAATTATTTTGGCATTCACAGTGTTTTCTGGTGGTGACTCATGCAATTCTGATCCCATTTTCTCCACACACAAAAAAAAAAAAAAAAAAAGCAGGGGTTATGGAGGAGGGGAAGGGCAGAGGAAAACTGGTTATCTTTAAATGGGAAATGATTTCTTCTGTTTATATTTCTTTCTTTCATTCCCTCTCATTTCAAGCGTTTGTAGCCTTATCCTTCAAAACAAACAAACAAATATATATCCATAATGGTACTGTATACATCAATACATGTCCAACAGACATGAAGAGTTCTTACTTTCACAGACTCACCAAAGCTGAGTTTGCTCTGCAGCCGAAGGGAATACTTTAATTCTTTCCCTGGCCTCTTACCAAAGAGGTTGGGCTTTTACATAGCTCAGATTCATGTAGGAGGCAGAGACCTGTCTCATGGCTCAGATGCAGCCACAGAAGATGTGGCAACATAGGCTAAATGGTACAGTATTTCCCTGGCATAAAGGTATTTTCTCCACTGTCAACAACGGGAAGGCACCGGCTCCTTTGGAGATGATACTGCTTCCAGAGGATCAGGGAAATCGAAGATCGTGCTTAGGTTATTGTACCCTTCTTTTACCTGTACAAAAACATAGATGGTCTAAATGGGACTGAGAAGAGTTTCTATCTTTGCTTCTACAGGAGTTTCTAGAACAGTTCTGTGAAATATCTGCCTGATCTAATAAGACTTCCTTAAAGCACATTTCAGGGGGAAATCACACTAAAGACGCTAGTGCTTTTTTATAAGGGTTTAAGTTGGTATTTTCCATGCACTGTGACGTGGTAGCCAGACTGGGGTGGTTCCTTTCAAGATTTAAAGATAGCACCTGGAAGCCTCCAAGGAAACCAGGGACCATCTCTTTCTACCAGGAAAGCCCATAAACCTCTGGAAAGTCACCTACGACCTCCTTGTACAAGAGCTCCCTGGATTTTCTTTAGGTATCCCTGAGCATCTCTGCTCTTTTGCACTCTGCAAAACCAGCCCTAACTCTCTACAACTATTTTCTATCTGCAAAACAAGACTCCCCTTCTCCATATTTTTTCCATCTTAACTAACTCAAATATCTGCTTGCAGCTGTGTCTTACAATCAATGTGAGCAGTAAACTCATTGCTGGCACAGTGAGAGTCACACAGCACAGTGTGGGTTAAACAGACAGTAGCAATGACAGAATTAACCTGAAAAGCCATGCAGAACCACGTGCAAATTTATGACGTATTTTGACTTTGTCTCACACGCCGAAAGCTCAACCAGCTTCCAGCAGATGCCAGTGCCACAATAACTGCCACAAATGCTTAGAGATAACTGCCACAAATGCTGCCTTTTCCACTCTCACTGCTTATAGCTGCCTGGGGCCCAAAGCAAGCGAAAAACACAGTCCCAAGGCAGCTGCAGTTTCTCAGGAAATATATACATAAAGGCTGTAGAGTCCATTGTTTTATTGCCCTGCAGGACTAAAAATGGGAGATCATTTCTGCTAGACATAAGAATTCCTCCTTCCCCAGCAGGACTCTGCATGTGCTTCTAGCTCTGGAAGAAACAAATTTACAGCACGATATATTGCACAACTTTATGTCTCACACTATTCTACCTTACCCCAAGGATTGCTATTTGTGTAACTGCATTCCTGGCAACTGAGGCACTAGAACCAGGGAGCAAAATAGGAGAAGTCCTAAAACCTTCTAAAAACTTCAAATAGTTCTTTGCACAGAAGGAGGCTATACACACACGTCATGTAGTGCTGCCGTAAGGAAGCAGGCACTGAGGATGGCGACAAGACTGGCTCTTTACAACGTTACTTATCTACATTACCTATCATTACTCTTGTGATTTGAGAATTGAAGTCGTTGCTGTCCTCCCCTTTCCTACTGACAATAAAAATGTAGTAACTCTTCTAGCTCTGATAGGCAGAACAAATGTATATTTTGTAAGCAGGGGGTACCAATGTCAAAAAAAAAAATAAGGCAGGAAGAGGCTGTGTTTTGGAGATGGCCGCATCACCAAACCCATTTGCCCTGCTCTGCCCCATTTGGCTGCAGGAGACAGCAAAGCAGCCACCCGAGAGACTGGATAAGCAGACTCGCACCAACAGAGCTGCATACTCCTCTCAGCCTGGAGGATTCACTAGGCATCTTCTGAAACTTCTTCATTATTAGCTATTTTATTGCATGGAATATTTTTTCCCTAGGACTTTTTGCTTCTTGTGATTCTTGCCATCTCTGTGAGTCTCAACTATATTCTGTAGAAACAGCATTTCGTGCTGCAGTTAGGTGTTATATGCGTTGCATTTTCTTTATTAGCCTTAAATTTTATCACGTTAGTATCACTTAATGTCTTTGCTAGGATGCTTTGCAAAAGCAAGAATAAAAGTTTTACCTTTTCTTCAGTATACTACTCATTATTTTATATACTTCTTATTATTCCACACCCCCATTTTTTTAGCCTTTTAAGAGACATAATCTCATTTTTCAGCTCTTGTCATGTGAGGGTTCCACATCCCTGATTGCTTTTGTCACCTCTTCCCGCACTCCCTCATTTTGCAGTATTGCTTTGGAGATGAGTGACCAGCGCTGCACTCAGAGAAGCCTGGGTCATTGATTGGTATTTAATTAACTTCTGAGGCTCTCAAACAAACAAACAAGATTATCAGCCCGCAGTGCCTGGAGAGCCACTGGAAAAACAAGTCCAAACACAGCATGGTTTATACGGGAGCTTTCCCTTCTGTGTATATTTTAATTTCACACTCAAAAGCCTTCCAGGGAGGTCAGCTAGGAACTGCAGCTGTTCTCTCCTGTGGGTGACAGCATAATGGTATTCACATGCTCACATTCCCCTTTTACGCCTTATATTGTTTCCCCTAAATGTAGTGGGAAACTCTGTGGCATAACCTCAGTATACAGCACGAATTTACATGTATTCCTACTCCCAAAGTTGTATCCAGCTGCATCATGTTTTCCTTCTCTCTCCTGTGTGGGCAGCAAAGCCGCTGTATCCTTGCAGCGTGACCAACTGCAGTGAAACTTCCTTCAGCAAATGACACCTTTTCACTGCAAATGAGGCATTCTCCTTTCACTGGAAGGAAGCATAAGCTCTAACAGACAAGCCAGAAAAAGGTAAAATACAAGTTTCTTTTCCCCATACTGTGAGGAAAGAAGGAGCATGCTCATTTTTTCCTTTTCATCTTTTCCTAGTCCTCCTATTCGTGGCTAGTGGAAAAGATCAGTGTATTCTGTGATGTGACTATTCTGCCTAATGCATTTTGGAGGCTTACTGAGCTGAGCAGTACTGGCAAATAGTTGGGGTTGGTACAATGGCTCTAACGCAGCTGCTTCAAGCCATGCACCTCTGCTGCCGTCAGAGAGCACGAGCAGTGAAGAGCCCTCCCTCCAGCTCGCATGAAACACATTAACCTCCCAATTAAATAGCATTTAAGGGAGCAAAAAAGAGTGAGTTTCAGCAGCCACGGTAAACATGTAAACACCAAAAAGTGAGTTTTATCGTGATAACAATGAGCTGCCTATGCTTTGGAGGATAAGGCAAGCCACTGAGGAGCTTGATGTGCCAGAATGCAGCTCTGGGAAGGAAAAGCAGTCGTGTGGAGAAAGAGAAAGTGAGAATGTTCATGGACATCCTTGCAGAAAGGAGGAAGGGAGCGAGGGAGGCCTCCTGTGCAGGGAACACACACAGCTAGCAGGGAAGGGCCCGCGGCTCTGCAGCCACATCCCTCGAGGTCCCAGCGCCCTGAGTGTCCCCCATGCTCCAGAGGCTCCTGCACAGCCTCTCCCGCATCTTTGGGAACAACTGGGGACATGTTGGGCAGCGAGGCCCTGTGGGTGCCTCCCTCTTCCCAGACTTCCTGCAAGGTGTCCGAAAGGAAGGGGAAGGAAGCACTGATGGCCTCCGGGGGATCCCTAGAAAAACCCAGCAGTGGTGAGAACAGGGGCTTGGACATTCGGGGTTTGAGGGAATGGACAGCAATGAGTCCTGCTCCCAAGCAGCAGGGCCCGCTCAAGCCCGTGGGTATCAGCTGTGGCAGAGCTCTACGTGCACCGAATTAACACGACCACACTACAAAAGAAAGGCAAAAACTCTTAAAAAAAAAAAAAAAAAAAAAAAGGTTTTTTTCTTCTAGGATGATATCCTGAAGGAATAATCTGAAGGGCTCAGAAAGCCAGATCAGAGTGGTAGCTGCTCAGTGTTCACAGAGCACACAATAAAAGAACGTGTCAAGTCTGAAACCCGGTAACACAGATGCTCCAGAGGGAAAAAAAAATCCTAAAATAGGAGAAAAAAAAAAGACAAAAATGCACAGGAAAGACAGGCCTGATTATCCTTGATATTACACCAGAATAAAAAATATCACCACTGAAGTAAGTACAGTTATTCCAAAAGGAAATCGGTTCTGTGATGCGGAATTATGCACCGAACGCTCTCCAGCCCGTTGGGCAAGCGGGGTGATCTCTGCTTTCTACACAACGTACAGGCACCGGGACACCACCGACTTTCTGGATAAATTTGGAGGATCATCTCCCTCCAGGAAGAGCTGGAAAGGGAGAAGATGTGAGTGGCTGCGAATGAAGAAGGGAAAGCAGCCGAATTCTTACCCCTAAAAGGGTCTCTACAGCTAAACTACGTACTAAGAAAAACACCTGGCAAATAAAGGTCTTTTACTTAGCCTGTGCTAAGTGCTAGACTGTGCTTAGAACCTTTCTGGGGAGAAGTGAGGTGGCTTGGGCCAAAACAGTGCCTGTCTCAACAGTTTAGTTTATTAGTCCAGGGGCAGCCCTAGTGCCTAGGGCATCCCCAGCACCTTCTCCAAGAAAGGCTTGTTTGGGTAAGGACTCTGGTTTCCCTAATAATTGAGTTGTACATTTCTGCTCCCACTGTTTCTTTTTCTTAGCATTTCCAGGTATCTGAAACATGTGAAATACACACTACAAGATGGTCTTGCCCTATTTTGTCTTTCTGTCCTTGTTTCACAGAACACCAAGCCCAATCATCCTATTCTCTACACCAAGACAAATAACCTCTCACATGGGGAGCTGAAGGTGCCAACACTGCCTTCAACCTGCATCTTGCACTAGCTGGATGCAGATAAGCAGGCAACTACTTGGAAAAGATGCATCGTTTCATTCAACCCCAAACTATGTCCTATTCAAACCTAAACCACGTCTTATTCAAACCTAAATCCACATGGCACCTTCTCATCTGAAAAGCGGCAGCAGATTCACATATACATTCATTTTCCTTCAATGCCTGCAAAGAACCTCTTCCTCCATCTGCCCTTTCCTCTGAAAAGGTTATTTTAATAAAAAGCGGCCAAGACAGCCTAGGAAACTTTCCCCTGGTCTGTGCAAGTCATTTCTCTAACATTTAGGAATTTGCAAAAGGATTTTTTTTTTTTTTTTAAAATAAGAGCTTGGAGGACAGAGCCTGGAAGCAGTGGCAGAGGGGACGGCTCTTCACTGTCTGTCAGGACAACTCAGACCCATATTTGCTCCAGTGCCCCCTAAATCTGTGTAAGAAAACGCTTCAACATAAGGCAAACTCCCTTCTGATCAGCTTTAACTTTTTTTCTCCCCTAGTATTTTTATACAAGATTTCTGATTTCCAGGTTGAATATCCATTTTGTAGACTGTAGAGACAATCTCATATGAAGATGACATAAAAATACTGCACACAATGTATTTGTGTGTTTCTAGGAATTTATATCAAAATATAATTCTAATTAAAACTAGAGAAAATTGTTTGCATAATACACAGTAACCAGATTTAAGTGGCCTTGAACGACTTTTCTAATACCTCCTGGTGTACTTTTCACTACAGTTAATTACAGTTTGTCCTGTAGCTCTACCTAGTCACATGAGATTATTTTTTCTTTTTTTAATGAGGATACAGAAAAAAAAGTATTAAAAATGCGTAATATTGTCTGTTTTCCTAGAAGGAAATGGGGGCCGGGGAAGAAGCAAGCCTTTAAAGAATCCAGCCTTAAGGCTGAATTTTCATCTACCCTAAACCCTCACTCACTGTACTGTTTACCAAAATGTTTACTAAGCATTTCTACATTGAACACTAAGCATATCCGTATCGATGAAAACATCCCTAGTGACATCCTTTTTTCTTTGCTTACGTGTAATGAGAGGCTGTGAAGATGAGCATGGAGGTGTGAGGTAGTATTTGAGGCTACTCATTTCCCCGGCTTTTCAGCTTAATTTGATTGCAGCCTCCTGTCAATGTGAAAGTTACCTCGTATTTGATGCACAAGAACAAGACTTTACTTTTTCTCTCCAGTTTCACTTAGAAAATGGAATTTTGTGTACTAATAAATTGATATATGCTATTTTTACAATGTTAAATCCAATAATGTAATGTTTGCTTACAAAAATCATAGCCTATAAAGTTTAAAAACATGAAATTGTATCAGATACAATGAACTACCGCTATTTAAATATACAGAAAAGACAGAATGGACAAGTAGGGAGCATGCTTCCAGGGTATTCTTGCAGCTAAAGCCTTTAAAAGTATTTGAAGCAAAAATTTTTATCCCAATTTTGTAAATACTATTTTCTTAAAATCCCTTTCCAGTGAAAAATAACAGCAGGATCAGATCTTTAAAACCCACAGGGAATTTTCCACTGCCTTTGAATACAAAGAGATCACATAATTGAGAAGACTAAGACTGACAAAGAAATGTATAATTTATATATAATATAATACAATACACATAATAATATATAATTTAGTGTATAATTTACACTTATAGGCCTGCCACATCAAGTTATTTGGGCAAGTTTTTAAAGCAGCTGCTGCAACGCAGCTGCACGGCTCATGCACCCTTGTGTGTCTTGGGGCTGGTGGAAAAAGGCTTCATCGTGGAGCCTCTCTTTGTTTCCCCACTTAAAGAAGTTAGAAAGTTGAAAAGACCATAGTTATATTAAAAAGCCAGTCTCCAATGTATTTAACTTCTGTGCGTAAACTCCAATGTTGGCTCATGTTTTGTGGATCATCAGGAGACTGTCTGAGATAAAGTTCTGTGACTCAAAATATAAAATACACCGATGATTTAACATCTCCCCACAAAACGCGGCATTCTCCACCCCAGGGTCAAAAGCCAGGGTTCAGCTGGACTCTCAAATACATCACCCTGAATCCAGCAGAGCATCCCTAAATAGCAGCAGTCACTAGCGCACTCATTACATTAATAAATTGCTCACTAATGGGAGCAGTGACAAGCAAGATGTGCACTTAGTGGCCCCGCTTGCAGCCTGCCCCCAGCGCCTGAATGGCCGGTTTTTCCCTGCGTTATGTTCAAAAGGCTTCAAAGTGCATGGAGAAAATCTGCTCGGCGTTGTGCAATAAATCAAAGAGCTGAAAATTCCTCGAACGCTTCTGCCCTAATCTCGGGGAGTTGCCGAATACTAAACGGGCTCTTCAAAGAGGATCAAAGCGAGGGCTGGGCGCGTGCGCATGTGTGCGCGGGCTGGCCAGGAAGAGCCGCGCGCTGCTCATCCGCGCGCGCCGACGTCGACTTATCTAATCATTACACGTGTGGTCTGAAAGCGCCGGAGGAGCGTTAAAAGGCCCACGGAAAGAGCCGGCATGCAGGCACGCGCGAGGGTTTACAAGATACCCTGCTCAGCCTGAAAAGCTCCTTCAGCGCAGCCTCATTAAAGCAGCCTGCAATTTCCAAGGGGTTTTTCTGTAAGACAGAGCTTTCACTGTGCACGGCCCCCTTGTTGTGTCTGACATTTAAAGCTGTTAGTCCTTAAACGTGGTGAGTCCATCGGTTCTCAGGGTGTCGCCTAAGGGTGCTCAGTGTCAGGGTTAGCAGCATCATGGCTTTGGCTCGAGTCAAGTCCCAGCACAAACGCTTTGCCCCTGGATGTCAAAGGAAAAGCCCAGTTATGTGGAAAAGGCTCGTCGGAGCTCCCAAGAAGGGGAAGTGGCAGCTGAAAACTCTGGGGAGCTTTCAGGGCTCAATGGGGCTCAGTAAAACACTTGGAGGTGCACGTCAGTCTCGCCTACATGCAGGCAAGAACACACTGACATTTGGGAAGGGTGCGAATGAAAGCGGCAGCTCGGACCTCGCTCTGAATCACCCTGGACCACCAGGCCCTTTCCTAGTGACTGACCTCCCCCTTCATGTTTAGAAAACTGAACGCGAATCGGCACCTCAGCTGTGAACAACAGCCTGTTATTTACTGGAGTCTCATGCTGGAAAATCTCAGCAGTGCCTGAGATTTCGCTTGGTTTTAAACACCCCGGAACAGGGAACTCTGCAGGGACCTGGGAAACAGGCTGGACTCAAGCACGGGGAGCGAGTCAGGCGCTGTGTTCAAAGCTCCCCGCGTCCTCCCTCCAGCATCAACACAGTTACTATTCCCTTATGAATCACCTAATCCCCTGGGAGGCAAGGCCAGGACAAAGGGGCGGCTGGAGCTCGCTCCGACACCTAACCGATGCTCTCCGAACCACACGTGCTGCAGCAGGGCAGCCGGCCACGAGGCTCAGCTCACGGCTCAGCGTGCGGTGGCCAGGAGAGCAGGGATCCATCCCGCTTCTCCGGGAATCCACGCGGCTGCTCCCACGCCGGGTCCGGCCCCGCGATTCGCTTTGATGCGGCACGGCCGAGCGGCACCGGCGCTGCCCGAGCGAGGGTCTGGCAGCACCGCGCCGAGACCGAAACCGACGGCAAAACCCCACTTGCTTCCAGAGGAGGAGAGCCAAACCCTTGGAAACCTCTGTACTTCAGGGAACACACATTTCCTCCACTCCTGACAAGGGTTTTCCTGAAAAGCCAACAGAAGCGCTCCAGAAGTCAGGCGGTTGGTTAACACCAGGCTCAGAAACCATCTACACCGACAGTCTCACGACCATAATGGTGAAGAGCATCCTGCAATGCCAGGGGTGTTTTAACCCTCCAAAATAACACTCTCGGGGAAGTCTTAAAAATACATACAAATCCGGGAAGAAGAAATGAAGCACACATTTCATTTAGTGTCTGGATTACGGATTCTTATTAAACAAACCAGAGCTCATTATAAAATCAATATCAACTTAACCACTGGGCTCCCCAGAGAAATGGCAAAAAAAGGTCACTCCAAGAAATTCAAACAATTTTCCTGCTGGAAGGGCACGATTTTAATTACAGATACTATTAATTAGAGCTGTCACTAGGAAGATTGTCCTGTTAATTATCACAAATTCGGTTTCAAGTGTAATTTGGGGACGTGGAGGGCTTTTTTTTTTCCCCTTTTAAATTAAAAATTCTTGTACCCATATTTAACAAAAAGATCACCTATCCCTCTCGTCGTTCAAATAAGCCAAAAGCAAGCTCCCTAACAAAATAAATAAATAAATATAGTAAAATAAATATATTGAAATAAATAAGCAAAAATATTTATGGTTGAGGTCTCCTCCTTGACCAACAAAATTAATTTAAGAAATTGCTGTTTTTTCACACTTCACCCTGGCAGACACGATGTTTTTCCACAGGTTGCATCCTTGCTCTCTTTCCTGTTTTAGCAGTCGTTAAATGTAAATATTTTAAATAAATTTGAAGATTTTTTTTTTCCCTCTCTGAAACGCTAAACCACTTTCCGACGGCACCGATTGCCACGGGAGGATCCGTATTTACCACCCTCCAGCGAGGAGCCCTCTGCACCTACTCTCGGGAGAGGCAGCTACTAAGCACACTGCGCGTTTAACTTTGAGGGGCTACAAAACCACCCAAACTCGGCTAGGAAACGCGACGCCAAAGCGAACCTCTCCCAGCTCCAGGACAAGGGAAGAACATCACGTCCGATCGGGAGCAATAACGAGACAAAACGAAACGCGGCCGCGGGAGCGGTTTTGAGCGGGGCCGCTCCCGCGCCGCGGCCGTTGGGGCCGGGCGACCGTTGGGGCCCAACCGGCGGCCGTTGGGGCCGGGTTCCCGACGGGCCCCCCGCGCGAGCAGAGCGTCCCCCGCCCCGCGGGCCTCGCACGGCGGTTCCGCGGGCGTGTGCGCTCCTTACCTGGTAGGCGGCGGTGNCCAGGACGGCGCCGATGCAGGCGAGCGAGAGGAGCGTGAGCAGCAGGAACGGGGCGGGCTCCGCGGGCCGCCCGCGCCGCGGCAGCGCGGACACGGCGCCGCCCTGCAGGGGGACACAGAGAGGCAGCGCTCGGTGAGGTGCCCGGAACGGCCCGCCAAGGGGAGCCCCCCCCCCACCGGCAGCCCCGACCCCGCGCGGGGGCGGGATGCGCGCAAGACCCGCGCCCACCCCCAGCCCCTTTGAAGCGCGGGGCCAGCGCTCAAACAACAATAAAAATTGATAAATAGTAATAAAAAACTCGGCGACGGTCCTTGTGCCTGCTGTAGAGAGAAAGGCAGATCATAATAATAATAAAAAAAAAGATAGTCCAAAACTCCTCCAGATTACTGGTTTTTGCAGGAATAGGAGAGAATCGGTCGAGTTGCATTTCTCATCTCCACGCGCTTAAAAAAAAAAAAAAAAAAAAAAAAAAAGTTGTACAATGATTTCCCCTCATTAGCTTCATTATAAGCGGTATTAGCAACAATTAAAAACGCAACGTGGAAATGAAAGGGCCGGGCGCGCAAATTGCGGCGCGACTCGCCTGGCCCGCGCGCTCCCCCCTCCCCGCCACAATTAGCGGGGAAATGAATGGGAAAGCGCGGCCCGGCCCCGTCCTGCTCGCTACACGACGAGAACAATTAGCGGACTCTTTTTCCAGCACCTAATTTCGCGCGGTAACAAAATGGATTTTTTCCCCCTGAATGCCTGGCCGGCCTATTCATTATCTCTCCTCTATTAGTAATTTTCTGCTCCGCATTCAGCTCGCCAGCTCTTAATTTCCTCCCGCCTCGCAGTGTACACAGCGGCTCTTGTGTCAGGCCCGGTCCATTTTTATCCCGTGATCATAAAGGCCACCGAAGCAATTAGCGCCGCTCTCCGCTGTCGAAGCTCGCCGTTAATTAGCCTCCTCGCGCGGCGGATCGCGGCGCTGCAAACGCCGCTGGCCCGGGCGGCGCCCGGCTCCGCACCCGCGCACCGCCCGCGCCGGCCCCTCCTCCGCGACCCGAGCGGCACCGGGAGGCCGGCGCTGCCCCCGGCCGCCCCGTTAGCAGCGCGGCGGAGGCGCCAGCTGCGGCTCCCGCCGCGGGACCTTCCTGCTCGGAGCGGGCGCCCCCGGCTCCCTCCTACCTGCTCCGGTGCCCGCAGCCAGGGGGGAAGGAGGGTGAGGCAGCGCTCGGGGGGCTCCTCGGCCTCCAGCCGCCCCCGCCTCGCACCGCGGAGCCGCCTCTTTAACCCGCGTCTGCTCCGCGCGCGAGCGGAGAGAGACGGAACCGGGGGNGTCTGCTCCGCGCGCGAGCGGAGAGAGACGGAACGGGGGGGGGGGGGGGGGGGGGCCTCCCTCCCAGCCTGCCCGCCCCCTCGCAGCCGGGAGCCCCGCGCTCCCCCCAGCCCAGCCCGACCCGGCCCTCGTTAGAGGCGCCCTGGCAGCCCCAGCTCCAAACAGAGCAAGAAACGCTTCAATATTTATGAATCTGACTTTTATTATTATTATTAATATTTGTTTTTTGGGGTCTCTTTTAAAGCCAGGTTCCTCTGCAACCCCCCTGCCCAGCTGCCAGAGCTGTTGCATAACAGGAAAAACAAATCACCCCTCCCCCTGCTAAGGCTTCCCAAATAACTAGACCACCTAAATTACACCTAATTAAATATTAAACTCGGCTACATGTAACTATGCATTTTTTAAACACCATATAACAGAATGTGGCAAAGTTCCCCTGGAAGATTTCCTCTCCGAAAAATCTCACGGCATCGCAGAGCGCCAGTGAAGGAGAAGCTGCTCCCTCGTGAAGAGGGGGCTTGGGCAGGGGCTGCGGGAGGCACCTCGAGCTCCCCAACCCTTCCTGCCTCTCTTGGCCAGGCCTGGCCTCCTCTTAGAGGCCAGGAGGCAACATCCTCCGCCTCAGGGTGGCATCGGGGCAACCGCAACACCTCCACAGAGCATCCTTCACCCGCGCGCCATGCGGTTCTTCCCTTCTAAGGCTCAGGGTGCAGTCACACGGGAGCTCTGCAGCTCGAGCACCTTGTCTGGGGGAGCCCAGAGCAGCAGTGTCCCCGCTCTGCTCCCAGCTCGCTTCCCAAAGCTCCGGGCCGCGTTCCTCCATCACAGCAGCCCAGGATGCGGCTCCGTGGGCTATGTTTCAAGCCCCTTCCAAGCAAACGGCGCTAAATATTTAATGCACTTTCATATTACTAAGTTCTTGGGGCCAGGTTGGATGTGCGGCTGGAACAGGGATGCAGATGCTCCCTTCTCAGCCACCTCAGCACCCAGACAATTCCCATCTCTGCTTGGGCGCCAGATCCCGTTCCTCACGGGCGCCCAACTCCAACCAGGGCCAATGTTTGGGTTCGCTTTTCCTCTAAGAAAGGGTGACCCAAAGCAGCAGGTCTACACCCTACAAAAAAGGCATTTCTGAATGAAGACCCCATTCATTGCATCTGAACCACCCGCCAGTTTGCAACGGGGAAACATTTGCAATCCTTTTTAAAACACCAGGCACTATCTTTGTTGCAGTTTTGCACACCTTGATTTTTACAATTCTATTGGACGAGTCTTGTTTCAGACCCTTATTAAAAATAAAACCCAGATTACTTAATAAACAAGAGTGATAAACTTCAGGATATGATTTGTTTCAAAATATTAAAACATTTTTAAAAAGCCCTGCAGAGGTGCTATTTTTAATTTGGAATTCACTATAGAATCTAATAAATGAGAGAACTGAGGCAGAAATAATCATGTATTAATTCTGTGCATTACAAAATCTTTTCAGAAGCTATTATCAGAGCAGGAGGCATTGTGGTGGGGATTTGGGGTGGGAGAAATCCTTTGTGCAACTGAAAGCTATTGTTCCTCTGTGCAGATGAAATTGTACTTGCAAATCTGCCTTTCAAGGAGGGAGGGGTGGGAGGGAAGTGCCCAGGCAGAAGAAAAGAATCCTACAAGAAAATGATTATTCTTAAAAATAAACTCCGCTACGAGTAAGTTTTAGTTGGGTTTTTTCCCCCCCCCTTTTTTTTAAAAAAAAAAAAAAAAGAGAGGCTCTTTGCTAATAGCCTCAGCCACTGACATTTAAACAAATCCGAAGCAATACACTTATTTTCTCAATTTGGAATTACAAAGAGATGTTTGGATGTATTTGTAAGATACATATATGGCTATATAGATACCTGTATACAAGTGTATGCATGCTCATTTAAATACATCCAAACTTAAATTCATATCTAGTAAGCGCCTCACAAAACCTTATTCGAGATACACGCAGACACACGTTGTTCAAGTTTTGATAGTTCAGTGCATAACCAGGCAGGTAGCACAAGCCCCGCTGCTCTGAAAACAAGCTACCACCACAAAAACCCTCAAATCAAACCAGGAACGCAAACGAAGGTAACCTCTCCCTCGCTCCCGCTTCGCTCCTCGACGCTCCCGCTCACCCGGCCCGGTGATTTTCCCGGGAAGCGCAGGCGGGATTCACGGCGCTTAGCACCGGCTCCCGCGCTGTGGAACCCGGGCTACTTGTTGGCGTTTTAAGGCAGTAGCTGTGGAGTTCCGGAGAGGCGCCCAGGGCACCGGGTGCCCAGGATGCCGGGCTCGCTTTGAGCCGGTGTCAGTTCGTCACCTGCAACGCGGTCAATTTAACGCTTCTCCCCGGCGGGATGGAATCGGCTGGGAAGGTACTTTCTGCTTCTTTTAGGGGATGGAGAGATTAGACAAAAAAGGAGAAAAAAAAAAAAAAATCGCCAAGCACAAAAGGCAGATGGATTTCTGGGAGCTGCAGCTTATTCAAATCACTGAGAAAGGTCACTGCGAGCCACACATCTATTCATCTGCGGGGGGACAATGATCTTTCCGCAACCTTCGACACCACAAAGCGCTCCGGAGCGTCTCTATACCTTTTAGCAGGATTAATACCATGAACAATGACCCAACACAACCAAGAACGCAGCGGGTTCAAAGATCCCTTGATCAATGGTAGGTATTTCCCTCTGGCTTCCTAAAAGGAAATCAGGAGTGAAGTTTCTGGTTAGGGTTAAAAGAAATTAGAGCCGTTATCCTGCGTCCCGCTACGCGGGGATGCCAAAACATCAAAATGTCCAAGTGCCCCGAAGAAGTTTGTGGTGTGGAAGGCACACGGTTGCAGAAGAGGAGATTGAGAGAGCTCCGAGATTTCATTTTCCTGAGGATCTGAGTGCTTTCTCCTTTTTTTAAGTCAGCATCTACTTAAAGAGCGCGGCACAAATCCCGGAGCATCCCTGTGTCCCTGCAGGGACCGCACGCAGCAGGGAAGCAGCCAGAGGTTCCCAGGGGTGGCTGTGCAGGAGGCCGGAGCGGGGCCACCCGCTTGGCGGCGGGGGGCACCGGGACACGGTGGGGCGGGCGCGTCCCCGGGCGCCCCTTCCTCCCCGCCCGGCCTCTCCCGGGAGCGCGCGGGACGGCGGCAGCACCGGAGGCGGCTCCATCCCTCACGCCGGAGCAGCCCGGGAGCAGGTGCGGGGCCCGGCGCACCCAGCCCGAGCCCAGGGGCGCCCGGCCCGGCTCCCGCAGGGCTCCTCGGGGCGCGACACGCGAGCGGCTCCAACGCGCGCGGCTAAGGGGCTCGAGGCGGCGCCTGGAAGCGGCTCCGCGCCGGCTAGGCGGGCAGGGCGAGCCCGGAGCCGCCGCGGCCGCAGCGCTCCCGCGCATCGCGGCTCCGAGGGGCAGCGCAGCGCGTTTCCCTCCCTCCTTCCCGCGGAGCCGCCGGTACCTGCGGCCGCGCTCCTCGCTGCGGGCCCCGGCGACCCTCATGCTCCTCGCGGCGGGGCCCGGCAACCCTCCCGGGCGCGCACAAAGGCGGCGGGGCCCCGCGGGGCGCGGCGCGGGCACGGGCGCTGCCTGCGCGCACCCGCCGCCGCCCTCCCTTATATGGGGGCGGCCGCCGCACATGGCCCGGGCCGCGGTTGCCATGGCGACGCCGCCCCCCGCACGCCGCCGGCGGCCGCGGGCGCGGGTGGGCGGCGCGCGCCGCGCTCCCTCGCCGCTCATTGGACGCGGGCGCTGTCACTCAGCGGCAGGGGGCGGGCGCCGCGGAGGGGCGGGATTTTTTGTTGTTGTTTTGGGTTGTTTTTGTTGTTCTTTCCACGCGTTTCCCGCCCCCCTCCTCCCGCCTTCTCCGCGCCCGCGCTCCGGGATGGGAGCGCGGGAGAATGACGGAGAAAACCCCCGAAAACGCCCCAAACCGCAGGCGGGCAGCGGGGAGACCCTGGGCGCATTTGCATGACAATACGGCGCGGGCGCCTGCAGGGCAATACTCCCGAAAACACTTCCCGTTTAAAGCGAAAATCAGGGAATCGCAGAGCACAGGGCCCGCCCCCGGCTCGAAAACACCCCCCGTAGCCTTGGGCCGTGTATTTCCCGCTCAAATATTTTAATTTCCCGGGCAAATAACGCATCTTCGCCAAATTCCCGGGTTTATCCCCCATTGCACTGCAACTGACTCACCCAACGCACCGTCAAAGAACAAAATGCTGCTTAAAATGCCCCTTTTTTTTAATTCAGTGAAGTTTCGAGGAGTTTGAGGTGAACTATAGCGATTTCCCACATCTTTGCATATTTCTAATTACTTTAGTGACTTGCTAACTAACAGGGTGGCAAAATCTGGTTGAGAGCTACGACGTCACACAGCCCAGATTGTGTCAGTTTAGTTACTGTGCTGGTCATGTAAAACACGGGATGTTTCGCCAGAAACATGAAACAAAACCATAATTTACTACCTTTCATGAATAAATCTTTTAAAATCTGTTTAAAGTCTTCCCAGTACTGTTATTTGTGAACTACGTTATTGATAAAATCCTGTTTTCCTCTGAATAACTTGCATTTAAGGACTCTAAATCTATTTTCTCATATGATTTGGTGTGTTTGTAAACAGGGCTGCAAAAACCTGACATCAGCAACACTTTGATATAGAAAGCCTTGAAACTTTCATGCAGTTTTCTTGGAAAACACATGAATTCAAAGGTAAAAATGAGTTTGAGGCCCTCTGTCTGTTTTTAGTATGTTTAGTTACTATTATTTTGAAAATTCATGTTAATATTCACCCAAATTCAAGAGTTGTCTTTGAATTATACGCAAACTAGAAACAGGCTATATGTTAAGGCTACAAGGTGAATGATTCTAAACCATAAATCTTTATAGAAAAGCAGCTCTTTGAGAAAGAGCAACAGTTGCTGGGACTTTCAAAAAAATCTCTTCTTAACTGATTATTAACTCCTCTCCAGCCTTTTTGTCTTGATTTCTAATGCTGCAAATCTTTCCACAATGTCCAAATCTATTACGTCAGATTTTTCATGTATTTTCCATCTGAGGGTCTTAACACAGAAGTTGATTCTTCTTCTTTCCTATGAACAAAAAGTCTTTTCCAGTTACTCACCATAGCTTCCTATGAGCACTTTCCCAAATTACCTGAACTTCAGGAATGCCTGTTTTAAGAGATTCCCTGCGGAATGAAAACACCATAGCTTTTTATAAATAAAAACAGCCCCCGGGACCATAATTTGAAGATGGATTTAGGAGTGTTTGCAGCCACTAAGCTCTCCTGAGTGCTCGGTCTTATCTTCTCCCGCTCATCTCGGAAGATCATTCCCAGACACTTTCTCCTTCCAAGCAAGTTCTAGGGCTCTTAGCTTTATTAAGAAAATGATTTCATTCTGGTGAAGATTTGAATCTAATTAATCTGTCTTGCATTTTTTAAATGATCAACTACATTCAAGCCGCATGCTCTTCTTCAGAGACAGCTTAGAAATATTAATTAAGTAAAGAGTGCATTTTCCATTTATTTTAATTACATTAATACAGCTTCAATAAATAAAATAGTTCTATGCTTCATCAAATCAAACAAACGTGAATGCACGTTTTTCTATCGATTAGTTCCCTGCTCAAAATGGCCCTTTTGACTGTTTATTTTTAAGCAGCAAAAAGACGCAGAAGTGTTTGGAGGTTCCCAAATCCAGCGGGCTGAGAACAGCCAGGTCTGTTACACCTGATGGTTGATACAGCCCTAAAAAGTGGCAGTCTGGTATCATCTTCCTTGCAATTAGCGTTATAAAGCTGGATCCACCTTTATTTTAAACAGAGTAAGTTTGGTTTATTCTATTTTTCCAAATTTATACCAAAAAATCCCCCCTATCAGATCTCCCTAATCCACTTGCACGTGAGGCTTACCAAGCTGCAGTCAGAATATTATAAAACAAGAAGACCAAATGTGGTTTTAATATCCAGCTGAATTAAAGATGGCATGTTTTAGATTCGCAGGTGATCCCCTTTCTTGAGATACACAACCCAGCAAGATGGAGCAGGTTCGTCCAAAAATGAAAGGCCCTTCTCTCTCGTTCAGGGAGGCCCCTACGCCTCAGGTGCTCAAGCAGCAGGAGCAGCTGAAGGAAAACAAAGTAGAGGGGAAAAATAGTGTCCAAATACCTGGGGATTCACAGCAGGTGTTTGGAAACATGTTGCCTTTACGTTTCAGTTTGAGTCATTTTGTAATTGGGGCCCCATCCTGCCCACCTCCATCTGAGAAATTCTTTACAAATCAATGGAGTTAATTGACTCACAACTGGAACACAATAGTAGATGTTTGAAGGGTCAGGCTTTAGGGTAACTAAATCAATATTTCATGAAAATGCTTGTAATATCGGGACCTTAATTGCATTATGATTAGGTTTGCATTCATGGAATATAGATAAAAATATTAATTTAAGTTTTAACATGAGAGACTAACTACAGTTATTATGAAAGCCTGATTAAGAAGCTTCTATAGAATGCTGCCTCAAAAGCTGTTTAATGATAAAACATTGTGAGAAATGCATGGTTTTACACTATGATCTTGTTATAACTAAATGTGACTATCGTGGAAATGCTGAACTTACTTTATGCATCAGTACTGTACATGCCAGGAATTTAGAGAACTTTATGTGTTGGTTTTCTCTCCTGTAATGAAAATGGATTCTTTTTATTAAGAGGTTATTTTACTATTGTGGTAAACCAGGTGTTTGTTTGTTTTTCTTCAAGCGGAAACCAACTACCCAGTTTACAAATGACAGAGTATTTTCAGCACAGTAGCCAGTGCTGCAAACACATATGAGATCAGAAATTAGGATTTGTTCTTCCTGTGTCTGACACAAACATTGCTCCTGCCCTCCTACCTTCTCATACCGACAGCCTCAGGACAAGCAAAGATTACGTTTGGAAATTGTGCTTTATTATATTGTTCTAATTTCACCTGCAGCCTATCTGAATTTGAGGTTAGAACATTTTTATTAGTTTTAAATTCTTTACATTATAAATTTAAAATAGCAAAATGCTTTTATCTGTGGTTTGAAGTTCTAAAGCAGTTCTAAAGCCCTTTCATGCTTCATGAGAACACAACTCTTGTTGAGCTGCTCTTTACGCTTCCCTTCCATTTTTGACAGTAGAGAAAGACCATCTTGGGGGAAAACACACCCTTTTACACAATATATTAAGGCAGCATTTTAATTGGTATATAAGGCAGGTCTAATCGTCACCAAGCAGAATTACAGGACACCCATTGATCAGCAAGGTCATACACCAGATGTATTGCACCTTGTTTAAGACTTCTAACTGGTGTTGCCATCGCTTCAGGGTCACTAATCAGGGTCTTCCTTTTATACTGTGACCCGTATTGGGCTTCAACCAGTAATTTGGCAAAAGCAAACTTGCCAGAGAGTAAATAAATCCATTTGATATGGATTTCACTATATCRATAGTGAATCTATATAGATGTATATCTAATAGAGAAGATTCCTCCTGCCTCTGCTCTCCCCTCCCACCAATACCTTATTTCAGAAAGCAATTTGCTCTTGTGTTTCTCCTCCTACTGAAATCAATGACAAAATGCCCCTTGGTTCCAACAGGAGCGGAAGCAGGCCCTTGGTTAGTAAAGCAAGCAAGATGCCTTGTGTCTCTGTGCCATCTTCAATGTAACTAGATTCCTTACAGTGAGGACACTTAACAAAAAGAGAAAGAAGACCCTGACACATGGAGGAAGGGAGACCGGGTAACTTCCAGAACGGCCCCTTTTCTTTTCTGAGTCACAAAGGCATCGAAGAATGGTGAAAAGTTTTGCTTTCTCTCGTTATAAAAAAGGATAGGCAAAATGAATGCATTGCTCGGTTATTTTTAAAATAAGCTCTTTGAATTTCTACCATTAGATTTCATATGGAGTCATAAATACTGCTTAATAACTACTCATTCTGGATTTTGCATTTTGCATGTAATGAGGCATGCTGATAGTCACACGCTGGAGTCTGTCAATGAATTTACAAAGCAAGTGCTGTAGATTGGAAACTTTTTACACCTGGAAGACTTAGAGTCTATAGAGTCTTGCTGCTCTATAGATACATGGATATGGATCCATATATCCATATATGGATACATGTATGTCAATAGGCGCTACATGATGATGTGGTCCCAAGGATTTCGATCACGCTCAGTCACTTGGTGCTTGACTGTCTCTGAGGTCTTTTTAATGGAAAGAGGGGAGCAGCAGAGAAACAGAGCTCTTGGAAAGGGCACAGAGAACAACGTCCATGTGCCTGTAGCTGGGCTCTTGGAGACTCCATTGGGAGACATGGAAGGGCAAAGAATGAAGGGATTGTGGCTTGATCCCTTCCGCATGCACTGACAAACTTCTAAAAATATCTATGGATTGCTTTTTTGTACAATACCTGCATGAATAGATAAGCCATATAAAATAATAATTCTAGAAATTAAAGACTCTGTATCACGTTGCTTTCTAAACTACTACAGTTTTTGAAGTAGTATCAGCTACAGTCTTTTGCTCCATGATAACCTGACAAGACTATGATAATTTTCTCATTTGTATACTCGCTGCCTACTGGTAGCCAGATGCTTGACTGAACTGCAGCTGACTTCAGTGGGAGCTCTGTGCACCAAGTGATGAATTTGCCTCAGGCCCTGAAAGAAGGGTTTGTTTTACCTGTTCTGTCCTTTCAATGACTCACTCTGTATGTGACACCTTTGTTCAAAGAGCCTTCAACAAATCCCAAAGATTTATCTTGAATTACTATCAAATTTTAAGTAGCTAATAATCCTAATAATGGGCCATACAACTCTTTCAGATGCAGATCTCTGGACTGTGTAGGGGTTCTTGCACAAACACCTCATACTTTGTATAGAATCTAATTTTCCAGAGTGAATTAGACATTAAGATACAGGTACTTCTACGTTTTGCACATTGTATTTCTAGGGGGAACTGAAAGGAATTAATAAAAATCAGTAATTAAGGGAAAATCTCCTCTGAAAGTCCTTCCAGCTGTCCTCTGGCTCTCTGGTCAGTGCTGCTGAAGGCATCGTGCTTCTCGTGGGCCTCATGAAGATGCCAGACCGAGACCTCCGGATGGTCACGAAGCACAAGAGTCAAGAGGTGCCGGGTGCTTGAAGGCCAGGAGAGAGGTGCCGCACTCCAAACTTGCTTTGTCTCTAGGATGACTTATGGGACAAAAGGGTACGAGGACCTGATTTCATGATAAAATGGCAACTATGTCTTAAAGTATTCCCCTGCTCAAAAACATAAATGTAACGGAAGAGTTTTAAAATTTATTTATGGCTACATGAATAATAGAAACATTTTGCTCTTCGGCTCTTTGAGCAAACGAAGAAGATCCCGTTGGGAGCAAAGACTCTAAGGTCTACCTGTTACAAAGCTATTATCTCCATTTCACTATTTCTAACAGTTTTGTTCCTTAAGTGTTGGGATCAGTAGGTTAAATATTTGATATCGGTCCATTTGGAATTGCTTTGCTGTGCCCATCAACAATGCTCCACGTGTTCTTGTGTCTTCCTCACTGCTTTCTTGCTTCCAAGAAGCCAAGGCAAAGCCCGTGAACCACCTAAGGCCTCTTAGGCCTCTGGTCCAGGGCTTAAGTGAGATGTAGCTCGTCCCTAGATCTCCAGCTTGTCCAAAGGGTTAAATAACAAACATTTGCCTTCGGTATTCACTACTCTACTGTACTCCACAAATGTTATCGCTTTAGAAAAATCACCACAGAAACAATATCAGAGAATTCCCTTAAAAATGGGAAGATTTCCCTCGTGTTTAAACACGGGCTGCCAGGCATTACTCACAAACTGTTAACAACTGCTACAAATCTAGTGAGTCATTAGTTTAAGAACATAAATACACTCCGCTTTAAAGATAGGGCCTCTATCACAACATGACCAACTTTTGATTTTATTTTGTCCTGGTTTAAAGCCTGCGCTAGCAAAACCACCATCCTCCCCTTATTCATATCCCTGACTGAGAAAGGAGGCAACAAAAGCCAAGAGCAGCGAAGGAAACAGGAGGTGAGAAATACCATTAAAAGTCTCAGAGTCAGAGGGACAGAATAACTTTGAACATATACAAAAGTATAGTAGTAGACGAGATGAATGAAAACAAAAATATCTGAGAGGAGACAGACTACACCGATTTTCTACAAAGAGAATTTTAATGTCATAACTGAAAATAAGATTTTTTTCTTAAAAAAATGAGAAATTTCCTACTTTAAGGTAATCTAAGCTGCAGTACTCATTTTCTATGATATACCACCTAGTTTCCATTTCTTTGTGCCAATATCTGCAGTATATTATTAATCACACATCCTTTTCTACTGCATCCTTCTTTGGGGGATCACTGACAACCTTGCAGAGATTTCAGTGGAGAACAAGGTCCATCTGAAAAACACTTTGATCATATGGAAGCAGAAGAAAATACGCTGGAGTCAAAGTGGAAAGTGCTCTACAAGTAATAATAATGCAAATTTATAGAGAATTCAGAACTGGTCACAAAGAGAGCTGATAAATAGTTTATTCATAAACTATTGCATATTTAGAGAAGATAATAATACAAAGGCATTGTGTCTTCCCTTTGCATTACTGTCTCTGCCGCAGATAAACAGCGGGGCTGAATGGAACCAGATTAATGATAATAAAGACAGTTTTCTCATTCTCTTTATAGTACAGCCACCCTGAAAATGAGGAAGAACAACAAGATTGAACTAATTTTTGTTCTGCAAGCTCTCACAGAAATGTCTTATTTCTTCTCCTTAATGCAAAGAGTGTTAGAAGTTTGTTTTTGCATTTTTTGGTGGTATAAGGCTGCCCATTGCTGATGAGTTCTATTTCATTCCTTTTTCTTCTTCCCCTCTTTTTCTCTTTCTTGTCACTTACTCAGAAACATTGAAGAACAGAGAGGAAAAAACTGCCAAGTAAAACAGTTTCACCCCTCACCTCCAGATCATTTTCTGCTGGGAATGTGAAGTTTGTTATAATCTATGCAAACCTGTCCCATATTAAAGAGAAAGCTCAGTAAAATAACATATTAAAAATTTTAGTCAGGCATTATCATGCTACTATGGTGTCAATATACCTTGGACTTTTTTCCAGTCAAATCTGAGTTTTCCTTTCCCACTTCTACTGAAAGACATGGAAAAAAGGGGAATAAACCCAAGTAATGAAGCTGAGCTTTGGTGAAGTCAAGCCTAGTAGGATAGCTGCATGCGGGGCTGAAGACACCCTCAGAAAACCATATTTCTGAAGCAGCACCACACTTTAAAGTTTTGCTTTTTGCTTTTGTATTTTGTGCCTTTCAGAAAGGTAAATGCCTGTAGAGCTTTTTTCCCTCCTAAAAGCAGGAATGGCAATCTATGCTATGGCTGTAACTGAGGTATTTTCTGATATACTGTCCTACTTTGATTTCTTACTATTTCTAAAAGGAAATAGCAGACTTTATAGCTATATATGCAAAAACATGCTGTTTTTCACAAGCACTTCACCTAAAAGATCTCACAAAGAGTCGTGTTCACAGCAGATAGCCCAAATCCTGCCCCAGCCCAGGGTTAGGGAAGATGCTCCACAGTCATCTAGCAAGAAGCACACTGTGCCTGCAAGGGGTGCAAGGTACCCCCCGAGGAAGGGTTTAGCTGGGAGCTGATTTTAAACAGCTAAACGGATCTTTGGCAATCACGTTAATATTTAGTGCCGCTTCATATACTGCTTTTTGAACAGGAACAAATACAAAATGCAAACAGGGAGCCAAATGAAGCCGCTTGGAGATGTGGCAGTTTACGCCAGGGGAGATCTGGCCTGGTCTATTGACGTGCATGAATCCACTTCCATACACCACAGCTAGAAATAAAATCACACTCCACCTCAAAGTTTTAAATTACTTAGGGCTTGGTTAACAGTACGTTAGAAAAGAATGAAATTTAAGGCACAGTCAATGGGTATATTTGTGTAGACGCCGGCTTATGTGCCTGCTGTATGCCTCAATGTGAGGGTTTCATGCAAAGCAAATTTCGCACCCAATTTTTACCCCTAGACATAATATAGACTAGCATAATAACTATCATTATGTGAAAATAAAGCAATTCCGAAATTGCAGGGTTTGGAAACATGACTATCGTATGTATGACAGCAAAAAATTATTTCTTTCTAGATCAGTTCATCTAACACACGGATGAGGTTTGGATCTTGGCCTGCTCCAGTTTGGTTTGCAGTGCTCAGCTGTACTGAAGTAACTGCAAGGCTGGGCTGGGCAGGTGCTGAGCACTTTGTTGTTGTTGTTCTTCATTAAAGGATGAGAAGAGCAGCAGGATCCTGATCCCTTTCAGCCTCTGAAGAAAGGCCCTTTGCTTGGGGCAGCAGCACCTTCAGAGTCAGCCGGAGATGCAACCCAAACTGTGGGAAAGAAGGAAGGCCAAGCGGGACCGTGGCTTTGGATTCAGACACTTCTCCCTTCATGCACCAAAACCCTTTACTGACTTTCGTGCCCGATTTTAGAGGCAGGAGCTGCTGGTGTTACGTATTTTTCCTTAGAGCATCCACTATCTGGCTGCTGAGAGCAGGGGCAGCATGTTCACCATCCACGCAACTGCCGGATCATTTGTCATTGAGGGAAACCGAGCACTCTTACGGATACATTAATTTAAAATATTAACATGAATCTATTTGCCAGCAAAACTAACTGGTTATGAAGAATGGCAGGGCAGGCTTTACTTAAGGGCACACCAGAGCCCACCTTAACGTTGCTCGTACTGAAATTCTGCTAGAAACTCTGCAGCCAAGAGATGCTTTAATACCTCTCCAGCGGCTTGCTGCTTTTCTGTATTAAAGAGGCTCTCAGTGGAGTGTCTTTTCCTTGTCGCAGATCACTTTTTGCCCCTTACAGTAGAAAATGTGTGCTCACACTAATTTCCTTATACCAGATTATTATTATTATTACCCTCAGTGATGACCAGATCTGAGCAACTTGTCCTGGCAGAAAGATTTATGCATCTCATTTCAATAAGAACAGGCCTCAGTTTGATTTTAAAGGAAAGGCAGTGTTTTTTTGCTTGTTAATTTGTGTGGTTGTTTTTTCTAAACAATACAAGTAAAAGACATTTACAGAGGCCTCTTGAAAAATAAAAGATGTAAGCATTTTATTTATTTCCTTACATTTGCCTAATAAAATGGTCAGCACAACAACAACAGCAGCAAAAAGATTTACTTTAAAGCCTAGAGGATTTCTAGCATAGTTGGCATTGTAGACTTTTAATGATAGGTGTAGGCTAGAGCTGCAAGCTGGGAGGATTTGGGCAGGTGGGTGGGCAAATCGTGGATGGTGTTGGCTGTTTGGGCTGCTAGGATGAGCACTGTTAAATGGACATAGTGGAACTGCATTCATTTACAAGGGTGTTGTAGACCCATGTCATTAAAATGAATAAGTTATATTCAAGTTTTTAGCCCAAAGTTGCTCTATATAAATTGCAAAACTTCCCCATCAGATCTTGCAACATCTGTTTCTCTACATAGCTGAAAACAAACAAGAGAATAAAATCATGTGTTCAGGTTTTGTTATACTACCACCACAGCCATCTTCAATCTGCCTTTCTGCAAAACCCCCTGATATGCTGTAGATATACACAAGTACCACATCCTTCCTGAATAAGATGCAACCCTCATTTGGGACCACCAAAAGGGCCATGCACTGGGACTGCATGGTTTTCTAGCTAACAGCAATGGTCATGAGGTCAGATCTGGGAGCCTAGTGGAAAACTTCTATACAATACTGCTTACAAGAAGGTGAAAATCAGGTCAGGGACTGAAAAACATACAATTATATTAAATGACATGATATTTCTACTTTGGCTTAAAAATAAGCAGGCCGGGTCCAATGCAGTAAATTTAAAAATCACAGCTGACAGACAGATGCTCAGACAGATTTCAAGTGCTATAAATTAAAAATAAACAAGGGTCACTTTGTGAAAAATGTCAAAATCAGAATAGTAAATAATAATCCATAAATAGTAAATAATGATCCATAAATAATCCATCTTTGTGGGAAAAAAATGTAATTGGACTTCAAAGGGGCTCACACTTCACCCATATCCTTACAGTGCCAACACTGCAATTTCATGATCTTCCAGGATCTTATAATATATAATGGAGACGAAAAGTCAGACAACCTATCTCACCTCCTCTATAAGACACAAAAAGAGCCTCTAGAGTTTAAAGAAGCTGCTGATCTAGAATAGGCAGTTTCATTATACAACAGGAAGAGAAACAGCCTCTTGTTTCAATGTAGTCTTGGGAAGAAAGAGAGGGAAAAAAAAGAGATAGATACAGGAATTATTTGGCAAACCCCAGCCCTGTGAACATCTGGACAATAGATTTGTTACCTGCAGGCTGGCCAGAGGAATGAACCACTTGCTACCTAGAAAAGCCTGGTATGTAATGAGGCTGTTACGTTCCAGGACTATGAATGAGCAAAGTAGAGGACACATGATTTATAATCACTAGCAAATTCAGGTAGGGACCGGGACTCCTAAGCCTTACTGCTAGCTCTTCGCTTCTCCTGGGCATGCAATTTAACCTCCCGTTGAAAGATTCTCCATAAGCACCAGAGGGATTCAGAAACACAAGTCTCATTAATTTTCATTAGACTCATGCAATCCAACCCCTTGGGTCCTTTGAAAATCTCCCTTCCTGTGTTTTTAGTTGACTTCCCTGTTAAATAGGGATAATAATTACAACTGATCAACCTATTTAAATATTGCAGTTATAATATCGTTATTATCTTCATAGATTATATTCAGTACTGAAATAAATGTGTCATTATAAATAATGCACAACTTTAACATCTGTTCTGGTTAGTAAATAATTCACAAGTCAATAATTAATTTTCTAGCTGTTCATCTATAATTCATAAATATTTGCCAAATATTCAGAATTTGAAAATTTTAATCTGAAGTATTACATGAACTTTTCCTTCTGATTATTACATATTCAATATTTGTATCATTTAGTTTGTCCCCTAATTGAAAGATTATTATTTTCTCTATCTTGACTGATTGAAATATTTCAAATGCTAGAAAAAAAGTCACAGTCACCTGGAATCTTCACTTAGCAAAACTTCTCCCTGCCTGCAAAACATTCTGAGTTCTTTTTCTAACATTTTCACAAGCAACATGGTCTGGTATAATCTGCGGAGCTGGTCTCAGTGCATTTATTCAGTGTAGATAGGCTTGGACTATTTGACTTTTTCCACCAACGTGTCCACCTCACAGTTGTTGTGTCAGTTCTCTGGTTTGTTTCCCTGTTTCAATTAACATTTGCAGGATTATTTGGAATTTCATGCCAGAACTTGAGGTGGAAATTTTTAGAAAATAGTGACAGCATTTATAGAAAAATACATCTCTAAAATATTGTTTCCATCATTCCCCAGAACCTTAAGTGCTTTCTATAACTCTGCCACGTTAGCAGATGTGACAAAGGCATCTTGGACACATTAGACTATGGTGGTCTTGACCAACACCCCTACACCCCCAAAACCCACTTCCTTAGTGACTGCAGCTTACTGAGCACAGCATACTTTGCTGAACATCGCCAACAACCACTACCAGGACTGCATAGTTACAATGGAGCAAAAAACCTTGCAAGATTTGGGTCCGCCAACCTGAGGCACCTTGCTTGGTTGGTTGGTTAAACTGGGTAGTTTCTCTAGGCTGTTGGGTCAGGCTCCTCCTGAGGCAATTTTGGCTGTGGGTCAAAGAGATTGGATTGCTGGAGATGCTCTTTCCTCAGTGACTCCATATGGGGCAGAACCCCTGTGCTCCTTGGGCGCTTCACAGAGAAACGAAGGCCTCAGGTGTTACTGGAGATGTCCCTATTGCTCCCAAAGTAAGACAAATAAATATTCACTCACTATTTGCCACCTCAGAGCAGATCTTTACCTTCACTAGATGTTCCTGCTGACCTCTCTGAAACACTCTAGAATCAAAATTGATCATGGTAGCCTGATTTTTCTTAGGATTCAAAATACCAAACTAATTTACATCTGGATTTGACTGGCTCTTTGAAGCAGCTTTCTACATGTGGACACGGCCAGGCTTGTGCTTGTGCAGGGGCATGTGTAAGGACGCAGGGGTTAAAAAGAGGCCTCAAAGATAGGCCCAAGGCATAGTTCTCCCTTTCCAGCTGTACTGACTGTAGCACTTTTTTCACTAATTAGGCTCAGTCATCACTAAGCAATATAATAATGTCCCGTTGAATGCAATGAGACTACTGCTGGGGCCAAAAATAAAACCCAAATTTAAAAGTAGTGAGTGATGAGATCGATGGTAACCAGAGCCAGAACCTTCATAGAGCAATTCAAATGCAGAGATGTCCTCTCCCATCCAGCATATTCAGACCTATTGTTCCACCAGAACCATTATACAGTTGTTATATAGTGAATATCCCTGAAACAGCAAAGCATCATTATAATGGATTTTTATTTAAGAGTTCATAGCATCCATAAGTCTTTTCATAGCAACACACAGCCAGCAAGCTTTGAAGAGTGAGATTTTGAGAGCAGAAAAGCAGCAGAAAGATAATTCAATAAGATGTTAGCCTCACAAACAGTATCAAAAGCCTGACTTTTACATAGATAGTGGCATTTGCTCTTCAAGCTGAGAAGACTTTTCTTGTTCATATTATTTTCATTAGGCAGCTATACTTGTTATGGATTTTTTTTTCCAGTCAGACGCAGACAAATGAGACAAGAAGCCAGATATTTAAAGCATTAATATAATGGCCTGATACATTGTAAATAAAGCTTTGTCAATTATTCATTGGCTTTAAGTGGCTCTTTTATTAAGCCACCATTTTTAGGTCATCCTTGCTGTTTAATCCAAAAGAGCTGTAACAGGTACTAGCACTTGAATAAAAGCATCACCTCCGGATGCAGGAAGCAGAGGGAAGGTGTGTTCACAGTGCTTCTCCGTGAGCGTCTTTCCAGGTTTTGAAAGCAGCTTGGTTCAAACAAGGACACAGCCGTCCTTGTTACTAATGCTGAAATCAATTCAACGGGCTTTGGAACAACCTCAGCACGGAACGCGCTGCCTCTACGCGGGCTGACACAGGCCCTGCTGCCAGGTACCTCTGCCCGCCAGCCCAGCCACTTGTGCGCTTGCTTACGAACAGACACACGCGGTTTCATCCTCTCCTCAGCCCGAGAGGACTCGTGGTGACCTATGTCACCGACAACAGAAATGAAACACTAGGGTGCTTGCCTGTGGCTTTGGTGGCATATGGCCAGACAAAGGTAGGAACACGAGTTCGCTGGCCCAGAGGGAGGCACAGCAAGAGGAGGTCCGACTCTGTGGTCTCCTGGTTTGGTTATTTCTAGGAGAAGGAGGGGACTTTGGTTCTGGTCCCATTTTGGGAGTTACTGGTGCACAGTGTGTTAAAAAAGTCGCTAATAAAAATACACAGACAATATCAGAAGGGGCAATTTTAGTGTATAACTACTGAAGCCTGCAATTAGACTGCTATAAGAGGCCCTTGCCCTTTCCCCTTCCCCTTCCCTTTCCCTGCCCTGCCCTATCTCTCCCTTAGGTTTGCATGCAGCTGTTACAAATCCCATTGTTTTTCCAGACTGGACCCTAATATTTTGGAGCTGCAACATTGAGCATAGCAAGACCTAAGTCCTCTCGAGGATCAGACGCTGAAGTTTTGCATGATTTATCTTGTACTCATTTAGAATATATTTTATATCCTCAAAAAATCCTGTTTAGCTGCTTCCTAACTTATGGACCTCAAAGGATCATGAATGGTCAAGTTTTCAGAGAAGACACCCCCTTCCATAGTCTTTTAAAGGGGTGCTCTTGGGTCTGTCTTAAACCACCTAGATCTAGGAGTGAAGAGAAGGTAGGTGGCCAAGTCGGCCAGGATTTACAAATCAGCAATGCATCTACATATTAGGTAAGTTGCTGATCCCACAGATTTTTAAAATAAAACAGACATTGATTGGCAAAAGGTCTCCCTGCTTCACTGAGGAGATCACCCTCAGGTGAAACAACTTTAATTGGGGCAGTTTGAAGGATGATATCCGAGTGCTCCGGTGAGTTCCAGCATGAACCAGGAGATACACTATGCTGGTGTAATTCTCAAAGCAGAGGAATTGAGCCGGGATGGCCATAACCCTCATGATCTATAGAATAAAGCAAGAGCACTGGCAAATGTCATTGTCTCCAGCTGCTGCTGTTCTATTTTTTCTTGAAAACTGGTTGATATAAAAGCTGGTAACAGAATAAGCTTCAGGGGTTTAATTCCCATTCAGATCTGATTTTCTGTATTTTCTGAGAGGTTTGTGCCTTAATCCTCTTTGGTCCTCTTAGGCCGGTCCCTGCTCAGCATACTAACCTTATGGAGGCTCTGCTATGGGCGTAAGCCCTCCCAGCCACTGGGAATGTCTCTGAGATGGCAGCACTCAAATGCTGTGCCCAGAAGCAAAAGGACCCAGGTGCTAAAGCACAATGATAGGTTTATGTCCTTCCATTGGATTAGCCTAAACTGACTTTCCTAAGGCAGAGTAACACACTGAATTTCAGTCTTGTGAGCACTCTGCTGGTACCCTTACCAAGGGCCTTCTTCCTTGTTCTTTGGGAACTCCCCACCAACACATGTAAGCTTGGTTAATAAACTACACTAGTTGTTGGTAGAACAGTGAGATTTTTAACTAATAATGAAAAAAAAAATTAAAATTTAAAATAATGAATTTAACTAATAATGAAAATAAAAATTATTTTCAAAACCTGTTTATCCCTCACATCCTTATTATTGTAACCACATTGGTGAGTTAAGACTGCAACAAGATACACCTCGTAAAATCCATGCTGCATCCAAAGAAGTAAAATAAATCACTGTAGCTCACCTACTCAAAGGCACAAAGTATGATGACTTGATATTTGAGAAGAATGGATGACAAATTTTGAAAATACACAAACACTGATAAAGATACCTCTTTCAGGCAAAAGTGCCTCAGAGAAGATGCAGACAGACTGATGACAGGGCAGAGTTAGCCCACCCTCTTCCTCCTCATTCAGAAATAATGCAGTATGGGAAAGGAGAGCAAGCCAATATCCCAATGTGTGCATTCACAGAGATGTATCAGGCTTGTCCAAGGGTTTGTGAGAATCAAGAAACACTTTACAGTGCGCCCTATTGGAAATATTTTCACAGGCAATGACAGGTCCCTTCGTAGCGTATTAGGTGGTAAGATTTCCTAATGAATTACTAGACTAGTGAAGCATGAGGAGACCTAGTAAGTCTTTGCTTCAACAGGACTAGCATTTTCATTTTTTAAAGCTATGACATTTGTCTTTGGATGATTTTCTTGGCAAAGATTGTAGTCCAGGGTCAGAAGGGGAGGAGAAAAACAGCGACTGTACTGTATTTCTATTACAAGTATCATATGGTGTCTTACGGTTCAAAGGACATAAACAGCTTTAAAGTTCAAAGCTAATTCAAATTGGATTTTGGAAACACAAAGTCTTAAAACATTTGCACCAAACTAAGGGATTACACTCTTATCCGCAGAAAAGCTTTTGAAAGAAATATGGTAGCACAGATTTTAAATAGGGTCTCCAAAACGCTCCTGCCTGTAGCTGTGTCATCTGCTTGGTTGCCTATTGTCAGAAGGTAAAATGTCTTACAGAGAGAAGGATTTGCATAAATTGCTATCACCTGTTGGACAGTCCAGGTTAATACAAACGAGACAAAAAAGGCACAAAGCCCTAGAGCCTAATCTTTCTTAACTGTTTCTGTACCAAAACAGATGAGCAAAATCTTACTTATGGTTATCTTCTTAACTTGCTGATCATTTTTAACCTAGGCCGAGTCTTGCTATCCCTTGTTATCATTGAAATCTCTATCTTCACTCATTGAAATCAGCCTTCAGAAGGTGGAGGAACTTCTTTGCAGAGCACATACTTTTAGTCTTATCCTCCTCCCATGGATTAGGAAAGAGGTCGTATAGTATTGTGTGGGAACAAGCTCTACTTTAAAAAAGAATATCCTTCAGGGGCTTGAGCAGAGCATGGGCAGCAACATGACAGCCAACTAGAAGTAATGCAAAACCAAAAAGTAAGCCATTTGTCTAAGCAAATACCTCAAGCTAATTGTACATTTGGTCAAGAAGAGTCAAAAGGACAACTTACTAGCAGTTTACCAATACCCAAAGGTTAGTTACAAAGATGACGAAGCCAAACTCTTTGAAATGGTGACAGATGATATGCTAAGGGGCAGTGACTGAAAACTGTGACTTAGAAGATGTGGATGGCCCAGACAGGCTGTGGATCTCCACAACCCTTGGTGATTTTTTTTTAAGTGAGAGGAGAGTATCAAGGCTGACTCAATACTGTGCTGGCAATAGCCTCCCTTTGAGCAGGAGGTTGGCCTAGATCTCCACATGTCTCTTCCAATCACCATTCCTGGGATTTCATTTAACACCAAGTATGGAAATAAACATAATTAATACAACTATTTACAAAAATGATAATAAAAAGTACAGCAATGGTGAAAGCAGTAATTCAGTTCAGAAGCATAAAGAATGCTTCTGACAACTTACTGGGGTACAAAAGTTTCTGCCAGTCATGTCAAACAAATTGAACTCGTAGTGTCCTTTCCTGTTTAGGCAATTTACATGAACCTGCTATGGATATTTATGGAGATTTTTTATTTACCTCACAAGAACAGATAACAAAATGATGTTCGATGCCTCCCACCTACAAGTTAGTCTCATTACAGCAACAGATTCCAGGCACTCTGCTGCCCAGGTACCCAAATATTTCAGCTTTCCCAGGCTCTCTTCAGTGCAGGAGAAGAAAGAGGAACTCAGATGAGGCCTTTCAAATATCCCTCAACTAACCAAAGCATGGCTTAGAAATCTCAAAGAAAAAGTCACCGCACATGTACCAGGCTACTGTAGTTTACATGCAGTAACAGGTATGTTAGAATATATATTAAAACACATTGAACTATGAATTACTATCATTTTGAAACTGTAAAATAGCTCATGAGAAAAGTGTCTGATGTACATTTGAGCTTTTGCCACTGGGCAGATCAACGATGCAGTTCTCATATTGCTGGTCAGCTTATCCCACCTGCAAACAACCCACTGTGCGTGTGATGCAACACACAATTTTCTAGGGAAATCTCCAACAGGTCTGTGGGCGGCTTATGCCCATCTCCGTGAAGGAGCCCAAGGATCAGCCCGGTTGTCCACGCAGTGCAAGGGAGCCTGCAGAAGGCTAATCCGCCCTCGGAAGTTGCTAAGTAACAGTACCCTGGGTGCAGGATCACTAATTACCAGACAGCTCATCTCAAAGCACTTTGACTTGTGTTTCCCTGGCTAAAAATCACCAGTTCTCGCTAGCCTGTCTGGGCAGCAGGAGCTGAGGAGGAGGAAGAAAGCACTGAGCTGATTTACATCAGCGGCGGCTCTGGCTTTCCCTCACAGTTTAGAAGTTTGAATTAACATCTCAGTAAAAACTCCCTAGTCATAAGAAAACTCATTGACTTCTGGACTGTTATATACTATTATGCCAGGTGTTATTCACGGCACAGGCAATACCACTATCTCTTCAGAGCGCTCCGGATTCATTAGAAGGAAGCCGGAGTAAATTTGATTTTGCCAAGCTATCATGCTAGTGCAGTGTTACACACAGAATGGAGGGCACTTATGTTTTGCATATCCTAGGTACATCATTTTTGTTTGCTGGAGGCTATTTTTTAGCTGCCAGGGTTTTTTTGCATTTTTTTTTTCTTTTTCAAGAAAAAATCAGTCAAGCTCTTTGCCTGCCAGCACATAGGTAAATAAATTTGTCCCTGCAAAAGGAATAAGGTCAAAAACATATCCAATATTTTCCTGTAAATACTCAAGATTAAAATAAGTGTATTTTTATTAGTGCTGTTAGAAATCTGTCAAAAATTTGTATGCTCTGACATTTGAACAAAAAATAATCTTTGTGCCTCTGAGATGTGTATTTTTGTCAGCAAATACTATAAATATGACTTTAGGAATTAAAGAAAATAATCTTCTAGCACACTGTTGCATAAATTAAGAACAAGACCAAAGCTAAAGGACCTACATTTGGCTTACAAATGCTATTCTAGTATTAGTGAGTAATGGTGCACAAAAGCTTATTTTGTGAACACATACCGGCTATTTAAAAAGCATTTAAAACCAATAGGAAAAATAAAACATAATGAGCATGCAATTCTTTGTTCTGAAAACCACATGTTTTTCTGAAACTGAAAAATCACAACAAAATCAAATTATGATTTCTTGTGTAACTTATATAAAACTTTACTCTCTTCTGTTCAAATGAATATATGGTTTAGCAATTTATGTGCCAAGTTTCAGCTGTCAGGGTTTAGAAACATCTGCGATTCACTGCAACAGCCTCCAAAGAAACGGCCCTGCTGCTGCATCAGGTGGGAAAGTGGACAGAGAAGTGGGACTTGGTGCGTGGAAATATCGAAGTAACAATCCAGGGCTTCAGTGCAAAGGGCTGATGCCTGCTTGGTGGCCCTTGCCTAACCTATGTCTTCTTGGTTTGCTGCACTCCTCACAGCAATATTGTCCCTTAAATGTACTGCAAAACAGCCCCTTCTGGAAAAGCCAGCACTTCTGGATCGGTGGCACAAGGCACCACAGCTGAGCTGGATTAGCACCCTAAGGAAGGGATTAATCAGATGCCTTGTCTCAGGCTTCTCTCTTCCTCTTTCAGCTTGAGACTAGCTACCCCATGGCCCCTTTTTTGCCCTCATGCCCCAAGGGCCCGGCACAACTGGTGGCAGCAGCCAGGTCCCCACCTGACAGGGAAGAGACCTCGGTGCAAAGGACCTTCTTCCCAAGCACAGCCGCGGGCTGTGGCCCCTCTGGCTAATCCCTCTGCGTGAGGATGTTTCACAGCTTCCAGCCTGGAAAACTTCTTGTCGGAGTGATTTTTCATTGCGACGTGTCCCTCTCGCCCAGGAGTTCTTCTCGGCGAGCCCCAGCCATCCTGGGTGTTTGTAAAGGAGAACACTGACAGCCCTCACTGTGCTCAGTCCTCACATTGATCTTTAAATTTTACTGTTCTTCGGACCATAAATAGCGCTTGCTCTGCCTCAGAACTAGAAACGTGCGTTTTTGCTTCACAGCACACTTGTGCTGCTTATCACACTCCCCCGAAGTACAGAAAGTAGCAAAATAAAAACAAAACGTAAGGAAGGAGACACTGAACGCTGCACTAACCGTAAAATCCCCCAAGGTGTGAGGTAATTGCAGCACGTAGCTGTCATGGTAACAGGCACTACTGCAATTAATAAAATTTAGTGTGTGCTATCTTCGGAGATGAAGAAGAGGGTAGGTGGGAATCTTCACGAGCCTGTTTGCTTAAAGCCGTTCCTGCCTTCCCACTTACCCTAGCTCAAAACTTGCCTGATGCGTCTCAGTCAGGCATCGTATTTTTTGTTTTCCTATGGCGATTTCAAATCTTTGTGCAATTTGGCATTTATTTATTAGCATTGGCACAATCCTTCATAAAATGAAGGAGGCTGCATTTCCCTACCTGAAGGAATACTGCTAAATGCTTACAATACTTGGAGAAAGGCGCCTTCTGATCCTGCACACGCCTCCTTGCCCTGATCAGCTCTACAGGCACTGCCTCGGCACAGCCTCTAACCAGTGCAAGGCTGCCCTGGAACCAAGGAAATCGATGAGGGTTGAAGTCGTGCACACCGAGGCATCGTGTTGATCTGCACCGCCATCCATTTAAACCATTCACGGAGGCTAAAAAGCAACCTAATTATTTTCTATTTGCAATTCTAGTGTAGGGCTGATACACAGAGCAATACCTAGTAGACAAGGAAATGTAAACCTGTCAGTTTACTGCTAAGTGACCCAGCTTATACAGATGTAATTAGAAAGTTATTAAATCAGAGTCCCTTTAGCCATGGCTTCAACCAAACAGCTCTGCTGCTAATACCATCCATTAAGTTGCATCCATTTATAACTTGAGCACTATCACTCTTTAATAGCATTACTCCTAACAACCAGCCAGTATGTGCTGCTCTGAACATTAATCCTCACCTTCGATTGACTTCTTATAAACACAATATCAATTAAAATTAAAAGACCCTTAGCTCTCTCCCTACAAGCTGTGATTAGGAAGCACGGCCTGGCTTCCAGGTCTGCAGGTGCTGGGGGGCTCACAAGCGCAGCTGGCTGCAGGGATGCCTTCCCCAGAGGCCATCGCATCTCCTCTCAAGGGCCTGTGGCCAACAGAAAGGGAAATTTAGCAGAAATTGGGCAGATAACTGTTACACCAAGGTGCATCCTGTTTTTCCTCATAGTGGACTTGTGCTCCACGTCTGGCCTTTCTGAGCCACACGAACAGCCCAAGGGACCCCAGAGAGAGTCTGATTCAAAGCACGAGTTAAGCATGGGGATTTGTGCCACGTACTAAATATTCAGGCTCTTCTACCTAGCCCTTGAGAAAGGTTGAATGCTGTTCCTAAGAAAGATGTTCTCATTATTCCAGAGATCCTTTATGGAGCCCTCAGGATGCATTTCTAAAATTCACACCTTTATACAGGTCCATACAAAATTTCATTAGACCCACAAAAAGATCTTCAAAGCAGGTTCAAATGGGATGCAAACGAAGGCCTTTGGCAAGTAGATGAATTCCCTCCTTTTTTTGAGTTGAACTTTTTCATCCATACTGACTGATCTCCTGTATTAGCATGAGGAAGAGCATAATTTCAGTTGCTTTTATGAAAATCAGATATTTTGCTAACTTGCTCCTCTATCTACAGGAATGTACATTTACTAGAGATTGAATCTAGAAGCCTCCAGGCTTCTGAGGTTGTACTGTACAGAATAGCTTAAGTTGATAATGGCACATCAGTATTTTTAGGAGGACTTCCATTTATTACATGGAAATGATCATAAAAGTTGAATGAGCTCTGGAAATAGCTTGTTCTTTTCTGAGACTACTGAAAACCTCATCTTTATTTTTAGATTAAAAGTCCACCCTAAGTTTAAACTGTATGTCTATAAGTGTACTTAGAACATACATGATTAGAAATGAGAAGTCTAGATTGCTCTAGATCAAGAGATTAAGACTTTTCCCCAAGAATGACAGATGCATAGAGCGTGGTTTCACACTGGAGACAAAACATTTCTGCACAGCAAAATGGCTCGCTTCTCAAATTCGGTTAGGTGCAATCATCCATCAGCCAGGTCTGCTGGATCTATCCTTAATTCCATATATATCAACAGATAGAAATAGAGAAATTCTCCATTCTCCATTCTTTTCTTTCAGCCTTTGCTCTTGGAGGAGGATTAGTATTAAACTCTAAGCTCAAAGCTTACATCAGCTATTCACGACTGTACCCACAGGTCCAATAGAGTGAAAGTCCTGATCTTCCCATATATCTGTGGAATTTCTTTTCCTTTGGTACCTACTGTAGAAACTGTAGGTTTCTGATCATATAGGTTTCTCTACAGATTTGATCTGAAGGCTTGCTCATTTAGACCTAGGCATCTTTTAAATGAGAGTATTCAGCTCCTCTGTCCCGAAAGTGTGAAATATTAAGGTGCAAGGACCATCTGTGTTTCTTAAAGCATTTCTAATAAAAGCCTGTAAGCTCCAACCGGGACGCTTCCTTGGCATTATGCAATGGAAGATCTTAGAAGTAACAAATCAAAGAAGTTAGACAGTGCTAAAATACCAAGAACAGCACCAGAATTGCAGCCCTCGACATGCACGGAAATACACGTGCACTTTCTGATCAGAAACATATATGCACGTACCGAGAAAATTAAGGTGGAAAGAATTGGCACAGAAAAAAATCAGAATACGGCAGGTTTTCTTGTAACACGCTGTCTTTAGCAGTGATGGGGAGCTGGTATTAAACCCAGAGGGGAGTGATCTTAATTGCCCTGTTCCTTAAAATACCAGTAAAACTACAGCATAGACAGCAGTACAGCATGACTTTAACCAAGCAGCCTAAAATTCTTGCATTGCTGGCTCCTCATTGCTTACCTTAGAGATGAGGCCTGTATCAGAAATGGAAATCCTTATAAAAGTATGTACGTATGTATGTATGTATTTAATTAATTATTTATTTATGTTAAATAGTGACTGTAGTGGGCACTGAAGACGCCAAGTGCCCTGCTAAATTAGACCTTTTATGCATCTTCTTTTCAGCAGTTAACTATATGTTAACAATGGGCCCTATCAGGAGAGAGCTCAGAGCCTGCACATTACCCATTATACCCGACACGAGCAGCTCTGACCTGGCGTGTCAGCTTGCTGTAAGTAACAGCCTCATGTACACACTGTAATATGGTCAGGCCATTACCAGTAGAAGTCAGTTACTTGGCCTCTGACATTTTTAGAAGTCATAAATATCCAGAAATAAGAAAGCTGGATCCTGTTTTCCTAGTTCTGGTCTTCCTAATGATGCCTTTTTTTTTTTTTTTTCCCCCCTAATTTGTTAACAATCCTGATCCCAGGAGCAGGCAGGTACATACAGTCACTGTGCAGATTTCCATTTGCCTAAAATAAATGTCTAACTTTCACTGAAGTTCTTCAGCTCCAGTTTTTCCCTCCAGTGTTTTGACACCTCACTTATACTCTCTCGTAAAATGAAAATTCTTAGATCATCTGGCACAAAACAGTCCAAGTATAACGTACTTTTTTATTACTTTGTGAACTTTAGGAAAACATAGTTTTACAGTGTCTTTTTGCTTTTATTTTGCAACATTTTTTGCTGCATTAAGAAAGAACAGAAGCTCTGATCTGCTGGACTAGCTTTGGCTTTATGCTATTAAAAGCAGCTTCTGGGAGGGGAGTAGTTCTCACACAGACACTGTAACTGGCACTGCTTTGTGCCAAATGATCTAAGAATTTTCATTTTTCAAGTTTACAAAGCAGAAATGTGAAGCATTTATTAAAAATCCCAACTCCCCCCTCTATTGGCCATGCTTTGACATATTCTGTTGTACTATAGCAATGCCTTCAGACACTGCTGCTGTTTTCCTAAGCAGTGTAGGTGTCCTATGCAATTGGACCACTGCACAGAACAATTTATGCAATTGGACCATCGCATAGAACAATTTAAATGCTTCCACTCACCCTTAAGACAGCATCTGTTAAAAGACTGGATCTGGACAATTCACTGTATTTAAGTTTAATACATTACAACCCTGTAAGTTACTTGGTTTAGATAAAATCTAACTATAGACAAGTCTCATGAACCATAGGTAAAAGATTCAGTTTTAGCAGTCTGGTCTCAGCACCAAAATTCACACCAGGGTATCTGAGAGCTCCAATTTAAAGAATACATGGGCACACGCAACTCATCCTACCTTGACATACAGGGCAATGACTAGTCAGAGTATTGTGCCTCTTTAGACACCTAACTACAAGCCCATCTGCCTAACTGAGCTTCCGTAGCCACAAATAGTGGCTTGTAGCTGGAAAACCCATCGGCAAAGCCTGGCAAAAGCACAGTCCAAAGGAGAAAACTGCCCTGCGGGTCAGTGGGGAATTGCCTGAGCTCTTCAGCTCACTGCAGCCCAGCAGCCCAGCGGTGTGTCCTGTCCTGCCTGGGGGAATCTGGACTCCTGCCATGTGCCATGCCGCTGCCTCGCCCCTTGGCCTGGTTCTTCCAGGCCTTCCCCGGGCTGTCGGCTTGGTCATCATCAAGATTATGGTCACCGACTTCTGCTTTGATTTATCTGAGTTCAACCAATGGGCATGACAACCCATGTCCTGATCATGACAAGCTGAATGAAAGACTACGTCTCATTGCATGTGCTTTTACCAAGTTCAAGGGCCTTGACCACTGTAAACATATAATAAAAACACCTTGCTGAGACTGCAAGGCCTATTCAGTACCATTTTTCTATTGAATGTAATGATAACTTTTGGTAATGGCACATCTGCTCTCTGCAGCTTCCAGGGAAATGTTCTAGGGAATTTGAAAGAAGAAATGTACCAAAAGTTATTAAACACAGTGATATTGTCTGTGGCTCAGGAAGTCCCTGAACTGCAAATCATCAAAAGCTCAGGAAAAGCATCAGCAAAGTGTCACTACCTGCTGACCCCAGACCATTTTACATTTGCTTTTTGCAGAAAGACTTACACGGTCCAATACAGATGTTCTTATGTTCCAAAGCCTTAAGGCAAAAACAACCACCAAAGTTATTAACCAACTGCATTTCTTGTGGAGAACCTGGAAAACTGGGGCTTCAGAAAACTGGATTGTGGGTCTTGGATCAGCTGCTTAGCAGAGCCACTGTTTCAGATGTCTCCGGGATGCCTGCATATTGAAGGGTGGGCTGATGGCACAAGGGACTTCTCCCACATTAACCACATCCCTGCACAGGCTGTGTTCTTCCTCCCCAAGAAGTTTTAGATACTGTTTCTTCAAAAGACCTGCCTCCCAGTGAGAAATACGATTGTGGTGGGGAGAGGGAAGGCATCCTGAGGAAGGGGGATGCTCCAGGGATGTAGCAACCAAGGGGAAAGAGGGGACCCAGGCACTGCAGAGCAGGAGGGAGAAAAGGGGACAGTCAGATTGCAACCATTCCACCTTTGGCAGCATAAGCATCTTTGGAATGGATTAGAGGAATGAAGAGCAAGATCAAGCTCAGGCATGTAGGAAAAGTTTTGAGGAGTTTTGAGGTATCCATAAGCTGAGATATCCTGGAAGACAGAACAGACATGGCCAGGAGCCCCTGGTCCATGCAGTAATGCTGCCACAGCGCAGGCAAACCTCCTGGCACGTGGCTGATATCACTGAGTTCTGCTGCAGGACGTGACTCACTGAAGCCTCAGGAACAGGGGGATGCAGAATTAGAGGACGTATTTTGGGGACTTGCTGAAAAATAACTTTTTTTTTTTTTCTTTCTGTTTGTAAGTCACATGTGCAATAAAGAGGTGGAACATGCACTGCTGGAGCGGCAGAGCCTGCTTCAGCATGGAGCAAAGAAGGACAACGAGAAGATGAGACCAGTCCGGACTCAAACTGCGGCCCGAAGCCCATTCCTTCTAAAGGCAGATGTGCTTCTTTCATGCCCTGAGCATGTCCACTCCTCACTCCTGCCCCAAAGTACCAGTTAGTCAATGGCCGAGTAGACGCAGGGAGCTGAATGGGAAGCACTGGCTGCAAGGGAGGCTGCATGACAGCCCAGACAGCCGACAAACACAGTGGCTGGCGGGGAGGACGCGAGCATCTGGCAGGTCCATTTGCAGCGATGTTCCACACTCTTTGTCCATGGTGCTCTCTTATCTCCCTCCTAGTTACTGCGCGCGGCAGCCTTGTGGACCCCTGGAAAGAGCCGGGATCCAATGCAATTAACGCAAACATAGGGAAACGTCTCCCCGTCACACAGCTCCATACATGGCACAGCTTGAACATGTTTATTCTGTGCAAAGCTTATGAAGAATTTGCATTAGAAAACAAAGACAAATGGAAATGTTGGCTTTAGCTGCTGCTTTTTAAGCAAATGTCACCCAAAGAGCTATTTACCTATTATGTAGATTCTGTTGTTGATAACGCTAGCTTCTCAATATGAATTTTTAAAATTTATTTTTAAGCAATATTAAGCAATGCAGCTTGCACCATGTAATTATATTAATAAAGAAATTTGTTTGATGTTAAATATTTATTCTTCTCTCACTGTAATCATGCTTTTGATGCTGCATACATTTACAATGAAAAATGCTTTTTCAAATGTCTTTAGCCTAGTTTTATGATTATTTGTTAATGACAAGTCATTAAAACCTCAAGGTTTTGAGTGAAGGGTTGGGCTGGAGTTTAGGGTGACTTTTTTTTTGAATGGTCTGTTTTGCTTTGGTTGACACAGTGAAAAGAAAAAAGTAATTTGGGTTTAGCATGTAGAATTTAACTAAGCTTTATTTATTTTATTGTCAGAAGTAATAATAGGGAGTAATTTAAGTACTTTGAAGATGTGCATTTAGTGGTCTTTGAAGCATAATCCCATTAAGATTAATAATGAATTACATCTGAGAAAGACTATGTCCCTTAATGCTAATGTCTTTTGCAAGGTGGATAAATCACTCAATTTAACAGCAAAGATGAATGTTCAGCGAAGCTGTAGTTGTACTGGCGTATTTGATACTGGGGGAGTTGTTTGGGAGGGGATTTTGTTTTTAAAGTTTTGTTTCTCTCCAGAAGACCCTCAGATTCATGAACATTCAGAACATCTGGGGAAATCAGAGACAAGCAGGAGCAGCTCCTCAGAAGGTCGCAGCTCCCCTCGCATGGCTGCCAACCTTGTTAGTGGCTCCAGCTTTGTCGGAGACCTTGGTCTTCCCAGCAGGTTTGTGCAGGGTGTTCATGGACAGCCTGAAGCACAAAGGCAGCTGAAGAGCTAAGTGATAGGAAGAACAGAAATGGCCAATTCCTAGTTCAGATAATAAAATATATTTTTGAGAAGCCTTCCATGAGGTCTTCCACAGGAACCAGTGTTCAGGATACCAACTTTGGCTCAAAAATCCTGTCCCCAGATGGGATGGATTCTGCTGCTTTTTGCTGGAATTGTAGCATTTTTGCAAACATGTGTCTGTGAAGGACAGAGGCTGTTCTAACATGGGAGGGATGTGCTCACCCAAAGCCTGAGGCAGAGCTGTGACGTGAGGGAGTCCTCATGGCCCACATGAGCGCGTGGAGAAGCAGCATTCCCTCTGAGCCTCCCTTCACTCCCGGGGTCGGAGCAGAAACACTGCGGGACATGGCTCCTTTCCTGCTGAGGGAGGAGTGGGACATCACTCACTCATTGTCTCTCATTAGGAACCTCATGAGGTTCAACAAGGACAAGTGCAGGGCAGGAATAAGCCCAGGCACCAGTACAGATTAGGGGCTGACCTGCTGGAAAGCAGCTCCGTGGAGAGGAATCTGGGAGTCCTGGTTGACACCAAGTTACCCGTGAGGCAGCAATGTGCCCTCGTGGCCGAGAAGGCCAATGGGATCCTGGCTGCATCAGGAGCAGCGTTGCCAGCAGGGCCAGGCAGGGGATCCTGCCCCTCTCCTCAGCTCTGGGGAGGCCGCACATGGAGTATTGGGGGCAGTTCTGGGCTCCCCAGGACAAGAGGGATGTGGAGCTTCTAGAGAGGGTTAAGCGACAAGTGACCAAGATGATTAAGGGACTGGAGCATCTACAGTATGAGGAGAGGTTAAACGAGCTGGGCCTGTATAGCTTAGAGAAGGATGAGAGTGGACCTAATCAACATGTGCAAATTCCTGAGGTATGATTGTAGGGAGGAGGGGGCTAAACTGTTTTCCATAGCGGCTGGTGATAGGACAAGGGGCAATGGGTTTAAGCTGAGGCATAGGAGGTTTCATCTCCAGGTGAGGAGGAACTTCTTTCCTGTGAGGGTGACAGAGCCCTGGAACAGGCTGCCCAGAGATGTTGTGGAGTCTCCTGCTCTGGAGATCTTCCAAACCCACCTGGATGCCACCCTGTGCCCCGTGCTCTGGGTGTCCCTGCTGGAGCAGAGGGGTTGGACTGGATGATCTCTAGAGGTCCCTTCCAGCCCTAAAGATTCTGTGATTCTGTGATCACTGACAGGACACAGGTGCAGCTCCCGCCAGCGGCCAGCTCTTAGGTGCACGTCAGTCCACCATGCCCTGATCCTGCTTAATTTAGGAGCTCTAAAGGCATCACATTATGCACTGGTACAACAGCAAAATCAGGGCTGTTTTGCCCAACACATCATGGTACATGTTGTTACTGATTATAATTGGTTCAAGCAGGCAACAAACCTCACAATATGTGCAGTCCTCAGAGTGCCTATTAAAAATGCATTTTTATGTTGTAATTGCTTACTAAGATGCATTGATTTCTCTCCCTCACATCTGAGAAGCAATTGCACAGACCTGTGTTCTGAAGAATGCACATAATACACTTGAAATGCACTTGAAAAACTAGGCATGGAGAATCAGTTTAAATTTCACTTAGTGTGAATTTGGGGAGAAAAAATTACCCTTCCACCTCCTCACAACTAATGCAGTAGGGTTTATTTTTGAATGAAGGCAACATGAGCTTAAATTAAATGTCAAATATAATTTAACATTAAGGCATGAAGTGGCTGAGTGTGTGCGTGGCAAAACTAGCAGCTCTTCTGAGTGGTTAATTGCTATCTACAAAATAATAACCTATAAAAAGATCTCTCATTTCAGTACTGAGTCTTAAATTTACTGCGCTGGAATAACTCTAACAAAGTGGAGCGGAGAAGCCTTTCTAGTCACCCATGCCACAGGAAGGCTCCGGTGCCAGATAACAACATGCACAGTGTGGCTGCCTACGTCTCAGGGAGACGTCTAGACTCCTTCTGTAATCTGCAGTGAGAAAGAGACACTTCTAGGCTGCCTTCTCCTAAACTAGAAAATAGGCCAGAAAAATCGCATGTGAAAAATGCCTATCCACCGTTTGCAGACAAAGCTGGGGGTGATTAATTCAGAGGCAGAAAGCTACAGTGATGTTTGTTTCTGTCCATAGGATCAGCTGAGCACTGCTGCAAGAATAGTCCCTTTTTCTTCCTCTGACACCCGATAGGTAATTACTCTTTGCACCCGAATGTACCTGTTGTGTGCACCATGCTGCCCACCTTGGAGGGCAGTGACATCCTTGCCAAAAGCAGCTCAAAAATCCATGATTTTAGCTCTTTGGCTTAACTTCTGGAATACGTAACAGCAATCAAAATCTCAGCTAAAGCTGAGAAAAACAGTTCCAGGGGACCTAATCCCAAATGCATTTGCTCACCTGCTTGATTTTATCCATACAAATAAACCCGCAGGGCAGTTCTAGACAATATTTAAGCAAGTTGTTGGTTATCGGTGGGTGAAGGTCTGTAATCTGTAGCACATGGGACCATCTAGAAACTTCCAATAAACTGGGGGAGTTCTCCTATAATGAAGGAGCCAATTTTGAATGCTTTCCCTTCAGTGCTTTTTAGTAGGAAAACTGCTAATAGCAACTTTGTTCTCTTAACAGAAACCTTTGAAAGACGCACCTTTTTTCACAGAGAATTAAGATATTAAAAGACAAACTTGGATGGAACTTTTGATATATGTTCTAATGGTATAAGGACCAGATATTACTTGCCTTAAGTTATGACTTAATTTTCTCATTTTGCAGTATTCCTAACTATATGACAGTATAAATAATATAGAAAATCCAGGCCCAAATGAATTAGGAGCAGCTAGACAAAATCCCAGTATGCATAAAGTTAATAGCAAAACTATCATGGACTTAAATTGATTCACAACTTCAGTCTTTCAACATTATAACAACTAAAAATCTAAGATGGTTTCCAGTATGTGAAATATCAATGCATCAGCATAATAGCTCTCTATGACTATTTCTGCTGGAAGGAGAAAGAGTTTTGAGATATGAGAGAACTAATGAAAACCAGAATCAGTTTTGTAAAGGTATCATCATTGGGGTCAATGAATATAAAAATAATAACCTAATTTTCATAATGGTTTTCTGATGGTTTCTTCAAGGTTATATTTCAGACACATAACACAATTGAGCAATTTCTATTTGGTGACAGCAACTTTCTGTGGTCATTTGGGCATATCCTCTGATACAGAAGTTTTGATATAAAAGTCACCATGGGGTCAAGGAAGGCAAATGATAGACTGAGTTTAATTAAGCTAAATCTGAAAAGTTATCTGAAAACAAAAAATACTTTAAATGGTATAAATTATTGTAAAAATCAGAGAAAAAGATTGGGTTAGGTTTCTCAGGTGATAGATATAATATGGAGGGAGGGTTATGGATGAAAGAAAGTCTGGGCAAACAGCCTGAAATAACAAGAGAAGCAAATAGCTACTCCTGCCCAAAGTCATCTATGCCACAGTAGCTGCATGTAAGCACTGAGAAGCTGCATTTTATTTTCAGATATAAAACCTTTAAATCGGAACAGGAACGAAGTCTCACTGAAGCTTCTGTAGTATTTGATCCTCCACGTCCCTGAGTGAGCGCCGAGAGTAGACGAGCAGCCATCAATGATGCTGGGGGACGAGGCCAGAGATGGCTCTAGCTACACGGTCACACCGCGCTGGGCTACTGCCCAGTGTATAAATCTGCACGGTAGCTTTACGCTGTGGCACGAGCCTCGGGCACGGTGCTGACATCCCAACCTGCCTGCCAGCTTGGCCACCGCCTGCCTTCCCTGGGGATCGCTGGCTGCCAAGAGGCACGGAGCCTGTCTGAGTGGATCCAAGCTCTTTTGCCTGCTGTTGAAGACAGGTTGCTGCCACACTGGCGACTGCATCTCAGCACCACGAGAACAGCCCTGAACTACATCAGTCACAGCAGCCAGAGCACAGGCCTTCGTTTGTCAAAGCAACAGTCGCTCTTTGTAGCTCAGGAGGTTGCAATGGCACTATGGAAAGTTCTTCACTTCTTTACATCCTCACTGCTTTTCCTGCACTGTAACTTCTGCTTTCCCTCTGCTGTCCTGGCCCATAAGGTGACATGAGGCAATCTGAGTTGTCACTAATGAAGTTTAAATTGCCACTTCAGAAGCTGCTGCATGGTTGCAGAACAGACCATCTACTTAGACCAAGATTACTGTGGAGGCTTTGACTACTGTGGTGGTGGGTGTCTGAGCAAGTTGCATATGGAGGATTATGTTATGCAAACATGCATTGCAGTGTATAAGGAAGTCAAAAAAATCTAGGGCTTAATTTAAACCAAAGAGCACACAAGGTAGAAAGAAATATCAACAATGAGGAAGCTCTACTTAGTGAACTGGAGTTCAAGGGAAAAGGAAAGCGATGACTGAGGCCAGACAGAAGCTGCTAGTCTACATCCTTCCTACTAGAAAAAGCCTGTGTGGTGTCTGTCAGAGAGGCAGTAACACCCTGCCATGGGCAAGTGTTTCTTAGTCTGGCATAAGGTCTGCTGGCACCAGTTCAGCTAGAAATAATAGTTATTTATCAGCAATTCTAAACTGCCACAGTGTGATTTACAGCAGATCACTGATTTGTGTTACTTGGTTGCTGCATTTTCTACAAAGCACAGAGAGCCCTTATGTCTGCTATTCAGCTACAGCCTTAACTTCTTAGGTTACTTTAGAGACCTAAGAAGATTTTTGCTAATATCTGGTACTCTACTTAGACGTTTTGTCAATATAACTCACTCATCACTACCTCTGCCTTCTGCATTCTGGAAGCCACAAAGAATGTTTTAAAAGGCAAAGCAATCACTTTGCCCACCAAGACAGGATCCTCGTCATCATATTAAAAATCTAATTGCAAGATTTTTTTTCTGCAATCTCCTATTCTTCTTATACAAACTAAACTTTATCTCAAATAGCTAAAAGCTTTATCTGACACTTCAAGATTTGCTGATTTATCAGAAAATATGGACTGTGACAGATTGGCTTTAGAAACTTTTTTGGAGGTGGCCTATATGTTACTGCTACTAGTTATTTTTCCCATCCTTTTGGGAACAGAACTGGCAAAACAAATTGTGGACCAGTATCTCAGGTAATTCCACCACCTTATATTGGAGACATACGAGTCTGCAATGCAGCTCGGGCAGAGCTGAAAGGAAAACCTCCAGCAAAAGCCTTAAAAACCAAAGATGGGAGAAGAGTTGTGTCTCCAAACCACCCGAGCTTTCTGATCCTCTTGCCCTCGCTCAGTAACTCAAGTCAGAGCCCTGCTTCCTTACAGTCATCCCGTCTCTGCTAGCTGCTAATGCAGCCCATACACTGTCTTGCATGGCATGATGAAAAAGAGAGATGATCCATAGCTTTGCTAAGCCTTTTGTATTTTTAAATTTTCTCAGTCAGTTCCCCAATATCTTTTCTGGTTTCTATCGTATTTCCAACATACAGAATGGAAATATAAAGTGCCAAACAGGTTCAGGTGTTTGTAAGAGAAAGCCAGAACCTCCTGTCCTCTCTCAATGATCTCTGACTTTCAGAATCTTGGCTGAACATTCATCAAATATTCCCTTTGTCTGTTGTCATCCCTCTTAAATACATAAAGAACTCATTCATGAATGTATAAACTTTTGTCAGTCTGTAAAGTAAATGGAGTTTTCTTTTCAAATGCTTTCTTTAAATCCGAATCACTCAGTGCGTGGCGCTCCGTACTGCTATCCTCCTTTCTTCAGAGCGCACCAGCTTTTGATCCTTTATTCCAGGCTTCTCTCCACCACGGCTTTCTCTGTCAATTTGGGAGCTAGGCCCTGTGTTAATGTTTAGATGGTGTATTTTAATGTTTTTACTTTCCAAGTTTTAAAAAATACGTCTTTTAAAATTAGGGTTAGTAAAGGCTAAATAAGCTCAAGACTAATGGAACTGAGATCTTTGCTCTTCCTTCTACTGCCTCCCAACTTTACGTGAAGGAATAGTCAGTTCCTGTGCATGGGCCAGAAACTGTTTGAGTTTTATCAAAGCCTTTGCTTATGTAGGGCCCAGACTTTGGTGCATCCTTCTTCAGAATAAGGGCTGAAGCTCAGCAAAGACTAACAACCTCAGTCCAGGAAGAAGCATCCAGTTCCTCTTCAGCAAAGAAATTAGGCTTCCCATTTCCCACTCTTTCTGCCCCCCACATTACATGCCGAGGGGGCTGGGATCTTGCTTTGATAAGCCATAAAGAAAAGCTCTGCAAAGAAACCACCACTTAGCATTCAGGAGAGGGCTCACCTGTTCCCAAACTGTTGGCCACTGTTTCGTGTAACACCATTTTGGTATTACATGGTTAAATGTTGGTTAAATTGTCCTTATTCATCTAGTTGGGGGGTGGTAACAAGGTGCCAGAGACTAAGCCAACTGTGAGACAGAACATAGGCAAATAGAGTGAAAAAAAGCAGAGAACTCTTTCTCTGGTAGAATTGCAACTTCTATTTATATACACATTTTATAAACTTTTACGTTTCACTCTTTTGTGGAGATAGAGAAGTCTCTGTAAAGAAGCGGTGGGGAATGTTGAGATAGAGTAATTGGAAATGGGTCCTTCTGCAGCTCCAATCCACTGCTGCCGTTGAGCAATAAAAAGAGAATTGCAACCATGAATCACAAGCACTACTGCTCTGTCTTAATACTGCCTTTCACCAGCTGAAGAGACAAATACTACTTAGACAAGGAGAAACCCTCATATATCTGATACACCTCCAAATGCTTTGTGACTAATCTTTTTTTTCTTAAAAACAAACAAAACAAACACTAGTTGAACAAAAACCGCCCTACATCCAACAATCTAGATTTCTAAAGGTTTGATGGAATGAGGCCATTTGTGAGCAACAGTACAACTTTACATAGAAAAAAAACCCCAAACACTTTACTAGAGCTATCAAAGGAGCTATTCTTTTAGTTAGTTTTGGAGTAAATAAAACAACACTTACTCCTTTAAGTGATTTGTTTGCATTAAATGATTCATTTGCATTTATTTGTCTAATCCAAGAGAGGTTATTGTAGTGCAGCACACTCACACATTCAGCCAGGCTATTCTTTGAAGCCAAGTGCTGCTCCTTCTAAAGTGGGAGCGCATTTCAGTGGGGTTGGAATCCACTACACAAGTTAAAGAGTTTGTTATTCTGTATTGTCTGTGTCACCCTTGCTTGTTGAAACAACAACAACCTTTCAGCAGTGGGAAGTGGGTGGCCCCGCGTGTAGGTCTGGGGCTGCCAGATGGGATGAGGGACTTACTGCCTGACATGCCCTGTAGGAATCACCGTGGGTTGCATCTGCAGAAGCCCTTGTGGCTGCTCCTCCTCTTGCTGCTAAGCACTTTTTGAACAGCTGTTGGGAGCCTCTTGAGGGTTATGGTCCTCCCACACCAAGCTGAAATGCGTCGAGAGGTTCAACCACAAAGTCAAGCACGCAAGTGCTCTTGCATCCAGCTTCTAGGTGGAAGCCTCAATGTTTGCATTTAGTTAGACTTCCCCTACATTTCTGTCTTGGCACTGGCCACTGAGCTGGTAGAAAATTGTAAAAAAAATTATAAGTGAACAAGTTTTTGAGCTTTTAGCATGTGGAACTGGTGCCCCATCACCAAGCCAGGAAGGAAACAGGAGCACGTGGCTGGTTCAGGACAGCAGATCGTTTTCATACCAGTTTAATTATATAGTTAAACCAATCCCTCAGTTTGACCATCAATAAACGGGAGTAAAGATCCATCTTTATGTGCAATGCTTTAGGAGCTGTGGTTGAAAAAGACACTTACGTAAGTGCTAATGCAATCTGAATAAACGGTGGCATTTAGGCAGGGGCAGATGGGGGTGGAGGGAGAGAACCATTACATAATGAAACCGGAGACTTAGCCAAAGATTTACATTCTGAGTGGGACATACTGGATGGCCCAGAAACCAGCAGTTAAACAAACATGGAATTTGTAAACCCATTCAGGATTTGTAAAAAGTATTGTTGTTTTATTACTGTTATTTATCTTGATCGCATTTGTTCTGCTTAGAAGAAATAAAACACAGGCACTTTTTGCTTTAATTGCTGGGCCTATTCTTTAGTAAACAATGAAAAGTGATTAGAGATGTTTTTTGGCATGCCCAGTCCAAAACCACCTAGTGAGAGTTCAAAGAACAAAGCAAACGCTTATTGGAAGAAATTACTCAGCTAACTAAACTTGTATATCTTTGAGTCAGACATTTTTTCAGCATCCTTACCCCATTTATCAATGCACAATTACTGTCACTATTGTGTTGTGTCATTAGGCGTAAGGTTACAAGTGCCAGTCGGAATAAAAAAATTGCAGTAATGTTGGCATAATTTTTCATTATCATCTTCATTAACCACAGCTAGTGGGAGTAAGAGTTTATCCTTGCTGTTGTCATCGTCATGACAACGCTTCCAAAGCTTGTCTGCCGAGGGTCCACCAGATACAAAAAACTGAATGTCCTCATTATTCCGCTTCTCACACTCTCACCCATGCCAAGGGTGATCCAAGATGCACAGGGCCCTTGATTTATCCCTTGTGATTTCTCTTGACAGCCTGGTATGGTGTCTCAGCTTAAGGCAATCGGTCTGATTTCACAGTTTAATTACTGCTAATCTGAAGGAGCGTGGCCAATGCTAATGAGCCAGCAGCAATCAAAGCAATAACAGCTAAACTCACCCCGTTTCATTCTTCTCTTTTAATACAGCAGCCCTGCCCTGAAAGCAGCAAGTCATTTCTCCATCTCGGCACAACTGCAGTGGCAGAATATGCAAAGTCTGATGTGCAATTTGTTGGCATTTGAAAAGCAGACTGTAAGATGGCTTTGTATTTTGCACTTAGCACCCTGTTTAATGCTAGATTTTCTCAGTGGATTTGATTCAAGAAGAGAAGTGATGGCTGGACAAGTCATGAGAGAAGACTCATGAGCAGATCACCAGCTTCACTGCAGGACATCCACGGCGACGCCCTGGGCCAGATTTGGGATGAAGGCCTCCTTACTTTCTGCAGCTCGTCATCTCTGCATTATGTGACAAACCAAAGCAGCTATCACAGCACGGCACAACAGAACCTGGACTACTTAGAAAGGGTTTTATTATAAAAGGAAACAATTATTAAAACTTGATATGCTGCAAAGTGACCGGTGCCCTGAGTTAACACTGCACAGTGGCAGTGACAAAATGTATAAAAATAGTGACATAAAAGTTGTTGGCAAGCTCAGAGCACCCCTGACCATCACCACCAGTGTCTTAAGCGAAGGGCTTTCTTTGGAGACCTTGCATGTTCTCTCTTTTCCTGAACTTCTCGGCTGTTGTTGAAATAGCTCAAGAAAAGCATAGAAAAAAAGAGATGCAGGGCTGATTCCTCTCATTCACCCCAGCACACACACCAGGAGTAACTGCTGGACAATAAGGAACCAGAGCGGCGTGCAGCTCGTACGAGAAGGGGAATCGAGCCCCGCGTGGCCTCCAGGGCTGCTGTGTGCCCATGGGCTCCAGGACCTGCAGATAAAATTTCCCCTGCCGTTTTTCCCTCAGGGCAGGACCTCCAGTTAAAATATTTACCCAGCTGCACTGTGACGACTCTGGTAAGATACTAATAACTAACCTTTTAATATTTCTCCAAGCAGGGACTGTGTTTTGGAAACAACAGGCCCACCATCAGTGCAGAGCTAAACTATTTCAGTCAAGCTTTGTGGAGCCACTTCCCATTTACTTCAGCAAGCTGTGAGTAGATTCGGGGCTCTTCTTTAGGAATTAGTAAAAAAAAAAAAAAAAAAACAGTTTAAGTGAAACTATGTATAATTTATGATATATAAATATAAGGTGAGGTAGTACTTTGCTTGTTAAACGACACCGGAGGGGGATTGATAGAGAAATCAGCCATCAATAAAAGCTTCTGTAGCACATTTTGAAGAACGTTAACTGGTTCTTTTGCCTGTCTCAAGTTTATCTGTCATTACCTCAAATTCGATGCAACTCAGTTAACTAGAGGGAAAATAGATTTAAGAACTTACTGGGCACTCAGGAATTCCTGACTAAAGTGGAAAATCTCTTCCTCTTTGCTGATAAAAGCATTTAATAAAATTGTAAATAGTAGAATGTACGATTTGCTTTTTATGGCAGTGTCATTAAGATGTACAATATAGCAAAACAATATCACTTAATAGAATTTAGTATATTGTAAATTATTGTCTCATCTGTTCATTAGGGAACTGCTCAGTCAATGGCTCTTTCACAGTCACAATATTGTGCTTGAAAATAGAAGAGCTCAGACTGTAATGCAACAGAGAGATCTGTTATTTTGCAAGTCCACAACTCACACACGCTCTTCTATACAGGAAAAATAATGCTCAAAATGCCCCAAACACAGCTACTTCCATAAGATATATTAGAGAGAGAGAGTGTCACAAGAGGTAAACATCACTTTAATGATATTTTATACTTCATCACAGCACTTGCAGAAGATGCCAATGGAGAATGCAAGTCATTTTAAAGAACTACTTCATTTACAGGGAAAGAGTTCGCTCCTAATTAAGTAGGAAAGCCTCTGGGGCTTTCTCCAGCCTTTGCAATAGTTATTTCCTTAGAGAACCCTTGATAAATCTGAGAGAGTCAGAGATTTCAGCGTGATTAAGGCCCTGTTGACATAAACATAAAACTGTCTTAGTCAAACTATGCCATAAACCTTACAAAAATTATATCCCTGTCCATAACAGCTCAGGTAAACTGAACTAGAAGTCTGCTGCTGATGACAGGAATGTAATGTAACTATGACGCACAAATGATCATATATAAAAGAAGAAAGAAGGATGAAAATATTGCTAGTCTCTGATAATGCACCAAATTTATCGGTCACATCGTCAGCCCTGTAAATAAAACTGCCATATTTGTGTGAAGATAAATTTACTGGTATGGTTCATTGGAATACTCTACAAACACTTCAGTACACCAGGCAGAAGAGAAGTAGGAACAGTGATCTAGGTCCTATTTACACTGAAATTACCACCAAAATAAATGTTTACAAAACTATAAGATGAGAATCACATGACTTGAATTCTGCTTAAACCCATTTATTAGCTCATCTGAGCTAAGCTACCTAGCATGGCAATGGCTTGTCCACAGAGATGTACCTCAACATAGAAGACAAGGAAATATAAACTCATTTACAGTTCCGACTTGGTTTCCCTTTCTACTGAATGCCCATTATAAGATCTGGACTGATAAGTCTTCAGTGAAGAGCAAGCAGTAGATACTTTGGCAGAACTGAGACCTTGAAAATTTGCATCAAGGAGACCAAGTTCCATAGGAAAGCAGCACTAGAGCAGGGAATTAATTTTATGTCACCCCTGTAACAAAGGGAACATAACTTTGATTGAAGAAGATTCTTAAAAGACAGTACAGACACATATCAGTTGCATGAAAGTAATGCAAATGAAACAAAGGACTGCTTGAAGTCTGAGCTGATTTTGTTTTGGATGTTGTCCATTTGCAGAAGCCAGCACGATGTATCACGCTGGCCCTCTCTCTCCCAAGTAGGAATTCCCCAGACAATAATCCACCAAGTAGCCAGACCCAGTTCTGTTGAGCCTGTGCTTTTTGCGTAGTTTGTACAGATTCAATTTATAAACTATAATAAAGCAACAGCTTTCTATTATTCTATGAGAATGTGGCTGCTGAGTTTTTCTTTGCGAGAAAGGATAAAAGTGGTCCGTCACTGCCATGGAAAGAAGGAACCTGAGAAATCACGCAGAGAAAACAGAAGAGAGGATGGCTGAAGCAAACACAATGTGAGAAAAACAAAATGAATAAAACTGGAGAGAGACCTTCAAACAGAAACTAACGTCAGAGGCAAAGGAAAATAAAAGAAAGCAAACTTGGTTTGTTTAGCAACCAAGACTAATTCCCCTTCCTGTTAGAATAGACTTCCATAGATCAAAGTATTTAAAGGGCTCTGAATTCCACTCGGGCAACCAGCGATATCCTGATTAGATTTGTATTTAAACAGAATTCTCATACATTTCAATTATTAGAATCATTGGAGCCAAGTGCTCTTTTGAGTTAGAGCTAAATTATCCCATCGCTAACAGAAAGTGAAAAGGCATACAATGCTGACACCAAACCTTGCTCCTAGGATCAGACACCTTTAGGAGTCAGGAGCCTAACTGGAAGCATTTGGCATGCGGGCAGTTTCACTGGCTGGTAGAAAACCCACTACAGCAAACAAAACCAAGTACATTCTTCACTTAATTGCCAAAGCATTCAACGTATAGTCTATGAGGCTTGTTGTCAAGATATGATTACTTCTGGGTGCCCCTCAAAAGGTACCGCGAAAGGGACTGACATGCAGTGTAACGGAATTATTTGTTTCTCTTATTTGATTTTTTAAATAATTTTGGAAAAAAAAAATGAGGTATACACCTGATATTTCCATTTAATAATTCCTCCAGACGTCAGGATGACTCTACTCACAGTCACAGTTTTCTCTTAGACAGAAAATAACGAGGAACTGCTCTATGAATTTACCAGTCAAGTTCTGGTCTCATTCCATGTAAACAAAATGTCTGGCTAACATGGCATTGGTCTGAAAAACTGACACAAAAACTTAAAAGTGGTATAAAAATGCTAATCTGACACATCTTCTGTCTATGAGAATTACCATTTTTTTCCTTTGAAGGTCCAACCAATTCTACCACCCTATACGCTCAAGAGACACAAATTTTTGACATTCATTTAGATATTTGTACCTCTTTAGATCCTCTCCTCTCTTGGGATCCTGCTGAAGCTGGTATAACTGCCTGCCAGCCTTTTCTATCTATCTCAACACGGAAAATTCTAGAGTCAGGGTCTGTCTTTGGTTTCCATCAACCATCAGGAAAAACAGCCAATTTCTTTCCATTGCTAGAGAAGCAGAGGGCCATATTCATCACCAACTGTGACAACAGCTCAAGGAGGACATGCAGAACCTCTGGAGAGTTGTAATTGCAGCACTGACAAGCTGAGAGACTTTTCTTTTGTGGAATATCCAAAGTCCTGCTGTGCAGCACTTCTCCCTTTTAACCTTTCTCTATGAAACAGCTGTGACCCTAGGAAGGTCTCCCATCTTTCTCCCATCCCTGCAGTAATATCGAGGTCCACCCTCTCCCACCCCATGGCTCACACTGAGGGAGATGTGTCACCAACTGCAGATGTTGGCCCCAGGTTTTCCCCAGTATTATTCCCATAATACTTCTATTTTCTACCAGTGCTGGTGAGTCCAGCAGTCAGCAGCCCCCAAACTCAGCAGAGAGCCACATTTAGCCAGCGAGCTATAGAGATGAGACAAAGCAGGAACCTATTGAGTGTTCAGAGAGCACCCAGCCCCCTGAGGCTCTGTTCTAAGCAGGTTCTTTAGGGCATTAATTAATTACAAACAAATCCTTCCCCAAAGGATACATATAAAAGGGCAAGGTGGGAAAAAAAAGTCAAAATTTCCCAATCTAAGTAGTTTAATCACTTCAGCTCAAATGATGGACTAAGTAAAGCCATTTTACCTGCCCCTAGTATTTAAGTGTCTCACATGACAGTAACTGAACCATCCTCTACCATAATCTCTGCACGACAGGAAGGAAAACAAACACCCACCTTCCATTTCAAGCTATTTTTAGTGGGATATATGAATCATCTTTGTCAACATGACCCAGAGGATGTGCAAGACCGAAGAAAAACTAACACAGGTTACTCTTTCCATCGCGTCATTAAGCATGTCTAGAATTTTTTTAAAACATATTCTGTCAATTATTTTTGTGCAAATGGTATTAAACTTCTTAATCATGTCTTCCAAATCAGAACAGACCTGATTTTTCTTGTGTGTTACTTTCAGGCAGGAAAAAGAAGAAATATTCACTAATAATCTTTAGGCTTCCTGTCTGGTATTGTCTTAGGATTCAGTAAATAAAAAGAAATATAACAGAGGTATCCTCTAAATAAGCTTTAGTGATAGCAGGGAATGATTTTTATGAAAGAACCCAAGTGAATAGATTGGTCAGCCTTTATTGTAAAGGCCTCTACTGGGAAAGAGAGGGGAGAAAAGGGGGAGGGATAACAGCCCATGTTTAGGCAAGGTTGCAAGAACTCAGGGTCGGAGTCACCCAGGGGTTTAGATGTGTAGCTCTTTCTGAGGATCCCAGTTCTCACAATCCCAAGGGCAGTTCATTGCTGAAATACCTCACGGGATGTGAATCTTTGTGCTCTTTCCCAGCAGCTAAAACCCTGAGAACCCAGGGCGGCAGCCAGCGCCGAGCGGCTTGTTGCATACGGGAGCACTATGCAGATCTATTAATATATCCACGTCCCAGGTAAAGTTCACCCTAGCAGAGAAAAGTCAACATCGTCACAACTGGACATCTGAGTTAACGCGTGGCTGATGAGTTACTCACCCGAGGCAATGCAAGGGAGGCGTTTTGCCTCCCTCGTGTTTTAGACCGTCTTCTGACTCAGGCTTGTCCCTCTTACCACTTTTATTTACCTCCTCATTATCTTTTCAACCATAAAGGTTTTTTTTTTTGTTTTAATTTAAATGGAAGCTCAGTGTACAACCAAATGCTCACTGTAGACAAAAAGCTCTGCAGTTTAGGAAGTTTCTGCTCTCTCTCGCTTTTAGTTACGGCCTCTGTGACTCTGTTGAGGCCACAGGTATGAGCACTTGTCACTCGCCCTAGGGCAAAGACAACTGGGTTACTGAAAAAGGTAAATCTTCCCTCAGAGATGACCGAATTAGAGCTGGCCTGTTTGGTTTTTTCTTACTTAAGCCAGTTAAAGGGCTTTCTAGCTCTTGCCTAGGGATAGGCCTATCCCTGCCTCAAGTTGTGTTCAGAAAAGCTTCCAACTAACCAAAAGAGTCCAAGGGGATGTGACAGCAAGAAAGCTAAACCAGGCATGCCTGGAAGCCAGCAAGATGGAGGAGAGGGATAAAATAAACTCAACCCATCTGAGTTTCTCAAGATTTACCATCAGCGCGCACTCCAAATTAGCAGGTGAGTGGAGGGAAGGCTACCAGAAAGATTCCCTCCTCCCTTCAGAAAACTGGAAAAGATGTTTAAAGAAAGAGTTTTCCAAGCTTAGTCCTCAGGGGAGCATTCTCAGAAGAGGAAGCTGGAAATGATCCTTTTACTAATCCATCCTCACTTCTCCCAAAGCCTGACACACCAGGTACGGAAAAGGGCTTTGGGACAACAGGCCCCACCAGGTGGTGCCAAAGGCCCCACATGCCCATCCTGGCAAGGGGCTCCACAGCAGCACCGGGGCAGGACAAGCGCCCTGGGCAGCGTCCTGGCCCTGTCCAGCTCCATCGCTCCCTGCCAAGGCTGGATCCTTGTGGTGCCGTCGTGGCCGTGGGCGCTGCAATGCCATTTTTGCCGTCTTAGATCTTGTCTGTGGCAACGTGCTGTCCCCTGCTAAGATTCACCAAGCCTTAGAGCTGCCTTGGTGGTATTTCCAGGAGATACGGACTCAGCGATAGCGTTTGACTCCGACCTGCCCAGAAGATAAAGCTGCAACAACTGCACAGAATGCAAGAGCAGCAGGTCAGCACTCAGAGCGCGAGCACGAGCAGTGGGAAATGCCTGGAAGGACTGCAGAGGCAGCAAAGTGTTTGTAAGACGATATTTCCCTAATGTAATTCTCTAACTTCTGTCAATCCAAAGCTTGGGGTTTTCCTGAACCAGTTGGATCCAGACCGCTGTATTTAATTAACTTTTTGTCTTTCTGCATCTTTCTGATTTAAATTGGTCTAATCATTTCTTAAACTCCTCAAAACCTCTGGTATCCAAAATATCCCATGAAAACGAAGTCCTCAATTCACTATCCATTATAAAAAACAGGGCCTTCTCACTGCCTGACATTTGCAGGGTGATCCCTCCTTCATGTTCTGTGATAAAAGGGGATGATCGTCTCCTCTTAGCAGCTTTTGTATCTTTTATGTCATCCGCCCTCCTCTACCGTTGTTGTTCACAGTACTATGTGACCTGGAGACTTTTTCACGTTCTTCCCCAGCCTGAAGAGATTGGGAATGTTCAGTGTCTCCTCGTAGAGAAACGGCGCCCTTTCCCTGGACCTGCTCTTAGCCGTCTCTGCCGCTCCTGTGTTTCCATCCCAGACGAGCAGCCAGAGTGGCACACGGCATCCCAGGCACACGGCGAATCGCAGCCCAGGGGGCATTTGCTCTTTTGTTCCGTTCCTTTCTTGATGATTCCTTTTAGCCCGATCACGCTGCATTTTACCAGCTGCTGGGCTGCGCGCCAGCATGACGTGAGATGACTTGACGTTTGCAGGGTTATTTTTCTAAACCCCAACTTCTTGCCAGGCAGCCAACCTGCAGGACAGTTCCCCGGGAAGAAGGGAACGGGCCCTGCCTGAGGAGCTGCCACTACCTGAGTGCAAACTGCCTTTGCAATGGATTCCACGTGGGAGCAAGGGTTGCTGTGCTGGAAAGGATCTCTCTGTGAGAAGGCAGGTCCCCACCGAGGCTCAGCGGCTGCACGAGACCCTGCAGTATCTCATGTAATTAGAAAACAGCTGTGAAGAAACAGTCAGTTGTTTTTCGGCAGTCACGGCCAATTTTGCACCAATAGAAACGACGAATCAAATCCTTGCAAGTTTGCAATATCTGCTGTGAATTTAATGGCAGAAGCCATGCTAATGATTTTAAATCTCATTTATGCCATTTTTGGCTGATGGAGTATTCCCATGTCCCTCGGAAGCCTCTGGAGAGAAGGAATTCCCACACACTTTGCCACAGCTTCTATTGGGAAGCGGAAATGGGAGCCAGCAGGTTGGATGCAGAAATCAGGGAGCAACCCTTCAGCCACCGACTGTATACAGCACATTTGTGTCTCCTTCCGAAGCAAAAACTGCCATGCATTACTCAACCTCACCAAATAAACACAAAACTGGATAGGAAGAATAGCACAAAATGCCCATTACTACTAGGCTCCATGTCCATGACTATCAACCCAATCCATTGCTATTTATTAAGAGCCATTCAGGTAGGAGAACCAGGGTTACTCCTTTAAGCATCCTTCATCCCAACAAACCCAGTTCTGCTAAAAATATCAAATACCAGCCTGTGAAAATGTGTACAGTTTCACAATTCTGAACAACTAAGATAATCTCTAGGGGCACATTTCCTTGCTGAGGCTTCTGAAAGATCTTCCAAAACTATTACATGCTTCAGCTGGGACTGGAAATGCTTCGTAGCAGATAGGTGCTAAAACTTCTGCATTTTTATCTTGCTTTTTTTGTTATCATGAAAAAGTGCCATACAGTTGGCAAGATGTTTACATAAGTGCAAACTTTGCAGTAAAGATACTAGAAACAAGATTTGGAGATGGTCCTTTGCCCTTCTAGTTCCAGACTAAAAATATCTCCACATCGGTCCGTATAGAAGGACATCTAGATATTCAATCTCTAGAATAGATATTCTTGGCTAGATATTCAATAATTTTAAGAGATACTAGCATGGGACAGAAATACCATCCAAGAATGGATTCATGTTTAATCTGGTAATCTGATCCCATATGGCCATTTAAAGAGTGGAAGGAATTAGTGCTTGCTGCTTAAAGAAATTACCCAGAAAATGAGTGCGGAGGACAGACCAAATAGTCTCTCATCAGCATTCCGCATGGAAAAGACAAACAATGCAGGAACAAGACAAGTTAAAAGGTGAGGCAGCAAAGAAAGCCTAAATTTGCTCCTGCATTACTGGGAAAGACATAAGAATCAGCCAATACAGGCAACTTCACAAAGTACAGCATAAAAATAAAGAATTAGAACACAGCACCTAGAAAGGTAGAAGGCAGTAGAAAAACTGAGTACAATAACCCAAGCTCCATCCCTAAATACCCAGTCACCTTCAAAGCTGTTCTAGGAAGGTGTTAAAAATGCAACAGAACGCATGGCTTGGGCCCATCTTTACTGCTGATCATCCTGATAAGGGAACCACAGGTCTCAGACACATGGCTGTGGTTGAAGCACATGGCCGGGGTCCTGCTACCTGGCTCTGCTTCTGGTCACAGTTGCAGGGATGCATTTCTGGGAGGAAAAACAGGCTAAAGCGGTTCTCTCTGTGCCTCATCTCTTACTTCTGCTGATCCATTCGCTGTGGGGCCCCGTGGTGAACTACATCAGAAACGCTTCTCACATAGACCTAAACCTGACAGGAAAAACACACTGAGCATATTTGTAATGCAGATAGTCACCCAGTTCATCTGCTGTCCTGCAAAAAGTGGCAGCGGCACAACAGAGGAGCCACCCCTGGAGCGAAACATTTGGAGATAAATGGAATAAACAGATGGAGATGAAAAGGAGGAGAATTGGAACTGCTTATGCTGGTTTTGATGCCAGGTGTGATGTCCACAGACCCAAAGCCTCCGAGCTCCCAGCTTCTGCTGTTTATGGCAGTGTGTTAGTATCTGTGCAAGCATAGAAATCATGGTCCTCTGTGATAAAAACAAAAAAAAAAGAAAAAGAAAAAACAACAACAAAAAAAACCCCAAAATCTATGACCAGAAAAAAAAAAAAAAAAAAAAGCTGGGAGATGAGACCATCCAAAGCATTGCAGACTCTGGATCTCTCACTAATTTCATTGGACTTCTGCTATGTCCTCTCCTAGCAATCGTTCCCTGGCCTGCCAGCTCTTCCACTCCTGCCTCACATTTGAAAACATCCTTTCAGGGCATCAGCCTCTGCCTTGGCCTGTCCCCAAAAGCCCTGCAAGTTATTACGAGGCCTCCTCTGTCCCTGAAATCATGGAAACTGAAGGGCATCAAAACTGTGGTCAGACGAGAGTCAGTGAAACCGAAGCAGAACTTCATCTGCTTCAGGTTGCAAATCAATCCAGTGATTCTTTTGGAGGACGGATCATATGGAACCTGACACAGACACATAGCACAAGATACAAAACAAAGAAAAGCTGCTCTCTCCATCCCCATCTTTCTAGGAAGGGAAGCATTTAGAACAAAGTGCCTGCTGTAAAATGAAATAAGATGTGACTGTTCCCATATGGAGATTACACAAAATACAGCCCTAAACAATTATTCTGTTGCTTACCTCTGGGGTAAGAATATAGGATTTATCTGTAAAAGCAGCTCAGACCGGGCAGTGCAGTGGCTAATGAAACCCATGCCAACGTGTGTCCAAATCCTTCCCTTTGTGTCACCAGTTCAGCACACCAATTTGCGGCAGAGCTGCGAAATGAAAAATCACAGCCCAGTGCACCGAGATAATGCAGACACTAAGGGAGCCGCCGCCGCCGCGCGCGGGCTCGCAGCCCCGCAGAGCTGCACGGCCTCGCCAAAGCAGCAGGGCCCGGATAAGGAGTCCAAATTAAAGGGGGAAAAACCTCTCAAGTGCCCTCCCCAAACCCAGCGAAACCCAGTGCTTTATTTTCCTGACTGTTGTCCTGTGATGCTGAACGAGCCCAGCCCGCGGGTCCTGCGCAAATATCCAATGACAAGATTAAAGCTATCGTCTTATGAGCTTAATGGATATACTCTTCACCCTTAATTCTCATTTACTACATGTCAAAATATATATATATATGTGTATATATATAAAATATGTTTTTCATTTGTTTAGGCAGCTGAGGCAGAGAGGCAAATATCCATTTTTCTACTAAAAACAAAATATAAAAAATTCTTGTGAAATTCCAAAAATTTAAATACATCTAAAAAAAAAAAAAAAAAGCTATCCAAACTGCTCTAATATCACAATAACTCACATTAGCCCTTCTTTTGCTTGCCCACCCAGCCTGGCCTGGCTTTGGTAGCCTGCAGCTGGCCTGGATGGCAGAGCAGCACAGAGCTCTCCGTGGTGTATTGATATGAACCACTGCTTTATCAGGCACTTATTAAATCTCTTTGATTAGTCAAAAAAAGCCAAAAAAGAAAAAAAAAAAAAGGAAAAAAAACCTTATGAAGACACAGCAGTATTTATTAGCCATAGGGGCACAGCATGTCAAGGAGACGTACATATGCAACCAAGCTGACAGGGCTGTTTTTCCTCAGCTAACCCTCCATAGAGTCTTCTGAGCTGCGAGCTGCAATCCTGCAGTCTGCTCTTGATGTCCCTTCTGCTTGTGCATGGCCACTTCCAGCAACTCTGCAATCCCCAGGCCCTTTCCATTATCCTGACGCCTACATGGCTAATATTACATGTGAGTAAAGGTGAGAAGGATTACAGTTTGCCAGGCTAGATGGAGGAAGGCTATAGGCCTTCCCCAAATAACAGCATCACCATCGTTATCACCAGCCCTTTCCAGGCTGTACTTCCTTTCCTACTTTCCCCTTTCCCTTTTTCTTCCTCCAGTGTGGTTAACCCTTTGCTGCTGGGCAGAATAGTATCAGATACGTAAACTAACATGACATAAAACCAGTTTCATTACACCCACTCTTTCTGCTTTGGTCATCTGGGATTTCCAGATGACCAAATCCTTTTACAAGGATTTCCTTGTAAAAGAAAAGCGAGGGAGATGTTCCTAAACCAGGAGTCTGTTTGCACAGTGCACTATGGGGTTGAGTAACCGTTAGCACATCCAACACTGTGGTTGCTCCCATCAGCTTTTGCAAAACTGTATTTATTGACAGGTCAGAGAGCAAAACCAGCAAATTCAATGAATGTAGAGCAGATGTAACAATGGTCCTTTATTAAACGCAGAAGCATCTTTCAGACTTGAACTGCAATTCAGATGAGGGTGTCAGTAAATGTTCCTTTCCATATCAGCATTTGGTTAAAACAAGGAAGGTGCCTTGCCTTTCTGATGGCTGTGGCAAGGCAGACTCTGAGCCAAGGGGTCAACCACTGCCCTAGTCTTTGCACAAGTTCCAATGACTTTCTCTTGGTAAACGTGATATATCATCCCCCTGCACCCCAGAAAGAAATCATGCTCAAAATCAAGAGGTTAAGCTCTGTTTTCTAGACAGGATAGCTTCTCCTTGTGTGTCTCCTTTACAAGAGTTCAGATTGTTACTTAGTATGAAAAGCACAGACTGGAAATGGGTAAGATGTGTGTCATGGAAAAGAGCTGGAATTAATGGATGGATCTCATCAATCTCAGCTTGTATTTGTGATAAAGACAGTGCAAAGTGAATATACACCTTAAATAAGAAAGGGAATGTCAAAATCATGACAGTTATAAATCCAAGGTCAACAGTTGCCTTGAAAGAGTTTTCTTAAGCAGCTGCGATAGATACCCCATTTGCTTAAAGTTTTACGTACGACAGCTTGACATTTTATTGCCATGGGTTTCATGGCATAAAAATTTCAAGGCTTTCAGCTAACAGCAAATGCATCTGAAGGAGACTGTAGAACCTTGAGCTCATTTATAGTAACTATGTTTGTTAGGCCATGGATGGGTTCCCAAGATGGACTGGAATGCTAAATCTTACCGACCAGCAGCGCTCACTGCTTTCCTTTTCCTCAACACAGCAGCTTAGTCTGAGCCAAAGCCCACAGAAATACTGATTATCACCGATGTGTTTCAGATAAAACCAAAGTGCCTTTTCACCCTGCAGGTGTGATACCAGAGCCTTCCACTCACTTGTGTGCTGTTGAAGTTCAGCAGCTTTCAAACTGACATACAGCAACTATTTAGCAATGTAGAGCAATTCTTTCTAAGAAAATGGGAAGGCTACATTAAACAGAATTTCCCGGTCGGTACAATTTAATCACTTCCATGGTTTAACAGCCTATGTTTTGCCTTAAATCGCTCTATACTCCCTCTGAGAACCTAACACTGTATGACCTACTTTTCTATTATTTCAAAGCACATCGCTGTAGCTTTACCAGCATTTGTTCTCTCGCTACTCTGTCAAGTCTATCCCCAAATCTCTCAGCTCCAGATAAGGTCTGAAGCCTTTGGGGAATGACACAGCAATTCAGGACAGGCGTCCCAGGAAGGACAGCTCTTCCAGCCTTGCATAGCAGTGTGCCTTGATTCTGCATCTCTGGCGTCCCCAACTACTTCTTCCTGTCTCCAAAGGGCAATTTGAGGCCTCCAAAGGGCCAACTCTTGCCAGTGAGTTCCTTCTGCACCTCATTATTTGCAGTAGTAGGTAGCCCAGCTCTGAATTTTCTCCTTCTATTCACTTTCTATTGCTATTTCTATTGTAAAAGCAAATGATTTGTCCTTTCTTTGCCTGTCCTTGGCTAAACCTATTCCTTTCAGCTCTTGTATGGTAGTTCATTCACAGCAAATCAGAGGAGAGCTAGACAGATATATGTTGAACAGACAGGCAGAAAGATGTGAGATTCTGTCCTATCGTCTTCATATCCTAATCAAGATGAGAAATTCATTTCCTCAACATCATTAGGAATCAGAGCAGGAAAACACAACTACAATAATATAGTGACGACCACAGCCTGCTGAGCTACCAAAACAGAAAATATACCCTCTCCCTACAGCACATATTGGCATCAGTTATAAAACAGCACATCCATGCATGGCCTTCTGTGATTCTGTGAAATGTGTCATGGTCTTATCCCTAGCCAGGGATGCTTCATTCTACATCTGGTCTGAAAGATAATTTCCATGAGTCATTCACCTCCTGCCACCAGGCTCTGCTTCAGTGTGGATTTCCCCTGAAGGAGTAAAACTTCTCATGGCATATGGTTGTTTTCCTGGATGTCTCTCAAGGGATCTGATCCTTCACTGCTCTTCCTGGACGTCTGCATGGGCCCAAGGGTAACAGTTCCTGGTGGGCACCCACTCCTGGTCACTCACAGTGAGCTCACAGGCTGAACACCTGATAACCTGCCCTCTCACCAGGAAACACGCTCTGACCTTTTCCCATCAGCCATAAAACCAAACCCAGCTGGTGGGAATCAACCTTAGTAGAGAGTATTTTAAAAGAAAGTGAAATTGAAACTTTCTTTTACAGCTGTCTAAATGCAGAGGGTCCTGCATGTTCTGAGTTTTGCTTCACATTTGCTGAAATCTTGGGACAAAAAAATTGCATCTTGGAACACTGTCCATTTTAACATCATTTACTTAACATTTTATTCTTTGGGAATATTTTAGAGTTCTGAAGAAAAATGTATTCTTCCCAGCTGGACAACTCTCTTGTGCAACTTTAATCCCCAGCAGCTATTAGGTGTCTCACAAGCTCTTGAAACCTGGAGGAGAGGAGGCTCCTCCTGCGCTCCAGGAAACGCTCGGTAAGCCACGGCAGGCACAGGCAGCAGGGGGAGCTCACACACAGGGTTATTTTGCTGCTCTGGCATATTTTTATTTTCATTCTTGCGCTTGGTAACAGCAGAACAGAGACCTTCCATAGCTGCACTCACCTCCAGAGCCTCCGTTTTCCTGAGAGTTTCCTTTTGAACTTTTGTACTTTTTTTTCATGATAATTTAGGTCTGTTTCTTGCACTGAGACAATCATCAGTAAATCTTAAAGCACTTTAGAAAGGAGATCAATATCATCATCATCTGAAATTAGTTTATCAAGAGATAACTGTTTATTGTACAAGGTTATTTGCTACATTAAAGCAGCGTGAGTGCAATGGCACTTGTCCTTGTGCCATGAGCTCGCCACTGTTATCTAAAGACTTTTTTTTTAAGCAAATCAGAGTTAAGAAAACTCTACTTGACAAAAAACAAAGCATTGAAGGAAATAAACCAGAAGGAAATCTGACTATTTTACCCAATTAAAAAAATCCAGCTTAGTGCTACCATATATTTTACAGAATTTCAAACATACAATTGCAGAAAGAGACAAACTCACCAAAAAACCTATACAGAAAACACTGAACCTTGAGCCCTAGCAAAATGCTCTGCTGCTTGGTGGCTTGTCGGGTTACACACCTGGCTCTCCCTACAAACGGCCTCACTGATGTTTTTGGGAACACTGGCCAACTTTACAGTAACACTGTGCTAAAATGCTACCCAGGAAATCGCTGTTTACCACGAGCCACGTTTCAGTGATGCCTCCTTGACAGGGTTTCAGTCTTGCCCTTGCAGTGTAAGGCAAAGCTCAGGCCAGCTGGTTGCAAGAAGAAGAGACGAAAGAAAAATGTCAGGAACAAGTAACTTTAGCCAAGCCCTTCTCCGCAGTACATTTATTTTATGGACACTTTTAGTAGGAGACAGGGCTAAGTTGAATTTTGCATGTTATTGCAATAAATGCATGAGAAGAACATTAGTCAGAGCAAGATACAGAAACTAGGAATGGTTTGCCAGAAACTAGCTAGTCTGTGCTGCCAAAAGAAAAATGGGTAACGGTGGACAAATGTGTGTCATGAAATAAAATACAAGGTATTTGTATTTCAAATAGAAATAAAACATGCAGGTCTTCAAAATTTGGCTCTTTGCACCATCCAGGCATTGGTCCCGAGACAAAAAGCACATAGAGATGGAGAAAGTTCAGTAACCTTTTCAATATTCTTCATTAGACTCCACCATCCACAGCCCCTAGGGCGAACTGCATCATCAAATCAATTGCACCAAAGCTTCCTCTGATTTATGAAGGGCCTCACCATGGAGTTTTCATATACTAGTTATTTAAGTACTGAAAAGTCTTACCTATAGATCCTCAAGTAATTACACAAAGCGAGATCACGCAGAGCAGATTTTCAGCCAAGGGAGGCCACTAAAGGAACAAAAGTCTTTTACGGCTGAAATCAGGCAGGTATTGCAGGTCTGAGTTATTATAGGGTTGCATTAAGAACTGAGGCAGGAGACTAGTGCAAAATGAGAGCAAAGGAACTTTCCCAGGGACAGAGCCAGGGAGATCTAAAAGCCATTTCCAGACCCATCAGCATGATGAAAGCCTGGTGCAAGTTTTCCCTTTCCAACAGTCTGCTCAGGTCTGCTCTACTTTTTGGCTGCCCTGTGAAGGCAACATGCACACACACACATGCATATAGCAATTCCTGCAAATAACAGCAGCTGTCTACACATGTGCTCTGTGCAGAAAAAAAACACAAACATTTTTGTGTTTTTGCGTTTAGATCCCATCTTCTTTTCCTTTTTCCTGCAAAAGCTGAGCTGGTTGCAGGAGCGATGTCCACCGCGCTCTTGCTCTGGGGATTTGGGAATGGGTCCACATGGATGTCTCCCACTCATGGAGCACTGTGTCATGATGCCGTGGGTAAGCAGGGCTCAGTGGGTGTTTTCAGGGCATTTGGGGTGAAGCAGGACAAGCTGGTGTCATTTATATGATTTATCCTCCTTTATAAGCTTTAATATCCACTCACACATATTTATACTTGGTTAGGGGCGAGGGCAATAGGAGAACTTTGCAAAACCTTTGCTCCAAACTCAAACTGACTGATCCCTGTGCTGAAGTTTTACCCGCTCTGCAGTAACTTCATTTGCAGTTCAGGGCACCTCTGCCTGCCGTGGCTGCCCCAGAAACCCAGCTCCCCCCAGAGAGATCCGAATGGATCTACTCAGCTTTAGAATACCTGAGCAAGCCACATCCGCTACCTTCTGACAAATTAAATCAATAAATAATAATAAATATAATAAAGTAAATAAATAAATAAAAATAATAATAAAACCCTCCCCTCACAACACTGAGTTATATGGTACTATATTTTATAAACGTTAAAATGCTGCCAAAATACAGATGCAATTTTAATACAGAAAACTAGTTATGATTTTAAGTCCATTGCTATCTAAAAATGGAGAATTTACAGTATTGCTAATGTCTGCAAATGCTGCTCTACACTATGCTTCCCAAAATGAACCCGACTCATGATAGTGTTCCTAACATAAAATATTCCACAGGCCATTAGGTTAGTCCTTAATTGTGATATTTATACCAAGATATATTCTATGCGTTATAATTTCCCTGAGGGCCCAGCAGCTCTGCCTACTTTTACTAGATACCCTACAGTTCAGGCTTTTTTAAAAATTATTTACCTTTATGGAAGAGTCACTCAATGCATCACAACCATTATCACAATAAGATCCTACACCTGCCAGCTTAGCTAAAAGTCATACGACATCCATTCCTCTGATTTACAAAGTACACGAGGATACATGATGAGGGATCAGGAGGAAAGGGGAACATCAGAAGACCCGTTTGGGAATGCTGAAAGGTCTATGGCTGCCTGCAGGTGGACATCCTTGAGCGGTGGCTTGACCAAAGGCAGGAAAAAAAGAGCACACCGTGAGCACTGAGTGTAGAGGGCCAAACACCTTTGTTTTAGCAAGTCCAAAAACACTTTTAAATAATTTGAATTAGGTTGTTCAGTGAAAACTTACAGAAGGGCAGAAATAACGTGGCTCTCACAATCCTAAACCCTCCCTATAGACTGCGAGATGGAGACATTTGGAAGCAGTAAACCAGGAATTTGTTCTGCACTTGTGCTCCCACGGGCTGCTGTCTTCATCTGGATCACCCAGCACACATACCGAGTGTTTATGAACTTGTCATCCTTTTGAAGTCGAAATTTCCTATAGATTTAGGGTAGGATTTTCACAGGATTGAGGCCCTAACTCCATTTAGTATCTTTTCCATAAACCTTAATCCTAATAGCTCAATGAGACATTTCACTGATTGCTCTATCTTTGCTATTTCAAGAATATAAAGAGAGCAGAGCTGGAGCCTGCGTTCATCTAACAGAAGAACTCAGAATAAAAATACACATCTGGCCACAAAGATTTGCTCTCAAAAATGACTGATGTTCTGATTTGTCACTGATATAAGTGCAATTTATCTTCCTTGGGGAAATAAGAATGACACACTGTTTTTCAACAGGTATGACTCACGAACCATTTTCTTCCCACAAACTTTTAGAAGTGAAATTACCATCAGATTTGGCTGGTAGTGCGCTAGTTTTCCTACCCTTACCATTCTTGCAGTGCTAATGACTCATGCTCCCCTGGGCTTGTGCTGAGTGCGGCACCACGAGGCTCCCTTTCTCCCAAGGGACTCGGCAGCTCCTTGGTGGCACATCTATTACCTGGAGTCAGAAAGCGCCGTCTCCATCGGTAGCTGCATCCATCAGCTGCCACAAGCCAGGGAATAAAGCAGCTGTTTCCAAATCTTTCTGAAATTATGTGTAATACACTCAAGCGAACCTCCCTTGCTCTCCCCTGGGATGTATTATAAATATTATGAATTTGTATTATTAATACTGCATGAGTGCTAGAATATTTATTGTAAATGTGGGGCCTTAACATTTGTACAACTCAAGTGTGTCTAGGGAGTCTCTCACTAAGTGCTGATATGCAGCTACTTCTAGATATGGGTAAATATCAGTGCACGAGATTGCACAAGGATGGAAGACAAAAAGGCACAAATGTCGAGTTATCCTACAGAGATACAATCCTGGGAAGTACTGCAGGCATCAAGGAGGGAATTTCGACAGGGTGTCAGGCAACTAGTCTAGTATAATAGGATTGTTAACGAACAAGAGATCGATGGTCTTGTAGTTGCTCCACCTGAAGTGGCACAAAATGCTCCCTGAAACATGAGGTTTTCCAGGGAAAGATGTCAGCTACTCACTACTCAAAACTACTTTGTGCAGCAGTGGTGTGCTGCAGAACTCCTCCTTTAAGGAACAGCTCCTCATTTACTTGTGAATCAAACTGCACTTGGGGGCCAACGTGGTACTGCTCTAATAGGCGAACGCAACAAGGCAGGACACCTACCGATACATTACTTATCTGTTTTATTAGCAGCAGCCATGGTAAAGCCAATTAAACCTGAGAGAGCAGAGAACAGTTGTGCTCTTCCGGAGGCTCCTGTGAAGGTTTAAAGCTAAAATGGAGTGTCTCCAACAGAAATGGTTAATTATAATTGTTCTTAATAAAGAAGGAGAATAGATGAAATCAGCACGCAAAGTTATTGCTGATGATGGAGCAGATCTCTTAATAAAGGTTTATTTATAAAAACTTCAGTGGGTTCTCAAAACCCACTCTAGTGTTCCAGTAAAGCCAAAATGGCTCATCACAAGGAAGAATATTTTTCAATTTTCAATTTACAAAAATGCATGAAATTTTTATTTAGTGACAAAATTTCTGTCAAAACATTGCATTTCATGTGTCCCACTAGTGCATATGCTAAGGGGTTAGAAATGGCTGTTGCGGTACATTTTTATCATTTTGAGGCAAAACAATGATGGGTCTGTTATGGATAATTTTGAAACAGGTATACTTTCACCACTTAGTTTTAAGTGTTTAACAAATTGATCTATTATAGAGAAAAATTAACATAACTTGCCAAAGAAGTAGCTCACTGCTTTAAAAATAATACATTCTTAGTTTTTACTTTTAATATAAGTCTTAATCTGTCTGGAGGAAAAAAAAAACAACAAACAATGAAATATTAGCTGCCCTCATAAAGCTTTCATTGAAGACTCAAAAAAATGGATAGGAGAAGGACAACTTCAGAGTCAGGGAAACCTCTGCAGGAGGAATTAGGCCTCGTCAGCATTACAGACTTGACCTCCATCTCCTCCTGCTCACGTCGCTCCCTGGGCATCTTCATTCCTTCGGACACAATTTTTATGACCTTACGCTTGAGTCTATCAACCCAGCCCAAACAGCCACATCGGGATCACCTGGGCCAACCCTGACTTGACTACTTTGCCTTAACTTCCCAGCTCTTTTCCTCCGCAAAGACCATCTGCTTCCTTCTCATATTTACATATACAATGTGTAAACACATATAATACTAATTTATCTCTTTGGGGCTAATTTCTTTATTTTTGTGATTAGTTAACTGTTAACTCTTCCTGTAAAAAAGGCTACAAATTTGCCAGAAGACTTCTCTGAAACATAAAGAGTTAACACTACATACAAAATGCTATCCGTTTTTATCTTTTTCTGGGAAAAATACGCTCAGGGCAACATTCAGATGTAATTCCCAATTCAAGCCCAGCATGTCAGAGGGGTTGCATGGAGCTATATCATTCTTTTTTTCTCAAACTATCATGATCTTATTTTCCCTACACAAACTGTCCACACTAGTAGTAGTATCAATGTAGTAGGTAGCAGTATGAGCTCTCCAACTGCCACCTTCTGGGAGAACGCGTGTAACAACCTGCTTTTAAAATGGGTTCTTTTAATACACACATTTGGCACTTTAGAGCCGTGATATATAATTTAGGACAAAAATATAAAATCAATAATGATTTCGTTCTAACTATAACACAATTCTAGCAGAGATCAATTTTCATAACATGCTTATAATCATTTAAACACCAACTGATGCCTGACAGACACCTCGGAGCAGCATTCTGCTGCCTCTGACCCTGGCACACAGACGAATTCTGAGAAACAAAGATGCCGTGTTCAGGCAAATGAGATTCTTCATTCTAGAGCACTCTTCCTCCACCCATTACTGCTGAATTATGATCACCATACAAGAAGCATTGGATTAGGAGTTCACAAAGAACTATTATGCTCTAGCATTTCAGGCAAGATTAGCAATTTTCAGTCTAAGCTTTCAGAGTGCTATGGTCCTGAAGTTAAATAATCTTAAAAATGCAGGGTTAGATGGCCCATATAAACCTTGCCAATTAGAATAGCCAGTGTTATGGAAATGACAGAAAGGTTCAGCCTCTGCAAGTGCTGCCAAGGCCTGATAACTGCAGCTCTTGTGTAGCTGAGTTTGACTGAACAAAATGGAAGCTTTTGGGCCACTTTCTGGACAAACTAGACCTGTCTTCATGGGGTTCTCCACCTCTTCTTATGAAAGAAGTCATCCAGGTACTAACTATATATGCAGTCAAATACACATTAGAAAGTATGATGTTCACAGTCAGTGCTGGGGTAGACCACCTGGCTCTAAGATAGGATGATCACCTCCCCTTGCTGGATCTGCTGTTCTTAATCTAGAGCCTTCAACTTCTAAGCAAGAGAAACAGAGCTGAGTCTTTCTCGTGGCTGGAGCCTTCTTCACATCTCCACTCACACAATCAGCCAGACTCAGTACATAGAACGAGGAGTAATGACAACATGAGATGCAACGTAAACCAGAACCTTCTCCTTTCTCCTTTCCACTGCTGTGTCCCCTAGCTAGACACCTGTGATCTTTACAACTGAATTTGAGTGATGCAACCCACAAGAAGTCATCGCCTTTTGAGGAAAGGAACTATCTTGTCTCTAATGTGAGCTGTCAGAGACAGCAAAAGGTTCTAATTTTCCAAGATCAAATTCTACTAGAGCGCAAAATCCTAAACATCATCGAGACAGCTGCTCTTTATGGAGTACAAATCCAACAAGGGCATAAATATAATTTTGGAGATGAGAGCCTCTTGTGCCCTTAAAGGATCTTGTTCTCTATTTCAGTAACTTTCTGTGCCTTATTGGGTCAAAACCACCCTGCCTCCGGAGCGTAAGCAAGTCTCTTCATGCAGTTTGCATGTGGTAGGCAGCTCTCCTGCTCTTCCCAACATCCCTCCCTCTCTATACAAGGATGCAGTTTTCCAGGTGCATCCCTGAGCCCTGCCTGCTTCACTGCACAATCCCCCAGGCTTTCTGAGGCTCAAAGTGTCAGCTCTTCGAGGGAAAGGAGAAATCAGCCTCCTCATCTGGAGTAATTAAAGCAAAAACTCCTGCTTTCAGACAATGTTTTTTAGTAAACTGTATAACAATCAGCATGTATGGCTGGCTAACAAGCAAACTCAGCACTTAAACCTTTGCCATAGAACATATTCCTTCTTTATCACATTCTCTCATTTCTATTTAATATAATAAATGATCAGTTGCCTAAAGAATTGCTATTTGATTTTGGATAAACTTGGAACTAACAGCTAATTCAAGACAAGAGCTAAATCAGACATTTGGGTATGCAATTGATCAATATTCTTCCATTTCAGACTAGGTTGACAAGTTTAGTTCAAGAACAGGCAAGGTTCTGCACAATTGAAGTCCTTACTGGACACCATCACATCCCGACGGAGGAAGGCAAGCTGCAGGAAAGCAAGCACGTTGCATTCCTCCTTTCCTACTACTCCTAGAAACTCAGCATGTGACTCCCCATACTCCAACTTTAAAAATGGTAAAACTCCAACTACCCTCAAACGCATGATATTTATCTGTCCCTTGTAAACTGTATTTTGATTTACTTTGGGGACCACAACACAATCATTGTAGGAATTGTAGGAATCATTGCTTATTTTGATCTTATTTAAGATTAAAACCTGCAGCACCTTTCTAAACTAAGAACTTCAGTAGAGAATTGTTGTATTTGCAAGGATGTCTAGTGACATAGATGCTACTTTACACAGACTTGTATTTATAAAGAAAAAATGAGTATATCAGCATTATGGAGACTGAATACCTGTCCTAAAGAGGCAGCTCAGCAAGTTATTACATTACTAATGACAATTCATGAGTTATTTATATTAACACATGAAATTATGTTGTCGGATCAAGCAAAAGCATTTTGGGGCAGACTCAGAGTCCTCTGAGTTTGCAGGTTGCAGATTCAGAGTTTCAATCCATATTTGGCTTCTTCCATCATTTTGGAATTATTTCTGAACTGCATAATTTTTCACCCCATAGTTTTTTTTGTTTTGTTTTTCCCTAAATTCAGACATATCGGTGGTCTTTATTGCGAGTGCTTTTTGATTGCTTTTTTCTCAGTAGAGGCATCAGTTTCACAGAGGGTATTTGCTACAGCAAACTAGATAATTAAGGGTAACACTAGTGCACTTTAGCTATTTCTATCCTGAAAAAGGTACTTAGAAAGATATGTTTTTATTCTTTATCAATTTTATCTTTTTCAGCTACATTCCGTAATATTAAGAGGGTTTTTTTTTTTTAGCATTTCTTGCATTTTTACAGAATTCCAATTTTGTAAAATAAAGCAAGAGGAAACAGAGCGAACTAAGTGTTTTAAACCCATACCAATGACACTGGCAAAATGCAGAGCCAATACTATCGTATAATGTAACTTCCTGAGCATCCATGTGACATTTTGCACATCTAACCCAGTAACCAAAGGGACTCCAAGCGCAGTGTGCTGGTAGCTACGCACTGGCAGACGGCCTCTTGCTGGAGACGGGGGCAATGTTTTCATTTGAATACCAGGAGCATGACCTGGGCCCTTGATGAATACCGTAATTCCTTGCGTACACAGAGCAAGACGGAAGGAGACTTAGTGGCTCAAATAAAGACCTTTGTAAGCAAAACTTCCCAGCTCCTTCTGGTTTTGGGTGCTCAAGCCACACCTCTCTTTTTCCTTTTTAACCCTCCCATCAGTATCAGTGATCTTTTGCTTGCTGTATTTGAGGCTGAGTTGTCTGTTACTCTCCCACAGCTACAAAATTCCCTTCTGACCTTCACACCACATTGCCAGGATGGCATCGCTTCATTTTTCACACATAATCCGATTGCATTACACAGGACTGAATTACTCCTAATGAAAAGTTGAACTAATAACAACAGGGCACCACTGATGCCTCTTACCTCTTCATTAAAAGACTAGAGTTTCACTTCTTATAAACGGAGCTGCGACCAAACACACGTGTGTGGGAATTGATGTTGTTTTAAGCTTTCCCCTCTTCCCCACTCCCTGTCTGTTCTCATTTTCCCAATGCAAAGTAATCCTCACAGTTTATTAGGGTTTATTTGGATTGAGAAAACCCAGCACGAACCCCTTGTGCTGCCCCCACCATGCGCTGGAGCCTGTGGAGAGAGGGCAGCCGGGAAAGGCCATTGGCAGCCTGTGACAAAACGAACGTGACGATGGAGAAGAGAGGCAGAAAGGAAGCAATTTTTAGAAAGGGTCTAAACCATTATTTACCCTGGCAGGAGAATGGGACTGACTTGCCATTTCATGGCTTTATTGATTAATAAGATTTGAGGATACAGCTTAGTAGGAGAGAGAAGTTTTTATTTTTATTTTATTAAATAACTTCAAAAGATGGTACACAGCTATTCAAAGTGGCTCATATTTACCCTGGGATTTAAATGAAGCCTTTGAGCATCAGGAACCCATTCCAAATGGAGTGAATGATGTATTTTGATTTTCAGATGTGCTATTGTACTTTTAACACATCCTTTGGCAACAATTCAAGTTTTTATTAGTTTAAAAGTGGAATGATTTGCTTATCTGCCGCTGAACACACCAAAGCAGAAAAGCCACCGTTCCATATATGCTGCTGTGGGGAGCTGGATGCTGACTGTTTTCTCAATACAAAAAAAAGGCTCCAAACCTGCCACCAAGCTCCAGGCAGCATACATTGCCAAGCCTATTGCAAGATCAGAGCCTACCTGTTATTTAAAGTATATGGTTTCATTCATTTCCCTGAAAATAGAAGATAATTGCAAATTACTCCAAATTATTAAATAAACTATTTTCACAGGAAATCCCTGACTGTGGTCACATCTACTCAGTGTGTATCTGTGTCAGAGAGAAAGTCTGATTAACATGTCAAGGGACTGAGTCTCCACCAGCTAGGTCTGCAAGAGAACAGACCAGTTTAATCCCACACAAGCTGTAACAACAAGTATTTTAAGGAATGTCCTAAGGAAGGGCTAGTTCTAATGCCACTGCCATTGCTAGTGCTGCCCTGCAGAGCCATCCTGGTGTAAAAACTGAAGCGAGAGGAAAACAGGCGGGGTTGTCTTTCTTCCAGCTCTTTGCAGCTTTTATAATTTCTTTCATGTCATACACTAGAAAGCACTCTCTTTTCTCCATAAGCACTCTCTTTTCTCCATAACACTTTCATTAAAAGAGAAATAAAAAATACTAGGGATTCAAAGCTCATGAGAAAATAAAAGGATGAAAATAAAAGATTTCAAGAATGAAGCTTTTTTTCACCCAGACTTTCCTTCTAGAAAAGTCCTGGTTAAGAGTTCAAAGAACTTTCTTTCCCTTATAAGTTAGGCTAGAATAAAATGCCGTGTCAGAGAGATGAAGAAGCACAATTTTTAAAGCATGTGTATATTTTAAATTGGCAACTTTAGCAGAAACTGGATACTTAAGGAAAATACCAGTGCTTTCAATATCCCCGGCACTCTGCAAGTTTGCAATTCTTCTTAATGAAGTGGATCTTCAGCAATCAAACCGTGATAAATATTCTACATTTCGCAACTGGTTTTAGGCATTGACTACGATTTTCAAAATTTTCTTTGAACGTGGCCAGCACTCAATAGAAGCACTGATGTCCTGATCAAGGTGTGTTATATGGAAAACAGGAACACCTAAACTGTAATGTGGGACTTGTTGTCACTGAGACATCCCCAGCTGTGTTATCCTTCTCATTTTACACATGGGAAAATGAACGTACACAAGGTTGTATTTTTATCATCCTGTTCTCCATGTCCCAACACAGCCCTGCAAGCACTAGGCATTGCTGTATTCCCCTTTTTAAGCAGACCCATTTCAAGCTGTCATTATGGCAAAAAAGTGAAGGCAACCACAATATCAGAAAGCCTGAAAACTGCCCATGTCTTGCCATAAAAATGGGAGCCCATTTCCAGCTTTGCGAGGGGAACAACAGACACAAAAGCGTCTGTCGAAGAAGAGCCCCTGACATGCACAAGCTTCTTTGTACTAAACTGAGGTGAAAAAAAATATATCAAAATGGCTGGGTCTCCTGGTCATATTACATACAAAGCCCGATTATTTTATACCAAAAATGATAATTTCTATCTAAAGTTTAAAACAGTCTATTTAGAGCAACTTATTATGGGTCTACACTGATTTTTAAACAACAATATTTACAAGTGTCACAAGAATGGAGCTTCTAGAGTCAGAGGTTTTTGAAGCAGTCAGTCCACAGCAGGAAGCTCATCAGCTGCTCCATGGACCTTACAAGGGCCATTACTTCTAAGAGTGCCCTAAAGCCAGCATTAAAATTTCAGCCACTGGTCACTGTTGAGTCCTTAGGGAAACACCATGACCAGTGGAGATAAATAGAGGTTTTTAGAAGCCAGGGATTTCAGTTATGCACTAATTATGAAATTTGGATTTGTTTCTCTATCTAACCCTGAAAACAAAGCCCTGTGCAGTCTGTATTATTAAGATACCCACTCATGGCACATGAGCAACCTACATATGCAGTCTGATATTGCAAGTGTTGCATCATGTCATCAAGATCCCCATGATTTCCCCAAAGATACAAGATCATCCTACAAGAAACCCTCACAGCTCATTCAGCATTTTTCTCCTGTGCAGTTTAGTAGAGTCTTAGGTATTCTTTTAAAAACAACTAAATCAAAGTATATGGTCACTTTACCATTACACTGTTATATCCCACAAAACTAGGCAAAAACCTTTGTCTCTGTTGTAGTCAGTGGGGCCTAGAAAGATGATATTTAAGACTCTCCTGAAAAAAAAAAAAAGAAAAAAAGAAATCCAAACAACTATCTTTTACAGCTCCATTCCTACTCTTCTTATCCTTCAACAACTTGGGGACTGGCAATTCCAAATCATTTGTAGGTTCAATAACCGTTGTTTGCACTGCAAATGCTGAAGAACAATCCACTATGTAGAATGGCTCTTGTTAAATATGGTTATAACCTGCCTCATTTATGGGGTTATCTCATTATGCTTCTTTGGAAATTTGGCTGTTGTGCTACTAGGTGCCTGTTAATGTATTAAGTAGATTACTGTTGTGCACTAAAGCCACCCAAATTTGACTATTTGAATGTTAAAATAACGAGTAGTTTCTGTTTATTTCATAGCTGATTAGAAATCTGTCCTTTGCAGGGAATCCGTATTTACAGGGTATTCATGTAGCACACAGACAGTGTAATCTTCTTTCTCTGCAGCTGACAGCACACCGAGATGTTCAATGTAAAACTCAATGATGTACAAAGAATTTGACTGCTATGAGATAACTGGTCCTTTTCTTAACCCTCTCCTGATGGATTGTGGGAGGCCGACAAAATAAGGATCTGCTACCAGGCTGATAAGTCATTTCTGTTCTCTAAAATAGGCAAGCAGGGCCATATCAAAGGTGAAACCATTCATAAATATAGCCCTGTGTAGAAGGAGATGGACAAAAGGCTACATGTGATGTTTGGGTACCTATTAAGAGAAGCAGGAATACAAAGCTGAGCAGATTGAAATATGGGTTTGTACAGGCCTGTTAATTTTGAGACAAACTTTTAAGGAATCTTAGCCAATATATTCAAATATGACTAATAAAAATCAGGCTAAGTTTAGAATTAAGCACTTAAATAAATCCCTTTATTTTCAGAAGATATCTGAGAAGAGAATGTAAAATGTAATTGCCTAACTTTAGTCATCTGATCTTAAAATTGCTAGCAAACTTGTAACTCTCAGAAGCCACGAGTCCAAAGGAGAATCAAAGATTTAGGGTAAATATTCATTCATAGGGGAGATTGTCCTTTTTGCATGTTTTTATAGGAATGCAATCCATGTTCCAGACTTTAACAAATGATAAATTGCTTCAGACTGTCTTAGGGATGGCCATAGCTGTCATGTAGTGAATCTGATGGAAAGATTCAACCATACTTCCACAGCAGCTGCTCCTAATGCTGCTATATTTCTTTGGAGAGGATGGCAATATTCTGTCAATTTTCTCCTTTTAGATGAAATTTGTAATGCTAGGACGTTCTCTTCTTGCTAACATTTATCAGCATTAGTGAGATGATATTTTCCCAGAAATCCTTACATACGCAAACATATGTATGTGTGTGCGTGTGAACATGTAGGTAGTGCATGTGTGTGAGTATACATATATGCATAAGAAAAAAAATGCATATATTAATTTATATTGCAAGATACTGCCTTGAAAGGATCATTGCTTTAAATCATTTAAACCATTTGAAAAAAAAATCTTTGAAATGCTTATTTTGACCTAACAAATGAAAGAAACAGCAGCAGGTGCAGCAAGTGCTGTGCTTGGAGAGTCGCTTCTAAACATTGCTGAAGAATTTTACGAAACCTCTTCTCGTCCCTGTGCTCTCACTGAGAGATGGAGAGAGCTCAAGTATCATAACAAGCAGGCACAAAAAAAAGGGCAGGCCCTGTTCTGAAGTGTCGCTAATAATGACGTATTTTGATAAAAATACTCTAAAAATAATGACTTTTGCACATATTGTGTTTCTGCATTTCTGTTATCTGCTATGTAAAAGTTAACTTATCATATTACTTAATTCTATGTTCCCTTGGCTTCCTAGTTCCTTTGCTCCTCTCTACGCTACAGTTGGTAGCACTGAGAAATAGTCCTCTAAAAACTTATTTTCCAATGTAAATCTTATTAAAAAGTCATCAAAACAGTTCTCCGTCATGGATTTTGAGAGAAGCCTGTTCTGACAAAACCTATATATTTTAGATCTAACACTTCTTCTTAGGTGCACTGATTAAAAGGACCAACTTCCTCAGACACATTTTCTTCTCCACAGGAGTCACGGGTTGTTTCAGTTTCCAGCTTCCCTGGAAGCAGCAGACAGCAAACCTTTGCCCTCGAAATTACAGGCTGCACAGGCAGTTTCTGGAGGACGTGGGGGAATTTTATTTGCATGTTTTCTGTTTCTAGTACTTCATCGCTGCCTTTGTGCCAGCCCAGCCTGGAGCTGTGGAGACGATCCACGAGCCTGAATAAATGCGGTTCAGGTGAGTCAGACCTGAAAAGACTTTTATTGGCTATTTAAAGACCTCCAGCTTCTTAGTTAAAATAAACATGCCTATGGCCATCCCATGTTTATTTTTGAAGTGCTTTAAATATGCCTTTCAGTTCTTCTTTCCTTTATTCCAATTCCATGTATTGCACCTACCTCTTCAGATAATCCGTATAAAGTGGCAACAAATCTGAAATTTTCTGCAAATTGGAGAAAAGCATCTGCCCTTCTCCTTTCGCCAAGAGGAGGGTCTCCCACAGTCTGGCCTCCTTGGCCACGTGGCTGGAAGGGCCTTTCCTGCTGCTCTTCACTGCCCCAAACCCAAGGAATTCCCCAAGTCAAAACCCGTTCTGAAGGAGACTCAGTTGTGCCCATCCTGATGGATACACTACATGCACCACAGAAATCTATGAAATATTAAGATTGCAGTGACAAGCACTCAAAAATTAGGGAATACCAGAATTCATCCAGCTCATGAATATGCATTTTGATACTGGCATTAATTACATGATCACAAACTGCTTTTTCACAACGTCCTCAGGTGGTGTTCCCTAAATGAGCAACTACTGAATATTTTATTGGCGCTGTTTAGTTCTTGCCCTGAGCCTCAGGGAGGAAGTGAGAGAAGGGACCTTGCATTATCCATGAGGGCAGAGCATTTGTGGGAACGACTGTCAGGAAGGCACCGAACACGCTCTTGGGTTGCTCAGTTGTGGTAACTTTCTCTAAACTACCCAGATAATTGCCTTCTCGGAAAGAATCACCCAAATAAGTTCACTTATTATTGATAATATTCAGCCTGAAAGACTCTCTGTAACGAAAAAAAATGGTCTCAACAAGTTAAGGATTGATTTATTTATAAGAAAATGCAAAGTAGGTCTTATTCCATATTGTTAGATGGTACTGTCAGCTTTCCCTATGCATTAAATATCTTATATCTTTTTTTTTTATTATTCATTCCCTTCAGTTAAACCCAAATGTTAAGAAATACACATGGTCCAATCTTCAGGCAGGCAGATGAAATTAATTTTGGGGAATAAACAGTAATTAGTAGATGTATTTTTATCTGCAACCCTTAGACTTTCCAAACAGAGGTGTGCTGCTCTTCCTGTCCAAGGATCACAGGAAAGAATCATTATGTGGTAATGGTTTATTAAAAAAAAAGTTTATAAAACAATCAAAAGTAAAAGGAAAGCTAAATTTGTGATGGCTTCAAACTAGTAAATACTGAATACCTTATTTTTAAGGCTTCGAACTGTCCTTTAGAATGTAAAAGTATTATCCATGTAATACTGTAATTACTATTATTGCTGAACTAAACATAAGTTACAGATTCTATCAAAGAACTGCTGGGCCAGGTAGTGTAAGAGCTATTCCCCTCGGAAGTGGTTAGGAAAGTACAGATTCACTCTAATATTGCACAATTGCTAAAGAAAACTGAGGAGTAAAGGGACTCAGATGGAGTTTGGCTTGACTTGCAGTGAGCAGGCCACTGGTAAAAGACAAATAGCATCCTAAACTGCTTTAGCTGATCTCAACAGTTCATGCTTGGCACTTGCACACAAGTAGCAGAGTAGAGCTGGAAGGAGGCCCTCCTGCCTGGTGAAAAATCAAGGGTTTTCAGCAAATGATCTGTGTTAATCAGACTGAACACAACAATCTGAATTTTCCCTCATAGCAAATCGTAATAAATTGTTTATCATCATAAATATATTTTTAAAATTCCATTAGAGCAATTCATTGCTATTTTGGCCATGTTTTATTTATAAAACATACCTTGTTTGAAATTTCAGAAAAAGATGGTTGCTCAATTCTGAAAACATCCCCCAAAATGCAGCTCAACAATAGTTGCACAATCACAATCAAAGGTGATTTAAAAAAAATTCTAAGAAGACAAATAATTCTTTGAAGCTGACATTTTCCATTATAGAAGTTTTTAAAATGGCATTTTTTCCTAAGATAATTTAATAAGGAAAGTGGAAATTAGAATCGTTATGGTTGGAAAAGACCTTCAAGGTCAACAAGTCCACCTGTAAACCCATCACTATTATGTCCCTAAGTCAAAATAGGAATTAGGGCAGAGTATTTTCATTTGTGGCTGTATATTGAGGCTTGTGAAGCAATTAGCAGTGTCCTACAAGTCCAATTTACTTAAGATTACAGGAATACCCAAGAGCCAAAAAAACCTTCTCGGTTAACATGGATCTATTCTAACACACCCCTCCAGCGAGTGTGTATTCATCAGCCCTTTCAGAAGTAAGACTGCAAAACAGTTTGCTGTATAGAGAAGAGATGTGCCGAGTGCTTTTGTTTGGGAATAATCTGTGTGTTGGACTGTAACTGTGCTATCCCTACGCAGTCCACACCCCTGCAAGCACAGCCCTGCACAAAACCAAGGGAGAACTGCCTCGCTGCTCCGGCGCCCGGTCTCAGCTTTGCTAGACCAACCCTCCGGCTTTGGTGGGCCGCCTGCAGCCCTGGCACGCGTCTCCTGCAGCACCCTCCTCTGCTTCTGAAGAAACAGCCGTGAGATTGACACGCACATGGAAGAAAATTACCCCCTCCAGCCCAAGGGTGTCCTCTCGAGGTCGTGTTCAGCCACACGGCATGAGCCGCGTGCCAAGTCTGCTGCAATTTACCTGGCCTCTGGATAAAGAGACTCCTTCGGCTCCCTCTGAAGCTCTAACATCAACTCCTCCTCCTTCTCCTTCTCCACCTCAAGTATCAAATTCACTGCAAACTTTCAAGAGGGAAGAGTATTCACAGAGGTTATCCTGTGACTCCCATCAAAATGCATCTTTAAGCACTGCTGAACTCACTGCAGATGCCGTGCGCCAGACAAAACAACACAGAAGGCCCACAGCAATGTGCTAATTCCATTGCTGGAAGAAAGGGAGACGACTTCAATCAATCCTGAAATTAATTTTGCATTTAAAAATGTAACAGCCTCTGCATGCCATAGAGTGTCAATTCTTTTATCATGATTACTTGTTACGTGTCAAACCATTTAGTCTCACCTCCTGTTGTGCTGTGATGGAGTTCATGGCAGCAAACATGCTGGTCATAAAAACAATGAAAGTTTGAATGCTGCCCTAAATATTTGTGTCACCAAAGCTGAATAATCAAAGGCACATTATGATTTTTGTCAGCAACTTAGATTTAGTTCTGTTTAACTGATTGCTCATGTCTTACCCTTTTTCTTTCCTGCAAAGAAAAAGGCTTCTAGAACAAACAAGTAGAGAGAATTGACTCATCTTGCAGTAGATATAAGAATGGTTGAGACTTTTTTTTTACATAAACATACAAACCTTTCCACAAATCCTTCTCTTTTCTCCTAGTATCCTTCTGCCTGTTTTAAGTTTCTAGATCCAACATGCCAGAGCAAAGGCCATGATAGCATCCACTGCTGTGTCCATCAGCTGTGGGCATCAAATCATGAATGCTTCTGAACTCTGTGGCAAGAATGTTCCTGTCCCCTTCCACACTTTAGTGCATGCAGAAAGCATAAGAGAAGGTTTGTACAGAGAGAAAAGTGCACTGCTGAAGCAGCCAAAGACTCTAAATCAACATCTTGCAGCTCAGTCCAATGGTCCAGCATGCTTGATCACATTAGTGATCCACCTATAACGAGCATGTTCACAAAAGCAGTACCATGGGACCCTATGAACTAAATTTTTCTTGGGTATATTTATTTGTTTGACTTTCTTAAAACATTTCTTTTTAAGATGTAAAAAGGTCTTAACTTTCTTTTGCAGCTTCTACAGGAAATCCCTTTGTTTGAAGTGCTGTATAAAAATTGTTCAAGTTTCTCTTTCCAAAGTTTCTCTCAGAAGAGACAACCAATTCCCTAGCAATTAAACAGTGAGTTGTAGAAATGCAGTAAACTGCTTATGAAATACCAGTTTATAAGAAATATTTTACTCCTTCTATCAAGTTAGGTGCAAATTTCAACTTCCTCTGTTATTACAAAGACATTTTCACCTGGAAATGAAAATGACATTTTAGCCTTGCCATCCCAGTGTGAATATTTGAATACGATTCCATGAATAGATGAAAAAGTGCATGAAAGAGGATATGTAAAAAATGAGAATGGACTGTTTTGGTTGTGGTTAAGAGCAGAAAAGAGTGGGGCAAAGCGCGGTGTCAGAGGGCGGGCGTTGTTATTCACTGTGAATTTTGCAGATCGTTTTCTCTGCTTCACAACCTTTAAATGCTTGTCCACTTTTTAACCTGCTCCTCAGAGCTGAGGGCACTGCAGATCTGTCAATAGACCTGCTTTATTAACTGCAAATAATGAGGTATGCAACACTTCAAATAACAATACATCAGTGAGGAGAGCAAGAAGAAAAATCTGTGGCTTGGTTTGGGTAGTTGTTCACTGTCCTTCAGGCAATTCATATGGGTTTAAAGCTAAGACTGGAAAAATAAGAGAGATGGTATTATTTCTGTCTCTTTTTTTCTTTTTCAAAGAAAACCTTTGTAACAGAGACAGGCAATGTGTGGGTTTTTTTTAGCTTTTTTGTTTGTTTGTTTGTTATGGAGCTACATATTTTTGTCTTACTGTGCTGCTGCCTCAGGTAGGCAAAGAAGACAAAATCAGTAACTGCCAGAGGTAGAAAATTTCCTTCTTCACCCGCTTTGTTCATGCCAGAGCTCTGAACACCCAGGCTGGCTGGCACTACTGCTTTCCAAACAGGAGACATTTGGGATGTGACTCCTGCTGGGGTCAAGACTGAGATGAAGTATTGCTGCTATCTCCATACCTGTTCCTCTTGTCTCACCAGCAGGAGTTCAACCCCCTTCCCTGGATCTCCATCCCTCTCTTTTTTATGGCTTTCCTGTTCCCTGGAATAGCCAGTTTTGAGTGTTGACTAAACAGCTTCAAGTTTTGACTTAAAGATGGTTTTACCTTCTCTGCATTGACCTCTGAAGCCCAGAATGGAAGCAACTTGACTAGCTGATTTCAAAGTGTTAAACAATCAGATCTCTAGCTTGCCCTAAGAAGGTAAAAAGTGAAAAACATTTAGTGAAGGGGAACAAAAATAGGAAATAATAACAAAACAGCAAATAACTATGTTAAACTTTTTAAAAATTTTTTTTCATAGTGAAAAATAAATTTGTTTGCTTATTCATTTTGGAAGCAAAATATTGAAATAATCTACATCTGTCCCCAGTCATACTGTCCAAACATGAAAAACTCACACTATAGCCATTCTAAAAGTACAGCATAGTTATACCCAAAGATCTCTACACCCTTAAAAACACTGGAAACCAAAATAACTGGCTTTTAGATTGTGCTGTATTTCTGATGAAGACAGAAAATTTGCTCTGTAAAAAGGAAACACAATTAGCTTTTTGAGATTTCACTTATGTTTGTGACGTTGCTATTTACTATCCATATACAATTACATATACTGTGGGTGAAATTCAGTACATAAATCCAGGGATTATTTTAGTTCATTCACAATTTAACAGTAGAGTCAATTTAAATGGCTTCACTGAAGAAAATTATTTCCCATTCTTTAAACGGGGAAATGAACAAGTTAACCTGTGACAGCTTTCATTTTTATGTTCCCTTTTCTGTCTCCCTTACAGTATCCACGGCAGTGACAAGACAATCCTTCGTTTCCATATGGTTTTCCTTTTGAAAACCATGACACGTTGACCAGTGACATTAAACATGGTTTTTGGAATGTGTGCTCTTACATGGCTAGCTAAATATTTCATGGAAAATGTGATTGGCCTCACCCTTCTCGTGACCTTCCACAGAGCAAGGGCCCATCACACGGCACCACATAACTGTGATGGTGAGAAAATCCCCAGAATTCATTCATATTCAGTCTCTTACAACTCCCTCTTCTTTTTTAATAAGTACAAGGTAATTTTAGATGCAAAAAGATTCTGAAACTTCTTTTCTAGGCCCTTAATCATAGTGAGCTACACTAATATATGTATATATTTACATATAGATATATAATTATAGATAGGTAGATAGCGATAGATATAGACACAGGGTTTATGATTCGTCTGATTACGTTCAGATGTCCAAATGCGCTTCGCCACATGTGAAACCTGCAAAAGGAATAAACGTGCCAGGAGGGTTTCTTGGTCTTGAAAAGACATTTTTGTGATCGAGTATGGGATCTTTGATCCCGAGAGAGACAAGAATTTTGCAGAAAACTTTGGTGCTGGTAACTTGAACAGTATGAGACTTAAGTCAAAGTACATAAACAGTCATAGTTGGCTTAGTATTCTCAAATTTGAGAATACTATTTATTTTTATTTTATTATTGTCCTATTATATTAAATTATACTATTCTGTATTTTTTAATAATACTATTTTATTCTATTTTTAAAATTATCTTAATTTAAGCACCTAATTAAAAGATTTGATTTTTACTTTCTGGGTAGCTGTATTTCTCATCTAGTAAGTATTGCTCACAGACTGGCCATTTACTTAGGATTTTAACTTTAAAATATCCATAGAAACGGCTTTTACTGTGAGTTAATAATGCTAAATATGATGGGAAGAACTAGGAAAAACCTCTCTTATTTTTAAAAATATGTTATTTTGCTCTCCTGCACTAGCCCTGGTATTGGTGACAACTCCAGTACTTTGCTCAAGAGGCCACAAAACTCAGCCTAATCATGGAGACAGAGAATACTCACTGGGAAAAAAAAGCACAGATATAAAAGCAAGCAGCCCAGAGGTAAACTTCTCACAAAAAGTGTATTTTGCATCATCAAGCCTGTTCTTGACAAGCTCCATCTCTGCTCTTTATATACATAGAAAATTAGCATATCATTTGATAATGACCTATCAAAACCTATGCTTTGATTACAAGCAGCTGCTTTTGATTACAATCAATGAATCACTAATTTGTGCTCAACCACAGAACAGTTGGACTCCATCTATTATTCATTCTTGAAGTGGAGATCGTAGTTAGAACTGGATTCCGAATTTCACTAAAGCTTTTACCCTCTTGGCTATTAATAATTTTGTTTTGAAGTTAGGTCTCTAAGGTTTCATGATGGCCTCTTTTGTCACGTTTAAACTCTGAAATAATATGCTCAGCTGTTGCCCAGATCGTGCATCTTTCTCCCTGACCGTATGTCTGGAATGGCCTGATTTAAGTCTTCTAACAACCACATGATATTCTTTTGATTTTCAAAAGCCTTTGCCTTCGTGACCAGTGGGCACCGAACCATACGTGCAATGGGCTGATATAATTTGGTCTATGATTGTATGACTTGGGATCCAGAGGTCTATCAATCTCTTCTGAAGATATAGATACAACCTGCTATGACGATGTCAGATGACTTCTAAATTCAAAGCATTTAGCCATAAGTCATGGCATGTAATGCAGACTTGGATATTATGTGTAGATAAACACACTAATTCTTTAGATAAATCCAAACCTTTAGAGCTCCAAGATCTGGTGTTTAGCAAGGCTTGATTCCATTGCTCGTTAAAGGTAAGAAAGTGTTTCTTACCTTTGTGTTTACCTAGTGTTGTGTTTACCGAGTGTTTCTAAGTGTTTCTTAGATTATCAAGAAGGCTGTTCACATGAGTGTGTGAAATACTGGCTATAGAAAAAGAATCTCTGCTATGTGTGGGCTCTAATATAAGATGGTCTGACTCCCAAATCTGCATGGCTCCATCAAACAACATGCAGGTGCCAACTCATTTGCTGACTAGAAGATGACTAGACTTAAAATGAAACTAATGATCAATGTGTATGCTTGTTTTCTATCCTAAATAAATGTTCACCATCAAGCAAGTTAATTCACAATCCAAAAATGTAAAAAAATGCCCTGCCATTCAATTTGGGTAGAAGGTCTGACAGATAGATGCCTGTAATTTAAGACATCTACTAAACAACTGTTAAATCTATGCAATTTGTTTTCTACAGAAACATATATGAATCAACATATCAATATAGCAACCTAAATACTGTTCTTAGGCTAAATTTCCAGAGTGTCATCAGCACTTGATGAGAGGGATCCCAAATCTCTTTCACAGCAACACTCCAAGTTCTCTCATTCCCCACAGCCCATCATGAAGTGATGCAGACACGGTGCCTCCAAAAGTCAGGCGGAAACCAGGACCAAGTACCATGGGGTGTATCCCCCAAATTGTAGTCCTGGGGAGGAAAAGTGTAGCTAACCTGCTCAAAGTGGAATAATCCAGAGAGAAAATAAATTTTGACAATAGAAGAAAATGTTTTGCTTGGAAGACCGTATTCTTTCTTGAATTGTGAAATTTCGTTCTGATTTTGCAGGTGAGATTTACTGCTCACAATAAAAAGCCAAGAGGAAGAAAGATTCCTTGTCAGCTCCAAACTGCTGGCACAGTTCATTGCAAGTGAGAAGTGGTGCCCACAGAACCCAGGATGCAATTTCACAGTCGCATCTCAGACCTGACAACAGCCTCCCAGTGCAAGGCATGTCTCTAATGAATGCTTCCTGCTCCTCCTATCTCTGCCCGTTGCCTTTAATAGAAATTGTGCCTTGTGATTTTTTAAACTGTCGACAGAATGCTGCAATCTGTAACTCTTACTCTTGTTAAGAAGTGCTTAATCATCTCAACAGGATCAAGTGCTTAAACATCTCAACAGATCCACATTGGGACTGTTCCTGAGAGTAGATTTCTTCCCATTGAACATAAGGACTCCGGTCCATATTTATTTACACACTGTGAGATTCGCAAAAGAAAGGCTGTGAAAGTGCAGCCAGAGGTCTGAGTGCAGGAGTCGCTGGGTGCTAAGCACCCATCTGCCCTGCAGTACCAGGCGCCTGGCAATCACTGTGTATGGAATAAAGTTTGACCTCAGATGTATGTTGTTCCCATTGGAGCTGGCAGGAGTTCCACATACTTCACCTGGGAATTGGACCGTAATACAGCTGTTAAGGCTGACTGGCGTTTTAGAGTTCATTTTTAAGGAAGGCTATTCATTAGAAAAATAGCCATGTAGCTAAATGTTTAACCACCAACACATAGATTTGAAATGTCAGGAAAGAATAAGTATTTCGTTTCCAAGTCTTTTTTATTTCCCAGGGAAAGCTACATAACTCACCAGGCCCTTTACAAACTCACAAATAAAAAGAGGAAAAGAAATGGCTTCATGCTCTTGAAACACCTCTGGGAACGCGCGTGGCTGCGCAGAGCAGCACAGCAATTCAGCTCTAATGGACAGTAGCTTCACACAACACAAAGCCTGCATAAATGTCAGATTTCCATTCCTGGCAGCTGGAAATCTTTGCAACAGAGTTGTTTCTATTAAGATTCAACGTCACCAGATGCTCTAATTACTGTTAAAATACCATCCGTTATGTCAGGAAGCTTTCTATTTATAAACCCATCCGCAGCCCGGGGCACAGGTAGGTAAACAGCGACAGCACTCCCTGAAACGGGAATTGATGGTTAACACCAAAATAAGAGAAGGAAGGAGGAAGACTCACCACAGTGAGAACTGCTCACTGTCACCGTGCACTGGACTTATGGATAACCCCCCAGCAGGATCACAGCCTCTTGTGCATTGTGCTTGCAAAGTGAAGTTGAACCTCTACAGCCTCTTGCACAGAGCTGGGTTGATGGAATTAAACTAATGCAGTCTATCCATTGAACAACCTTAGATTGGTCTATGTGTTTTGTTGGCCTAGCTGAGTTTGCTGGCATGCAAGTTAAAACAAAAAAGAGAGTTAAAATTGAAGTAACAGATCATGAAATGTCTCACTGTGTTAATTATATGAATATAAAATATCTATGCAACTACAAAGCAATTTTTCTATGGAGACAAAGCCTAAGGGAAGCCAAGCTGTCATGTGAGACAAATATTCAGAATTATCACCATTTGATGTATCCAAGAATATATATATATATGATGCTAGAAAACTCGTAATCACATAAGAAAGTTCAATGCAACATATGATTCAGCAGGTTGTTTCAGGCTTTACTTAGACACTAAGGACCTATTGCAGTTTGCTTAAGTGTGAGGCTGTCCTATGAAAAAATATTCCCAAATTGTGCACCACACAATACTCCAGGTTTTGGAAATAATGTTTGTAATTATTAGAGTTTGGGGGAATAAGAGGCTGCACTTTTTAAGTTTCTAGGAGCTTGGTGTTGGCGAGATGTGGCTCTCTTCATGATTTTTTTTTGTTTAGTTAAGATGCAATTTGTTTTATGAAAGACAGACACATACAAATACGTACACACAAGCTCTATATTCTCTCTAAAACTTTTTATTTTCCTCTTAGTTTTTCTGGGTATGAGCAAAGAGTTTAGAGATAGAGAAGAAATTAAAAAAAATTATGATAATTAAAAATTCAATAATTGCTGAGTTTTGAGTACTGCTTCAGAATATGAGTGGGTTGTTATTTTAATGTAATTATTAATGAAGAAATCCTTTCCGTAGGAATAGCACACAGAAAGACTGATATTTTCAGAGATAGCAATTAGCTGATGGGGGATTAAAAAAACACCAGTAAAAAGTATTTGACTTCATTTTTATGTGACAGGTATTTGCATCTTCCTTTGATTTCACTATGAGTTTCTGGTGTTCTGGTGTTTTCTTCTGAAAATCAAGTTCATCAAAGTAATAATATGAAAGACAGAGTCTGTTTTTAAATAGCTTTCTATTAACTATCATTTTTGTCACGTCAAGAGGATCTTTTGTGACATGTTATGGCCATTTTTCTATGGGAATATGGAATCATGAATTAGGAGAAGCAAGTGAGAGGAGAAAATCATTTCACAGACCTGTAGCTGTGTGCATGTCATGGTCCTAGTTCCATTGGGTGCCTATAGTGACTGTGCAAGAAACTGCATCTCTTTAAGTTCCATAGTCCTTTCCTTATAGTTGTCACTCACCTTGTTTATAAAGGTTTTGGAGATGTAGGGATATATCAAGCTGTATTTATCATCAAATATTTGGGAAGTATGAAAAAAAGGACAGGGTAAATGCTGTGAGCAACAAGATGCATAAGAGCACAAAGCAAAATGACAGCAAGCTGACAGGAAATGTAAATGTCCCAGGAAAAGTACTTCATTAAGCCTATGTAGTCTATATTATTCTTTCTGCCATCCCTCTGTGTGCATTTCCTGGGCTCGTGTGTGTGTTTTCTGGAGTCTTTGGGAATGCAAGGTTGTACCATAGCACAAATAGGACTTATCATCCTGACTAAGACAACTATTGCATGATATCCACCTGGATTAGACTGATTGTGACTGATGAGGATGTAAATTAAAGGTGAATTACGAATATTAGTCTCGCAAAACTCTGAACTTGGATAGCACATACGATCAAAACAGACAGATATAAAGTCTTCAGGGGTGTTTTTACCTGCCATGTCCTTTTGCCCTCTCTGTAGCTTCCCATGTGTGAGAACACTTTAAAGATTGAGAGCTCTTGCCAATATCTATCAACATTCCCTGCCCGCTGCCTAGGGAGTAAATTGAGTGTAGCCACAAGAGCAAAGTTGTAGAGCCCTTCTTTCTCTAAAAGCTATTTCTCAGAGGAAGATGATCATGGGTCTGTTTCAAGCTTCAGGAAGAGCAGATCAGATACATCCTTACAAATCTGGCCATGATAAATGCTCAGTTAAAAGAGTATCAGAACTTCCTGTTGTTTTTCCCTTAAAAAGTTGCATAAATAGTAACTAAACTTGAGTAAGCTGGTACATTTTAAAAATCACTGTATATTTTTAATGGCCTTAACTAGGTCCCAGACCGTCCTCCTTCTGATTTATTTTTATTTCACCGAGGTGAAGAAAAAAGCAGAAGGCATGATTTTTGAGAGAAAAACAAACAGCAGAAATTAAGCTTAGTGCTGTGTATTGCACCTGCGATGCCTCTGCCAGATTACTGCATAACGGGAACGAAAAGCGTGACCTATAGATTTAGATTTGCTCATGCTTTTCACTGTTCTGTTGGGTTTTATTGGGAGGCTTAATTAAGATTAATAGCGAGTCGGCTTGGCTTCAGGTTGTTAGGAAATGCTAGAGAACAATTGTATTGTATCTCCACCTACTGTCAGCATTCAGTTATCTTGAGCAGGGTACATCTAAAGTACTGGCACGTATGATGCTCTGGGACTCAAACTGGATGGTTCATGAACAAGGAAATAGCAGATTGTGAAATGATGGGGAAAGCTTAGTTTTGGCTAAAATCCATCTCTTATTACTGCTGTAAGAGGGCTGTAACTGAGAGCATTGAGCATCTAACCTCTGCCTACTATTTTTTTTCTTGTGTCAATGTCACGTGCGTTCATGCAAGAGGAGCAAACAGCTTTTCCACTTATTTCCATATATTACTTCAGAGATTTTCTCCTCCTTTATATCTATGGGAAAGCTTCTTGCAAAGCAAGGGCCTCAGAAACACCAGCACAATTCGAAGTATATGGTTTAGACATACTTCAGAAAAGACTTCTCAGGAGCAACCTTGTATCTCACATTAATGAAAAACCTTCCTCAGGGATTATGCAGATTTCCCTGACGCTGCTACCAAACAACATCCGGAACACATCTTGTCTCTCCCAAAATTTCTCTTTTTCTTTGGGCTAGAGTAACATGGGGAGTTAACCAGTGTCATTGCAACAGCTGACTGGCACGCTGCCCCTGAGCCCATTTCCCAACTCTGAATTTAGCATTTAGGGACAAACTAGAGCCTTCTGAGCAACCACTTCAGTGGAACTGCCTGGTCTAGCTGGTAGAAGATGTCAAATATTTGGATACAACTTCAGCTCTGTCTCATTCAGGGACTAACTGGCACAGTTTGGTTCATTAAGGGCTCTCGGATGAACATTCTTCTGCAATGGGATGGCTAAGTCCTTCTTTGAAGAAGTGAAGGAAATCTGCCCTTTTCAAAGGACAATGACAAGATGATAGTGTCCCTTTCCATCTCGCAGCTCAGTAATTAGCGTCATGGTCTACATGGTGTGGGCCCCTACCTTGATCAAACAGCTTCTCCGTCTAAGGGACTTGGATTCATCTACCCAGAGGACAGCTGAAGCCACCAGAGCTGGGATCCCCTACTGAGACCTCCCTCAATTCATTTTGCTGAAACTCTTCCTCTTTGCCTGGACCAATTAAGTACTAATTGGGCCTGAGAGTGAGCACAACACTGTATCTTGGCAATCCCCAGGGAGAGATTCCCATCTCTGCTCTGGTGATGCTGAAGCAGCGGGTATAAAGTATTTACTGGAACAAAGACTTGACAACATGCAGCTCCATGCACAGTCTGGAGGGACAAAACTCATGAGTTAAACTCGTGGTAGGGAGAGATTTGAATCTACATCTTGCTGCCTGCAGGACAGGAAAAGTCAGGGCACACTCTGCAGAGGAAGAGTTTTATTTATACAAGACGTTTATGTGTCATGGGCTGCTTTCTAAAGAATTTTTTTTCTTTTTTCTTTCTTTTTTTTTTTTTTTTTAACTGGGAAGTCTTTCTAATTACTGCACTGAGGCTGGAAAGCTGAGAACTCAGTGTCAGGAAAAGTCGAGCTTTTAAGGCTGCCTATTCATATTGGTCTTGCTGTGTGTCTATATTTTAAATTTCCTCAGAATCACAGAACCATGGAATGGTCGGGGTTGGAAGGGACCGCTAGAGATCATCTAGTCCAACCCCCTGCTCCAGCAGGGACAGCCAGAGCACGGGGCACAGGGTGGTTTCCAGGCGGGTTTAGAAGATCTCCAGAGCAAGAGACTCCACAGCCTCTCTGGGCAGCCTGTTCCAGGGCTCTGTCACCCTCACAGGAAAGAAGCTCTTCCTGACATGGACATGGAACTGCCTGTGTTTCAGCTTGTACCCATTACCCCTTCTCCTGTCACTGGCCACTACCGAGAAGAGTTTGCCCCCCTCCTCCCTATGTTCTCCTCTGAGATACTTACACATACGGATCAGATCCCCTCTCAACCTTTTCTTCTCCAGGCTAAATAGGCCCAACTCACTTAGTCTTTCCTCATTTGGCAGATGCTGCAGTCCCTTCATCATCTTTGTCAGTCTATGCTGAAAGGTCTGAGAGAGGTCTAGGAGCTCCACGTCCCTCCCGTACTGGGGAGCCCAGAACTGCCCAAAATACTCCAGGTATGGTCTGAACAGAGCTGAGGAGAGGGGCAGGATCCCCTCCCTCGACCTGCTGGAGACGCTCCTCCTGATGCAGCCAGGAGCCCATTGGCCTTCTTGGCCACGAGGGCACATTGCTGCCTCATGGTTAACTTCCTGTCAACCAGGACTCCCAAATGCCTCTCCACGGAGCTACTTTCCAGCAGGTCATCTCCTATCCTAAATTTGTGTTTTTCCAGAAGATTCCTCTTCACTTGGGGCACAGAGTGGCCAGTTTACTGTTACTGAGGAGTTGTGCAGTGTATATTCTGTTGTGTATATTCACCTTTGGTCCTTGGCTTCATTTGCTGCACTTTATTCAAAACCCTCTCTCATGACAGACATCAACTCTCAGGATAGGTTAATCATTTTCCATATTTTCCCTTCCTTCTTTGGTACTCATTATTCTAGTATACAAACACTCCAAAATGCTAATGAATTTCATATCCTGCTTATGAGACAAGTGGGCATTGATACCTCTTTAACGAAGGAGATTTGAGGCACAGAGAGGTTTATGTCAAAAAGTACTCCTTGACTGGCTACAGCTTGAGAGGCTGGTGACCACATTCTGCAGTACATCATATATTCATGCACGCTCTGCAGTTCATACCTTGCTTCATCAGTGCTCAGCAACGCTATACGTCAGGCCCTACACACAGGCACTTGTGTATCTAGCAAATCCGAAGGAGCAATAAACCCTGACAAAATGGATAAAAGGGAATTGTCTAACTACATGTTAAGAACTCACTGGTAAAACCACAGAATAATTATATTGTTTTAACCAAGAGACTCTCCTGTCTCATTCCCTCCACATTTTATGACTTACATAACAAATGAGGCAGTGGTCTCTTGATCCTTTGCTTACTGCAGTATCTTAGTTCATTGCCGGATCTGACCCATGGAGCATAAGAAGGCAGCAGGATTCTGTAACTAACGATTCCATCTTAACGCACATGGATAAGCAGGACAAAATAAGGAGACACAGAAAATATAACTCAGGGTTTTCTAATTTTAAGTGTTGATGTTTGCCATCATATTCTTTCAGAGTAAGAAACTACTTCCACAAGATTTTGCTTTTTAAAGAAACAACCACCCTTTGGTCTGAAATTTCAATGGGTTTCCATATGGGCAGCAACAAAACTCACCACAGAACTTTAATACCCATCATCCAGAACTCCACCATTGCAGTAAGCAGAGTAATTGTAATAAAAGAGAGGGGGAAATGTTCCTGGTGGTTCCACATGCCAGTGCTGATACAGAGGGACTTGCATACAAATACTTGGTTCAGTGCACACTGTAGAGGGAGTAACTGTGCAAATCTGCTGAGAACTTTCCCAAACTGGAACTGTCTTTTCCCCAGTGCCCTGTTCCTCCCCTACCCAGTGCCAGACTCCTCTCCTATGAATTTGCCCTCTTGGTACCTTGGCAGTACCATCTCAACCAGCCTTTGTGCAGATCCAGCTGTGCCTAACCCCTGGCTGACCTTGACACAGCCTAATTTGGCCAAGATTACCTGGATTTCCCCAGGAAGAGCGAAAGGCAAATCCTTGTCACCGAGTGTCGCAGGCCTACCTCCCATCTGCTCTGGGCAGAGATAAATGACATTTGAAAGAAAAAGTACCATAACGTTTTGACACTGGTCTCTAAGGCTAATTTTCCACAGTGCAAACTCAGAAATTCCAGAGTTGTTTGTGTTGAAATTTTACTAAGAAGAATTTGGACAGTTGATGCCAGAAGTTTTCAAAAGATTAAAGTTTGCAACTCCATTTATCCTGGGAAGTGCCAAGAAACTTTTGTAATGCTGTACAGCCTGCCTCTAGTTCTAAGCTATAAACAAAATATTGAAGAAAGAAATCTTAACTGTCTGTATATGGGTCACTTCTTCATCATACCTTGAATGTTACCATGAATGAAGAGTTTGTGTATCCAGCAGAAAGGCCTTTATCTTCCAGACATAAAACAGCATACAAATGTATCCTCTGTCCTGCTTCCAACTGCAGAAAAGCTTAAAAACGTCTTCAAAAAGAAGAGCAAAACTCAACATAAGCATACAGGTTACATTTCGGGACCATGTTTTGTATTGTTCATGTTCAGCTGAATTCATTTAGAAATTCAGACGGTTATAATAGTTTTCTGTGAGGCTGTGAGAGAGGGCCGAGGCAGCCAGGTGGGTGTTAGCATTACCCTGTCCTCTCCCAGCACAGAATAACAAAAACAGTGGTCTTGAGTTTGGGGGGACCCAGATCCCCTCCTGGTCTCTGGTGTGAATGCCATCAGGGATTTATAACTTTTAGTTTAGAATGGGTGCAAATCTTCCTTCCTATTTATTGGTTATGCTTTCTGGGTTGTCTCTTTTAAATTAAGGCTGCGATTAACTTTGATGTGTCTATCACCACTAGATCACAGGCTTACTTATCCAGGGCTGCTGGGAAGCTGAAACACACTAATGACAGTCTAGAAATGCAGAAAACATTAAAGGAAAAAAAAATTAAGGTCCCAATAAGATAACATAACATAAAAGCCTACTTCTGAGATTCCCATGTACACCTCAAACACCCATTCAAAGACAGAGATGAACCTTAAACATCAGTGTTGCTAAGTAGTCTGTCAGCTATTGATTACCATTTGTATCATGAATATGATGCGAATTGAAAAAGTCCAACATTTTGGATCATTACAAATGTTTGATAACGAAGACACAGCCTAATTAAATTTCACATCTTTTAACTTTTTAAGAACTTATCCAAGCAGCGATCTGCAACTTTAAATGATTTTTGTGAAAAATTCAAAAAAGCAACATGGATCTATAAAAGCCTTTGCCTTTCAGGAAACATCTATCCCTGACTGACTGCACCAAAACACAAACTAGGTTAACAACGAGTTATTTTAATAGCCCCAGGAGTCAGTTTTATCTGAAAAACACTAAAAAAAAAGAAAAAAAATACCGCTAGGTATTTAGAGCCTCAAAATGATACAAAGATAATGATACAATTATTATTTCATGAGGGATTTTTTTTTTTCTAATTTTTACACTAATTCTAAATCTTGTTATTTTAGTTGGGCAGGCTCATGGAATTTCCTAAGATGTAAGGCAGGAGTTCCACCTCCGCAGCCTCCCACTCCAGATCTGATTTAGTGCTCCGTTCTGGAAGCAGGTGTTTGGGGGAAAGAATATCAGTCTTGTTCTGAAAAAGCACATTTTCCTGTGCACTTAAGAAAATCAGTCTTGGTCTCAGGGAAAAAAAAAGAGAGACTCGTAAAGAATCCGTCTACCAACACTGTAATTGTAATTTCAAATGTGTTTGGAATATCTTCTTTTATGTTTTCCACTGATTGTGCTGATGCTAGCACAAGGTGCAGAAGAATGCTGTGTTATTGCAAACAACTTTAATTTTGATGTATATAATTCATTTTTAATAAGGACAACTAGATATTTTTCCTTAGAAATGTATTTAAAAGAGCCTGTAATGAACTGCATTCTACAAAGCAAGGCTATTTATAGGCAAAAACAAAAATCCAAGTATGCTGTTTTCAAAGACATTGCTTAAGCAGGTGCATACTAAAAAACTGAGCCTGTTTGCGCACAAAAGCCTATAGATTTTTTACTGGTAATTCAGAAACTGGATGTGTATGTAGGTGGGTTTAAAAGCAGCAAGTATACAATATTTCCATATCAAACAAACCTTGATATAAAAGAAGGCTCCTGCAAAATGTAAAAAAGCAACTACTTTTCCTATAAATAGGGATCTCTCTTCAGAAACAAGTTTTCAGGATTATATTATTGAAAGCAGAGACAAGAGACGGTGTCTCAGATGAGTTGCCAAACTTCTAGCAGCTTAGAGACATTTCAGTCCTGCCACTTTTAAGACTGTCCCAGTATTCCTCAGAACTCAAACCCACTTCACACTCAGCTCGAGTGTATGCTGAGACCTGTACTCCTTGAGTTCACAGCGTTTGCAGAGGCTGTAATGCAGGATACAGTGGTCCATGGCATGTAGCAGTGTCAGTCCATTCTTACTGATTCCAACAACTGGTCGATTTTCTTATTTAGACTTAAAAAATAATATTTTAGTTAAAGTTTAGACAATTTGTGCTTTGAGGCAAGTCTCTGATCTCCATAGAGTGCAATGGAGGTTAGACCATAATGGAATCACACACTGTGTAGATATCAGAATTTGTTTGTCTTAACCTGAATGTGAAGTTCATCTTGGTCTTCTGGAAAGAAGATGAGCTATAGGCACATGACCACTGTCTGACTCTCACGTCCATGAGGGCATGTTGTCTGTAGCCAGAGGAGAGTTGTTGGTGGATTTGCAATTGCCAGCATGTGTTAACCAGCACTAAGAAAAGATGAGGGTGACCATTAAGGTGTTGGAATGAGAGGTTTTGTGTTTTATGCTGCTTTACCATCAGCACAAGGTATTAGTGTTCTTGGACAGAGCAGGCATGGTCAAAGGATTCTAGGAACCGAGGTTGATACAGATAGAAACTTTGCATTACAGCATATCCTCCTTAGATCCTGCATGTCAGTGATCAGTGTGATCATCACACTGATCATCAGTGATGGTTAGAATTTCATCCTCTAATGAGGATGAAATATTGAATGGAAACTTTGCAAAGCTCCGGGATAAAGGGCTGAGGTGCCACTCTTGGTGGTCTATTTCTTGGCAGGAAGACAGTAGATGACACATGAGGTCAGCTAAAATTCAGGCCTGGAGGGACTCTTTGACTGAGAGAAGTGGATGATAGGTCTATGATGTCCTTCAGCATTCATTATAACTGGACTGATATCAGAATAACAGAATAATAGCAATAAAATAGTGTAGGATGACTATTATGGGTTAAGCACTGTTTTTTAAAAAGATTTGATGTACATATTTGGCCTGTAGCCTGATGTGCATTTTATGTTGTGCTTTCTGTAATAAAAGGATTTTTTTAGGTTGATCGAAGGCAGCTGTATTTTGCAAAGTGGCTTATGCTGTTGCTGTACTTTCCACCATGGTAATGGACTTCTCTGGTGCAGCACTTCTAATCCATTTGGGTTGCTACAAATGGCTACATTTCTGAAAGCTGGAGGTAGTTTTGTTCCCAATACAAACATGGATTTGAATGATCAGTGGTGGGTGAACTGAAGTTCTGGAGGTGCAGCTGCAGAACCCAAACATTTGTTTATTTGAACCCCCTGGGCTTACAGAGTGGAACTGCAAAAGACTTTGGAAAAGAACAGCCTCTTTCAGCACTTCATGTGTGCAACAGAATAAAAGTGCATAGTACAAATATCTTTTTGAATATTATTAAGCTTATGTTAAAGCTTTGAATCGTGGTCAGTCTGGGAATGGTTACTGGTTCATACATTCACATTTCTGTTAATACAAGGCTGGAGGGCCAAATCTGAGCTGCAGAAAGCTTTGTTTCTGTCACAATAAGATCAGGAAATACATGGACACAGACAGACATGCCTCACTGTCTCAGGCCTTTGAGCAGTCTTTGACACCTATCTTCTCCCTTTGGGCATCACGTATCATACAAGCTCATTTTTTTCCTTTTTTAAGCAATTGTTCTTTCTGAAGCAGACTGTTACTCTGCTACTGAAATCACTGGGGATAATGGCTGTCACAGGAAAGGATCTATAAAATATCTTTTTTTTCTACATAAACCAAATCAACTATTGATTTATTTTTTCCCTAGGATTTGGCAATGATCTTTAATGCTTATGAACGTTTTTTCCAAAAGTGCTGTGTAGCTATAATCAGAATTCTATAATATTATTTGATTCCAAGCATCATATACTATAAATGAAGTAGATCCATTGACTTCTAAGCACATTAATTAAGGAATGAAGTCCTAGATTTAACTCAGAGTGCCCAAAGAGAGGAAGGGATGGCCATCCCATGGCCTGGGCCATGGCCACAGCCTTCTGAAAGATTCATGATGATTTGAACACATTTGGAAAGGGGAAGCAGAATTAGCAAAAAAAAGAGAAAATCTTCAAAATGTCTTTTGAGAAAATGTTGATTGTCTATTTAAGAAAATTGTATTTTCCCTCTTGCCAATAAAAGACTCATATGAGAGCAAGCCCTAAGTATGGCTTTCCACCACCTTTGCATTCCCTCAAATCACAGCTCTTCAGAAATAGCAGCCAAGTAGTTTTTGCCAAAGAAAAGATACAGGGAGATCTATGCCACTTCTTTTCTCTGATTTTTTTTTTCTTTCTACATTTTTTTTTCCCTTTTAAAGCTAGCTGCAACATTTGGTAAGGCCTCATTTCATTACTTTCTCTGAGTGCAACTTTTCTAGATTGGCTGAAAGCAGAAGAGCAGAGTGCAATTACAAAAAAAAATGCAGTTATTAAAAGGAAATATTTATGCTTTGAGCAGGATGTTCAGTCTAACTGAGCCTAGAAAGCAGGCTAGTGTGGCACAAAAAGACATTCATCTTTTGGGGGGTGAGAAAATTTTTCAAATATTTAATATTGTTTATTCAATATAAAAGACGGGCAAAATATACGAATTGTGGATTTAAAAAAAATCCCAAAGGGCTATAAGGCAAATTCTTTTGGAAATGTATCGGTTGATGTAATCTCTAAAAGCTGTAATTAGCAATAGGGAAAGGAGGTGGCTGTGCTGGACACTCCACATTCATTGCTGACCTTGCCAGGCCAGTGGCAGCCCCACTCCCAGGGTCTTTGTATTCCCTGGACTGACAGACTTTGCTGCCGTCTCATGTATTATTCAATAAAAATCAGAACAATGAATGAAATAGCCTTAAAAAATCTTCTAAAAGGGAAAACCAGGTCAGAAAAATAAAGGTTAATCAGAGAACCTGATATTTTTTTCCTACAATTTATAAAAGAAATTGCAGCTTTTATAGAGCTAGAGGTGTCTTTACTTGTTATTACAGGAACACCTTCAATTTTGCACATTTCTCCATGCTGGCTTGCTGTCCGCGGGGTGCTTGTAGAACAGCATATGGTACACTAAGGACATTTTTTCTCCTACTAGAGAACCATAGTACCACTTTGGTAAGCAAGCGTTTTCAAGCTCAACAGAAAGAAAAATGGGAGTTTATTTTCCATGGTGCTCCAATTAGAGCTACTCTGAAACTCCCAGAGTCTTTCCATTCTCTGGCTTGACAGAGCTGTCAGGAGATTGGAAGTGTACACTCATTTAAATCGATAGCAGATTGTCCTAAAACACACACAATATACTACATGCACTGCACTATTCTCTGCAAGAAGGCCTATGAGTCAGCTTTATGTTTACTTTACATAAAGGTGTTTTTAAAATTAATTTCCATGTAGGCATCTTGTCTGGTGTGGATTATTAAATGCAATTGCTTTTGCACTACACAGATGATGGGGAATACGTGCACCAATTCCATGAAAATATTTGATATACCAAGCACACAAATATATCTACACAGGGAAACACATACCAACATCTACAGCAGTTGTTGAAACATTTGCAATATGGAGACTGAAAAGCATTTTTTGTTTTTAATCTAGCTTTGCTTTTCCATGTTTTGTGCAATGATTTCATCTATAAATCTCTAAAAAGAGCCGACATGTGCCTTACTTCCTGTGTACAGCCATTAGGGCCTTGCTATTGTGGTTCGTAGGAGTCTTGGGCACTGAAAGCCAAATGCATATAAAAACATTTGGGAATTCTCAGCATCTGAAGGACTCGCGCTACCAAGTAATTGTGATTCGGCTACACTGGGGATTTAGAAATCCAGTGGTGTTCAAACTTGCAGCCCCACTGATGAATGTTTCTTTGCTGAGTCTTTGAGAGCTTGTGCGTGCACATCTGATATGATATATGGGAGACTGCTTTTATATATTTGCACAAATATTGAGAGCCCTGTGCAAGAAATTATGCTAACAGAATCGAAGACCAGCTGGCAATATACATTGGGGGAAAAAAGGAAGATGTGACAACTTCAGCTAAGCCAGCAGACAGAATCACTTGATTTGGTCTCTGCACATCTTTAAAATCATGCTCTGTGAACATTGTTATGACAGGGAAAAACAAGATTTTTTTTTTTCCCCTGTAAAATTAAATGTCACTCTTGATAGCATAATATCTGAAACATCATCCTTCCAAGTCCACACCAATACTTTACACAGAAAATTAAACTCCCTCTCTGTTTATTGAGTGGATAATGCAGTCTTCGAATGTGTGAGAACCCCTGCTAGGTGAGAAATTAAAAAAGAAGCACTATAAAGTCTAATGGTATGTATGAAATACAAGAAAGAGAGAAAAAGGTAACTTAATTGGTAATCAGAAGAAATCATAAAACTAATCATGCAATTAATGTCTTAAAAAGCAAGCATATGAGGTGTGTATAATTACCAGAAAACAATGCAGTGATGGTTTCAAGCATTAATGAATTAATGCTTGTTGGGGGGAGAAGGATTTGATCTGCAATTTTAGCTGCTAGCTTTATCCATGCTAAACTATTACTGCTCTGTGTTTATAAAAAATGCCCTCACCTTACACACAGGGCTAATCACTCAAATTAGGATTTTTTATTATGATGTTTAAAATTTTTCTTTGACATGGATATGTTTCCTTCTTCACACAGCTGCCCATCCTCCCCTCTTGCTCATGAAAACAGAAGACACTTTACAAGGGAAGGAGTTTGGACAGCACATATATCAAAATGACACAAAGCCTAGAGAAATTCACCAATTGCAGGTGCTGGAATAAATTAACAAGTATATTAACATACATAAATATTTTTATTTTCCCTTTAAAATGTAAAATACCGCACTAGGTATTAACAATTGTCCTTTGTTTTGTACACACAATAAAAAATAGATTCTGTTCTGAGGCTGATTGCTAATTTGCTGATGATCTTATATATCAAGATGTTAATTTGTTGATAAAAGGAGGTGATAGAAAATTACAAATGATTTAAGACTGCTGTACATCAAAACATAAGCATTCCTTTGATTTAATTGCCAACTACAAAGATTCCAAGCCATCCTATGGCAAACAGTGGTCTTTGTTCCTTTTTTTTTCATATGGTTTAAATGTGTGCATCTGCTGCTAGATGTGATAGCAATGCATGGTGGACGGATGGCTGGATGAATGGGTGGATGAAAGGATTGCTTTTTATGACAGCAGAGTCCCATAATTCAGCATCCTGCAAGGAAAGGCAGAAAGGATGGGCCAGTGGTTAGGGAATTAGCCTAGGACTTGGGTAACCAAACATATCCTGAGGGACCTGGCCTGAAACAGCCTCTCCATGACTCATTTTCCCATTTGTAAGTGAGGGATACATAGCGCTGCCCTGCCTTGATGGCCTCTCAGAAAAACTAACACCTTAAAGATTGCCTGATAGCTGGATGCTATCGTAACAAAAAGTGGTGAATCGCGTAGGTTAAAACTTTAAAAATTGCATGGCTAGCGATCAATAAGGAGTGAATGTTTTCTTCTAAGTGTGTCATTTTTGGAGATGGAAGCCCTCTCTGTGCAAAGTTTGGCACAAGCAAGAAGGCCAGATGGTGACTTCCTACAAGGTCTATCAACCATAGTGCCCTTGGCCTTGAACTTCTCATGGGTAGTTCAGCCCTGAGAGCAGCTCTTCCCTTGACCCCGATGTAACAGTCTCAATCAGGGAATGGAACAAAGTAAGGAAAAAGTCCAGAAAAGGACGAAGAAAAGATACAGAAAGGAGACTGAGAAGAAATGAGGTCAGTTCCCAGTTTTGTTGCTGACTTCCCATGTGGACTTACACTCACGCTGCCTTTCTGCCCATCAACTGCCAGCTGCAAGAGTGATTATAACCTATAATACTCCCCTGCACCTGAGAGGGGTCCCAGGACCTGCTCACGAGTGTCTGCACTGACAGAGTGGCCCTGATGGGGCTACAAGAAGGCAGAATTAGGACCATATGTAACAGCATTGTTGGTAGATGCCTGTATGCTAAGAATCGGAGAGAGACTGGGTACCGATTGCTGGTAAAGAACAACTTTTACTGATCTGCTAGAAGCCCTGAGTATCTAAAACAAGTCTGATCCAGCGGCTGCTCCAGTCTCATCCCCACCTACAGACACAGCAGAACTAGCACGAACGAGGCAATCATCCATCCTGGGAAGAAGGACCTCAAAGCTTGCTGCTTGGCCCATGAGAAGCACAGAAGTTTTTTCAGGAGAGGAAGAACTGTGACCTTCACAACACATTTTCATTCTTCAGTGAGTTTGGGACTGCTTTTTGTGGAGCTCAAAGGATCTCATAGTAATTTTGACGTTTCTAGACCTCTTATTTTCTATTTTGCTCTTGCTGGGGGATCTATAACCTATCGTATAATACGGTGGCTGCTCTGTCCCCTCAGTGAAGTCAAGGGCACAGGACTGTTGGGGGTCTGGACAGGTTCAGTGTTTGATTTGGCATGGTGAACGACTTCACTGAACTTCACCGCTGACAACAAAAACGCAATATTGCTTGAACTTGCTGAGTCTGCCTTCTGCAGTCCTTTGAATCATAATTTGGGTCAAGTAAATAAGATTTGCAATTGCTCTGTCTACTGGACACTGACCGAGTTGGTATTTGGGAGACCAGAGGAAATTTTCCTGGAGATATTCTGGAATGCTCCTCAGGATCTGCATCAAATCGGCACAGGCTGAAGGATGGAATGTTTCCTTAAACTCAAAGTCTCCGTACAGGAATTGTCTTTACATAATTGGATGAGAAGAACAGCTCTATATGGTACTTGCAAGTAGGACAGGCAAAGCTGACATCCAGTTCCTATCAAAACCATCTGCATCTTTGTAAAAATGGAATGAAATTCAACAAAAGATATGAAACTACTTGACTGGACTTGTCCAAATCAGCTGCACAGTGGAGCAAGCACAGAGGTCTGATTTCTTGCACCGTTTGCTATCTTTTATAGCTATGAAAAATGAATGTTGAGCATTGCCACCCACATTTGGGAGAATTCTATTCCCACTTTGCATAAGTGTAAATAACTGCCTAGGAAACATTGCACTGGGGAATCAGCCCCAAGCAGAGAGCACATCAGAGTCTTACTTCAAAAAAAACTGAGCAAGAGACACAGTCCAAGGAGACGCACTGTTCTGAGGAAGTCAGGGAGTGCTTCAGTTTGGAGCATAGGCTTGATTGGAAGGGGGAAGCTCAGAAAGGAAAATCATTTGTGATTCGGTGCAAAATTAACTCTTTCAGCTTGACGAATTTTCTATGTCAAATATGCAAGATCAAGAAAATTATACTTGTAGACTCAGCTGGAAATTTCTCAGCACAAGTCTTTTCAGAAAATGTATTACAGTCTCAGAATTTGATATTTTACATTCAGCAAGTGGCAGTTTCAGCTTGATGTAACTTTTTTAAAAACGAAATTCAAAATAATTTAATTCACTTTTAAATGTTTAACATGGAAATATTTTGATTGATATGTTTTTTTCCAGATAGTCAATGCATCCAAATTTTTGAGACTTTCAGATTGTTCCCCCAATCCTAAAAACAAGAGTCAACTCCCAAAAATAAAAGCTAATTTTAAGGAAATGCTTCATATTCCAAGTGTCACTGATTCAAATCAGTTTTCAGTGCTCATTAACTTTGAAAATCAAATCACAGTGAGAATGCGAAACTGTGCGCCCCAAATATGAAAGGCTCAAAATTTAAAAGTTTTGAACTCTAGTAAGTAAGAGTTTTGATGAAATAGAAAAACACATTTCTTTTGCACGGCATAAAATAATTTTGGAGTCTCCTAACTGCAATTGCTCAAAAATGGCCATAAGGCTACTCTTACCTATTTTAAGTCTTAATCTACTTTTAGTATATGCTAATGTATTTTATCAAAGTTGTTCCTTGAATATATCTTTCCTGATTGTTTTCATTTTTCAAAGCAATTCTGCATGATTTAATCTTAAATGACACTCAGACAGGGACTTAATAATTAATATGCCAAGTAAAGCAGGTAAACTAAATCACCTCTTAAATTAAGAAACCAGATCCTTTCTATTACAGCATAAACATAATTTAAAACATGGGTCTTAATATCTCATACTCTATTAGGGAAAGAGCAGGTGGCTCAGCATTGCTAATGCTGCATTGATATTGCAGAAAAATATGAGAATCTTAGGTCGGTGTATAATGTACTTCAGTTGCTTTCTAGCTCTACCACCAGCATTTAAATCATGAAATTACATTCCTATTCATGAGCAACACTCTTCTGAATTTTAAGATGCATATTATAATTATTTTTAGAAATTAAGGGATAATGTTTACTCCCAGTAGATACCCTTTTTTATTGTTGTTATTAAAATAGTGTGTTTTTAAACATTAACTACCTAACTGCAGGAAGCAGGGCAAATATCTGCTCCCTGAGTCAGTAGTCAAACATACTCTTTCCAGCAGTAGGTTGGCTGAAAACAGAAATTGAGATGGATTTAGTGCCCATCTATTAGAAGTTAAAGAAGCCTCATAAACCAGGGAAACAGTTTCACTAATGAGACTGCAGGCAGCTTTGGTTAACTCTTTTTACTGTGATCATTTAATTTTTTTATTCTGATCTTCCCTGTTCACAGACCTGCACTTTTATTATCTGTAGGGTTGTGTGCATAGATTTTCAGCTGCTTGGCATCAATTTCACTCAGAAATATTGATGTTTGTCTCCTATCGGCGCTGCGGACCAGAATTCAGTCGTAGTTTTCCCACAGTAACTTAGGAGGGAGTCAGTAGCTTCCACTGTGTCACACTCCCAAAACTGAGACTAGCAGGACTGTCTTTCCCTGGGCTATGTGCCAGTTTTGCACATTTTGCACCCTTTTTGCCCTTTGATAATGACAATCTATTATGTGAGTACATGCTTCAGAGCAAGAATGAAAAGGGATGCTTACAATTCACTATCCTGTTCTCTTAAATTATGAAAATAAAATGTCATAATGGCCATTTAATCATAAGTTTCCTTACTTCCTGGGATATATGCTGAATTTTGGGGTATTCTCTGTTAAAATATTGGTAATGTTTGCAGTTATCTTTCTTGTTCACATTGTACATATGGGAATAATATATTCAGCAACATAGCAACAGAATGAACTGTCACAGAACAAAAAAAAAAATCTCTGTATTGCTATAAAAAGGAGATCTATTTACTTTTAAGTTGAGTTTGGAAGGCCTGTAAAACCCCTGTTAGAAATAAACTTCTCATCTGGATGCAGACTCACTCTTCTTTGACTTCAACATGAATTTTAATTTGGACTGCTCTCAAAGTTTATTTCTTTGGATTAAGAAAAAAGAGAGAACTGACAGAAAAACTCTGCAATTAGGGATGTCTTTACTAGGATTTTTTTATTTAGATACCTTAATGGTATGGTTGACGATAGTGGTATGGTTAATGATATAGGAATGTCTTCTGACTCATCATCACCTACACAAGCACTGCAGATTTATTATTATAAGCTAAATATCATTGCTGCCACCAAGAGTTGACAGAAATTGTTAGGAATTTAACACTATGATGGGAACAGAGTTATTGATCTCACAGATAATTTTCCTTGAGAAAAACCCTTTCATATGGAACACAGTTTTCAAACCAGAGAGCACAAGAGGCTCACCAAAGGGTGTGAGATGGAGATGTCAGGTGCAGATGAGGCTCGCACCTGCTAAACAAGGATTTGTGTCAGAGTACAAGCTGCAAACTTTTAATAAGTGACTCATTATTTATCTGTCATTTATATCTAAGGTTTTTTTTTCAAGGATTTGGATATGTGGCCTCTGTTCTCAAAATTATCCACTTAGACTCTCAGGTGTCTAAAAGAAAGGAGTGAAAATCATTGTTATCCAAAACCAATGGATGTGATGGCTTTCAGTACAAAGCTGTTGATGACTGTAACATATGGCAATAAGACAGGACCAAACACATTGTAAAATACTCTTTTGGAAGTGCACAAAACCCTTACACATTTATTGTTAAACAATATACTTGCATCAAAAGACTATGGCCAAAAGACCATAGTGAAGTTGTTTAAATAACAAGCCAGTGTCTCTCTACCACATGGTACAGGATTGTATACACTCTCCTGAGGATGACATGAGGACTGCATTCAAATTGTCATTAGTAGCTTTAAAACTGCTAGGTTTTGAAAACCATTTACTATGAAACAGTAAAAAAAGGTATCTGAATATGGGGATGAGGGACAAGAGGCTTTGGTCAATTCCGATCTCATTTTTACCAGCTCAATAAAAAAAAAAACAAACCAAAAACAAACCAACAACTTCTTATGACTTGATGTGACTTCACAGTAGTGTTGAGCTGCTTTGGATGAGACCGGAAGCAAATCACGTCCCTGTACTTTAAAATAGGGCTTGAATTCAATACAGCCAGTTAGCAAGCTAATGAGGCAGAGCTGCAGCAACAGCTCCTTTAACTGGACTGATCAACCACTTTACAGAGGAACATGATATTCTTTTAAAAGAAACCCAAGCAAGTTAAAACAGCACTTAAGTCAATCTCCAAAAGCACAAAGGAAGGAGGAAAGAAAGCAAAGATTTAAAGTTGCTGTTTAGCTGACTGAGGAAGAACCAGCAATATGAAAGGAGTTGGTGTTTGAAGAACAGGCTCAAATCATGCACAAATCCCTTAGAAAACCCTTCTCTGTAACACAAAAGAGCCTGCACACATGTGGTCATAACCGAACATCACAGAATGAGGCATAGCTAGGTCGTATGGCCAAATCCACCTGTTGTATCTCAAGTTTAGTTACCTGAAGATAGTTAACATCATATGATAAAGTATCTCAAAAGCCACATATATCATTGTGAACTTCTAATCCAACCTCTATGACCTTTGTTCAGAAATCACAGCAGTTGCCTTTTAAAATGCCTTTTACAACAGTAACAGAATTTGACCCTATTAATGAGGTCCAAGCTTAAAATGATTAGGCAGTAGGCACTGGTAATTATTGTTCTAATTAACAAAATTCAACCCCTGTATTCATAAGCAATTCAAATTTTACTACACAATAGGTGTATTTTTTAATTAACTCATGTATGCCTATTGGCTCATATTGGGCCTGTGTGATACATAGATACTTGTAACAGGGTTGAGGAACTACAGTAGACAGCATGAAGTTTGTATATACTCTGTGATATATTTTTGTCCTAAGTTTTACAATAGAAAAAATATTTATTATGCTACTCCTTATCATCATTACTAGCAGAGCAAGTCCCAGTTAAAAAATTAAAATAAAATAAAATAAAATAAAATAAAATAAAATAAAATAAAATAAAATAAAATAAAATAAAATAAAATCTGCCATCTTTTCCCTGTGTCTGCAAGAATAGTTTCCAAAAGTTCATAGGAATTACAATTTGTCTTAGCTTTCAGGAAGTCTTGAATATGAAATAAGTTATATGAGACAGAACTCATGTTTTGAGACTAGCAAAGACTATGTGATAGGTGTTTAAATATACACATGAAGTACCCGTGTCGGGAGCAAGGTCGTGCCTGTTCTTTTGGGAAGTTTACCCAGTGCTGTCTTTTGCTTGGAATTAGGCCAGAAAGATTAACCCAAGGGAATAGAGGGATACAGGAAATCTCCTTGTTCTCTTTGTTTTCCCTTGTGCACTGAGATGGTTGGATGCAATAGTCTCTGCTCACTGTGCTTTATCTTTTATCCTAATGATCCTGATGCATTTGTATAGGACCTAACTCAAAGCAATTCTTCCATTGATTTCACTGCGGTTTGAATCGGATTTGCTCTAGGCGCACAGTCCACAGCTTCTTTAGAGACTGGAAACAGTCACAGAAGAATAAGCTCTAGTAGTACCCGTGTCCAGAATAATTCCAGTCGATTTTAAAAGTTTCACTAAAGTCAGGAAAGACTTTAGCACACTCATCCAATGCCCCTAGTATTTGACAGGGGGAAAAGAGCCTGCAGAGAACTTGAACTGTGTGTGTTAAGGCTAGTTTGACACAGCCAGTCCTCAAGCTGTGGAAAAAATGTATTAATCACCCCCTTTGCATCAGGGTATTGATGACCACCTATGACCACCGTGGCCACAGTAGGAAAGGAAAGGCTGCCCTATGGAATTGTCAGTGGGGAAATCACCTCAAAGGCCTCTAAGGCAGATACATTACATGCAGTGCCTTTGATATATGGTTTTGAGCATGAACTTCAAGCAGGTGGAAGAAAACAAAGAGAACTCGTTATTATTTATTATGTGACAGATGGCAGCAATGCCAGGAGAAGGATGGTTGTCCTAGATGTACATCAAGATCACCAGGTGTCAGCTAAAGCCTCGGAACATACAAAACAAGTCCTCAGAAAGTCCAGATTGCACAAGGAAGTTAGTACTGGGAGCATCCAGAAGAGGATTTCTTATAGACAAAGTATCAGTTCCACACTTTTCCTTCTGCTTTCCAAGGTTAGTCCTTGTTTTCCAACACTGGAGTTGAGACCACCAACACAGAAAGGAAGCCTGCCTGACCTGGTGCTGGCAGCTCTGAGCAGGAGATGGGACCAGGCGACTACAGGGGTACCTTGTGCCAACATATTCACAATTTTGTGGTTGCAGCTGAAAGATTTTGAAATATGATGGCAATATAAGGAAATTTGATCATACTTCTCAGAAATAAGCAGGTGACAGAGGATGGGATGATCGAATCATGGCCCTTTAAGCCACAGGAAGAATGAAGCAGAGCTGACAGTCCCCAAGGAACTGCTGGACACATTCCTGTCCCTTCATTTGGGTTACAGCCTTCAGAGTCAGATGCTGCGCTAGTTGTATGTCTCATATTCGAACAACGTTCCTATAATGTTTCCAAGTGTTCTCTCTCTGCTTCCATCTACTGTGTACTTCCTTCTTCAGTTCAAGTCTTCTAGGAGCTACTTGTTCATCCATGCAGGTCTCCTGCCCCCTTTGCTCAACTTCCTCCTCACTAGAATCCAGCCCTCTTCTGCTTGGAGGAAGCAATCCTTGAATACTGAGCAGCTCTTTGAGACTCCTCTTTCTCCTAGGGCCCTATCCTATGGGATTTTTCAAAGAAGGTCTCAAGAGGCCGAAGTTTGCTCTCCTCAAATGCAGTGTTGTGGTCATACTTTCTGCTTTGCCTCCTCCTTGCAGGATCGTGAGTCCCACCATCTCATGGTCCCTGCAGTCAAGGCTGCCTTCAACTTTAGATCTCCAAACAGCCCTTTTTAGTACATAATTAAAAGATCTTTGCAAACAATACATGATCAGAAAAGAAAACTGCATTTTTTTTTTCAGTACAAGTTTATAAAATATAGAAAGGTCTGATAAAAATACTGCCTGAAGAGCTCCATCCTAGTGCTGCCAAATAGCTCAGCTAAACATGTGGCAGTTGCCTTGCATTTATACCATGTTTCAAAAACTGTAAAAGGTAGGTCATGAATGCTCTATTATAACCCTGCTAAATCTAAATGGTCTTTCCTCTTGCCTTGTCCTCATATTAAATGGAACAAGTGGACAGTCACTACTTTTATGCAATTTCCAGGTAAAATTTAAAATATAAACAATTTTCCAGAAATTGCATTGATCTCTGTTCAAGACTTCACAATTTTCTCTTGATAATATGCTTAAATTGTAGCAATCGCCTGGAAAACAGAAAATATGATGGGGAAGGTAGAGGAAAGAAAGCACTTACTGGTAACTATATACTAGAGAGATAAGCAACAGTCATGGTCTGACCTAACATTATTCATTTCTGTACAAGAAAGAGCTTTTCAGAAGAAATCAAATGCTAAATAGTTGTATATAATTGTACAAACTGTAACCTGTGAAGTCACACACTATTAACTAATCACTATACTTCAACTAATGGCAGCATATAGTTGCTAGGTAACTCCTGATAAGACACACACTTTGACTGCCTGAGAATTAATAGGGAGAAGTGATTCCTTCCACCATCACCACCACCAAAACCATCTCTGAGTCAATCTGATTACATAGGAGTTCTGTTTTGACTGATCTTACAGGAGATAAATGCTGACTGCACTGTGTATAGACAGACAAAGCCTACACTTTAGTCGACAGAACTTTAAAAATGCAGTTACTGAAGCATATTTGCTACTTTTTCAATGGGTTCATTCGCCCTTGATATAGTAACACTGCAGAGTGGAATCCTGAGTTCTCAGGCTGATGTATTCTTGTATATATTATATCAAATGAGGAAAGATGGTCCAGTGAGGAACAGTGTTACCATTTTACATTTTTTTTTTACTCTATTGCATACTACTATAGCTGTGCATTTGATAGGAACTTGAAATTCAATTCTATTTGAGATTTTTTCCTGAGAAGTCTTGGCAGTAAAGACTTAATATAATGCCATGTTAATTCAGTAAGTGGTTTTCAAGGAAATATCTTACTGCTTCACTTGTTCTTAACAAAAATATAATAAAATCAAAACAAATCAAAGGGAAAAAAGACATCTCAAGAATGTCAAGAACAACATGGAGACTGGTGGCAGAATAAAAAATATTTGATTTTTACCCAGCTTTCTAGCATCCAGTAGAGTATATATGTTATGCAAACTATTTTTACAAATAGACATTCTGTATCTTTAGTAATGGATTTTATTATTATTTCTTGCCCTCAAAAAACAGGTATTCTTATGCTTAATTATTTAAATGTTTAAGATGAAGCTAAATTCAAAGCCATTTCACTATTCTATTTGTCCTATTTTAGGACAAGATTCAATGGCCACAAACTGAAATACAGGAAGTAAGTTCTGTTTGAATTCATGGAAAAAGTCCTTGACTCTCAGGCTACAGAGCCCTGGAACAGGCTGCCCAGAGAGGTTGTGGAGTCTCCTTCTCCAGAGATCTTCCAAACCTGCCTGGATGCCACCCTGTGTCACGTGCTCTGGGTGTCCCTGCTAGTGTAGGTGCTTGGACATGATCTCTGAAGGTCCCTTCCAACCTTGACCATTCTGGGATTCTGTGAGTCTAAGTTTATGGCTTGTGGGTTATCTCCCTCTTCTGACTGATCCAAAGACCTGTAAGCTCTCTTTCACTTCAAGTACTATGAGGTTGATATTAGCAGAGCGCAGTCTTACTTTCTCCTATGCATGTGAGTTTATATGGGAACTGCTTTATCTGCAGGTACAAATTTGAAACAGCACTTTTTTTTTCATGATGTAGCACTCTGTCCTCTACTATGACACCACATACCAACCCCCTAAGACAGGGTGAGAAAGCAATGAAAGAAAGAACAAAATAAGAGAGAACGACATTATTACATATTTCTTGCAAGCTATTCTGAGGTTTGGGGACACACCAGGGGTTTCTAACTGTACCTGAAGAGAAACACAGTTGTTTGCATACACTACAAGTGGCATGACTATTTTTGTATCCCAATCACACATCTCCTCTGCTTGCAGCAGCCAGGGCTCTTTCGATGCCATACATTGCTCACAGCTTGACGTAACAAACTGCCCGACAACTATATTGAGAAACAGCTTGTTTTGCTTTTCTAATTTGGAAAACAAAGGCGCATTGCAAGCTGCGCTGACTGGGAAGTCATACATCTTAACAAAAAGGAAAAAGGAAAAGAAAAGAAGGAAGCCTCCTCTAGTTACAGCAGATACCTTCCTGTTTCTTTGCAAAGCACCCTGTCAGCTTGGTCATTCATGCCAGTTTTCAACATGAGTTTTTTTTAAAAAAATGATACTTTTATTGTCTTTTTTATATATCAGAAGTTATTATTTTGGAATTCGATGACTGTAAAGGGAGGCTATGAGGTTACTGGCAGAGTCTTTTTGCCCAGTGGGATTAACTATAAAACTCGTCTAGATTACAGAATATTCACTGCATAGGCCAGCAGGTCTCAAAGTTCTGCCTGAGAAGGTGACTTAATTTCTGAGTCTAATTATCAAGGTTCAGCTTGGTGCAGAATATTATGGTCCAGACCAAAACTAGCCATCACCATCATACTCAAAGACCAACCTCCTCTTCCCAGGGAAAGGTCCTGCAGGACCATTCTAGCCTCGCTTTAAGAAGTGAGCATCAGCCAAGTATTCTGGATGGAAACTAGAACAGGCCTAGTGATGGCCTCTTGTCACCGTTCAGAAGTAGAGGAGAGCGGGGAGAACTTCTGGGTTTGTTTATCTGACGGCTCCAGCTCAGCGCACTCACAAATGCGCTGGAAAAGAGCAGGAAAAGGCCTTTGGCTGCCACAGTCTTAATGCTCAGATGGTCTGTCAAAGATGTTCACAAATGTGAAGTCTCCTTCTCTGGAGATCTTCCAAACCCACCTGGATGCCACCCTGTGCCCCGTGCTCTGGGTGTCCCTGCTTGAGCAGGGGAGTTGGGCTAGATGATCTCTAGAGGTCCCTTCCAACCTCAACCATTCTGTGATTCTGTGAAGTGGCCCAAGATCACGCTTGGGGAACTTCAGGATAGGCTTATCAAACAAAAACAGCCTCATGATATGATTTGTGACCATGCACATCTTCAGCCAGCATTGCAGATTGCAGGCAGATCTCCTATTTACCTTGTTATTTATATTGCAGAGTCATCTCAACACCTCAAATCAAATGGTCATCTAACCTGTAAAACCTTAGTTTTTAGATGAAGAGCCTACATCTATCCCATTCAACCAAGCAGCCCCAGCCTGTGGCTTTCTTGGCGATCAATGATGGGAAAGAGAAAGCAGTTCCTTCCATAGCTGGACGCCTGATTATAAAGCTAAGCTGACTCCACTCCTGTCACAGATGCTTCATGAAGTGTCTGTGCAGACTGAGTTTGGGGACACGAGGGTAGTTATTAACAGATTTTTCACATCAGTGGGTTCAGATCTTACTAAAGCAGGAAAGGATGCAGGGACATCTTGGAAACTCAGAGCCTGTCTTGGGCCATGTTTACACTGTTTTTAAGGCTTTGTAAAATGTCAAAGAGAGTCCTACAGCCTGTGGGCCTGGAAACTGGGTGCTTGTGATTTTCTGCTCTTACTGTATTCTGTGAGGCAGCCTGTACAATTCCTGCAAATAGGCAGGATTTCACAAAAGATATATCTTATACCTGTACATATCAATCATTTTCTCAGGAAGAAAGACTCAGGAAAACTCTTAAGTGTTTGCTAATCTGTCAGGTATTTAGCATGCGAGAATCCATCCTGGTGGTTCCCTGTAGGTGCCACATAATTCTAATTAATAATAAAGACACCAGACACTGCATGTGGCGTGGAAGAGATCTCGCTCTGAAAACTTTGCCTCCTAAAGGGAATGGGTAGGAGTGCTGAATTCATATGCTGTAAATAAGTCATCTTACAAGAGAGGAATTCTGTGGTTGCACCTCTCCGGAGCTAGAAAAGCCACAGATGACACAATTTTCCTGAGTCTTAATGACCAAGCCGCTCTTGGACATGTGCTCTGATGGCAGCCTTCTGAGACTGTGTTTTAGACAAAGAGCACGTGCCAATACAATATGTCATTGTGCCACTGAATAGACAAGGATGGTTGCTTCCCTCCAGTTTTTGCAGATTATTCACATTTCTGATCTGTCAGCAGGCAATTTGGCTGAGCAAATTTGGGAGTCCCCGGGATGAAGCAGAAATTTCAGTGGAAATTTAATTGCCTTGAAATGTATCAAGTTGCCATATTTTGTTTATTTCCTGAGATTCAATTACAAAAATTGCCAGTCTGCAATTCCAAATTGCCTGACAACTGTTGAACTTCGAGTCTCACAAGGATAATCACCCCAGAGCACAACACACGCATCACGCCGCCACCATAAATTAATATAAGCTGCCAGTAATTGAAAAGGGCAGAATAAACTGCACACCTCCTGTAGTCACACAGCGGAATAATGAGGATGTCACTCCGTTGTCTCCTGGGCAGGATCCTCTGCTACTTCAGTTGTTAGGGTTTTTTTCTAGACACATTGGGTACAAATATGGTTTCACTTCACAAACTGTCTCTGTGCCCTCACCCGTCTGTTCAGCCTTGTCAGATGAGGATTTCACACATTGTTTTCTGCACATTTCCTAATCTTAGTGAAAGTTTCATTTCCCCAGCCCATTGCCATAGGCTATTAGTCTGGCAAAGAACTCAAGCTCAAAATGAAAAAGATAAAATAGAGACAAGACAGCAGCCACAGCTACTACAGCTCCGTGTTGTCTTGTCTCACCTAGAAAAATATGCTTAACAACAGGGTTGTGTTGCTGGAGAGCCGGAAGGACAACCAGGTGTAGCTTGTCATGCTCCAGGAAAATAACCTATTGCTGCAAGTTTTTATAACCACCCGTAAATGTTTCTCAGGTTCCCTGTGGCAGCAGACACAGGCACACAACTTTGTTGGCTAATGAACACAAAATAGCAAGAGCAATATGGTGTTAACCACTGTGGATGTTACTCACCACCAACATAGCAAGCAACACCTGGATCTGCCCCAGGCCTTGATTGATAAAGCCTAAATGCCAAAATTTTATAACTCAAATTCAAAATTCTTTTCACTAATGACTTATTTTATTATGACATGCCTGTAAGATCTTAGTTATCCAACAGACCATTATTATTTTTGCCTACGTGGTATTAGCAATGAAACTAAGCTTATTTATGAGTTGAAATTCTTTTGCATGGAAAGGCAAATATGTTTGAAAATGTAATGAAATCCTGTCAATTTGTAAGAAAAAAAATATTGGAAGATTGTCCCTTTTTTTGGGGGGGGTGAAAACCTGTCTTTCCTGGTTTAGAAAAGAATGACTTTCCTTTCAGCATTCAAATTTGCATGTGAATATACTTTGCATGTAATTTACATACCATGCGATACTGCAGCCTCTTCCTCTCCTATTGTAAACTCCAGGATTGGTGGTTTGCATTTCATAGCTGGGATTATTAAAGCATTTTGTTAAGCTAAGTCTGAAGATAAGCTTTCATCCTGATGTTCCTGGAATTGCATAGTAATGGATGGGAAAGGCATCCTTCTGCTTCAGGCCGTGGATTGGGCATGGGATCCAACACCAAATTTCTCACACATTTTTAAGTTTGGGCAACTTCACTTGATATCATTATAACTTAGATACTTCCTTGTAAAGTAAGGACAATAATGCCCTTTATTCTCTTTCTTTTCCTTTTGGAGTAATTTCCTATAAACACTCAAAGGCAGTTTTTATTTCACTCTGTATTGGAAGGTAAGACAGAAGAAGCTACCCCATAGGGTGATGGGACAGGAGAAGTGAACATGAGCTCAAGTTTCTCCATTATGCAAGCATCGTAATAAGGATATAGAACTTTAAGGAGGTAAAATAGGTTACAGAGATTAGTGCTATTAATCCTCAACACTGTATTGGTTGTACTGTTTATAAACAGCATTGTGCTGCTTTACTTCAAAAGCTACATTGATATGTGCTACTGCTTAATGAGTTTCTGATCAATGCCATCTTCATCACTCTACTTGAGTCAAATTCCAATCAGAATTTTAGTAGAAGCAAATGTAAGTAATTTGATTTTTTTTTTCCCCTTAAATTGTCAGTCTATTGCAGCCAGTTACTTGCTAATAGATGTAGTTCATGACTAAATAAGTACTATCTGCACTAAAATTAATAGTAAAACTTTTAAGAAGATAACATAGGAAAAGAAGAAAGTGCTGGCCTCAGGTGGTACTGCCTAGTCCCAGCTTAGCAGCTCTTCTGCTCAGCTGAACTCAGCAGAATCAATTTAGCATTTAGGGGAAAGGTAAAGAGAGAAGAGTGAGTTCTGTTCCAAGCAGGGCTCTGGTCAGATGGGTAGTACACAAGAGAGGCCATGAATATTACCTTATGTAGATCTAGCTGGGTGAAGTTGCACTGGAAGAAGGTGCAACTCTTTCTTGTAGGAAAAAATAAAGGGATTTCCCAGAAACTATCTAACCACTGCAGCTATCTGGCAAACAGAAAATGAAAACACCTGCCTGCCAGACACCTGCACGCTACTGCTGAATATCCATCTGCTATGTATGCCACACGCTTTTCTTTCCTCTTTTTTCTTTAAAGCTTGGCAAAGGACTTGATTAGGAAGATAAAGTCTCTCTGAAAAACATTTTGGACAAAGATGCCAGCACAGATTGTACAGTAAAAGATAGCAGGTCTGCCAGAGAACATGCACACCATGCTCTGCAGGCTGCTTGCGCTCACCTAGCAATGATTTATTGCACAATTAGTGGAACACTGAAACGGTAGAAGCAGTACCTCCCTATCTCAACTTGCAATATTCCCAGCACTACTTGTAATATTTGTAATAGTAATGATAATTTCAGTATTTGTATTATAGCTCATCTCTTTCTGGTCAATAAGAATACCCTTTCTCTCAGAGCATACCCTGTTTTTTATCTCCTTTCCTGCCTTGCTTTCATGCAATATAGGTGAATGGTGATGCAGATGTAGAAAGGATATGTTGTGTAGGATAAATTTCTAGGAATTAACTAAACTCAGCAATGGTATTTGGAGTTAGACCAAGTCACCCAAATACTCATGCTACAGTGGTCAGTAGCTAGATAACATTATTTAGTGTCCTGTAGCACTCACAGCTCTGCTAGATAGACCTAAGGACACAACACCCTCCAGCAGAAAGGGTGGCCCCCTATATAAAGCTATTTGTAACTTCAATTACAGAGCTCATTAAAAAAATAGGTCATTAGAAGTACAAGGGAAAACAAGAGATAATGGACAATTACCATGTTTCCCTGTTTAAAAAACAGTTTTGAAACTCAACATGTGCTTGCTATAGAGCATTGATAATAAAAATAACTATGTCAAGGGTAGCATTTCTTTTCGGAGGCCATGCTGGAGTAGTAGGTTTTTGTACTTATAGCAACAGATAATATATTATCAAAAAAAAAGTTTCTAATTGAACACTTTAGCAGACAAATATTTTAAGTGAATATTTTAAATGACATAGAAAACACACTACTCACTTTTTGGATAAACCGTTATACAGTTTACCTATGGAATGTATTTCTTACCGTAAAGAATCTGGTTTGTCCTGCAGTTTCTAATTGCCTTACACTTCCATTCAATGCACAGCACATTAGATAGACAGAAAGGTTTGCTCTTTAGGTTGTGCATATGCAGGCACAGGCACATAGATACACACACAAAACCCTAAAGCAACGTATTGCACTTATCTTCTTCCCATTTTTAGATCATACATATTTCATTAAGCTTCATGCAGAGTGTCTTCTGATTTATGGTAATTGTCAACAAAAGCAAAAAATGCTGACAATTTTAACCCTGCAGTACTGAGGATTTAACTGGGATACAATTAAAATGTTTAAGGAAAAAAATAACACCCTAAGCCACTGGGAGGTTGACCCTTGAGATGTTGTCAATTTTTTATTTTATTTTATTGTGTTTGTTGTCTATGGAAGCAGATGCCAGCAGCAACATCTGATGTACCGGACACCTCCAGTGTTATCCCAGCATGCTCATGGCCTGGAGGACTTGGAGTGAGACTAATTTCCATATCAAACCCAATTTAGATGAAACATCTTGGTTTAAAAAAAAAAAAAAAAAAAAAGCGCCAGCGCATCAATAGCCCCTTGATTAGATTTTCATCTCCTGAGCAGACAAATATGAATATTTATTACCATGAATGCAGATTTCCCTCTTTCCATTGCTCTGATCTTGAATATTACCCACTGCTAATTTTTATGAAAATTTGGGCAACATAATGTTTTCACATAAACTGACAGTTCTTGAGATAATCCCGTTATTGTTCGGTGGAAAATGACAGTTTCCGCTTATTCATGTGTTAACGAGGGATTAAATATTGTTTTTCATCACCATAATCTAAGATGGACTGGAAATTAAAATTCGAACATTGTGTATTAGCAGAGCTTGAGGACCAGAATTTGTTTGCATTCACTTAGTGAAGATCTTTAAATTAACAGTTGGACAATTGGGTGAAATCAGTATCATAAAAACAGCACTAACATTATAAAATAAAAGTCATTACCTGCTAAAGGTAAAGAGCCAGAGAGAGACATAGTTTGCAAAATGACACCCCTTTGCAATGGCAAAGTGCACGCGGAGCTGTTGTCAGCATCAATAACCTTCAGGCATTAATGGACTCAGTTACATCTCCATAGCACGGAATCATGTCCCTTTCCCTTGTCACAGGTGCTGATACTCAAACACACGATAGCCGCAGCTTCCATTGAAAAAATTGTGCTAGGACAGATCTACCTATCATGCTAAAAGCAACCATAACTGACCCATGAGCTGTTCTCACACGTGCCAGAATGCTGTACTTGTTGCTTATATAGCTTTTGGTGTGCAATAGCTAGATATGTATAATTCTTCACTTACGACAAAGGATATTTTGCTGGAGCTGAAGGGAAGTAAACAACTATAAGGGATCAATTATCGCCTTGATATTTTGATATAATATTCAGCAGTGTCAACTGGAATTATGCACATCTACCAAAGTGAAAATAAAGAGATGGATCTGTGATACTCTGCAGTTGATGAGGCATTACCCTGCATACTGCTTCTACGGAAGAAGCTCTTTTACTTCAGTAAAGTAAGTTTGTGATTCCACAAAACCAAACCCAAGCAAACAAAAAAAACACCTTTGATATAAACCAAAGACAAACTGAACTAAAACTACGCTTCGTCTTTCAAGCCAAATCTCGAAACTTAAAAATTTGCTCGATACAAAGGAAACTAAACCACAATGGATCTTCTACAAAGTTACTTTAATAAAAAGCCTCATGTTTATGTTTAGAACCTCTTTAAAAATATTCTGATTAAAACACTGTTTTACATGAAGGCCCTGAGCCTTCCAAAGGACACTGCAGTGACGCACAGCAGTGCAGTGCACACAGAGCAGCACCAAAACCATGTTGTCTCTGTGGATGAAAAAGAATGAGCGGAAAACGGGCTAGAAGAATGAGAATATGCTAACAAATCTTTGGGTTTCACAGGAAACAGACCAGATGTTGAATTTTGCAGCCTGGTACAACACAACCCCACAAAACATGGAGCATTTCTTCCTGTATTTAGACAGGAAAGAAAGGGAAGGGCTGAGTCACTGCTGCAGCTCAGGCTCTAACGACAAGGAAAGCGCAGACCCTGGTCTGGATTCTCCCAGACTGAGGTCGCCTGCTGGGAATGGTCCCTTGCCCCAATCTTACCCAGACTCGTGTAGGTGAAAGATGTCTAGAAGAGTTTGCATGGGGCAGAAGGGCTGTGGATGAGAGAGCAGGGATGAAAGCGCTGAATTTCCTGAATCAGTAAGCTGATCCAGTACAAACAAACACACATTTCTCTGCAAAGATCTGTAATATATAATGTAACTGTAATATATATTTTGGAATATACAACATGCAGGCCGACAAATCAGAGAATAACATTTTCAAGCAGAATTACATTGCAGTTTGCTGAGGCACTCGGTGCTAGCATCTAAACGCCTTTCCTTTACAGATCTATAATTTTTTTAAGGGAATTTCTGCTTTATAAACAGTGGCCCCACATGGCTCAAAACCACAGGAAATCCTTAAAACAAACATATGCTGCTTTTTTCTTAATGGAACAATGTTAAAAAGGACTAAAAGAAGCAACACTGGGAGGATGCCTAAGTTCCTGAAGCCACAAGGCAGAGCGCATCTTGTTTCATTTTACATGATACTGAATAAAAATTGCATTGCTGTCGTTGCCATAGCAACTGCCACATCACTTGGCACTTCTGCTCCTTCAAATCACAGAGCGCTTCTGCAAAGGAATTCATGAACCGACGTGACACGTGAATATTTGCGCTTTTGACAATGTTTCGGGCCGAAAACATAAATCAATATACACTGATCGTTGCCTCTGAAAATCACGTTTTTTTATGTATTTCTTATCATTGTAATCTCCTCATTTTCCTGTCGTGCTCTCTCCAGATTTGTAAGAAAGGTGGAGGGCGTTGTCACGATCACAGCACAAGGAAAGAAATTACTACTGACACCTGATTTCCAGACTGAAGCTGTGACCTGTCATTCAGATGTCAAAATACCTCTGCTATGCAATATTCAAATCAAATATAAGGGATAAACATTGGAACTTTGCCCTTGCACAGCCAGAGAGGCTGCGATATGTGACAGCAGACAGTCTCACTGGCAGTGAGCTACCTCTTGCATGCTCAGTAGGATAAGTGGGAATCCTAAGCATATACTTAAAGAAAAGCGTATTTTAAAATTGTGCAGAATCAGAGCCATAAGATTTATTGTTTTAAAAACTCCTGGATATAACACGCAGTCACAGAAGTTATACGACAAAATTCCACAGTAAAATAATTGTTTTTATTTGTTTTTTTTTTCTTTCGCCTTTTACTCAAAATCTGGATGCAATTTTTTTTTTTTTGAAAAGCAGCCCTCTAGTGGGCTATATGCAATTATGAATAGTTAATAAATAACATTAACATTATCTCTAAATATTAGCTAAGATGTGTTTTGCAAAAACATACAAGATCTTAAATAAATGAGCCATACAGCTTCATCGTTCTCTTTAGATAAATTTAATGTTCTACTTAGTTTTTTTCCTTAAAGCTCTTTTTTAAAGCTCTTAAAGCAGTACTACATGACCAACTTCTGCTCTGTTCCACTTTACTATACATGTGTACCCACGAAACTATAATAGTGGAATATTTTATTCACTGTTGGTAAGACAGAATAAAAGTAGTATATTACTAGTATTATTCTACTTAAACATATTATTTTATTTGGAAGGGTTCCATGGCTTTAAAATCTGCAATTTCTTGGGAGAAAGAGGGGTAAAGCAACTATTCTTTGTTGTGCCACACTAAGAATATTTCTAGGACTGTACTCTTAAAAATATATAGGTTTTTATTTAGTTACCTTTTCTCTTATTAGCATAAGTAGCCTTTAAGTTACATGTCTTAAAGCAAAGAACCTGTCTAACCTGAAGCATTGCTTGTCAATAGTAATGTGTTTTGCTCCAAAGCGTGGTACTCCTGGAATGCTCCCCACTACTGGTAATTGAGGCAGCCAGGCCAATGGAAGAAGACACCTGTGAGGTCTCCAGTCACTATTTGACTGGGAGGAACCTTATGAAACTCAACAAATGAAAAAGCAGGGGGGAAAACAACCCCATGCACCAGTATACAGCGACACCCCCAGTCTAGGGGCTGACCTATGGAAAGCAGCTCTCTGGAGAAGGATCCAGGGGTCTTGGCCATGAGCCAGCACCTTGCCCTTGTGGCCAAGAAGGCCAGTCCTGAGGTGCGTTAGGAAGAGCATTGCCAGCAGGTCAAGGGAGGTGATCCTGCCCCTCTACTCAGCTCTGGGAAGGCCGCATCCAGAGTACTGGGTGCAGTTCTGAGCTCTCCAATGCAAGACAGACGTGGAGCTACTAGATGAGCCCAGTGGAGGGCTGCAAAGATGGTGAACTAAATTCTGTCATGTAAGAGAAAAGGCTGAGAGAGCTGGGACTGTTCAGCCTGGAGAAGGCTGCGGTGGTATGCTATGAATATGTACAAGGATCAGAAGGGAGAGTGTAAAGAGGATGGGATGGGGCCAGACCCTTTTCAGTGGACAGGAGGCAATGGGCACAAACTGAAACACAGAATTGCTGTCTGAACATAAGGAGAGACTCCTTTACTGTGAGGGTGGCAGAGCACTGGGACAGGTTGTGCAGAGAGGTTGTGGAGTCTCCTTCCTTGCAAACACTCAAGAGCTGCCTGGACACAATCCTGGGCAATGTGCTTTAGGTGATCCTGCTTGAGCCAGGGGATTGGACTAGATGAACCGCAGGGGTTCCTTCCTACCTCAAACATTCTGTTTTCCTGTGTGATTCTTTGATTCCGTGAATTCCCAAGTAACAAGGATAAAATAATCTGATTTACTGAGCTTTAAACTATAATTTTACAGGAAAAAAGAGGGTGAAACCAAACTTGCAGGAAATGCTGTCTTTGGTTTCTGCTGGTCTAAGGAGGTAATCCTACAATACAGAGAGCTCCAGCTTGAGCAGTTCTCTTAACAACTCAGCCACAGCAGGGATGCTCAACAAGTGGTGGAAAATCTACTCATGACTGAATAAAACAGGAGTACCAAGGCATGCCCAGCTGCTGTGGCCACACTGCTGTCAGCATCCAAACAACCTTAGTCGACTGCAGCATTTCCTTGTATTCCAGTTCACCTCTGGGTACAAGACATGCTCCAGATCCCCAAAACTTGTTGGTTGTCACTGTAGGAAAGCCAGTTGGTCCCAGGCTAATTTGGCCATTACAAACCAGAAGCCAACCCTTGGCAATTCTACTGAGCAGTCAGAGGAGATCACAAAAAAAAGCTGACATTTTATTTTTTAGCAGTAGCACATGATTTGTCACATTTTATACAAATTTCTACTTTTTTATGGAGTCTAATACTACTCTACAGATATTGACGACAAAATATAACGTCAATAAGGATCAAGATAATTTAGAAATCTGACTCCTGCCTCAATCTTTTACATCATTAGACAGTGTCTTAGCATGTCTCTAGTTCCACTAGAATTTTTAAATACAGACTCTCTTTCTTTATTGTAATAACACTACTTTATGCGATGTCAACATAATTCTACACCTATCAAAATATCTATAACTGAGAATACTCTGAAACATGTCAAAATATCACCGCTCTATTTTATAACATCTAGCTATACAGAAAAGTGTTCATTTCACATATATTTTGATTTAGTTATTTCCACTTGGTTTAGAAATCTATTCTAATTCTTTTGTCTGTCATAATATGAAAAATATGATTCAGATGCTACAATGTTAAAATTTGAGTGATGAGTGCATTTTGGGCAGCTCTCCTCAGAAATTGGAAGAGTTAATTTAAAATAATGAATTCCGTGGCTGATGCTGTTTTACCAGTTCAGGACACAGAAGTGCCATTCCCTGGGTTTGTTTCAGGCCTTGATTCAGACATCATTTATAATTCAAATCACAGCATCTTAGCCCAGGAAACAGATTTGAATCATTATGCTTTCTTGAGTCACTGAAGAACCTGACCTGTTATTTTGAAAATGGTTGTTGAAAACAAGTTTCAACCAAAAACTGGCTTAAACAGCTATTTTTCCATTTCACTGTAACTTAATTTGTGCCATCATTTGAAATTTTCTTAAACTGGAGCTGGACTGAAATTGAATCTGAACAGCTCTGGTCACTGTTGAGTTCAGCCTGGAATTGAACTACAAAGCCCTGAGTTTTTGTAATAATTCAAAACTGCTTAAGTAAAAAGAAAAGGCGAAAACGTGGGAAGAATTGTGAAAGCGTTTGGAAGGAATTCTAGGTTAACCGGTTCCTCCTGTGCTGGGCCATGGCTCTTGGTACTGGCTGAGCTCCTACAGGCTCCTGAGGACAAGGCTGAGTGGGCATTTGCCTCTTTGTAGGGCTGGAGCTCCGGACCCCACTGGATCCACAGTTCAGCAGGAGTTAGGCATAGTCCTCATAAGCAGGCTTTCAAATTCTTTCACTGTTTTTTAAATGATATTAAGCCAAGGTGAATTACAAATTTCAAATTTGATCAAATATGGTCAAATGTTGACCCTGATATCTTGTGCTGGGCCATGAAGAGTAGTAATTTTAATTTCTACTTCTGTAAAAGACAAGGCCTCTATCGTGTTGGGTGCCATGAAAACAGAGTTACAGGTCCTGAGTGCTTTTCTACTAGAATGGTATCTTTTACAATATCATGAAAATTGTACACAGAAATAATGCCATGCTTGCATTCATACTCCATTGGAGGAGGTTCTTGAACTTCTGGAGATGATCTCAGGACTGCTGAGATTTATTTTATCTGTGAGTGATCAGACCCAAATACCTCCAAGTCTCTTCATGATTGCTGAATAACCAGGAAGGTGTGAAAAACTCATGATGAATTTGAGTAGCACAAACTTCATGCATAACAATCACCCAAAAATCTTGGAAAGCTACCATATAGGAGCTTCAGAGTTGTGAAACTGTTGTTGGAGAATTCCAAGTAGAAAATAAACACCTTGATAATTATTGTTTCAGAGGCAGAAATGTGATATATATTACTCTCACACTCAAGATTTCAATACAGACAGTTTTTCTTTACATCAGGGTTCTACCTGGATTTCTGGTATTAACAGCACCCTTACAAATAAGATAGATGCCAAAATAATTAGCATCTTTAGAGAGATATGCAGCACATCAAACTGTTCCAACTCTCTAGCTCCCTGGACTAATGAATATTCTGCCAGGAAATGTTGAACAGGAGTGTTGTGGAAGTACCAGTAAGGTCTGTCATTCCATAGTAACCTAAAAGAAATTCTGTTTACCTAAGGTTCAGGCAGGAATTTGCACTATATCATCCAAATCTTGAAAGGTAGAAATTTTTCAAGCCAGTCTCCTGAAATATGACTATCTGTTGATGTTTCAGATAAGGAACTCATTTTTGATCTTGCTAAAATCAGCTGAGCTTAGCTGTATGTAAAAAATACACTGAGGTTGTGGGCAGTTTTACATGACATGAAAGATGATCAGGTACATTGTAACTGTGGCAAACTTCAGGCTATTACCCATGTCTTTAATGACTATATAGCATGTGTTTATGCAGCAGGATAAAAAGAATTCATCAGCCCTCCTCAGCCTTGACTGAATGGCTCAGTAAATGTGGGGTGAATTTTATCATCTGCTGTTGCTTTTGCGATGCCATTCTTTAGAGACACTGAGGAGCCCTGAAAAGCATTTCCTTTCTCCATAGACTGAAACTATTTCCTTCAACCACACCTAGTGCTTGATTAGTCATTGGTGTCTACACGTTTCTTCCTGAGGCACAAATCCTATTAACCAGTGATGCTGACCTAGAACAGATTTCACTGTCCAAAGCAGCACACAAATTACTCCTGAGCTTAGAACAGTTCCTGCAGTGCTTTCTACAGCTGCTCCTTTCACCACCAGTACCTAAGCTATTCTTTTTGAGTTATTTCAGACAGGAAATTTGCTATACACAATCCTTGCCATTTTACAGTCCTGCAACTGAAGATTGACTTAGTCATAAATCTGACCTACTGTCCAACCAAAGGCACATTTCTCAATCTGAAAGTAAAAATTCTAAGTATTTTTTTTTTTATTCTGAGTACTTTTGATTCAAGCATCTTGCCTTTGATTTATGGTTACCATTATATCTAATTATATTCACACTATGTTGAGCAGAACTCCTAATTCAATAAAAGGCACCTTGATTTTAGTAAAATATGTACTTTCTGTTATTTTAATGGTGTTAAACACCAAGGTGAATCAAAAACGAACTGCTAAACTGGATTAACATTGTTAGATGTAACCTGAAATAAACTGAATCTGATATCCTATCAACAAAGAAGCAGCTTGGTTACAGCATGTAGGTAAGACTCTACAGAAATGTATTCATTATGTACACAATCATAACTGATAAGACTTTAAAAAGGGAATATACACAGCTGGGAGAATTCACATCCAACAAAATATATAAGCAGCTGAATAAATGCTCTCCCCTCATTTTAATGTTCCAAACCACTTGGTTCTTTTCACTGTTGATCACTATATCTCAAATGTAACCTAGAATATATTCAGGCCTCAGATGTCTGCTTCCCTTTGGTTAATTCATTTTCACATTTTGCCTTCTAAGAATACATATTTGGCAGAGTGTAAAACACAATCATGTCAAAGTCTTTATTAATCTAAGATGAAGCAGTAGATTCTTTTAAAGCTGTGATGGTACAAATATATGAGAGGTGAATTCTGCAGTGACAAGTGATGACTTTTACTAAATCCAGCCCAGGGTCGAGGCTGGGGGGAACTCTAGCCTAACCACTTGTCCATTTGCCCTATTATATTTATTTAGCTAGTCTGAAAAAGCTAGGAACGGCTCTAGGCTTTATCTGCAGTACATTCTTAAGACTACCCTAGTTACAACAATCCTGTTACTACAACTTGGATTCATGAAGTACTTAGCAGGTTGTCACCTGACTTCTATTTCAAACATCTGGAAATGTTTTCTTTCTCCGATGACTGTGATAAGATAATTCCTTTAAGGATTATAAGATAGTAATTCCTTTAAAGATAAGTGTCTGAAGTTAATCAGGGACCTGAGATTTTGATTTAAAGCTCTTTGAAGTCAGCTGGGATCCTTGCAGTGATTTCAGAAGATTTAGAATCAGACAGATACATGGCAGCATTTCATTAGCGCAAGGCATCTCATTGACTTCCAGGGGACAAATTGTACCAGATGTGGCTTCCGTAGTGCTGTTTTGGTTCGCTGCCATTTCATGGAAGCCAGTGCTGGAAATAGCCCAGATGTAAGTTTAAGGCTGAAGTCAGCACACAGTCTGAGAGCATATCCACACTCAGAATACAGGATACACTACTCATCCCTTCAAGATACACATTTCTCACAGCTCAGGCAGTTGGTAAGAAGCAATGCTGTTTTTCTGATGATCTTAGCTACGCTTGTTTCCAAAATGAAATTCTTCTACCTTTGAACCTGAGAATCTGAGCACAACCCGGTGTTCGTACCTCTTTGGGACTAACTCTTAATAATGTGAATAAAATTATCACAGAACCTTAGAAATCTTGGCAAGATAAGCTCTTATTCTGATAAACTGATAAAAAATCAGAAATATCAAAACCAAAAATCAATAGAAGAGGAAGTAAAAAAGTAGTTCTTTCAGTTACAAGCTAGTCATTCATTATTGTTAGTACTGAGAATAATGTCACCACAAGAAAAAGACATTTATCTAGTGCTGTAAGCATTCAAAACTAGCAAAATTATTAAATGGAAAGGAAAAAAACCCCAAACTACGTACACAAAATTAGCACAAGAATTAGCAATCAGCTGTAGTTCATACAAGGTTCTTAGCAGATAGCATCATCTTTATTAATAAATGATGAACTGCTTAGTGGAGTTTTTGCTTAGTGATATCACCATAATAACAGAGATATGTTTTATTTATATTCCAAGTTACATCCAAAATAAGCAAGTCATTCACTGACAGATTCTCTCTAACATCTGAAGACCCAAATTTAAACTTCCATTGATCTATATGAGAGAGTACACCATCAAAACCAAGGGGAATCACACAACAGCTTCAGTTGCTGTGTTCATCTTTGGGGATTTTGTTCCTGTGATACAACAAAGCTAGCAACTGCATTTCTTAAAGCTTGCTGCACTTTTTCCTCATACGGATGGTTATTGCTTTCTCTGTGGGATGCAGTGCTATTTGTGCAGCAGATTGTATTTTGACAGATGCAACTGTATCATAAAAAGGCCTTTAGCACTATCAGACTGGTACCTCACAAACATCTAGGAGCTCCAGGATTTCACATACACACACACAAAAAAAAGAACCTCAGAAAACCAAAAAGACAAAAAGAAAAAACAAAACAAACAAAAAACCCAATGAACCCACAATTAAAATGATTTTGAGAATATAAAATGTCCTCAAGCCACTTACCTCCCCCATGCCTGTCTGCAGAATTTTCAGTCCAGTGGTTTTCTCAAGCTTCTCTTTGTTTATAGCTGTAAGGGAAATTAAGATTGTAAGAGTTATGGGAAAGCTGAAATATGCATGATTTTGCAATGTTTACAGAACTACCAACCTGCCTTTCTTCCCTCAATCAATAAAATCACTGTAATTCTTACTTATGTGATCTGTGGATGATATCTCCCTGATAGCAGCTTTGCTATTTAGTACTTTTGAATGCATAAGTTTGTTATTAATTGCTCTTTATTCTGGAAAAAGAAAGCCAAGCCAGTTCTGCTTCCTTATATGCAATGTACCATTCTTCACTTCAAGAATGGGTCAGAAAATTTCTCACCATCTTTCCTTCAGTAAGACCTTGTCCTATTAGCACAGCAGCACCTCACCCATGCAACAGCAATAATAGAATGTGTACCAGATAATGATACAATCCTACTCAGTATATAAGGCAAATAATTTATCTCTCAATGTCAGGATGCAATGCACAACATTTCCCTTCATAAAATGAGATTTTCCTGTGCATCAGCTTATACCTTAGTTAAATTGTTCATATAATCTTCATATAATTTTAGACTGTGTGTGCTCACAGGCTCACAAAACAAGGCCCAACTAGGCTTGGAGGACAGCACAAAGAAGAGACTATTCCTCAGTTGCAGCTATGGGTAAGGGCACCCTGGTTCTGGTGAGCAATTGCCAAACTGTCATGCAAGCTGCATGGACACATGGCCCAAAACATGGCACCTGACTTAATTTATTAAACTATTTATTTAAACTATTTATTAAAGTAGAAATTCAACCTTAGAACCTTATTAAACACTCCTGACTTTGACCACATAGTCATTGACTCTCGAATCCAAGCTAGTCATACAGGTTCTCTATGTAGTCAATGAAAGAGATGGATATTTTAATAGGATGATTCATCCCCCACGTGGGGTGCCTGTGATTACAGGGATGACTGGGATAGACTCAGCTTCTCAATTTTAGTTGGCTAAAGGACTCATTCCCCCAAGAAAGCACAAGAAGCAAGCAGGCTGGAACATATTATATATGGTAAATTTGCAGAAAAATAATGAAGGTTCACATATTTTTGTTTCTTTTTGCAAAAAATATATTGAAGTGTTGCTATTTAGCATATATTCAAAGCAGTTCACAGAGCAGCTGACAATTCTTAGAAGCAATGTTCTTGTGAGATAGTACTCCACTCAGCTTGTCCAAAGTGCAAGACAAACGACTCACATCTATTTCAGAGCTGAGTTGTGTCATTAGGGCTCATTCTCACCTTATATATTCCAAATGCCTCCTGATTTTAAAGAGTTTGTATGTGCAAAGATTGAAGAAGTAAAAATTCATGTAATTCTAACACAGAGACACTTTTCTGACTGATTTCAGTAAGAGATTATTTTTTTCCATGATTTAAATGGATAGGAAAGCTCTGCCCATCCTTTAAATCTACTTTTATTTTGTTGTTGTTCTTTCAATGTACTGCCTATAAGATGATGGGAACACGAGCTCACGCATACCAAAACATTTAAGCCATAAAACTTACTAAGTATACAGTGCTTTACACAATAACAAATCTATTTAGTCCATATCAAGTCACAGCAAAGATAGTTTTGTGAATACCGTTCATTTTATATTGAAGCAAAAATGGAAAAAAATAGAGAGCAAAGGGTGGTCAGAGGATTAGAGCACCCCAAAGGTGGTGGAGGATTAGAGTGACCATTAGGAGTCTAAACTTTCCATGTATCTTGGTATATAGGCCCTTGTCAGCTGTGCTCCTGCAGATACACAGATCAGCAAGACTGTTGTGCGCAATGATGAAGGGCAAGGACATCATGCCTAGACTACGTGGACTGAAGCTGTGTTTGAGGCTACATTGCACATATTGTCCAGCATGTATTTCAAAAAACACGCAAATCTTTGCAAGCAAGTTTTGCCAGTCTTTAGCTCCATCGCTGAACTATGTTTCTTCATTAACACTCATGTTCAGCACCTGCCATGCCGTGTTCCTGACACTCGCCTTTGCAGATGTGCCTTTTCATCTCAAAGATGTTCCATGTAACGGCATCGACAGTCTCATATCCAGCATACATATTAAAGATGGATTTCTGACAAATGCAAGGATTCACAAGAGCTATGAAAACCAGTGAACTCTACTGACTCCTTCAGAGAAACTGAACTGTCTGATACCTGATCCGCTGGCAGCTGGGATAAATAAGACTGCACAATGCCATGGTTGCAAAAGAAAAGGAATATAAGTAAAAAATCAAGCTATCATATAAACAGTAGAAAAAAATGGGTCTACCCTATTGCTGAACTCTGTAATTATATTACCCGTTTGACTAACTTCCTTTCAGGAAGGTTCCTGCAGACTTTAATTACTGAAGTTTTGGTTTTAAAGTGTAGTTAGCCACATCTTCCTCCTGCTCCTCTATACAGGGGAAAACACAAAGAACAACCCTGAAGACCATTCTCACATAAATCCTGACAAAATTGGGAGGCCTGCATGTGATATTGAGTAAACCATGACCTGAAAATGGTCAAACTTGATCACTGTCAGGATGCAGAGAGAGCCCACAGCAGTCCATCTTTGAGATGTTCACTCCAGGCATTTACTGGAGCATATTTTAGCATATTTATTTGCAGAGCCTTAGTCCACAAGCAGTTCAGGATGGTCAAAAATTCTGTCAGAGCTGGAAGTGCCAAGGTTGAAGCATGAAACACATATCAAGCAGTTATCTGAAGATGATGAACAGCAAATATAATTCCTTCATTACCCATAACTATGATTGGGATTTAATAATAGGTAAACAATAGACTATAGATAGATAAGAAAAAGCAGTGGTAAAGCAAATCTAAATATTTAGAAGCAGTCCTACTCATCCTCTCATAACTGGTCCTAAATTTTTGAAGTATTTAAATTTGCTCCCTGCTAACTTTTACTCTAACATAAATATACAGCAGATTATATGTATCTTGCAAATTTTATGAATAGCAAAAGAAAATTCTGGGTAACATGCTATAAGGCACATTTCAGCAAAGGTGATTATTAGAGCCAGAGGCTTAAAGTCCTGGAATACTAATGGAGAACTGGCAAATTCAACAGCAAAGAGGCATAATAAATACAGCTCTTATAAAAAAAAAAATCAGAAAAGAAACAGCAACATATAAATCCCTTTTTTAATCTCCCACTGAAACAAAAAGGGTTTCCAAACACACAAAAAAAGAAAGCTTTTAAATTAAATTCGCTAGATGAAGGATATGCAAATTACCTGAAGAAGCGGAGCCCTATAATGTTCTCAAAATTCTGCAATAGCCTATTTAATTAGTATTTTAATTTATCAGAATAATTCTTTGCACTTGACAATTTATGCAGTATTCCATATAATTAAGCATGTAGCTACAGTGGAATAATTCTGCCTACTCTCTTTATACCGGTTATTTTAACCTGAAAGAATCTGTGGAAGTCTCTTCTGTGATCTAAATTGCAACAGGGACAACTTAATGGCTTTGCTCTATTAGAGAGCACGACAAGGGTGTTACTGAGTGCTTAAGGGTAGAGGTTGTCACTGTTCATAGGCTTCACTAACCTGGGCTAGGTTAGTGAATGCATTTTTGACAGCTAATATTTGTTTCCTTTAGCAAAGATATCTGTCACTTGGGCTAGTCAGGAATTTTGGAGAGAATGGTGAATTTTTGAGGAATTTTTGAGTGAATTTTTGAGGCCCTGGGGAATGAGGAGTTTGGAAGTGCTTGTGGTAAAGCAGGCTGTCAGGCATAACAGCTTCGAGATGACCCCCTGCCCACCGGCACGAGGAGCGTCCTGCTCCAGGAGCATCCTCTGTCCAGCTCCAGTGATATCACAGGATTTGCCCACTATATGCAAGAAAACAAAACAGCCTTAAATATGAAACCTGTCTATGGGATGATGGTATCCTCAAGAGGAAACCTTTTCTCATCAGCTGTGAACCTGATTTTGAGGGCATTCTTTATCTAATTAAAAAAAAGAAGTACTTATAGCCCGATGATTCCCTTGACCTTTACTGTATGTTCACTTTAGAATGCCCTAAAGTCAGTGACTATATTGACTGGACCTTCACTAGCTATAAAGGGGATGGAGGGTGATTAATTCAGATTTACTGTACACTGTCAGAAGGATGGTACAGCAACCACCCTCTTCCACCAGTTTATTGAGAAGCATCTTCGGTAGAGCCCCATTCAGACGAACTTCATTGATTTTCTTCTCTTTGAGGAAAGGAAAGAGAAAATAGGAAGGAAATTTGGAGAGGATAAGTCTTCATTATAACCTTTAACTTCTTTAACATTTTCCAAATTAACACAGGCAGATGTTGCATCTACTTGACATCAAGTCCTTTCTTCCTCCTCTCCATTCCGCCTGGCAAAATCCCAAGTTATATGGCAAACTCCCTCACTGGGTAGATGAAAAAGGCTGCCTGCCTCTGTGTTTGGCAGACCATGCATGGCAGCATGCATTTACACAGCTAGAGCACTTTAATGAACTTTGAGTTAGATACTTTAGTACCAATATGTTCAGCATATTGGTAATAGATAATAAAAATCTTCTATTTCTGTAACAGGAGATAAAACCTCCCTTGTAACAGCTCTGTATGGGGCAGTGTGTGGAGACATTGTGCTGAGCTCCCTCTGTGCAGTGCAGGGCTCCCCTTCCACCCCATGGATCAGAAACTGCTCCTTATGGGCAACTGGTAGCATCAGGCTGCAGATTAGTAAGCCAAAAGCACAACATGAGCATCCAAAATGTTCCAGCTAGAAGCAAAAATGACTAATATGAGCGGTCACACATGAAGAGGAGAAGCTTTCCTTCAACTAAATTTTAAAAATCAATTGGTCAGAGAAAAGCATATAGGACCCTGGCAAAAAAAAAAAAAATTGTCCTCCATTTATTACTGCGTGAATGAGTGAGATTGTTGATTCATGTGTAATTTCAAGCTAGCTGGCAGTCAGAGTGCAAATGATTACAAAAAAAGTTAAAGCCACATAGTCATACCAGTGACAATCCGCTAAATATTATGTCATATTTAATTTTCAAGTCATTTTTCAAATGGTTTTAATTAGATATTGTTTCACTCTCACGTGCATTATTTAATTTCTAATATCAACATTTCAGCTTTCAATCTGTTCAGCTACAGTTCTTGCTGCCTGGAGTAATTCAGGCTCTCACTTGCATCTCCCGCAATTTTCAGGGCACATATTCCCTGCAACCTGCTCTAGCCAATAAAACTGACAGATGGAAATTTCGGCTGGGCTCAGCACTCCCAGTGCAGCTTGCATCTTGGTTGCTCTCGGTTCTTGGTATGAAACACAAGACAGTCAAACCTGCATGCACGCCATCAAGGAATTTACTATCACTGTTTGCCTTTAATTCTCTTAAAAAAATACACAAAAGGTGAAGAAAAATAGCAGCATGGTATGGTGCCTGAGGAGTACAATTAACCTGTACCAGAATAGCTGGAAAGAGCTTCAGGATTGTTTTAACTCACTCCCTAAAATAATATTAGTTTCCCCTCTCTAAACACTCCATCTCTCAAGTCCCTAATAGCTTATGGTCAGATAATATTCAAGGTAGATCAGCAAAGCCTGATACATGGGGACCTCATGTAGCTATCTGTTTGCATAGATTAGACGTGTATATTATGCACATTCCTCTTGCCTGACTGCTTGTATCGACTGATTCTTGCTTCTTGTGTAAGAAGCTGCTCAACTGAACATTTTCCTGGAACTGTCCTTTAAAGCGCATTGCTATTTTAAATGTGATATTTAAATTGCAATAAAGGAGTTTGAGATACATTAAATGACATTCTCATGTTCTTCTGGAGCTGTCACGCTACTGGTGGGATCTATCTCTACTAACTTTAGCTGGTACCACCTTTCTGACACAGCTAGTGTTTATCCATTATATATAAATATAGGACTGGGAGGGCCTCTTGGGACAAGTTTGTTTTTTCCACAGCAAACCCTTTATAAGTAACACCCAGGTATACATATGCCAAAATACTTCTGCAGTAAGAAAGTCCTAAATCTATTTTCGCCTACGGCCAGAGAGCTAAGTTTTCAAGGTGTGGTGACAACAAGGTGTTGAGGTATGAGCAAAACCAGTTTATATGAATTAGAAACAGGGAAATGTCCAAGTAAACAGCTTTTTTTTTCCATTCTGAATATTATCTTGCAGAGCTTCAGAAACATGTTCTCAAAAACCCCATAAGAATGGGCAGCCGATGGCCATCAATAGAAGGGTATTAACAATATGAGTACTAATAACCAAAATAACCTGGCTTAGTTATGTGGTTTTACAGATACAGAATACTTTTCAATCAGTTCTTAACTGTGACATTTTTAACACCATTAGCCATTTGAGCAGAGCTCATTTAGTGCTACATGTTACTTGATAGATGCAGTGCACATGTGTAACAATTTGCTTGCATACTTAAAACTTACTTAATATTTATAGTTGAAGGTATACCAATTCAGTTTGTATTAGCAGAAAATAGAAAGAAACAGTGTAAAAACTGTCATTCCGCCTATGTCATTAAAATTAGTTAGGATAAAGATACTTTGCTAAGATTTGGCTCTGCACAGCAAATCTAGTTAGAACAACCTGCAGTGCTTTGAGCTGCAGCTGAAGTTCAATATATTCAAGTAAACCAAAGCAGCAGGACTGGTGAGACTGGCAATACTGCAGATGATCGCTCTCAGCAAGCCCCTTTCTGAATAGATTTCTGAAATGATCAACTTTTTAATTGTACATTTTAAAGTCCTAGGAGAAAAACTTCACCATCATATGTTAATTCTTTGCATTTACAAATTAGAAGAAGGATTTCTTTCAGCCATTCCCAGTATGTGCAACTTTCTGTTGCTTGAAATTCTCAATATTACAGAAAGTAACAGTAAACATCAGTAAATGAGCTTAAGGCCACAGCTTCTTTTTTATTCCCTCTCCTTTCCTCTCCTCTCCGACCCTCTCCTCTCCTCTCCTCTCCTCTCCTCTCCTCTCCTCTCCTCTCCTCTCTTTTTTGAAATAACGTTTTAAAAGAACAGTTTTGCTGCCTTTTTTATTTATAGTTAAGAATGTAACAGACTGCTTTAATTTTCTTGTGATGAAAATATTACAGAAAATTATCAAACACTTAGATAATAGCAGTTAATCAGCTTTTTGGGGGTAGCTGCATATTCTACACTTGTGTTCACTTTTTGCTTCCATTTGAATATTCTCTGCTTATATATATATTTCACTTCAAACCCTCCGGATATGCACCACAGATCCTTTCTATGCTTTATTGTTTCCATATAACGGTGCAAAGACCCGTCTGTTTGAAACAGATGTCTTTAAAAACATAAACTTCTAAGTAAGATCTGTTCTTTATCCTTATAACACCTATCAAAACAGTGGAAAAATTACATGCTGCTTTTTCTTCTTACCTATATAAAGGGAACAAAAATGTTTACCTATCTAGTGTCTAGCAAGAACAGTATCTAACTGTAATTTTCTCTCCTGTTTTCTCTTTTATAACACCATTAACTCTAGTGTTTATAAGCAGAAAGAGTCAGGGAAGTGACCCAGAACTTGGTGCTAATAGTTACAGCTCTGTAGAGGTTTGAGAAATGGAGCTACCTGCAATCAGCCGGAGCTGGTGTGGTTTCCCTGGAACAGATGACCTGTTATTGGGCACGAGGAGGGACTGCACTGCCTTTCTGGGATCCCACTAGCCATTTTGTCTATCACTGCTATTATTTCTTAATGTGAACACACCAATTGCTCAGGAAAAGAAAGCAGAAACAGTGCTTGCTCCATTAAAGTAGTGTCTGCTCCTCTGTAAGATCTCCCAGAAAAGTACATTGACCCTGCTTTATATTATGAAAGGGAGCAATTGGAAATATTCATTTAGCTTCTAAATACTGAACTTCATCTTCTTTAGGCTGTACTTCTTCAGCCTGTTCTCAGTGCTTTGAGATTTCTTATGAAAACCACCTGAAATGTATGAATTATTTGTACTCTCACTTAAAAACTGTTGAAATCTTCGGGCAGACACTGTATATATATGCCATGGTATATGAAAAGTTTAAGGGGCACTGCCACTAATTCCCAGCATGCCAAGCTGTCCTTATTTTTAATAAACACAAGCTCAGAAACTGTCATTTTATTTCCGTCATTTCCTCAGCTTCCAGAGTTAATAAAACAGTACCCTCTGGGTTCATTTCTTTAATGATGCAAAACACCACAAGCCATTTTAGTTTTTGTTCATCTGCAACTACACTTAATGTCATCCTCGTGGCACAAATGTAACAAGACGGAGTTGGGAAAACATTAGCAATATTTCAACTGGCTGGCTCACTAAATCATGAGTAACACAGTTAATGCACAAGGTCATTCACTAACAAAACCTATTTGCTGTGCCCTCAGAACAGAATGAAAATATTTATTACCAAGGATGCCACCAGTAACAAGAGCCACAATAAAGCTTTCAGGTGAAAGTGAACAGAGATGACACTAATTTGCCCATTATTTCTCAGAATAATTTTTCCTAATTCCACCTTAATAAAGACGTCAAAGGCCCTTTTGCTAACCTTATAAGGAATTCTTTAAAATCATCAAAAAGAGAAAATTCGGTAAAAAAATCCTTATTGTTGGCAAATATAGGTCCAATATTTTTAAAATAATACAATCTATAGTCACATCATAAAGAACATTTATGCTTGAATGAATGAGATGCCAGAGAAGAAGGGTAAATGCCTGTCTACAGAGAGCAATGGGTCTTAAAAGCATTTCCAGAAATGACATGTGCACGCAGGTACGTGTATGCACATTTGATGGGAACGAGAGGAAAAAGGATTTAACAGAACAGATATAAGCGTGTAAAGAACATTACAGAATCCAGGGACTTGCATGAAAATTGAAGTCCCAATAGCCAGTCTCTCAAGATATTTCTTCAAGGCTTGATCAGAATCTGCCCACAGTTCAGTGGCAGTAAATGAAGAACCCCCGAGGGTGGTTCCACACGGGTTTTCTCCCTGCAGAGTCACTCCCACTGTAGGCAGACAGGATTGGGGAAGTCATATTACAAATATTTGTAGTATTATTATTATTATTTACTACATCCATCACCTGCAAATTCTTGTCATGGCCAAGGGCTTCCTATGTAAGGTACTGATAGAAAAGTGGTTGTAGCGCAGAGGCTTTTCTCTATCAAATGGTAGGAGAGAGTGAATGGCAACAACAACAACAAATCAGACAGGGCAACAAGATAGCAGCATACCAAAAGAAACATATACCCACACAGCTCTTTTTTTCTCTTATTTTCTGGCACAGGAAGTAAGGTGATCCTCTAAGCCCCGTAAATCCTTTAAAAGCTGCAGTACTTTCACCTTGTCACTGTTTAGAGGAGCAGAAGAGATTTATTGGATATATAAGAAGAAAAGGCAGGACAGGGCATTGCCATCAGCTACCCCAGACCAGCTGGCAGCAAAGGCAAAACTTTCTTGTCATGCAAGCGACAGCGCTTGCTTTTGCAATAGGCTTAACCTGGTAGTTATTGGCATGTGTCTTAGGTAGCATTGTCTCTCCTCAGCAACAACATTAAGAAAGTGTCGTGTAAAATATCTTGACAAAATGGAAAATGGTACCTGGATTCTCCCATTTTCCATGGCAGAAATTTTCTATTTCAAATCCACATGGATTATAGGTCATATTACAAATCTCTCATTGGTGTAGATCCTCCAAAAATGCCATTTTGTATTTCAGATACTTGAGCCACCCTGCTTCAGGAAAACGCCCATCTCTAATGGGCCTGATGATTTTTAAAAATACAATATAATAAACTGAAAAAAACGTTAGAACTGCAGAAGCTGGGTTAATTGACAGGGTGGCAGGTTGTGGACTAACATTATTCTTAGGAGTTAATCATGCTGGTAGAAGAGTTTACTACCCCTTAAATTGCCAGCTAGGCACCGTTGTGAGTTCGTGCTCATGCTTTTTTGGTCAAAAATGTGCATCATTAGCAAAAAATCTGCCACTGAAGCCACTTAAGCTTACCTGGTACATTGTGACTGACACGGTTTAGAGAGCGATCACAGACGCAGTCGCACCAGCACGTTTAAGAGAGCGGTACCCTCTGTCAAGGGTATGATAACCGCCTTCACTGGCACTGATGCGTTCAGAAGAGGACATCAGCCCAGAGCCTTTATGAGCTTGTCAGAGTCGTATGGATTATGCAATTTAACACATAGAAATCATTACTGCATACAATTTACGATAAATGTAAATGAAATGCCTATCCGCTTTATGCATACATGGGCACAGGTCACCGTTAGAGTGCTAGCAATTTCAAGCAATTTCTGCATGCTATTTTCTGGAGAGAAAAAAAAAAAAAAGCGTCATTCTGGGGTGAAAAATCTATAGGAGAATTAAAAGCTCAGAGAAATGTTTCCTGACTGCTCTTTTTGGTGGCAAAAGCTTCTCCTACCAAGACATGCTGTGAAATACCCTAAGGCCGTGCTGTGCATGCAGCTTTCCCTGCAAAGGGCTGCGCCCGAGCAGCCAGATCCCGTCCCTGGCTGTGAGGCTGCGAGATTGGTGCATCCAGAGCTTCCACTGGATGCATCTGTGAAGGAAGTATTTCCTACTGAAAAAGAAAATTCTCATCACTGGATTCCTGACCAGTTTCATAATGGGAGGATATTCCTGTGAAAGCATCTTGAGATTCCTTTCTTATATAAACAAAATTCATCATGACTCTTTAAATAGATCTACAATAATAAACATATATACATTTATTGTACGTCTCAACATAAGATGCATAAATATAGATTATTTCAACAACTATTCTTTTAAAATGATTATGGAATAACAGTATAAACATAAATTAAGTATAAGGTATACATCTCTGCCAGTTGAGATGAATGTATATTATTATCCCTTGACCCCTTCTTAATGTTCCATTTTAACATGTTTCTAAAATATTTATACCATACAGGCTGTTAAATTATAGCAATTAATACCATAGTATGGTTTTATTAATATTTCATCAAGAACGTTTCATAATTTGAATTTCCCCAGTGCCCTTGGGTTGCTTTGCTGTACACTACAGACATGGAGGGCAGTTCTGATTTGCTCTTCATCCTTGCAGCACGTTAGCAGCATTTTGCTTTCTTTGGTCAGACACAGTGTTTTGCAACAACTCATTTTTCATTTGATGACCGATTCATGGAATAATCTGAGGTTCCTTATGTCCAGTTTTGGGGCCCCACCAAGCACAGTAAAGACATAAACAGACTGGAGAGAGACCAGAGCATGAAGTTCTGGAGAGGCTGAATTTTTGTATGATCACAAATATATATGCATATTACACACACATATACATAAATGCATGGATATACACATATGTGCATCTTTTATAAGGTGGTATCTTAACTGCACAAAAACTAAAGGCTTCTGTCCTCTGGAGCAACATCCTCTTCACATCCTAGTTCAGCAAAACACTTTTATTTCTGATTAAACCTATTGTGATTCAGCAAAGCACTTTAGGACATGTTCAGCTGCTGAATCATGGCCAGAAAGCATGGTGGAGTGAAGCAGGGAAACACAGAAATTCGGGATACTTCAAAACAAACTAATGCTTGGGGGTTTATTACTTAGTTTGTAAGGCATAAAAAGCTGTGTTACTGTTGCGGAAATGCTGAACCAGGTTATGAGAACAAAACTGATGAAATGGAGCAGATTTAAAAAAATAATGATGAAAATACAACTTTTTAGTCAGATTGTTAGAGAAAACAATTGTGAGAAACGGGCCTAATTGTGAAAAGATAGTTTGGAACTTAAAAGTCATTTGGAATTTTATTTATAGTAGTAGTATTATTTCAATTAACAATATAGCAAGGCAAAACAATAGTTAATATAATAATAGTACAAGATTTCACTTTTGTTTTGAAACATATAGTTGTTATTATGTACTTTCTATAAAGTCTATTTTTTCTAACTCACTAAATTACCTTTTTTTTCTGCAGCAATTATGTCCCATTAAATACTTTGAGGAATTGTTTCATTCAATACTCAGAAACCTGTTTTTAAAATCCCAGAAAGTTTGCTGAACAAAGTTGACAAACTACAAGGAGGAGCAAGTGCCTCCAGGATTTGGCTGTTTTGGGAATTCACGTAACTGGATGCACCGGCAAAAGAACACGGCTTTTCCGTAGTCACACGGCAGGAAGAGTCAGTGCTCCTTCAGGTAACATCGTGCCACATATAAAAAATTTTGAGCAATTTTGAGAAATTAGTTTCACCAAAGATTGAAGGAGAATCTGGACTTTCTGCTGTCTTGCAAGTGAAGTTATGAAGGTGAAAGAAAGCCCGTTTATCTCTTTTAGATGAACGCAAGATAATTAACAGGTTGCTGCGTCTCTTGTTTTTGATCACCATTTTAACTAGACATTTGGTAATTACACATCCTCACAATTCCCTCCACGCTAGGACTCGGATTCTCACAAAACCTCATATATAACGGACAGATGTACTAAGGTCCTGTAAAATGTACATATATATGTAGGATATAATTATATGTAAAGTGTATGTATTTTTTTGTGTGTATGATGTGTGCTGCTGGCGTGGGATTTGCATATATTTGAATATTCATTAGATCTTCAATATCTTGCGAAACAAAATGCAATAAAGGAAGGAATAGCAACAGAGATAACAAGGAGAAGATGCATCTCTTTCATTTTCCTAATTTTGCACTCTGTAATGATCTACCCATCTATTTTCTTATTTAAAAATATCAACAAGATCTTTGATATTATAAATAACACTAAATAATAGACATTAATAATACATTTTATTCTTGCATTCAATTAAAATCTTTAAATGAAATCTGAAGATATTAATACTTAAATAATGATTAATATGCAATTATCTTTTAAATATAGTGCTGTAATAGTTTGAGGAAATTATATAAGAAGTTGTAGGTGGAATACTCTAAGAACATAAGCATATCTAAATCAAAGCATAAGATGTTGACAATTCATTAGAAGTAATCAAAATACAGTACTTATGTGATAATTACAATGTATAAATACATTTTCCACTATCATCTTGATCATAATACTGCACCTATCTCATTCTTTTAAACAAATATATTGCTACTTGTGTAATTTTCTTACTTCCTATGAAAAATATATTATGCCACATTTTAGAATTACTATTTCAGCAACAGTAGTGTTAAAGGAAAGTCGTGTTTTTATAAAGCCTAGCACATCTGAAGGAAAAAGCACTCAGCGTATCTAAATATGTTTTTTATGCACAGTTTGAACTCCAGTTGTTCAAAGTGAAGTGTTGCCTTTGGTGTGGAACATGAAGTACTTGGGATAGAAGAGCGGAGCAGCGTCAAAGGAGGACCAACCATCTGATGCCATAAAATGCACATATTGATCTTATATTTTGAAAGGCTTCCTTTACCTTGAATATTTAGTAGATCCAATGAAAGTTTGGACTGACCCCAGTGAGTTTAAATCCTTCTTTAACAGAAATGTGATCTTGGAGAAGGACATACAGGTTATTCAATCATTATGCTTGTTATCAGCAAACAAGAGAGTAATTCAGGGATGGCACATTGGGCTTTTGGGCTACAGACATTATGAAACCTACAAGTATTACTTGTATTTGCAATCCTCAGCAGACTGTCTAAAGGAAAGCACTTCAGAATATCTTTTCTAGAGTAGCCAGAGGTGTGTTTTTTAAACATTTTAGTTAAAAGTGTTAAATAATCTGTAATTGTGCTTCTGATTAATATTATACAGCATGTATAGCATGTACACCTCACAAAACCAGAAAGCAATTACATTCACCATCACATTTAACTTCAGCATTGGGTCTATTTTGAAATTTACCTGCAGCTTTTCACTTTGTTCACCTTTTATTTCAATCTTTAATTAAGACTGACTTTCAAAAAGATGTTCATTACTTTCACAACAGCAAAGACTGCTTTTGTCATAATCAGGGTGCTGATTCCATCCTATAACAAGACGCTGCATAATAACATACGTGAAAATAAAAGAATGGAAAACCAAGAACATTCTCTATATGGTAGGAGATATTTGTATTTCTTCCTCCTAAAGATATCCTGACAAGGGTACCCACATCATCAGGACAAGATTTAATATGCAACTTCCCATACAGCTGCATATTTCAAATGTATAGTTATTATAAATAACATATATGTTATAAATAATGTATCATTATAACAAAAGTAAGCAAGCATCAACAAAACTAAAACCATGAAGCCTGGGGAAAGGAAGGCTTGGGAGAAGGGGGAAACTACAAGGGAAAACTACAGGGAACTCACCAGGAAAGGTGAGTTCTTTCCCTGCTGTATCCACACAAATACATAGGTTGGGTTGTGCAATCTCTCTAGAAGCATTTCGCTCTCCCAATGGAAAGGGAAATAGGAAATAGGTTGAAGATAAAGATCCTCCTAAGACATAAATGTTCCCATGACATAAAACATCTTCCCAAACTATTATTTTTGGTGTCACATTATTAAAGACTTCCATCTGTATAATAAATAGTATAATAAATAAAGTATAAAATAAATTTAATAAAAAAAAAAGTTATAATAATTTCCCACAAACAGTTATTTGTTCTTAGTGGCGGACAGTCTCCATAATAGATCAAAAGAACCAAGGAGAAGAGCTGGTCAATGAGGACAGTTACTAAACTATGATCCTGCAGTCACCTGTACTTCTACACAAGCACAGAAACTCTTATATCACTGAGCCTTCTTGTTCCAGTGTACAGCTATGCTGAGTTCTTGAAATTAATGACTTAGATAACACAAAATGTGCTTTCTATTTCACCAGAATATTCATGAGTTTTATTCAAATCCAGTTATGAGTTCCGGTTGATAATATCGGAAACATCAAAAATTGTAAAATCAAAATACACTGTTTGACCTGAAAAGTATTTTATAATGTTGCTTTGAATAACATTTGCTTTGTGTTTCTCTAAATTTAATTGTTTAAAAGGCCAGAATGGAGTTTAAAAGACAACTGAAAACAAATATTTAGCTTTAATAGAAATAATGTAAGCATATTTGGGGCAACAGAAAATTGCTCATTAGAAACTGATTAGGAAGTTTCTTTTATTTGGTTAACCAAGAAAACGAAGAAAAAAGAAAAAAAAGCTCCATACAGCTTCCAATGTATGTTTAAGACCAGAATAAAGAAAATACAATCTTACTTGGTAATTTCACTGAATTTGTTTGAACTAGCCTTTATCTGGAGCTGAGCTATTCTAAAAATGTCTCTTTGTCTTCATGAACCAAAGATGTACCATTTTTGCAACCAGAAAACCTGTTTTTATGAAAACTGGAAACCAGACAAACAGGCAACTATTTTTTTTGCTTCCATTATTAGCTTTTTCTTCATGTTTTTTTCCTAATGAATATGATTTTTGTATTTGTTCCTGTACTTACAACATACTCTCCATACAGATGAGTTCCCTATCAAATAGAAACCGGAGGACACAGCTGAGGGAACCTAAGAAGTTCCTGCTTAGGCTTGTTTGCTTTGCCTGCTTCTTAACAACCCTACTGTAAAACAACATCTGCATTTATGCTTTAGCTGCCTAGGTGTCCCATTGCATTTCAACACCCTCAGCCCTCCGTGGGCCCTGGCAGTGACAAGCAACATCTGGACACATGTTCCAGTGCCTTGATCTGCCATAACCATGAGGGTCTTTGTCTCTGAACTCCATGTCATTAAGAATTTACTAAAGAAAAAGGATATTGTCCTTACTGAGCCTATAGCCTGATTTGCCATTTTTTTTAGGCACTCATTAATTAGGGACAGTGTTTTTTCCTTGACTGATCAGAACAAAGGTATCTGAATATTTGTGGTAATAGCCGCAAACGAATGGTATTAATTTCTGGTAAGAAATTCTTTTACTTGTTCGGAAGTTCTCTCCAAATGCCTCGGAGCTACAGTTTTTCAGAACTAATCTAAATAACTGTTCTCTCTGTCTAATTCTTAGGGCCTAATCCAGGCTTTGATTCAGGATTGACTCTTGGTGTGAGGTCTTAGCAGTTTTGTGTCCTTGATGCCATGGCTGTCCTCCACCTGCACACCACAGGATGGAAAATGTAGCCTGTTAATTTTACCTGCTCACGTTTCCAGGGGCCTTCAGGTCCAGCCCTTCAAAACTTCACTGCTATGCATTACTTACCACCAAACAGAGTTGCTTCTGTTTTGTGATAGGGCAGGATTTACATAATGTAGACACATAACCTTTATATAGCAATACTTCTGTAAATCAAAGTAATTTTTCATACCGTATGAGATGAAAAAGTTGTGAAACAAGGAGATAAAAGCGATTTGCCCCAAGTCACCCAGCAGACCACTGCCAGAAATGGAAATTCCTCACTGTCCTGAAGCAAATCTTAGAAACATTACGTTCATCCTATGGTTCGGTGGTAAACCATTTCTCTGTATACTGCTTAGCATGTTTACTCCAGACCTAGGACTGGAATTTGTAATCAAACACTGCCATTGGGGGGTTCCAAGATGAAAGGGAGTATGTAAAAGTAAAATAAAGCTATAGTGCTAAAGAAATCAGCAGGATTAAATATCTCAGTTTTCAACTTCAGCTAACCGTGTTTATTTGAAGAAAAGTAAAGGAAGTTCTTCTGGAAAAAGGAGAGGTCATCTTTGATAAAACAGCAACAATCAATGCATACCAATAAAATCAGAGATTCCCTGAAGGATTCCTTGTCAAAAATACATTGAACAACTCATTGATCTGGGTGCTTTTGGTCCATTTAAAAATGTTCTGATAATATTATCTCTCAAATTAATAGATCAGTTTACTGAATTTGGGAGAAGTCAGGGGCTCTTGTTTATTTATCCAAATTATTCTTTTACTGCCCTGGTCTCTCAGTCTATTGATATTATTAATCTTCCTCAACTTCTGCTTTTCAAATACTTTGTCTCCAGCTTAATTTGTTTTTACTATTCAACAACTTAATGCTACAGACCGTTAATAAACAAGATAAAAAATCATAAATTAGGCTTCCACGGGTGCTTGTGCTCTGTATCTCTGAAAAGGATGATCACAATCAAAAGTTTGTTTCTCGAGACAGCCTGTCAACTAGCAAAATTACAAGGTTTTCAGCTTGCCCTGCTGCGGTACAAGACAGAAGCAAGGCTCTAGTAGCAAGGGAAATATATACTCTACATCTTTAAATTTGGTCTACTTCATCTTTTTTTTTTTTTCTTTTTCTTTACAGATTTTTATTAATTCCCTTTTGCAAAAGATAAACTCTTCCACAGGCAGTATCATGGAAAGATGATAAGGCTACAATAAAAGCTTATATCCCACAGGTAATTATGATGGAGATGAGTAGAGGGAGGGAAAATTCGCATATTTCCAAGAGGAAAGTCATGTACTTTTAAAAGATGAGTCTTAAAGTGAGTTGCAGGACCTCACTGAAAGGAAAAATAAGTTGATATTGCTTTAATTTTACATTCTCCTTTCATTTTTCTCTGGGAATCATGAAATGTTAGGAACTTTTGCAGTGGTCTGAAGGCTGCCCTATGCTGCAGACCCTCCTCAAGGTTCTGTACTGCAGCTGTACCTGTGGTCTCCACACTACCTTGTATGCAGCTTCCGTCCCCCATGTGTCTACCTCCTCATCCTCACCCTAACAAGTTCCCTGAGGAATCCACACAGAAAAGGCTTGAAGTTGTTGCTCCGAGTCATTATTCCAACAGTTTCTAGAGGAGCCTGTGAACTTAAACCCACCTCACCTCTCCTGATATTGCAAAGAATTCAAAAGAAAGGGCATGACTCCACCTTCATTTCCTATTTCTTTTGTAAAGGAAACCAATTTTTTGTCTAAAATATTAGCAATCATTTTGAAAGCCAGGTAATACTGGCTGATAATAATCAGGCAATGATGCTGATACTGTTACATCTTGGTACTAAATTCCAGAATTACCTCCTGGCTGCAGCATTTTCTAGCAGATATTGCCAATTGCAGAATGATACTCCAGGCTCCACCTCGAGTACAAACCATGAATTTGTACTTTGATTCCATCAGTCCAGTTTTGCATCTAGGTGATATTCCACCCAAGTAGACCATAATGTCTGAACCTGGTGTGCTACAGGAGACCATGGCAAAAGCCTTGTTTAAGTCAGGATAGACGACAGTCACTGTTCTCCCCCTATCCACAGAGCTCATCATTTCATGATAAAGGCAATCAAGTTTATCAAGATCTTATCTGAAGTAATTAATCCATGCTGACTATTTTCAGTCATCATCATTTATTTTTTTTCATCTGCCCAGGAAGAGCTTCCAAGAGGACACAATGCATTATTTTCTCAAGGACTAAAGTGAGAGTGACTAGCCCACAGCTCATCCTTCCTCCTCTCTCTCTCAAGACAGGCACAACGTTTGCTTTACTGGAACCTTATTCCCTGATCTCAACAACTTCCTCAGTGGATACAGAATGGCCTTCCTCTGACATGAGCCACCTCTCTCAGCACCTTTGCACACATCCTGTCTAGACTCACAGACTTCACTGCTTTACCAAACTGGTCTCCTGACAAATGTGTTTGTTTCCCCCACAGCAAGACAGAAGATGCTTGCAAGCTCTCCTGAACTCCCTTGTCCTTTAGAGTTGCCTCTCACAGGATCATGCTTACCAGTCTCCTGATGAGCCAAAGCCTTATCTCCAGAAGTTCAGAGTCTGTGCTCTGCTAATTTCTTCCTCATTTCCCTCAAGATCTTGAACTCCATTATTTCATGGACTACAGCCATGGCTGACGCCGATTAGTAAGTACCATTATATGTTGATATAAGTGCAGAAACCTCATTTAACTGATTCTATCAGGTTTTCTGCTTTTCCTTCCAGGTTCAGTATAAGTGCTTTTGACTGCATTCAGAGAATTCAGCACTAACAAAGAACCATTAGGGCATAGCAATGAGCTCACCATGTAACTAACCTATTTCATACAAGATACTGGGCTGGGATAGTCACGTTGTGCCTTAAAAAGATCTTTCTTGTGAAAATATCCCTTAATTATGACTGCAGGACTTCTTTGATTCAATGATCTGGCTCATAAGTTGCAGTAGTCCAAACCTTGGCACCATATGCTACCATTTACAGTTTCTGTATTTGCTTCTAAATCAGACCAGTTGCACAGCTATAGAAGTGAGGCTTGAGAGAAGGAAATCAATGGAAAGTACGGCTGTTACACCTGATATTGCCTACATTTTGGAAAATCTGTTTGGGCTGGCGAGGCTGCTGCCCAAGGTTCATCTTAAGCTTCACTGCTTCATGGCATTTTTCCACCTTGCCCTTCTCGAAAGGTTTAACTAGTTCATCTTCCATAATATTTTAGCATTATGAACTTCATTCTTTCCAGTTTAAATATACTTCTTGGAAGAACTGTAAAAAATCTTAAATTAAACAATACTCTAAATTAATTCGGGCGGCCAATGTCCCCCAAATGGAAAGGCAACAATGCTTGAGGCCCCAGAGCTCTTGTGCTCTTACAGCATTATCTCATCCCAGAGTATTTCAAAGTCTTCAAACAAGTATTCAGTCCATCTCTAAAATCTCCCAGCCTGCAGGAACCAAAGCTCTAGGCTTTTGATCTCAACTCTCTAAGTCTTTCCTTAATCTAAAAGGCTTTAGGTTTGGTAACTCCTTCTCTGCTGACAGACCCTGTTACAGGAACACAGAGGATCAGAACTGAGATGATTGTTTCTTATTTCAAGTATCTCTTTCTATCTGCTTATTTATTTATTGCAACAACTAATTTTTTTCTTCTAAGGACATCAGGTCATTGCAAAAAAAAAAAACTCCTTTGGTCTTTTGTTACTTGAAGCTTACCAATAGGTCATTAAAATATTGTGAAATGTTTAATTAAAACATTAAAGTTATCAGCAAGCAACCTTTGATGTTCTTGTGAGTCTCCTTGCCTTTTCAGGAGGCAATCTGGAATAAAGCAGCTGGGAACAGTTGGGAATATCTCTCCAGAATGCAAAGTTTTGATGGTCCTAGAGGAAACTAAATGGAGCCCTCTCTATGGACAAAATTGGAATTTGTTCAGTGCTGGCCTTTTACTTTGCCTTTACTTTGTCAACATTAGCCTTTTTTTTAGATCTTGCCCACACAGTGTCCTCCACCTTTTCTTGTTACTTTCCCTTTCCCTCCTTTTTTTGGTCTGTTTCCACTCTGTTTAAGCCATTCCACTTTCGTATTTCCCTTTCTAATGTTTGATTAACATTTTGTGTTTCACCTAAGTAATTTAAAGGAGCTTATCTTCTGCCCAAGATGCACTTAGATATTAGCATTTCTGCCCCAGTACAGAATCAGTGCTTGAACTGAAGAGTCCAAGGAGAAGGAAGCAAAAAGCCCTATCTCAAGCACCAAATAAAGTTAACAGAGGCAGGCCGGGGGAAGGGGGACCCTTGCTAGAAGGATATAAATAACTAAAAAGAGGAATTCTCTAGAAATGTCCACAGAGATTTTTATACAGAACTGGGATCAAATAGAGATAAGAAGCATTAAGACAAATTCAAGAAAACATAATTCCTAAAGGTGCACTCTATTAGATTGTGAAATAGTCTCCTTCTGAAAGTGGTGAGAGCCAAATGGGTTGGGCCATTTAAAATCCTGAAGAATAGGGAGCAGCGCTGGTTATATCATTCAAATGCTTCACATGGAGGTATATTTACACTGTCAACAGCAAGCATTTCCATTTAAAAAATTGCTGCTATACATGTGTGTCAAGCAGTCTATGTTTAGAAAAGCAAAAGATAATATTCTCTTTATCACCCATCCTATTTTTCTTGTTATTATTTTGCTATACCAGTGGGAATAGTTTTATTGCTTTTTTTTTTCATAGAGATAGCAAAGAGAAAAATTGGAAAATACATAGTGTTTATAACATTATAGAGGTCTGGAGTTTTTTCTTCCTTCAGAGATCTGAATGAAATTATTTTTAGCAATGTGATTTTTTTTCCTGAAAGGAAGAAAACACTTGAAATGCTGAGGTATAATTTGTGCAGAATTTGCAACACTATATTGCAGGGAATATATCACTCAAGGAACTATGTTGCTTTTACTGCAGATATGTAACTGCCACTAATGACAACAGAGATTGCACATTTGCCATAGGAAAGTGACTGCCTTTCCCTGCTCTGATACGGCCATTTTGTTACAGTAGTATTTCAAAATATTTCATATACTGTGCTACCCATAAAGATAACACATTTACATAATTTTTACTCAAAAAATATTACATATATATAAAAAACTTATGTGCATATAATTGATCTCTACTAATGCCTACTCTTTTGTAAAATAATTTCTAGGGGAAAATAAAACAAAATCTCCTGTATGAACGTGCAAAAGGGTTCTCCCTCCTCCAGTCTGGCTCTCCTTGGATGCTCCAGACCCCTAAGCAGGACACCGATGGTCAGTGAGGGCCCAGATTGCCTCTAGTAGCAAACCTGGCACCACACAGAGACACATGAGGTTTCTTTCAGCAAGCTACACTGGGTAGCAGACCCGTTTAACCTGGCACTTTGCCCGGGCTAATTAGCCTTGCAGAGAAGATGGGTAGATGAGTTCCAAAGAGCACAGCATAACCAAGCTGCTGCTTGTACCTGAGCTGGCTCACTAAATGCTGTCTTAGGCATCCGTTGAGGGTAATGGCAATGCAGCTTGTGATGCTGGCCACACATAGGCCATGAAAAACACGAGCTAACTGGAATGTGCAAAAGGAAGTCAAGAACCCACCTTCTCTTGTGGTTAGTCCCTCCCAAATATAACTCCTTTTGACATAGATAATTAGGATGAAGCTCTTGATAGGATAAACTCATTTCAAATCATAGGGGTCTGTGAAGACAAAGTAGCGCACGAAGCTCTGTGAATGCATTTCATGGACACATGAATTATTTCCCCCTTAAAATCATTGGGGCCATTTAGTAAGTATCAGTAGTCCAAATATCTCCAAGTATATGACTCTGGCTTGAGTCCCAGTGCTGGTTATTCTTGTTTTACTATGCTACATCTTTTTAATTTACATAGCAAACTGGCCAACAAATGATGAAAAATATTGCAAAAATGGAAAAAAATCTCAAATATTTTCCTGCTAATTCGCTTTCTAGCAATTTGATGCATTTATATTATTATTTTTAACTATTTATTATTTGATGCATTGTAAGGAAGGGCTGGGTACAGGTGATTTTGAAGCCATAGAGAGGCAAACGATAAATATTCACAGGGAAAAAAGTTCTTATTTAACATAAATTTAGCCCAAGTTCCAATTTAAACATGAAACAAATCCCAGACTTAGTAAAGTAAATACTATATCAGTTCTAAAAATACGGAAAAAAAATCCCAAAAGGCACTGCAGGTGGATTCCAACGGCATAAACTTAGCCACCTAAAATGAAAACATCCTGACTGACATTGCTGAGATAGAAAAAAGTTGTTGGAATAACCTTGAATGCTGAAGCTGTTCTGGTCCTATGGTGAATTATCCCAGGAATTCTTTGCTTTACTTCAACATTGCCTTAATCAATATTTATTCCTTTACAAAGCATCAGAGTTTGTGTGATTTAATGTCTCAAATTAACTCCATATCACATCACAGAAAACTGTTATTTCAAAACAAGAAGATGCTGAACACTAGGTCAGAACAAGGTGACTCTACACTAGGCAAAATTTGCCCTTTTTTTCTTATTGCTTATTTTGGTGCACAGTCATGATCTTATCAATCCCACCAGTCTGCTTACAGTTTCTGCCATGGGGATGTTCTGCTTTGTGATACAATCTTTCACAGTTCATATAAAACTTCCTAAATGTTTCTACTCTTTTACTGCTATCACTTCAGCTCAAATTGCACCACTGCTTGGAACAATATCTGTTCCCTACTATACGGGACACTGAGTTGTGCAGAGTGGTTGGTTGGTTGTTTTTTTTTTTTAATAAAAAAGAATATTCAAGTATTAAATCATAAATGTTACAGATTTCTAAATGCTACTCCAAGATGTAGTGATATACCTCAAATTGTACAATTGCATGCAATCAAAGCATGCAATCTCATCAGTAACAGCACATTTCTGATAGCTGATATCCTTAGATATCAGAGATGTGTCATGGCAAAGATACATCTTCAAAAGTCATTTCAAAAAGAAAGCACGGGCTATCAGATCAGTTCTAGAAGGATTTTCAAGTTTCAATCTAGCTTAAGAAACGGGCCATTATTTTCATTAAAAAAAAGGAAAAAGAAAAAAGAGAAAAATATTAACTCAGTTATCGCATAGTCATATTAAAGTCACTAGACACCAGAAAGGCTCTGTTTTTTCTGAAAATGGAGCAGGATCAGGAAGCTGGAAGCACAGCGATGGGTCAGGAGGCAGGAACTCCTCCTGGGGACCACGTGGAGCAGTGGCCATGTCCCCACAGAACACAAAAGCAGATAAAGGTGGAAAAAAGCTACTAGGTGCCATCTGGGAGAGGTTTTTGTCCCTGTAGAGTCAAGTTAAAAGAGGTTCCAGGTGAGTGGAAGCCAGCTGCAGCTGCCAGGATAAAAAGGCAGCTATTTGAGCCTAATTTGTTATTTTATTTCCAGCAGCCTAAAAGGCCTTCAGTTAACTGGAGGCCAAGTGATACTCAGCAGAAGGAAATTAAAAAAAACTGTACAGAGAGAAGGACACTTTTTAGTCCCTCTAAAATGAAATGCTGTGAACCATACAATTCCAATTTCCACCTCCCGCTTAAGTATTCATGTGGATACCGGCAGCGCTGCCTTGGGAGTGAAGGCGCCTCCAAAGCCATCACAGCGGAGCTCTTTCTCCTGGCAATATACTTCAAAGGAACGGGTTTACAGATCTGCTTACAGGTGCTTAGGATCAGTTTGCAGATGTGCGAGGCATCACAAGGCTTGGCTGACCTCGCGGATTAAGCACGATCGGTCATTCCTGCGCCAGCCAGGGTTCCCGTACCGCTTTCCTCCTCATAAACCTGGAGTTAAGTCCACAGCGCATGGGAATTTGTGGCTTTTTCTGACTGGCTCTGTGAAATTTTTGACTACTGGAGGACTTGGCTACTCTATGCACGAAGGATACCTCAAAACCAGAAGTAACAAACAAGGGGCAGCAAGAGCCACCAGCGTAATTTCCGGCTTTCAAACACTCTCACTTCTTCCTAGACAAGATATTAGTCATTCATGTTGGCTATCTCCAGTCTTCCCTATGTCTAAATTTGAATGTGAACATATTACACTGCTCTGTGAGAATCAGAAAGGCATTAAACCATGGATCAGTTTAAATAATATTATTTTAAATAGGGAACAACTATGAAACAAAAAGAACCATTAGAATAGGCAGGATGACCACCAAGCACTGAATATTTTGTATGAAGCAAAGTATCCAGAAGTGCCATTTAATGCACAAGGTAAACTGAGTTTGCTTTGGTGTTGCACTACCAGAGCAAAATACCAGTGTTTGTTTTAAATAAATTCTTTTTTTTAGCCAGTGCAGATGGTATTGATCCTTTCTGAGAAATACACATGCAGACAACACAAATTAAGAAAAGCAAAACTTTTTGTATATTTGCTAAAATGCCTCACAATTATTTCACTGAGTGCTGAACTTGTACAGACTGGAAAAAAAAAAGAATATTTCTTAGCTGGAGTAATAAGAGTGGCAGCTTTATGAAAATTAAGTAAATAGAAGGTAAAATGAACCTCAGACCATCACCATGAGAATACACTCTTCGTGGTGATAAGGAAAATAAAATTTAAAAGAACAAATAACTCTGAGTTCCTGTCACTGCTAATGAAATTTCATTTACCTTTTCTATTTAGCAGCTATCAGTCTTCATATATCAGATTTAATTTTGTGCAGTTATACATTATTTTTCAGTTGTAGCAATAAATTAACCTCATGGATTGTAAAGCCAGATGGGACCACTACGATCATCTAATCTGACCTCATAAAGCAAAGACCATTTTTCTTGATTAAATTCAAGTTTAGAGGGTTTGTATCTGTGTACACAAGCATGAATTTATTAAAGAATACAAATATATAAGCATATGTTTATATATCCATATGAACACACATACATATGTATGAATGTCTACAATTATAAGGACTTAGATCCAGATCCAAAGACCATCTTTACTAAATCACTGGATTTGGGATTAGAGTCTCATGGCCAAAATGACCAAAAAATATAAATGCACTTCTCGTTTTTTGATTATTTGGCTCCCAAGTTGGAAACATGGTGACTGGTGTCAGCTGCCTTTTAGTGTACAGCATCCATATTTCAGGGTGGGAAAATTAATCACTTTATTAGAAAAAAGTAAAAATCATCATTAACTTTTACTTATAGCACCTAAGTAATTGTTAAACGCAACTACTTATCTGCATACCAGAAAACACTTGTAATTAGTTGCTCAGAAACAGAGCACATGTTGAAAAGCCTCCAGGGGGGAGAGGTGCAGAAATCCCATTAGCCAAAGTTGCATGTGAATTTGAGCACTTCTTCCAAAATATCCTCCGGAGGCCACTTTTATGCATATTAGCTTCTCTAGTCAAACCCTTCCCCTCTTCCACATGTGCATGAATGAAGAGACCTGCCCACCTCCAAGTTTTCATGAATGAAGAGCTGCTTTTTTCTTTCCTTTTGTAACTGAGGGGAAGTATTTTTCTCTTAGGTGTTCAGTGAAGTTACAGAAATGGCATCGTCAGGATGGAAGCTGAAATACAGCATTTACATGCAAGAAATATTTCACCCAGAGGGGCTGAGTGTGTCATCAGCTCCTTGGGGCTGTGAGACAGGGCTCTCTTCGAGCACGAGTCATTGAAGTGTTCTTCCCATTTAGCTGTGATAATAAACCAATATCCAGGCAGTGTAAAAATACACGCAGCCTCTGTCTTGCTCCAGCACACACTGGGGCCACTGAAGGCTCTTGCACATTTGCTGTCTCACGTGCATTCCCTCAACCCAATTTTCTCCTCTATCCAGCCCAAAATGAAGCTGGAGCTGAGAGAAAAGCACTTGCATGAGCTACAAGATGTATGGTCCCTTTCTCTCTTAAAAGAAGTTATCTGGACTCCCTCCTGACAAAGTCACGTCAATCCTTGTCTGCTTTATTCCTTTACTGCACAAATTGTCACCTTCAAAATTAATGGTCTTTTTCAGAGAAGAGTGCCTATCTCAAAGCATTTATCTGATAGAGCCGGCAACATTCTTCCAAAGAACTGTCCACCATCAGGGAATGCTGTTTCATTGAAATTGAAAGTTTTAAGTGAACACGTTGATTTTTATAGTATTTGACAGAGAAATTCAAATGCTTCAGATAAAAATGGAATGTCAGGCTTTTTTACCTGGTTTTGTTCTGATGATACAATCTTGTTCCATTTCTGTTTGCGCTCGTTTTAAAATTTACTTTCTAAATAACGCAATCTTGTCTCCTTTAATTCAATATTATATTCTAATGTGTTGAGATTGTCAGGCTGGACCATTTTGACATGGCTGAAATGAAATTTTCTAGTGCTCTAGATGTTTGGAGACAGATCCCTTTCAGAATTTCCTCCTGGAATTTCTTTTCAAAATTGCATCTTTTGTTTTAGCTTAAATTGATATGAAGCATTAAAATGGCTGTATTTCTCCAGAGAAGTATTTTTATTTTCTGACCAATTGTGATAGCTAATATACGGACAAGTTTATATGGACAGTTTTCTATATAGTGCTTTTTATTTTATTTTATTTTTTCCCTTGTCTTGATAGAAGCAATTCTAGCACCCATTCTGAAATGAATACAAACCAGGAAAAATTTCCACATACATAACCTAACTGCTAGATACAGTAAATTACTGAAGGCTGTAACATGCATTTGTGTTTATATCCACATCTCTGTACACACCCATCCCAAGCACTGCTTTTAAATGAGCCTTTCCTTATAAATTCACTTCCCAGGGTAAACGTTTCCCTCCTACTTGTAACGACCCATGAACCGTGATGATGTAAAAAGACTTTAGGTAATTCCCTTGCAGGAAACCTGCACGTTTGACTCCCTAACAAATATTTTAAAGCTGAATTACGGCCAGTACCATTGCTATATCCATCTGCTATACCCAAAGCAGCTACATTTTCTGAACCACAAAGGTGATTTGTCTCTTATGGCTTCTGCATTTAATATGAAATGTTGTGCTCGTCCCGGGCGCTGTGCTGACAGTACCAGAACGGCGTCAAATAGCCTAATTAGAACATGACTGATCCCCTGGTCAGCAGAGGTGAAAAGTTGTCGCATAGGCAAGATGATGAATGGAGGAGACCCAACCATTTGCCTGGAAATACTAAATCCCTTGACAGTCTGTGGTTTTATCTTAGGTAGCGAACAGCACGAATGTTTGGAGGAAGCGCCACATTTTACTTGTGCTTTTGTCAAGGCACAGGAAAATCCACATATAAAAAGGCCTTGCGCAGGTGTAATTTTCCCTCTGCCTTTATTCCATCAAAATTCCTTCTGTGTGCCCTTAGGAATTTGGCCTATGTTAGAAATGAGAGAAAACAAACTGAGGATTTCAAACTTTGGATCAGTCAGCTCCAAAATGTCACTAGCCTTGAATCGAAAAAGTTCATCTTTCTGACACTGCTCAGATAAGGCTGTATAGTCCTGAGCAGCACTTCAATTTGTAAAACTTCACACTCCTCTGCACAAAAGACAGAACAAATTGTGTTGATCTTTTAAAGTATATATTGTAATGAATAAATATATATATTTAGAAATGTTTATATCACTTTACATTTATGAGAATAAACCTTCTGCAATTAGCTTTTGGGACTCCCTTATGACAGCATTTACCATGATGAAGCCATTTAGGAGCTCGTGAGCATCCTGCGTTATTTCAGAGTTAAATACCTGAAGCAGGACCATAAAGTCCCACAGAAACTTCTACCATTCACTGAATGACAGTGCACTTCTAGTCTGCATTACGATACAAACCTCAAACAAATAATATTAAAAAAAAATTGTTGCATTGTTGCAGTGAAGCCTATAGTGAAAGGGCAAGGCTTTTCTTGCCTGAGGCTCCAATAGCTACTACTTTAACTCAATGGTCAGAGCACTCCATGGGGAAACAAGAAATCTTAATTCTCCCACCAGCAATAACTTTTCCTTTGTTCGCTGAACATCTACAAAAAAATTTAAAATAACACCCTGTGTACTAAACACTCACTCCAATATGACTTATAGAAACAATGCTCCATATGTGTGAATGAGATTTTGGCAAGCACCAAGTTATACGCAGAAATTGCATTCAGCAATGGAAAAGACTCTTTTCAGTAACCCAGATAGATATTTAATTTCTACGGGATAAATTGCACGCTACCTATTCAGTAACATAATTTTCCCACTGATGATTGACATTTAGATATCAAAGAGGAAAAAAGAAAGCATAACATTAGATGGCACATCTCGGAGGAGTAAAAGGTATTCATTAGACTAGGTATTCCTGCAAATGGCATGCTAAAGTCTTGACAAAAATCATGTCAAAAGTCATGTCAATCTTTTCTTTTTTTTTTTTTTTTTTTTTTCCTAACTCAAAAGCCCATCTGTCTGTGGATGACAATCACTCATCCTGGCACCTGAAACATAGCAAATAATACCCTCACTCAATGAGATGAAAACCAGAATCAATGTGCAACAGACTGCATTGCTGACCAATAGTCAAGGACATGAAAATGCACATAAACAGGGTTTGAGTATTCCCACAGGGCACAGTGTAGGGCAATACAGAGCAGGAGGAATCCACGGCATTGGAACTCGGGCCTCACAGCCTCAGGGCTGCTTAATCCTGCAGAATAGGCGTGATACAGCAAGGACGGGGGCAATCGACACGTGTCCCTCTGGAGTGGATCCTTCATCAGTTTGGAAGCGATGTATCCCGACTCCAGAGACACCCTAAGCCAGTGCCAATGGCTACATAAAAATACAGTGTCTTGGATTAAACCTTAGCAGCTATCTGCAAGGGTTAAGTGAGAGGGAGAAATGCAGGGTAATTTTTTTAGAGCTTTAACAAGGGTAGAAAAAATTCAGAATCCTCCTCCTGGGAGAAAGCCAGGACCTATGTTAAGAAAATAGAGAGAGATCTGCATTGCAGAATAAGTGGACTAAAATGACTTCCTCACACCAGATTGTACTCTTTAGAATAGATGCAGTACATATGGGAACATGTATCCTGCAGTTAATGTCTAGTTACGCTTCCCTCAAAATGAATAATGCTAACAATACAACAATAGAAAGATAAGAATGGAAAAGAGGAAGATTTCCACGATCCATGCTCATTAAGCCAAACTGTAATGCTTCTCTTAAATATTAAATACCTTTCTATCATTGCGAAAGGCCAAAGAAATATATTATATACAGGATTTTTTTTAAGATGTTTTTGTCTTAAGAGACAATGGGAAAAGCAACACTGCTCCTTTAATCCTGTAATCTCTCTGGTAGCAATCAGCTTGGGGTACATTTTGGTTTGTTCACTTGTCATCTACATTAAGAGTCCTTCAATGAGCTTTTCTTTTAAAGTAAATACAGAATGACACATTTATAATTAGATCTCCCTGACCATTCCCTTTTAGGTTTGAAGGATATGAAATGTGGACATGTCATGCAGTTCCCTACTCCTGATCAGTGTGCTAAGGAGCTTAGACTTTCACTGTTGATTAGTGAATTGTAAAACAACGGACACAAAATATACTACAGGTGCTGTTGGTTCGGATATTGTAGTCTCAACTATTCCCTACATGCAGGAACAGTCAGAAACTCAAGAAATATTTCAAACAGGGCTGAAAAAAAATGTTCAAAGCAACCTTGAATTTCAAGCAAAGGTTATTGAGTTTTAGCAACACTCTAGGTCCCTGCAAACACAGCAGTGAACAAAACTCATGCTTCTGTTTAGCCTAAGAGCAGTAAATATGTTTGAAGATCACTAGGAGCACAATACAGGATTATTTGTTATTATTTGTAATTCCTATTGATGTTCAAAATATTTCTTAATATTCATGAACATTCAAACTGTCCATAATGTTATTTCTCACTGATGGATAAAATGAGACTTTTTGGTTATTTCCTCTAGTTCAAATCTTGTTTTCAATACAACATTCGCACTTTTGTTATCCACAAGGAAATTTCTCAACCCATATATCATATAATTTTCTTTGATAGTCTAGGATTATCCTAATGATATTGCACTTTTCAAAAGAACTTTATTCCAATAGAGGCACTGATGCTTGTCTGCTCTCTTTCTTTATATATAGTAAAAATACTCTCTTTTCTACTGCCATAGAAGAAAGATTGATTATATTTGCCCCCACAAATTTTCCTTATTTGTGTTCACTGATGAGTAATAATAACTATTTAATACTTCTCCTTTGTGACTATCACATCTCTGCAAGGGAAGTCAGTTATGTGAATTCAGGGAAATAGTAACATTTCTCAGCTTTCTGAATTTTACCAAAGCTGTTGAACACTATCATGGACCACCTATGACTCCATTCCTCCCACTTCGATGAAGATCATAATGGTAAAAACCACCCCACCTACATTGACCACTGTTCTGACCACACTCACTACAACAGAAAAGCTACCGATAACTTGGCACCATTTTCTTCATAAAGTAAAGCTTTCTATCCTAACCTTCTAACATTCTTCTTTGGTCAATCTCTCTCTTTTTTTTTTCCCTCCCTTTTCTCTCCACCCAGTGCCATTTAGGATTCTTATAGCTATGCTCTTTTCATAACTGCACTTTACTATTTACCACCTCTTGTCTACCAAATCTCTTTTCAGGCCACAGTATTCTTTCAAATCCTAAGAATCCTCCTCTGCCATTTCAGCTCTTGACACAGTGGGTATTTCTTCAGCGTTAAACAAACATGGCCAGCACCTGTGCCCTGGTCTCAACACCCTTCCTTCTCTACATCTCAGTTGGCCAGGGGCCTCCTCCTCACCAGATCTGCACCATTTCTCATGAATTGGCAATTGGAATTGGATTATTTTTGCTTTAGTAAATGGACTTCATTGCAGGTTTGTACGCACTTCAAATTATTCACAATGCACTTGCAGAGCTACATACGAATGATCATCAGGCAGGGAATCAAATTATAATGAATTTAATATATTGATCAGAAAGAACATTTCTAAATTAGCTAAATTAAGATTTTTTTTTCTAGTACATGGGTTTATGAAAACTCATGCAAAACTAACACTGGCTGCTTAGTGCTTTCCACTGAGATCGTAAAATGTTCCCTTGATTGAAAGGTTTTCCAACCTTTTCAACCTGACAGCTGATCCTGAGATTTCTGTCATCTCCCAGAGAGACTCAAACTCATTGAAACTAATTGGTCCTGATTCTGGACTGTGATTTATAGTAAATCATAAGATTAAATTAATTGAAATCAATGGATTCGTATTAGTATTAGATGCTCTGATCTCATCTTAAAATCTCTGAAGGTAAAATCAAGTCCAGTGTTTTCTTGTCTATTATTTCATTACTTTTTTCGATGACCGTTCATCCAAACCTGTTATTGTTTTAACTAGTAATAAGATATTTAAATTAAATGCTCCGATTTTTCCTTCCTGACATACACTATTACTGTACCCACTTTCTCACTATTCTCTGGTTCTTGAACTTTTATATAAAACCTTACTTTGCTTTGGAAAGGTACACTGGATCTATGATTTTTGAGCCTGATCTTGTGTAAAGCAAAAGTGTTCTGCTGGCTGCAAATCTAAGTATGGCCTTGGATTTCACTTGAACTATTTAGAAGATTTTTTTCCAAGGGTTACGCCTCAATGTTTGCTGTAGAACTTGAAACTGAATTTTAATATTTAATATACACACATATATTAATATATGTGTGGAGAAGATAATAATTAATATATTATTATTCAATGTAACACAAAGATGAGTTAAAAAAAACCCAGCAAAATTAAATACAGTGAACTTCCCCTTGCTTTGAATTTTGATCTGTAATTTCTAGAGAGCAGACATCTGTAGCTATGACTGCTGATGATAACATCTTCATCACCAACTTGGGTGTCATCTCTGATTCTTTTATCTTTTTCTTTTCTTTTCATTTATAAGCTGTGCATAAGTTCTACTGATTGTCTCCAACATTTTGTCTTTGCATCTGCTCTCAGTCCTGGCCAGCTCACCGGCACATACCAAGCGTAGCTCTTTCTTCTTATTATTTTTATTATAACTCGTGATTTGGCCACTTTGCTCCTTTCTTCTAGTATTTCTACAGGCTTCTGTTGTTCGATTGCAGATTTATAGTTCTTGATCTTGCCTTCTTTTTTTTTTTAACCTGATTTTTTTTCCTCACAGGTAGTAATATTACATTATATTCCTTTCAACCTTCCTCATCTGTCATTCTCTAGACTGTGTAGTAGGGATTCCTCCGCTGTGCTGCTTCCTTCTCTACTTTAGTAATCTTCCAGCTAAGATTTCTAAGTCTATTATTGTAAAGCTTAATGTCTAAAATTCAGCTTCCAAATCCGTAATTAGGCCCACAACTGAATCTTCTTGTGCTGAACTGCTTGTGTAGCTTGAGTTTCCAGAGAAAGCAAGACCCACAGAAGATGGGTGACCACTTAGCTTCTTGCTTGTAAGAGAATAAGCTATTCTATTGTCATTAACTTTTGTTTCCTTGAGACTTAAACATTGAGCATAATGCTGTGCTGGATTAAGAATTATGTGACCTCTAAACACTGGCTTAATTGCAGCATTCTCAGAATGTCAAATACTATATGTTGTAATACACAGATCATCACAACATAATAATTCTTAACTGGTGCCTACTTGGTGTGAAGGATTATTGGTGCCAAGTAAGGAAGTTAAGCTAAAATTTTCGCACTGCTGAAATTGTCATCAGAACATCCTTTAAATTTGATGGAATTAGATTAAATTTCAGACTGCATCCTTTAGTTTAGACATATTCAGTACTCTAGTGATATATTCAGTGTATCTTTTGGAGTTGCTGCCACCCCTTCCATAAAGATGCATGGAAAGGAGATAATTTAGGCAGTGTAAGTTTATGCAGGTATCCTGATGTTACTGCAGATATCTTGCTGCTTGTGTTGGGATTAATGTCATATAACTCTTAACTTGAGCATTTGATTTAAATGCTCATTGTGTTCTCTCTATTACAGGAAGGACTAAACTGACCTCTGAAAGTGTCAGTCTTTTCCATGGACAGAGGCTATACATGTCTGATGCCATTTTAGCTAGTATTTGACGTATCCTCATGGAACTGCCAGGACTGGACTTGTAAAAGACCTGTGCCCTTCCGCAGTGGTTGCTGTAGGCCAGACAAAATACCCAAGAGCATCTCAGCTGGCACCACGTATCAATGAGTGGGCTGCCGAACGACTTTCTGAGTGTAGACTGGAGATGAAATTCACCTCAGATATGTCTACATGCGAGATTGCTACTTGCCTTCCCATTGAGGAAAATGGAGATCCTCTTACCAGTTTTACCTAGGGCCTCCATCCAGTGTAGGCATAATTTGGGCCCATCCCAATTAGGATTTTTCCACATGCCTAAGCATAATTTAAAGAATATTAAGTATACCCATATTCTTTGCTGGACATTAAGTATATACCTACATATTCATATTTTATCTTCATTCAAATTTTCCTCAGTGAAGTGCTGTTTTGAAGTGCTGAATCCGTTTTCCTACCCGCTAATGATTCCTTACATGGCTGAGAATCTACTTGCAAAAATTTAATTAAGAGTCTGATCTTATGCACAGGAGGGTATCTGTATGAGTAGTCCTGCAGAAATCCTATTTTAAGGGCAGCTGGGTGAGTAAAGTTACTCATCTGACATTTACAGGATGAAATCCAGTGCACATTCACTGGACAAATTCTGACCTCATTTACATCTGTGTAATTCAAATTCCTTGTGTCTTTGGAATTAATCCAGTCCAAATTAGATTATATTCTTGTCCAAATATTCCTGATTTACTTCTGTATAATATAAACTAGAATGTTTCCCTGAAGAATCACTATAGTCTCCACAGATTTATACCAAAATAATTCACAGTAGTTTTTTTCTCTCTAAGCCACCGCTTTTCTATGACATACTAGAAGCAGAAATACTTCTCTTCTTTATATACTTCTTATTGTATTTTAGCAAACAGTAGAATTTTCTAATTATATAGGTTCTAAGTTGACTTTCAGTACAGCCAACTTCTCAGGATCACTGCTTTCCTGCAGTTTCCCAAAATCTCAATTCAACTTGAGCTGGATGCAAAGTTCAGTTTTGACTTTAGATTTTCATTTGGGCTCATCTTTCAAACTTATTATTTTCCTTGCTGGCATATGTTTGCCCATCATCAGTTAGAATCTGCATGATTTTACATTCATAAAGAAAAGTTAAGCAATTCAACCAAAACCATAAACTTTTTTTTTTTTTTTTCAGGGACCAAAGTGGCAGCTTTCTCATTACATATCAATTTACAGCTCAAAATCAGGACTAGATCAATGCAAACCATCTGCACCTTGCAAGTTTTAACATATCTCCCTTTCGTCACTCTCAGTAAAGCAGAGGAAGTTATGCAGAGCATGTGGTCTGCTTTCACAAATAATTTCTATGGAAAACAGCAGTCAGACAGTAATACAGGCCCAAGGTGACCTCATTACTGAAATTTGTTCTACTTGTCATTAGACATATCACACTGTGTCACTCAAATCGGGAAAGGAATAAGAGATACTGACACGCAGCACCAGTGATTAGAGATGAAAAATACTGTTACACCACAAGAATTCCTTGGTGGAAAAGAAATATGTATAGTGTTTAAGATTCAGTTGCCCCCTGATCTGTCACTACTGCCTTTATGGCTCTATTCTTCTTCTACTTGTTAATTCTCCTTCTCAAGGGACAACACCTTTTCTTGAACAATATTTCAGAGGCAGATGTTCACTGGCCAGCCACCTCGGATAAAATATTGCTGAGTTTTTGGTAGGGTAGCCCTCATGTGTTGTGCAAAATTATTTAGTACAGTCATAACAGGCCAACCTTGACACTTGTGGTTTTTTGTGATTATTCAAATAGCTTCATGTCACTGTCTAAGCTCAGAAATGGTTTGGTTCTTCAGAACTGTATGTTATGGTTAGATCAGGTCAAAATTTGGTCTGATTTTCCATAAGTCCATAAACTGCAAGAAATAACACCAGCAATTCAGAAGCTGCCACTTGGCTGCCATGGCTGGCAAAGATCTTGGCTACCACGGCTGGCAAAGATCCTACGGAGAGGAATTAAATTGTCCAGTCAACTGTCAAAGCCACTTCCAACTTTCCCCATCTTTGTAACCAAAGATTGGGGTCAGTTTGGCTTTTGGGCCTTACTGTAGCTGTCCTTCAATTCTTGACCAATATTTTCCTGCTGTGAGTCCCCATAGAGGGAAAGTTCCACAATAATTTTGAGAAACACGTTACCTGAAGCACAGCAATTCAAATCAGATTTCGTGCCAGATTCAAATGCTTAGGTGATTTAGTCTGGATGAAGGAAAAAGATCCTTAAATCCAGGTGTTCCCCATTTATCATTATCAAAGATCTCACAGTGTTGTTTGTAAAAGTATCTCAGAGTAAGACCAAAACTATTGGCCATCATCCTGAATGTTATGGCTAAAGTCCAGTTTGACTAATTATATTCCACTTAGCAAAATTCTCACTACTAAATAAAAAGAACGGGATTTGCTTTCCTTTTACAACCTGGACTGCTGGACAGGTGTTGCTACACATTTTAATGCTGTATCTTTCCACTTTAAAGCTGATGAGTCAAAGGACACTAAACATAAAAATATCTGTGGATCTCTATAGGAACAAAGATGTTACATGAAGGCCAGATGGTTTTGTTCTTGTGATTTTCTCTATGGATTTTTGCAGTTTTATTGAAAATGATTAATTTTAACAATAACATAAATTTGGGAAGGGGAAGAGGGGATCTTAAAGAATTCTGTCAAATGTGTAAAGCATAGATAAGAAAAACTAAGAGATAAAAAAAACCCCACTTTTCATCTCAATTATTCAATGTAAAGATTTTAAAAGTTCGATCTTTCATGTCCCAGATGTATATTTAATTACTTTTTTATTATGCTGGCTATTTATGACCTCTTGAATCCTTCTTTTATTTCCAGTATTCTCTGTACTTTGTTAATTCTATAAAGAAAAAAAAAGACAGAAAAAAACATAAGTCTGATTTACCTGTCTCCTAACCATAATTAAAATATTTGACTGACAAGGTCAGTATGAGTGATTTTTTAACCCAACTTCCTCCGTCTCTCTTAAGTGTTATCTTGATCTCTTAAATGTTAATCTTAAATATTTCTGCCCTAGCTGCATGTTTTATTTGAACAAATCTATTTGTGATTAACCCCTTCTCTTTGAACTCTAAGGCAACTGATTTGATCCTGTCTTTAGAAGGGCTTGGATTTGGCTTCCAGTCAAATATAAACACTATCTTCTAATATTTGACGTTTCCTTTTTGTCCAGTGGTATCAACACTGCAGAATGCATATATTTATATTCCATTCAATTATATATGTTGATAGGCTAAATATTCCCTAGACATGTAGTTTTTAATCAATGTATCTTCCCATTGGTAACTACTGCATGTATTATTACCCTGATCTGAAATAAGTTGCACTCTATTTTTGAACTCAGATAAGACCCTATTCTTCTAGTAACTTTACTAGTAAAAATTAGCACAATTTAGCAATGAGAAGACCAGTCTGACACAACTCACCATATGGGATAAACTAGCCTGGGTACCAACGCGTGTGAACTGTTCTGCAGCTGCTAGGGTTCAAATTGTTCCCTTATAAACTAGAAAGAAGAATTTTACTACCTCTGGCCATAATCTAGGCTACATGAGCCTAACTTCATGCATTAGTATTTAGTATTTAGATTAGTATTTAGATTACTACAATGTGATTTGTCTTTTATGTTGGCATACTACAATGCAACTCACACATAAAGTCTACCATCAGTAGATACGTGAAAGGAAAAGAAAGGATAAACACACACAGTATTAAAAATGCTACAGTGACACCTTAGGTCTATAGAGAATTATTACTGTACTCGCACTTACTCTCATAGGTTATATTCTTGGCAGCTTTACATCACTGGAGTGAACAGTTCAAGCACTTTGCTTGTACTCGACAAACACTCTAAAGGTCATTGCTTTCACCCTTTCACTAAACATCACCAAAAATAGCTACATAGCTGCTCTAAGAGCTCTTGCTTCATTTATTAAAAAAAAAAAATCATGCTATAAGGTACTTCAAGTCTTACAGTGCAAAAAAAATTCCATAATTTTAAGAATGCTTAAAAGTTGTATTTTTGAATGATTTGTGAAAATGAAAAAAAAACTATTCCTCTTCAATATTTTATAAAAGCAATTTACTTTCAAAAATGTAAAATGTAGCACATCAGGACTATGAATTATTTTGCTCTTCCTAAAAAATATCACATACTCCCCCTCCCTTGCTAACTATATTTCTTTAACTATAAAAAGAATTAATTAAAGAAAGCAGAGAGGTCACAAAAGAAAAAAAAAATACATACATCAAATGTTCAAAATAATCTGAGACAAAAATATTTTCATAAATATCAGCAATAAATAGAAGCCATCCCTGCACAGATTTAATCACAAGTCTTTCCCACAACTTGTAAACAGAAAAAATTATTTGAAACATTTTTATTCATCAGAATAAATACTTAAATATGTCAAATATGTTATAATTTGACTTTTTTCCTTTTCAAAATAGTACATCCTTTACATTCTTCTATGAACTCTTATACTTTGATATGTCTTACAGTAAGCTGCAATTTCTAAATTGTTGGGACACAAAGATATCATGAATGTTACCCTAAGCTACCCTAAGTGGTTCCAGCCACTTGCTTTAGAAAGTCATAAACATTATGCCTAATTAAGAGCCTAATGGTATGCTGAGAATGAAGGTCTTGCTTCCCTATACACCCCTGGGCTGGACTTAAATTGGAAAGAAATGAACAGACCACCACATCTAAGCAATATCCAAAATACACTTCTGACTTTTCATCTCAAACAAAATGATAACTGTAATCAATTTGGCAATTAATTTTCATAACTTGACACAATTTGAGTAACGAGTTCGCCAAATCCAAGACTCGGACTAAGGATTTCAACATCTCTCCTCCTTGGTTTCACTTGGTTTGTCATTATGGAAGCAGCCTCTAAATATGTGACTATTCCTTCCCCTTGATTGCAAGAACTCCCATGAGACATTCATGGCTTCACAGCAAGGAATGAGGGTGGTTAAAGTGTAAGCAGGATTCAGATGGTCTCAGGAGTCTCCTACCCTGCTCTGCCCCAGGCTGAACTCCATGACCTTCAGCTACCAGCTCAGTGCATCTCTGCAAGGTGGAATAATCATCATCCCTGTCCTCAGTCTCTCGAGACCACATAGTCAAGGAACAGAGGCTGGCTTCAAGCCTAGATTTGCATACAGCCTTGAACAGATACCATACTACTAATTTTACTAAACCATCTCTTCTCCTCATTGGCATTACAGATCTTGAATCCTTTCCAATAGTGCATAAGAAATGGTTCACAGCTATTTAAAGGCATATAAAACATACCATAAAATCTTCTGAGGTGTGCATCACATAAGAGAGAAGAGCTATGATTTCTTTTGGGATTGAGGAAATAAGAATATTGCTCCAAACAACCAAAGAAATTCTTCTAAAGTATGAAAATTAAAAAGACTTTTTTTTCCCCCAAAAGTGAACTATCTAGCTATTCCAGATGTGAGCTTCACTGATATTTGTTTATTAAGTGTTAGGCCTTGCTGCAGCAATTAAAACCTTTGGGAGTGTATGCAAACCAGGACATTTGCATTTGGCCTCAAGCAATATACCTTTGCACGACAGCGTGCTCCCCGCAGGTTTGAATACACTGATAGACTAAACTAACAAACCTCCAGAGAACCAATGACTACAACCTAATGTAATCCAACAGAAAGGATTAAAGACTTTATCAATAAAAACATCATGGTAAAGTAGCACAAAGTTTACGGAAGCACCAGGCCTTGAGGTGGCCATTAACGTAAAAGTGGATGGGTTTTAATGTGCATACCAGCCAGACAAAGGAACTATAATAAAAACAGGGGAAGTCTCATTATTTTCCAGTTGATGAATGTAATTTCTGTGGTTGACCTTTCAGGGCCAGATTCTGATCTCCAGGGAATAGGCTGACCGTACAGCTCCAATTGTCAGCTGCATCAGCACACGCAGATATAATGATAACCTGCACGCATGACTTGCTTGGCCAATTGCCATCCCTAATGTAATATTTCACAAGTTTCTGAAATTAAAATACCATTCAACATTTTTAGAAATGATTCAAAAAATAGTGTTAAAAAAATCTTGTTTCATCTTGTGCAGAATTATCACAATGCTTTTTATTTAAATATAGATAAAGATTAGACTAATCTTTGAACTTCTATTTATTGTTGCTTTTCATTTCCTTGGACATGTGAGGAAAAGTGTTTATCCTTTTCCTTGCTTTGTTTGCAATCTGCCCGCAGATCATCTATGATACATGGACTTCAGATTGACAAATCTTACTCCAATATAAGATTATTTTTATCTCTTAACAACCAACCAGAACAGCATCTAAATTTTGCCACAGTATCTTCAAAACAGTGGACTCAGGTCTTGGGATGTTCTCTACCAGGGGCTGATTCTCACATAGTTGTTACTTCTTTCCTCAGGACTGAATTCACTCCTATTAAAATTGTTCATTTTCATCATGATTTGTAATCAATTTATAGTAAGGTGAAGTTGTAAAATTTGAAGCTAGACTAGAACAAAACTACAAAAAAAGAATGAATTCATGGCAATTTTTTACCTGAAGTTTAAAATAAAAGCTTTTTTTTTTTTTTTTCTTCTTTTAAAATTTAGTTACCTTCTAAAAATTGCTAGGGACAGGCTAGGACCAAAGATGTCAAAAGTACAGCTGAAATCAGGACCAATGTGTGATCATCGATTATTAAGCATAAAGCAGTGAGAAGTTCGGTTTGAAAAAATCTAATGCGGCTTTTAAGAATTGCAGGAAACCTTAAAAGAAATCCTGTTTTCATGTGAGCTCCAGCTGCAACAGGCAAACTGAGAGACCTGGGTAAATTGGAGGGGGAATATCGAGTACGCAAACAAGCCACAGCTCCTTTTGTGATGTGACATTTGGTAATGCCTAACAAATGAGAGGCTATTTTACACGAGCTAGTCCTGCACAGCTGAACTGTGATAGGCAAAAGGGATAGGAATAAATTATAGAGCAATACTCCCTGCCACAATACTCCACTGCAAAAGGAAGTTATGGGCACCTGCCAAAGTCACAGGGATTATCCTTCCCCTAAGGCAGCATGTAACCGGAGAGGAAATTTGGGCTCCTGACCAAGAAACCAGAAACTGAAAAATGTAGTAACAAGTGAAGTGAGAATGCTAAGCCAAATTTCTTCAGCAAAGTTGTACCTTTAGCCATGCCCAGGCTTGTCTCCTCATTGACTTTTAAAACTGTTCAGAGAACACTGTGGAAAATAGCAGACAAATCTCATTTTAAAATGCTATGCTTCATCACTCTGCCATGAATCTTTCAAGAATATCAAATTCCCAGCGAAATTTGACTTAACTGATGGTGTCCCATCAGCTAAAGTTTATCAAAATATGTGTGACCTGACCCCAAACTCCGTCTTTGGCAGGAATAAAGAGGGAACACCAACCGGATTGCCAAATAGCAGCTACTTTCCTCTACAGTGCAGCTTTGTGAAGGTCCCCAACAACTTAAAAACAGTTAAGTGCTTCCTATTCTCCAAATATGGATCCCAACCACAGTCAGTAGGCAGTCCCTTTTACCTTCTGTCTTTTCATCTGCTCATGTGACCTGCCACCTAGCAAATCTACGTAGTCACAGGAGACAATCTGCTCCAAAGTGGATGATGGAAAAAAATCAATGGAGAAGGTGTAGAATGTGCAGGATGAAGCTACTCCAGGAGACAAAGATAAGCTAGACAAAGGGGAGTTGATTGGTCTTCCACTGCTACACCAAAATCCCTTCTACATACATATATATATATATATGTAAGACCAGAGATTTGCTTTTCTAGGTTCTTTTTTTGTAAAAAAAGTTGCTTTTTTTATTTACTCTAGTGACTGATCCTAATAAAAGTTATGTGGCCATTTGTAAATAACATTTAATGTAAGAGTCCAGGGGTTAGTTGTCTCCAATATAAAGATGAAGCTATAAATTCTCATCATCTAAGCTCAAGGTAAAAAACATTCAGCAGAAGAGAAATTTTGTTTTGCTATTTCTTTTCAAAGCATCAAAGATAATTGCCAGTGACACCAATCAAACCCAAATATTCAATAAAATAGGAAATGCCAGATCAAAGTTGCTTGTGCAATTCAATTTGGAACTCTTCAGCACAGCTACTATGAAACCGTCTTCAATTACGTGATCACAGACTACTTTTCCACGGTATATCTGCAGCGCTTTCTGTGTGCTCTGTGGATGGTATTCTGAGAAACAGTTTTCCAGGAATGAATCAGATTTATGTAGTGAAAGAAGCTTTCATTTCTCTCTGCCTCATTTGTTTCAGGAACTGGAAGGTATATAATGAACCAGCAAGAAACTACAGAAAGAGAAAATAAGATTTAATGGTTAAGGCAGCTGCCACTGAAGAACTGAATTCCGTTTCTGGTTCTGCCAACAGAATTTCTGTTTGATATTGGACAAGTCACATTTCTCACAGATGATCATTTAATTTGATGTTTCTCATTTACTGGCCCCGAATACAAAACAACTTGAGCTGATCTACTTGGCATTTAGAGATTCAATTGATATAGATTAATACTGTATTTATATACTTACAACGAATGATTCAAAATACATAGATTCTGAAGAACTGTACTATTTGAAAATTAGCTGACAGGTTTTTGACTATAATTCAGGTACCTATCACCTTTCCCATTTTACAGCCTAGGTCAAGTAGGAAAGAGTGCTTGAATATGACATATGTAGAAGTGGAAAAGTGATTAAAGTGCCTTCAGACCCTTACACTCCAGGCTTGGAAATGAACCTCTAGTTGTGAGTCTCTTGGATGAATGTGACACCAACACTATGAGGTCTGCAACCAAGCTTGTTCTCAGATCCAGACATGCTACATCTTGTTCCACAAGAACTAGATGCTTCTGGTGGGAGAAGACACTCAATAGGTATTTGGACAGGACCCAATCATTCATTCCAGAACAGATAAGAGCCTAGGCTACTAGCAGACATTCACATCTTGATTTATGAGTTCAGAGGATACCTTAAACCTAAGACATGTTGGTCCATGACATTGACTTGACTGGCTGAGGTCTGAATTTGAGCCTGACCTACATCTCGTAGCACACCCAGAGCCTTCATCACCCGAACTGTGCAGCTCTGCCCAAGGGTCTGGCAAATCTGGGAGAGCCAGTGTGAGTAGGTGAATGTGAAGTGTTGCTTGACTGACTATTATATCAGCACTCCTGCTGCCCACCTTTACTAACACAGACTGAAAAATGGAGGGAGAACTGCTCTTTCCCATTAATAATAACAGATTAAACTGAGGGGAAAAGTAACTGGAGATACTTTGGCAATTCACTAGAGCTGGAGTTATGAAAGGAAAATCACAATGCAGAAAAGTTCTAGGTTGTTAGTAACTTTTATATTATTAGAAAGCCATAAAAGAAATGAATATCATGATGAGGTCATGATTTTGCTTATAAAAACTGCATATTAAGTTGTGAGAAAGCTTCCTGCTTTGTTTGACTTTTTTTTTCTCCGTGGTTTTCAGTCTTCTATTTTCTGATACCTGCTATAGGTGATTCTCACTTTGCAAAAATATACTACAGGCCACATGGAAGATCAGCAAATAATAGAATCAAGTTAAAATACAAGCTTCCTACAATACACATTTCAGCATTAAGTTTAGCTGTTACATCAGGGAGAAGACAGGCTATAAGGCATGTTTTAAACTTCGTTGCCTACGGGAATGCAAATGTGTAACTTCAAAACTTCAGGACATGCTGCTTGCTTTCTAAAGCTTAAAGCAGTTTCATTCATGAAGCTTATATTTTGGCAAAGTATTTTCTCCAGATTTGCATGCAAATGATGAAATACAAAACCAATTTATTATAGCAAAGGAAATGATTTCAATCACTGTGGGAAATAAAAGTTACTTTTACTTAGAGCATGAGGAGAAAAGAAAAGCAAACATGAGATTATAACTATCCTCTCTTGATGAATTCCACAGTTTGGTCTACAGAAGATTAGCCAGAAGAGGAAAAAAATATTTAAAAATTAATTCATAAAATGACTAATTCTAATTCCACATGCTGAATAAATTAAACATTTCTAATCATTTAGATCTTCATTCTAAGCTTTTCCGATCAATTCAGAACAGAAATTGGACTTTAGGATGAAGTAGTGGAGCAAATTACTCATTCAAAACTTCAGCTGGCAGAAATTGTCACTGATTTACTGAAGACGTTCAGGCAAAGTTAAGTTTTGCCATGTGAAGTATCAGCCCCACATTGCTTCCCTGTGTTCATTTTATGGATCAAAGGATACACATTAATAACATATGAGTTAAGATTTGCATAATATTCATAGACTATCATGAAAACTATATAAAAACCTATCTAATATTAAAAAAATAATAATTGAATGGTTCTATGTTCTGCTACCAGTACCCTCTGCTACTGCAGTTCTCTGATGTTCACATCTCAGTTGACATAGCATTCTAAAACTGAGATTGTACGACAACAAATCAAGGTGAAGGGTGCTATGTATAACAGCCAGCTGAAATCCTTCAGCAAGCCTTCTGTACATGGGCATGCATGTACTCACTATATGTCAGTTTGTATGTACATCACCCAGCATTTGGATAACGCTACCAGAAACAAAAATACAATTCTAACGTGAAAAATAATCTTTTTTCTCTTCATGCCTGTGCACACACATGCACTGTTCTGAGCACAGCAAAAGAGAACTAAACAATGACTGTGTTATTCCTAGCTTAGAGCCCCAGCCAAATACTTTGGAAACAACAGTTATTTAAATAAACAAGAGGTTAATTTATATAGTAACTACATATTCAATAAGATTTGATTACATGTAAATGTTTAAAAGAGCTTAATTACTAAATTCCATTTGAGGAGGAAATCAGGGGCACATGGGCTATTTTTGTTAATTTGGCCAACCACCATGAAAGCAATGAATGATCCACGAACAACAGGTAAAATTCCTTCCATGATTCAAACCAGCTATTTATTTAGTTGACAGAGTTGGAGCCAGGTGAACAGATTTATTTGCTTTTTCGCCCTAAGCACCAGTAGGCTTCTTGCATCCAGTAATTTTTTATGGTTGTAGAGCAAAAGAATTTTTTATTCCTAGAAAAGTGTAAAGTTCTTGTATATATTTTTCTCTCGCTAGAACCAAAGGACTGACATTTTAGGTATTTCTATTGTTATTTTCGGTTACTTGTTTTTATCATATTAATGATTGCAGTCCTGAGACAGCTTTATGATTACAATTTGGCAACTGTTGTAGTAATACATATTTATATTAAAAAAACCCCTTTTTTTTACAAAACAATATGTGAATTTTCCTTATTCATCTAATAAGGAGGAAGAAAAAGGACGATAATGATGATGATTTGTCAAACACTTTACAAAATATATGTAGGATAAGAGACAACAGAAGATTTTAAGGAAACACAAGACGGAAGATGAAAAAGAGTAACTTGGGAAGACTGTACAATTACCTAGGGCAGCAAATGCTCAGCAAGATGATAATGTAGCAGAGGAATTTTCCTGGGCCAATATAGTAGGCAAAAATAACATGAGAAAACACAGCCTTCTACCGCTAATCTTTTTTGAGCCCAAGAGCAGTGCTTGATCCAGGAGAGGGACATACCCTATTCCAGAAGTATTTTTAAAATGGAATGATTATTCCTGGACTGCTCCAGTGAGTCCGTGTTACTCTATGCATGGTTACTCAACACATGGCACAGCAGAGCCCTAACACCTCAGTGCTGCTGGAATTCAGCTGAATACAGGTGGTCATGGCAGAGCTCCCGCGATGCTGCTCTTGCTGCTTTGCTGCAAGTGCTTCCCATAAGAGCTACCTACCCCATGGAATAGGCAGGAGATAGGGTGGGATATGTTCTGGGATACATCCATACCGATTGTCAAGAGCCCACATAGCTTTTGCAGTGAGCACACATAAAATATGTATTGATAGCACATGGACATTGGCCTTGGCAAAGACCAACCAATGAGCCACTCTTCTAGGCAGCCTTTTGACTTGTGAAATCATCAGAACTACATACACACCCACACACCCACACAGAGCAAATCACAACTGCTATCTCAGCAAAGCAATTAATTTTTGTTCGCACTGAAGCTGCTGAATATGTTGTAGTCATATTTCCTAGAACAGACCTACAATCTAATAACTGCCTGGACAGATACATAAAAAAAGTCCCGACGTGCTAGTGCCCAGGCTCATTAAAGCAAGGCTGCACATCATTTTAGCTACATGTGAAAACACTGCACTAAGGAGACTGGGATTAATTTGATGAAATACACCATGGGTGTTCTTCACTCCATGCAAACACTTTGATTCGCAAGGGAAAGAAACTCACAATTCTAGTGCAAAAAAAAGAGCTAGAAGAGCTAGAGGTAGGGACTCAGATTAGAAAAACTAGGAGGGCTTGAGATTCAGTATTTTTGCAGTCTAGACACAGGTTCTTTCTATATTGTATTTATACATATTATAAACCTGCTCCCCAGCTGCACAGTGCAGACACTTTTTCCCCTCTCCTCCCCTCACTTGTTGTCTGTCTTCTCCAGTTAGTACCAACTTCTCAAGCCCATGGGCTATCGCTATCATATGGACTGGCACCACTTGGCTCCATCACGGCTTTGGCCCTGAGGAGCCACTGGAGTAGGAACAACACGTCAAGCTAGAGGTGCAGGCAGCATTAAGACGGTCTCGGTATGCAGAGATTCCTGCAAGTATGAGCAAGCACAGTCATTTCATGCACGAGTTCAGCTTGCATGACAATCAGGAAACTCAGCTCCTTACACCTTTTAATACCAAAGTTGACACCCAGTGCAGAGTGACAGCAGATTTCCTTCTTTTTGTATGAAGTTTACATAGGACACTTAAGCAGCAATTCACTGTTTTGTAACAGTTTTCTGAACTTATCATCATAAATATTTAACAAGCTATTTGAAAACAGGGCCATCATTTACTGAGACACATTATTCCAAGCTATTTGCCCTGAGTTGAAGTGATAAAATACTAAGAAAAAATAGCAATTGCTACTATTGAACTCTAATACAGCAGCTGAATTCTTTAATTACTTTCTAGTTTATCTTAAATGTACAATAACTTTTAAAACTAGCTTGATGCTAACCGCAGTTAACATCAAGGTAGGCATTTTATTTTCCCATAGAAGAGGCAAAAATAGATTTCTTCAGATATTTATGGAGGAGTTGAGTTGTTAGAATTTAAGTAGTACATATTCAGGGAAAGCATAAGGTGTTGCCAAAAATAACGGATGACTGCTCCTGAAGTGATGCCTCAGGAAGATGCTAATGAACAGTGCATCGATGGAAGCACCAGCTTTCACACAAGTTACAAGAGTTCCTGACCATTTCTGGTCATGAGAATGAGGCTGGTTTTCATTGCCTTTTTGCTAGTACTAGAGACTTTAGCCTGACTTTCTGGCAGGACCAATTTGGTTTAACTGCGAGCTGCACATGTGGTTCTTTAACTCTCGAACTGCTCTAGTTTGTTAACTATATCATTTTAAATATCTATGGTGCTCCTTCAAAGGCATTTTTGAAATTCAATGTCTACATTTCTGTGTTTGATTATATATGTGTTTATATGTTATGGTACAGTATATGTATATGTTATTTTGGGGAAGAGGAGTTCCTTTGAAACAGAAGCAACTGCTAAAATGAATACTTAATTTCAGTGAAAGAACTGTGAGACTACTGAATATAGACAGACTAGTCTTATAGGACAATGGGTGTATAAGGACTTGCAATTCTGGAGTTTATTTAACATTCTCCTTTGTGTTGGCTGTTTTTTAAAAAGTAACCTGTACCATCTGCATAGACCATCTGAACTGAACTGACCCAGAACAGGAACACAAGCAGAGTGAACTTGCAGATAATCCACAGCACTTTGTCAAGCCTGATGGGAGCTAATTTACTTCCAGATAATATAGAGAGACAGTTATTGCTGGAAAACGTTAATGAACAAAAACTGAGAAGAATTATTTTGATTCTGCAAGGATCATGTCCTACAGAAAGTCTGAAGCAGAGTTTTCAGCAGCACAAAATTGTAAAGAAACAGGTAGTGATACTCAGTTCTGAAATCAGCATCTGGTTTTCCACTCCTGTCACAGTCATTTACCATGATTTAATGTGGTTTGGCTTGCACACTAGCGGTGCCAATGAGAGGGTATATCAGTATATGCCTACGAGACTGCAGATGCTGCACAGCTATTTCTAGTGTGACTGTGTCCAGTTTGCACATATGGTACCAGTTCCTCACATGCTACCACTAGCAGTAAATAACAACCAAAGAGCAGCAGCAGAATAAGTCTATGTAAGGAATGGTGCAGTGGGCTGAAGAAGAACATGGAACATAGAGACCTCCTCAAGAAGACCTCGCCTTATTATGTTTTCACACCTGCTTGGTCTTCAAAAGCTCCATCTCCCTGGTCTTTCATCCACCGCGCTGCCTGTAGGTGCCCTCTGCCCCACTCTGTGCTCCCCTGCAAGGGCTGGCAGCATGACAGGACGTCACCGTTGTGACTCTACATCCTAATTTCCTCCAAGTGCTCAGCTGCTGCTGCCAGACCGGGCTGCACAGTGCTTGAGCTTGTCTCCCCCGCGGGGAAGTCAGGATAACTCGATTTGCTGCTGTCAAGGGGAAGGGTGCCAAGCCAAGAGATCTGCTTCTGCTGAGCCCCTGGCACCGAAACCAACCCTGCGGTTCTGTCATGCCCTTTTTGTTGCTCGGATTCACGAGGAAAGACTCAACGGCTGCTTCCTATCGGCACACAACTAAACTGCACCACCGCGGGAGGCTCGAGCCGTGTTTTTAAACAGGCTACCTGCTGTTCTGCGTCACATTCTTTCTTCTTCTGCTTCCACGGCAATTTCATATATATTACCTTCCAAAACAAAGGGCAAACTCAAAAAATGAGCATCCTGCACACAATTTTCCAATGTTCATGGCCAATTTGCTGCATTCTGCCATGAATTCCATGACAAGGAATTCAGAAAATATGAATATTGCATCTGAGCCCTCCTCCGTTCTCCCTCCTAATCACCAATGCTACCACAACCATGGTAGGTGAAACAAAGGTGGGGGCATCTTCAAATTCCCCAGCCATGCATTTTTACATGAATTAACCAGCTTTCGTGATCAGCCTACTTTAAGAAAAAAATAAGATTTTAGGAAGATAATTGATGCTGCTGTAACAAAAAGCGCATAAATTAATGCATTTTTCTCATGTCTAGGGAATTAATTCAATGCGAAACTTAGACTATTTGTGCTTAATTCCTATTTTTATTTTTTAATCTTCATGATAATATAAATAAGGAGCATATTAATTTACATGCAGGGCTTACACTGAGCATTGCAATACGTTTTCTTACAGTGCTCTAAGAGTGTGTTAATGATAACCATAAAAGGTAGGAAAAAGTTAAAATTCAAAGAGTATCTTTGTTAGTTCCTTGTTCTTTGCTAAATACATACACATATGTGTGTGTGTATATATACGTATGTGTGTATATATAATCAGAGGCAGTGAAATAAAGTTTTTCTTTGATTTAATTTCAAGAAAAATGTCAAACGCAGAGAGGCATCCACTATCCTTTCCTAGACATCAAAGCTACTCTCAACAGAAGGGTCTCTGCTCAGCCAAAAATATAGTCTGTTTCCATACCGCAGCTGAAGTCTACAAAAGCTCAGAGAAAAAGAAGAAGAAAAAAAAAAAACAGTTTTCATGGCCATGTACCAATTTCTTCAGGATGAAAGATGAAAGCGTTTTTGGTTGAATCAGCCAGTATCTTTTAATTAGGGGAAGCATTTCCAAAAGTGTCTAGCTGTCTCTGGGAACACAAGTCTCGGTGACCGACTTCAATTTTGCAACAAAAATTACACTATTACTTAGTGACATCTTTCACAAAAAGGGGTCATTTTTTTCTTTCATAAAAAATGCAAGAAAACCTGACTTTCAAGTCATGTGGCCTTTTATTATAATATATTTCATCCTATGCACCGTCTTGATGACATTTACTGTTTCCTATGCAGGATCTCACAGTATGGCTGAGTTGTCCAAAGTTCAAAGAGGACAATCATTAAAATTTGACATTTATGTCAACGTGTACACATGCAGTTTACCTTTTCATAAGCTGCATTCTTCTCTTTTACTGGCAGAAGAAGCTAAATAGGAAGTCCTGAAAGACTTGGAGTAATTTGTGTGATCCCAATTGAGATTAATGGGTAATTTTATATGATCTCAATTGAGATTACTGGATAAAGAAATTACTTAAAGATATTTTTTTTCTTATTTGCTGAATTGTCAGGTGTTGAGTCATGCTGTGAGAAGTTAGAATGCCGAACCTTCTGCTGTCGTGAAAAGAAATGTCATGTTATATTACACAGCATGCAAAACCAAGTTAATTTTTTTCATTGTACATAACATAGCAGTTTGTTAAACAAGAATCTATGAGTTTCACAAATCTAGTTCTTCTTCCAACTGTGTGCTATTTTTGATCCTGGTAAGCAGAGTTTTTTGTGGTGCACCAGCCCTAACATATGTCTTTCACCAGAAGAACAAACTGCTTCAAATACAATAAGGGTACACGTGTGTTGTCAGTCAAACCTTAAGAGGTCTTTCTTTAGGTTCAGAAGTGTTTATTAAGCTTCTTCTTCTAAAATAAAAATGGCCTGTGTTGCAGCATTTCCTCTTTTGGCCAGGGCAACAGAACAGTCAAGCCAACTGCCTCCCAACTTACCCCCAAGCACTTCCAGCATTGCAATTACAGTATGATTTATTGAGGAAACAGGGAGACTGATCTTGATATGACATCCAATACCAGCTTCCTTGCTCAAGGGAAAGCTTTCTGCACATGGCAGTAATGCTTAGCATGAGGAAGACTGCAGGAAGTTTTACCATCAGTTTTAATTCTAACCAGCACAGTTGAGTAGCAAGCAAGGCACGCAAACGTCATTCACCTAGGGTCTGGCTGGCAGGAGCAGGGCTCCCACATACTTGTGAGGGAAAAGAAAGCAAACGTATCAGCCAAGGCAGCATGCCAAGGGTGATGAGGCACGTCTTGTGTTCACAAGACCTTGGCTCTTGGCTCCCACTAAGTCAGTGAGAAGGGATGCTGCTATCATCTGACCAAGGAGAGCCCCTAGCTCATGCTGCATCCCTGGTTCCTGCCCAGCAAACTTCAGGGGGAGCTGGCAAGCTCAGCCTCCTGCACATGAAGATATGACAGACTGGAATACTTGTTCTTGGAGAGAAAGAGCTGGACTTTCCAAGTTGCCTCTCCTTCATGTGGCTGCAAAGGCTGACATTAATTCCCCAGAGACCATGTCCAGGCAATAGCTTAGTGAAGAAAGAGGCATCCTGGCCCCATTCCCTCCAAAGCCGGGCATAAAGGAGCCTGGGGACAGATAAAACAAGGTCACCCTTATTAAGTTGCCTCCCCTGAAGTTTCTTATTAAGTTGCCTCCCCTGAAGACTAGCAGGCCCTTGCTAATGCTATTTCAATCACCTGCACAGGAAACAGCAACGGGTTGCCATGAAGGCATGGTTTGGGCCACTGCAGCCAGCCCTTAAATGTTTTCCCATTTTCTCATTAGAAACATCCAATCTAACTTTAATTATCATATTTAGCTAAAGATCTATGTCATATTTATTGTTGAAATAGTTCTGGAGGTTCTTTTATATCAGTTAATCTACATAATTATTACAGGAAACGCCAGACATTTTAAAGACATTTTAAAGACAATCTTTAAAAGCTCCCCCAAACAGCAGAGGAGCTGTTTAAAAGCCCTGTGGCTCCAGGTGAGGGTTTCAGTGTGTGCTGTAAATACCAGCTTCCCTGTGCCCCTTGCAGTAAGCAGCCTGCAGCTTCCAACCCTCTGCTGACAGCCCCCTTTGAAATTGAAAGAAATCTCTGAAAGACAATTATTGACTTTACCCACCGAACTACACTAGGAGCGTCCTAATAGGGGTGGCAGAGGCTAACGAGCTAGAAGCCTTTGAGGTGACACCCGTGGCCCGCACTGCTTGGTGCCAATGTGTTGGTAGCACTGGTAGCAGATCAAGAAGGCAGGCACCCATGGCCTCTCCTTGGAGGCCTTTGCTTCAGCTAAGGCTATAGTTAAGGTCTTGTATTTCAGCTGATGCGACGGGGCTGAAATGTCAGCATTCAGTCTGCAGGAGCCTCACAAACATTTTGTGTTTGTTTGTTTTCTTTTTTGTTTTGTTTTTATGTGGTGCAGGACAGACTGAGCTTTTAGTGAGGGAGGGAGGAAACTATTTAAGTCTCAACTTCCCTATAAAGGGAGTGACATTTCCAGGCCTCCTTCTCCAGCTAATGTTAACATCTCAAGTCTGGGAAGAGAGTGTATGATTTATCTTCTGCAGGCTGACAGCCTTCTAACACCAAAGCAGAGCGAGCCCCTTCGCTCCCCAGCGGCAGGACCTGCCCTTCTGCATCACCTCATTGACGTCAACAGTTCAGCTCAGAGAGTGCAGAACGGGCAGAAAGCAACCCTGAGCTCCCGCTAAGAATCACAACCATGATAATATTTTACCAGGCAATTTTCATGTCCTGCAAGACTGTGCCTGTAGCCGTTATTGTGAAAGAAGTAAAGCAGTAATGAATATAACCACCAGCAACACCAGCCATCCAGAGTTCATGGGCACACAACACGTACGTGAGCTACTATGTGAGTTGAGGGCAGCACAGAGAGATGATAGAGTTGACTCTATACATGATCATGTATAATTTGCATAGACTTTGCCAGCTGAAATTGGAAGCAAAGATACTGGTTCTGGTGTCTTGTGTAGGAAACAACCAGCACTGTGCAGCGGCCCAGCTTGAAGGCACATGCAGAGTTAAGAGTGCCACCTACAGAACTGCTCCAAACGTTTCTTCCAACATTTCAGGTCCCTTTTGCATTTACAGGCTGTGTCTGAGCTGGTCCTTGGTTAGCACCGTCTGGTGAGCTCAAATCTGAGCTGTGGTGTGAGCTGAACCAATAAATGGAAAGTAATATAAAAGAAAAGCTATTAAATAAAAGAGGTGTTTGAACAATTTGCTAATACTATTGCTATAAGAAATACTCTTACCAGCTCAGAGCAGAGCAGCTGTGGCTCCACATTCTTTCCATGCACTTCATGTGTTAATACAATGTGTTCAATACTCACACAGAATATACCCAGAAACACTGCTGCTTTGGTTTACTATGTAAGGACACTCAGGATCAAAATCTCTCAGTGAGAAAGAACCACAGAAGTTAAAATCTATGTATATCTCCCTATATTGTTTACACTAGCTGAAGTCCAGAAACGTGCTGCTCAGTAAGGTTAAATGAATGGCAGCTTTCTTGGTAACTAGAGGCTAGTTGGCAGTTTGGAAGCAGATGGCAGGTTAAGCAGCCTCAGCTGGAAGGAGTTCTGGCTTTGGCCTTTTCCCCTTTACTTCCCTTTACACTCACACATGGCCATATTGTGACAGGAAGACGTTCAGACACAGTCACGAAGTGCAGCAGGCTCTCCTTATGCACATGCAAATATTTCGCTGCCCAACCCACAAACTCCTGTCATCCATTTAATGATGACCAAGAGACCATGCTATGACTAATAGCATGGCAAGCTTTTGCAAGCTTCTATTAAGAAATATGTTGTATGTTAGTGGTAATACTCACATGTTGGGACTACAATAAGCAAAGAGAGAAGAGTCCAGAGAGAGAGGAAAAAATCTTGCACCTGATATTTAAGAAAAGTATTTAAACCCCTTCTCTTGGGTGTCTAATACGCCTTGTGTATTTGAAGAATCAGAATACTTGGGGCTGAACCTGATCAGTCTGCTCAGCTCCTATGTGTCTGCCAAGATTTGAGCCAGTAACATATTGCAAGAGCCGGTGCAGTAATTATACAAGCTGAGCTCTGCATGTTACCAAAATAAACTCATAGCTAATGATGGCAGTGCTACCACCATTTAGCAGGTTGAAGATGTGTGCCATATTTAATGTCTCCGCAAGAGATCAATTTCCTAAACTGAAAGAGACTTAAAACACTTAGGGAGCAATGTACAGATACTCCTTTCTGCTGTTTTCTAAACACTCCTCGCATTGGGCCTCTCTGCCCTAGCCTTCAAATAAACAGAAAAGCTGCTTTCACAGCTCATCTCCAGATATGAAATTACTTTCATGGTGGCTGAGCGCTCTCTGCTATCCAAATTTCTCACAAAAAGAAAAACAAACAAACAAACATTGCTTTCATTTTTCTTGCGCTACTGAGATGAACAAAGATAAAAAGAGTCAAATAAATATTATTGATTTAATGTTATCATTTCTCATTTCATCTCTTCCTTAGGAGCATTGCTGGGTATTTTCAACCAACATATGCAGTAACAGCAATGCTGTGAATGTGTCACTTTGTGACTATTTGCAGGCTTGAGTTATCAGCAGCCACCTGTGCCATGCACAGTGCTGAGGAATTAGTGATTTGGAAAATTATCCAATCCATACTATCAAATCAAGGGAAAGATCTACTGTTTGCAATTACTCTGTCAGAGCTTGCTGCTGCCTTTCTTCACACTGGACAGATTCAGCTGCAACTACAGAACAGGTCCTTTATACTGGACTTCATTTGGCTTTATAGGTTTATTCTTAATGCCACAAAGTATCGTACAGTTATTACCTGCAGGTAATTATCATTGCTTTGTCTCTTCGAGTTCTAGCTAGGATGTATAACTAAAAGTTATTGTGTTGCCCTTCTCCTTGCCTCCTATGCATACGACCTCACACAGACACACAAAAAATCTGAAAACATGATGTATGAAACCAAACTTCCCCTGTGATTTCAATGATTAAGAGAAAGTAGCAGAATTTCCTCATGAGATGGCTTCCTGAGATTCAGGAAATGAACAGGCACAGTATCTCACAACAACATTTTCAATAGTGTCATTAATATGTTCATTAAATGTTTTGATGAACAGCTGAAAAATGCAACCCAGTTGCCAGCTGAAGATTTTGTTTTGAACTTCCTCTATCCAGAACCCTGAAAAAATACTGGCAAAGGTCAGGTCTCTTTCACCTATGAAATGCAAATCCCTGCAAGTGTGTGTTTGAAAGAAGCCTCAATAACTGGAGACAACGTGTTGAAACTGCCACATAATCACATGAACCTGGAACTAGATGATTAATTAAAAAGAAAAAAAAAAAGAAGGAAAAAGGAAGCAGTGATAGCTGACCCCAGTACTTTATGATCACAGAATACCTATCAACCTTTGGGAAACTATTGGATAGTTAGGTTTATTTCACTTAATGCACTCTGAATAGTAGAATATGATGAAAATAATTTCTATGATAACTGTGTGTCAAATGTTTTGAAAGCTAATCTCAATCACCTTGAAATTCAGGCTTAGTTCCTCTAACTTTCTGGTGGACACAGATTACGGTTTGAAAGTCTAAGATCTGGATATTGTGGGGGGATTTTAAAATAATTTTTGACATCACTTTTATGAAATCAAATGGGAAAGTAAATCATTAAAGTTTTCAGAATGGCAGAGTTTACATTCATATTACTAAGTCATGCCTTATTATGTATTTTATGACAGACTGGGAATAGAAATAGGCTAACACAGTCCCCAGCTTAGGACACACACCTCGGGCTGTGGTGAAACATGACCTTTTTAGATATCTAGCAAAAAAACATTTAAGAAGCAGATATAACATCATGACCTTTTTAGATACACAGCATAAAACATCTAAGGGGAAAATCCTGCCCCTCTTCTCTTCTGCCACAGAAGCCACGGACACAGCAGAAACTGCCTGGGGGCTCATGGTGGCAGAGGGAGCTGGAGATTTTATTGAATCCTGAAATGACAATAACAGCGAGACTGATTACACCCAACTTTGCTACCTACATGTTTGTTATTTAGGCTCTCTCTTTAGTCGCTTGAGGCAGATTGACACTACCAGAAGTGTTGTTTAAAATAAATGTCTGAAAAAAGCATATATGATTTGTTTAGCAGTACTTCCCTGCATTGACTATGGAGGGACAGAGTTTATAACCAGAGTTAACTGATATGAAACCTCTCATGGGTTTACACTATTATAATAGTCCTCTGGTGGCTACAGGCTGTTCAAGTTGTGCCGGTATGCATTTAACTGGAATTAGGGGCAGGCACAAAACTTGTTCTGTCAAACAGAGGCCAAAGTTTAGGATTATTTTGCTGCTGTTGTTGTGCCAAACACTTTTGTCTTTTACTGGAAAGTAGTTTAAAAAATGGAATTACTTTTCTGCATGCGTTTATGTTTCTTTTTCTTTCTTTCCACCATCATAAAACAGAAAAAAGCTAGGGAGATTTTATTTCATTTTAACTCTGAGAAAATAAAACAAGATGTACTACAGCTAATGATAGTGTTGTTGCTGGTCCTACTACAGAAAATCGCATCCTAGAAAGAGTACTTTTTTTGTAAGAATAATATAAGAAGTGTTATAAACTTTGAAATGAGGCCTTTTGGAAAAATTATAATCCAAAAGGCTATTAAAATTCCAGATAGGTAAATAAAATAAAATTCTTAGGTAAAAATACATGCTACTTGAAGCAAAATTAAAAGGGTATCAGAACTTGACGAAGAAGAGGATGAGACTAAATTCTTAAAGGCAAGATTGAAGAGGTCAGTCGAACGGAAATCTTTTAAAATTCAGAGGTATTGTGTTTGGTAAAGCCAAAATAGAAGTATAAACAGATTTGAAAGAGGAAAATGTAAGAGTCTAGAATGATTCTGAAGTGAAAACCTAACAAGTGGAACCCTGAGGACATTAGAAGGAGGAAAATGAAACAAATTTGCTCAAGAGCAGCAATGGTTAACGAAGCAGCTACGGAGGGAAGGAGCCACCTGAGAAGCCCCACGATCCTTTGTCTGGGGAGGCAGGCGACCCTTCACTTTTCTGGTAATTAAAGTGAAATGCTATCAGAACAGAGGCACCAGGCGTTCTGGAAATAATACTGTTATTTCCATAACTGTTATGCAAATAACAGTTCAAATCAGAAAACCAGAGCCCTTGGAAGACAACGATACTAAAGGGGCTAAGCGGTACAGATGGGGTGAAGAAACACCATGCCTTGTCACTTAGGCTGTAGCTCCACGAAATGTTTTGTTTCCTAGAAAAGCTCTCGGTCTTCAATAGCCCCCCTATGGTTTCCACTCCCGTGACACGTATTGTAATGCCCCTACAATGATTGCACCAATATAACCGATTGTGATTTTGGAATGGAATTGGATTAAAAGTAAAACAAAATCCCATGAAAAATATATAGTAGAATATATGTTTAAAGCAGGTAACAGCTCTACAAGAGTCTGTGTTTATTGAAGAGGAGGCAGCAATAGTGGTATAACAGCAAAACAAAACAAAAACAGAAAACAGAAAAAACCAAGCAGTATCTTTAAGCGTAGTTTACTGCTGAAGAAAATCTGTTCTGCAGGAATAGTCTTAGAAACCCCAAGATATGTGGGTGAAAAGGAGAATAAAGGAGAACCTTCTCACTTTATTCAGATTGCCAAAATGATTTTTCTCAAGGTCCCTTATAAGAAGTATGTAAAGGTAAAGAGTTACTACAAAGGGGGAGGCAACACTACCAAAAATCAAAAAATGGCCACAAGGCAGAAATAAAGAATATGATTAAATGATCCATTTTTCTCTTGGCAAAAGGTTAATGACAGGGCATCTCATGGATACTTTCTAGGTCCCTGGTTATTTAATGGATTCATTAATAACATAGAAAGGGATGTTGTGCAGGTATGCAGCAAAAAAGGCTCATAGTAATTTTTCAGATTATTCAGGACAGAGAGGATATAGAGCTCAGAGAAAACTGCATTTGCCATAAAATAGGTTCAACTATCTTTTGTCAATTTGGGCTTAATTTTTCACCAATTAATATATGCTTAAGCCCATGCACACAGTACAGAATTCAATAGCTTCACCATCACTGTCACTTTACCATCACTCCTTTTTTATAAACAAAAACCATTTTGATTCACCACATAAGACTGCAAGTTGCACGTATCAATTAGCTACAAATTTAATTTTTATTTTATTTTCCTTTTTTTCTTAAAAAAATTCTAAGACTAATACAGATATCAAGACCCAATATCAAGAAACTTTAGAAATCAATGCTAATACAGTAATCTAGATTCATCAATTTTGAGCTTACGTCTATTTTCTTTTTTTTTTTTTTTTTCCTTTTCACATTCCACATTAATATTCCTCACTTAGCCTATCTTGCTCTCCAGGAAAGGGGAGAGAAAAAAATTTGATAATTTTTGTTTCTTGCAGAAATCAACTAAACATACAAGCAAGCCCATTTTTAAACAAAACCAAAGGAATAATGAAAATGTTCCTATTCTTACCAGATTTTCTAAGATTTCTCTCTTAAATTTTTCTCTTAATACCAGTTAGAATTTTATTTTTGATGAAATATTCACAAAGGTTTGTGGCTACAATATAAGGTTTTGGAGATCCATCTGTCATCCTGTTGTGTGCAAGTGCACAGATGTTATAATATACCTTTTAATTTCTTTGTCCCTCACAGTCCTAGAAGAGAAATTGTCAAGTTCTTGAAATCGGCATAGCAGCAATACCCAGTATACAAGTGTGGAATCATCAGACTGTTTCTTAAGGTCAGTGCAGCTTATGGTAATGAATATGGAAAGGTTACTATTGTTGTCTTTTGTTGATTTCTTCTCAAAAAATGCAAAGAACAAAAAGGTCACTAAGCAATGCTTCTAAGCTACTTTGGAATTTACTAATCTATCACTGAGGAAAATAAAAAAGGGTTAATAAAATATACTCTAGACACAGAAAATGAGATTAGAAGTGGTATTTTGCTGTGAAACCTTCTTTAGACAAAAAAAAAACCCAAAAAAAACTCCATAACCCCAAATCAGAAAGGAAAGCAAGTTTCAGGCTTTGATCACTAAATAAATATTTACAAACTGAATAAACCTTTTTTACAGCACGAGGTGAGAGCACCGCAACGCATTGTTCAGGAACACATCTGTGACAGACTGGAGCTGACATCTAATACTATAATGAATGTGAGGTGCATCAATTTTATGAAAGTGTACTTGTCCAGATTGGTGGAAGGAAGTTACTGTGCTCTGAGTTTTACAGATTGAGCTTGTCTCGGAAGCGATAGAAAAAGCAGCAGGGTGACAATTCAAGGTCTCCCGGCACAAGAGCTCTCTAGGAAGAGCAGGAGAGCAAGGGCTCACTAGCATCACGTGCCAGATTACCAACCAGAGGTATGGCACTGCCTGCAAGGATGTATCTTGTCAGTGAAGGAGCTTGCATAGCCAAAGGCATGGACCTTGGAGCCAAGGGCATGAATTGGAGGGCCTTGAAACCAAAGGCATGAGTTGGAGGACCATGGAGAGAAGAGATGGAGAAGCCTCATCTAAGGTTGTCCAGACAGGCAGGATGGCAAAGGGACCACAGAGAGACTGCGACTCTGCCAAGAGCGTCTAAAGAAATTTCTTGTTGTTGAGTCCAGGTGAGGCAAAAACTGAGGCATTGGCCTAAAATCCTGAACAAATGATAACTGGCATTATTAGTTTATCAGCAGTGCCTCAAAGAGAGTATGCGTGGGTTTCCTACAGAGGAAACTTTGGGTAGTATCAAGACACAGAGCTGGTGCTAAAGAATCTGAGGTCCAGCTGCAGGAGCAGTTCAAGGGCTATCTAAAGGCTATCTAAATAGCATTACTAAAAGACAAAATTTTACTGAGTTTCTGTAAGGATGTTGCAACAGAAATAGAATACGTACATGGTAGCATCTGACTAGTGCATATATTGATATTTCTGTGGTCTTGTCTCCTTTTGAGGCCCCTTGGTTTTGCAATAAATTGTCTACAATGTTTGTGTCGTGCAATGACTGAGTTGAAGCAGCAGCATAATCTTGACATTTTGGCAATACTCTTCATCTACCTTGTCTTTTGTGGTGGTTATTACATTATTTAAAATATCAAATGTTCAGAATACTTAGGAAAGCCAAATTGCATGGATTTTAATGGAAAAACTTTTCACTTTAAACTCAAAAAAAAAAAAAAAGGCTTCTTGTTTGAGTGGAGGATAAGATTTGAAGAGAATTGTGCAAACAGTGAAATCTTTGAATTAAGCAGAGGGCATGTAAGTATTTTCATGAAACAGCCCTTTCCCTACCTGAAGGGGGGTTTGATTCATTTTGGAAATTTGGAAATTCTGAAACTTATAACACAATGGAAGTTCTCTAGGTAATGACTGCTATTGTTGGCCTGATATGATCATTTATTCATGCTATATTGAAAAACAGACAATACCGAATTAAGGGAGATAATTGCCCATGTTACACTGGAAATAAGCACCACTAATGTATCCATCTTCTATTATAGAGAATTCTTCACAAAAGGAAACTCGAGTGAAATTCATATTAAAACTATGTATTATATTATGTGCAGATGGCATGTAGGGAAAGGAAATAATTTCAAGTCTCATCTTCATTTTCATTTCAGTATATATGTATGTCAAATGCTTTCCTTGGTTTAGATGAATCTGAAGCAAAGATAAATAAAGGTCAAGAAAAATATAAAGATTTTCCATTTAATTCAAAGAATTTTTGTCAGTCTTAACTACTCCTTTTGCATTGGAAAAGAAAATGGTGCAAACTGTAGAACATCACACAGGCTGATACCAACTTTATAGAGTAATGGAGGAGATACTGAGCACAGCAGTAGTGTATGAGGGGAAAAGTGAAATAAGATAAAATTATCTGGCCTTTTTCTCTCTGACGGGACCCTATAGAAGTCTGTATGTATTTAGCAGCAGCTATGTACTATTTATTTCAATAGTTTGAACAGAAGCACATAGATTACAGAGAGGTTTTGGGGAAATGTACCCTCTGTACAAAATCCAAGTAAGTAGGTACAAGACTGAGCAAACATGTTAGAATTAAACAACACAAACAGAAGACCTGCTTTCTCCAGTTTAACTTCTGCATTTTACTCAAATTACAGGAATTCTCACTTTTCTTCTTTCTGAAACAATTATGAAATTGATACCTATGATATTTACCTACTATGAGGATGCTGTAATGATGAAATAACTCACGCTTGTACAGAAAGACAGGAAAAAAATAACCTGCATTAGCTGTGCCAGATTGGGAGAGCACTGATGCTATAACTGATGACGAAAATGACTCAACACTGATTCTCCATCACAGAAGCAGTTATCAAGGAAGCGAGGGACAAAAAAGCTACTTAACAACACTCCTGTAAGAAAGCCACATAATGTCTTTTCCCTCACTACAGGTAAAATCAAAGAGGTATGTTGTTTGGAGTTTTCCATGTAAACATCAAAAAACAGGGTATAAAATATAAAAAAGATGACCTAACCCCTTTTACCGATTTCTTTTTTTCCCTCTACAGATAAGCTAGGTTGAAACTTAAATATAGAAAATTTAAACTAACCAGGTTTCTAGAAATAATCACCATCACAAACCAAAGCAAATGAAACAGATGGCTCAGTTTCAATGATGGCTATCAGTCTGTCAAACATAAGCAGAAATAGTACAAATTCTTTATATATCATTAACATGATACACAATATCCAGCAAAGATGACTCAGGCAGTCCAGAAATTTTTTTTTTTTTTTTACCTCACAAATATCATAGAATTTTTAATAAATCTGATCTGCTTGAAGAGGAAAATCAGTTGTGTCAACACACAAGAATAGGAATAAATAATAAACTTCACATTTTTTTTTCAAACACATATTTCTTTATTTGTGTATATCAGACATGAGCAATGAAAAAGGGACTCAGATTTTGAAATATGTCTTCATTTTCCTAATCAGACTAGAACCTGAAAAAGTTTAAAATGCCTCATAAAAGAGAGTTTAATAAAATATTTTGTATCAAATGAAAGATTATTTTTTCTCCAGTCTGACCTACTTTATTTATCTTCTGCTATTAAAAGGAAAACTCACACAGAGTTGTTTCAAACAAAAAAACTCACATTTTATTAGAAAAGAAATGTAGAGGATGGAACTTTGATCTGTTTTTAATGCATTTTGATGCCAGCAGAACCAATCTTTATATTTCAAAAAATTGTTTGACTGAGATCTGTCTGATTAATTTTAGCATACATATACGCAGCTGTATGGAAATATTTTGTTACTGAGAGATAATATATATACTTTTAAAAACTGTAAATAGCACTAATATTCTCATATATCACTCTCCAGTTTAGGAACAAAACTCAGCTTTCTATTTCTGCTCCCTTATCTCCTTTTAAGTGCAAATAACACTTTTCTTATAGCAAGACCTTGCTTTTCAAGCAGAAAACATCTAATGGATTGGTTTTTAAAAAGGAGCCTTTCACAGGAAACCACAACTAAGAGGAAAGGGACAATTTAGAGTTTAGACCTTCCTCAGTGAGGATTTTCAAATGACTTTACTGGCATTGGGACCTTAAAGAAGATGAAGAAATTATGTTTGAACAACCCTTCCAAACAAACAGCCCTATCTGCACTCCTTACTCAAATACAAAGCTGATCGTTAATAAACTAGTAATTTAGGGGAAAAAAATCAGGGTTCTCAAGCACTGACTGGAGGACTGTATTCAAGGAATAATGATAGAAAGAAAAGAACAAAATTGCAACTGCCTTTCTTCCCACCAAAAAAAAAAAAAAAAAAAAATAAATTTCCAAGACGGAGTGTCTTGGAAACCCTTCACAAAGGAGCACAGAATATGTTGCAATTATTTTTTGAGACATATATGAAGATAAATACCTTAATTGGTGAAAAAGAAGCACCTGACAGTGATTTGAAGCAGATTTCGTTTTCTCTGAACGTAAGTCAACGCTTGTAAAGAAGGTCAGCAGAACTTCAAAAGGATAAAAAAAAAATCAGTCTAGCCTTTATGAATTTTTCTATCTCATTCAGAGAAGAATCAAACTGCTGCATGAAAATGCCTGTTTTGGTCCAATAACACATAGCAGGGTCTCTTCCTGAAACCTTTGCACAGATAAACAGCTTTGAATTGCATCCACTGCTAAGCTAGCACACCACTCTGTTAGATTTAAGCAGCTGCAGCCAAGAGTTTAAATCAAATTTATAAAACATGGGGATTGGTATTTTCAGAAGAAAATACATGAAAATAAGGAAGTATATTATTCTCTGATTTCTTTCATTTTAAAGAAAGAAACTTGGAATGAGGAGAAGAGTCAAGCCCAGAACCAAAGGATTCCGAAGACAAGATGATTTGATACTGCATCAAGTGACCAAAGTTTGGAAGGGGATAATAGGAAGGGAACAAAGAGTGATGCACAAAAACTCATGTCTGTGAAAGCTTAAGAATATATTTAGTTGGTAGATTTAATGTAACTGCCTGCAGCTCAGCTAGCAACACAACTGATATCTCAATACAGAGAAAGGCTTTGTCCTTTTTGTCCCAAGAAGCTGGTACCAAAGCCCTCTGAGAGAGGTGCCATGAGAGAGGAGAGCTTACAGGAGCTTCACTTTCCAGTAAATTTTGCAGGATTTGGAGACCTGACCACTGTGAAAGCATGCAGACTTGTGTGCTTTCGAGAGGTCTCCTTAGCTGTGATCATAGTAATAAAAGAACAAAGGGACAAATTGTAGGAACATAGCGCACAGTACAGTATTTATCGTATTTCCATTTTAATGGAAAGAAACCAGATTTTCAAACTGAAGATTTGAAACAGTGAAGAAATCAAACTGTGAACATCCAGGTAGACAAATAATTCAGATAGTTCCCTTTTATTCCTCCCTGTACTTCTTCCTTTCTTTAGAGATAGCTTTCCTTCATTCTTTTCAATGGCCTGTACCATTTGCGCTCACCGCAATGGATGCATTGGGTATGGGTAGCTAGGTAATTTGTAAATTATTTCAACACTCCTTTTTTGTTTCCTAGTTCAATTTCTTTTCCTTACCTGTTTTCACTTTCCTTTTCTGTCCATTAAGTCTCACTCTTTAGCCCCTCTTTATTCCTCAGCTCTTTCCCTGTTGGGCCCCTCTCCCAACCACCTTCCTCCCACGGAGATGCCTGGAGCTCTGCCTGCAGACCCACTTGCAGGGGAGGAGGAGCAGGAGGAGAATAACAACAGCAGCTCCAACTTCTACAGACAAAAAGCTCTAAACCGCAGGGAGTTTTGCTTGGCCATGGCCTAAGGCAGCAGTTCTGCTCCTTGTCCTCTTCCTTGCCTTTCCCACTCTCCTCTCTCAGTAGGCTGGAGATGCACCTCCTCATGATGCCTCTTCAATAGCTTTCCACCCACCATCACACAAGACCAAGGATTGTTCCTAGTTAACGCTTAATTCTTGACGGCCCAAATTACACCGACTGGAAGTCAACATGAGCATTGCTCATAATCCTGAAGTACCAGTTGGTCTGTGGGATTTGAAAACAAACCCACAATCCTTCTCTGTATGAGTCTGACAGTTCTTATATTAATTGGCTATCGTACAGCATCCATGCATGCAGTGCTGGTAATTAAGGCTGAGTCAACAATTATACACCCCCAGATTTAAAGAAAGATTGCTTGGTTAATTAGAATACAATTTTTGTATGCTTCCAGAAATGGTTCAGATGATAAGTCTGTGTACTATTGTTTTAAAATTAAATATTGTCAGCAAAACAGCAATAATTAATGTTTCTGACTTGAAGGCAGACTAAATGAATTCTGCGAATGACAGTTCTTACAGCATGAAAACAGACATTGTTTGGCTCTCAAAAATTGAGTGTGGATTAGTTTGTTCATCAAGAAGGGAAAAGTCAGATTTCAGCTATTTTTTTCAAGATAACACATCACATTCCTTTTTCTTCTTTTCTTCTTCTTTTCATTCCTTTTTCTTCTTTTCTTCTTCTTTTCTCCTCTCCTCCTCTCCTCTCCTCTCCTCTCCTCTCCTCTCCTCTCCTCTTTCTTCCTTCCTTCCTTCCTTCCTTTTTTGGAATCACAGCTATATCAAATTAACCCATTTGAGCCAGAGAAGTGACAAATTCCCTCAGTTTAACAATACAAGAACTTACAGTTAAAAGACCTTGTCAGAGAAACTTTACATACTCTATCTGATACCCTGTCTCCGGGACCAAAGACATGCATCCAAGCACTGCGAATTGTCATTTTTGGGGCAACGCATAGCAGGGAACAACAATAATAAAAAAAATCAGGATAAGCCACAAAAACGGAGGTGAGGATGTAATCACTTAGCTACCGTCTCTGGCCACAGTGGTAGAATCCCACTTTCCAGCTGAGTTTAGTCTCTGAAGGTCATTAGAGCTGTGTACCAATAAACATACACACCGCTATCAGATTAGCAGACAAAACAGTCACCATGGCAACCCCCGGCCAAGAGCGCTCGCCTGCATTCAGCATTAATTTAAAATACTTTTTTTTCCTCCCTCAGTCTCCTTGGAGTCAGCACTGTGAAACACAAGTGCTCGCAAGCTCTCTAATCTGCGGCCGCCTTTGAAAGCCCATCCAATGTGTGTTGAAGCTGAGCCAATTAACGGTACGAGAATTGGGTGAATTGCAGAGAATCTGGCAAGGCTGTGTTTACCAATTAGGGTTTTTTTTTATGATGCAAATGTTGCACACCATGCAGCAGGAATAAAAGCCAGCTATGCTGAATATGAAACTGTTAATTGCATTTTTCCGAGACTCGGCTACAAGGTGAAACTAATCATACAAATGATAACTGGGTTTTACCACCTACAGTGCTTTGGTATTGCACTTGCACTAATCTGTATTAAAATAGCCCTTAAATTTTTACAGCAAAAGAAAATACAGACCTTAGTAGCCCCTTCTGAATTTAGGGAACATAAGGAACCATGAAAATTAGATAAAACTAACATGGAAAGCAATCAAATCATTGTTAATAAATATTAAACAGTGATTTTTTTTTCCCTTCAGAAAAATTTGCTGCAAAACAAAGAGAAGTATAACCCATTCACCTAAAATGCAAGTCCTCCTGGCAAAAGAGACTGTGGTTAAGGAGTAGTATATTTTCTTGGTGAATCAGACCAAAAGAAGACTTGGGTGAGCACAGAAAAACGTTATGCCCAGGACAAAAGTCTTAAGAAAAACAATGATGAGGATTTATGGGGAAGTTTACTAGCTACTTTACAAATAGCGAAAAAGTCCCATGTGCCATTTCCCACATTGCTTAACTGAGCCTGAGAAGAAATCTTTTACCTAACAATTCTAAGTGTGTAGCATTTAGCTCACGTAAAATATTATTATTAGAAGCTTCAATTTTATTTGAATTTTAGTAATTCTCAAAGATTTCTCTTTGAGTATGAAAAGGCCAAGTAAGTTAATTTTCTACCTTTTTCTCCTGTGTATAAGACATAAGTTTAATCATTAGAAAAAATTACAAGATTTATTTTTAATTTCTGATACTGTACTTCTCAAATATTTATTGAAAAGGAACACCTGAAAATGTAACTACCAGATCTGCCACTAAACCACACACATTACTGTTAACACTACCACTAACTATATTATCCTACAACATATGGATTATATATGCTTAGCTACTTGTTTGCTAATAATTAAACAGTGATGATATGGAAAAACAAGTCCTAAGGGCAATTGAGAAATTAGATTTCACTGTTGTAGGTGTGAGGCAGACCACAGCATTTTGGGGACTTGAGGTCCCAAAATGCTCTAGAAACATTAATTCTTCTTTACTGAATCCTTATGATAAAGGGAAGTTCAGTCTTTCTCATTTTGCAGATAAGGAGTGAAGTACAGAAATTAATTGTGTCAGTCACTTCGAAGTAGATCTGAAATCTGCCATTAATTAGGTTGTCATAAAATAATCTTGTTGCTTGGACTTTTGTCTTTTAGAAGACAATTCAAACCCCATGAAAAATCCTTGGAGAGCACAAATATTTGTAAAATTAATGTATTTTGTGGTCAGCAATCACATGCACATGACACTTACAAAAAGCAAAAAAAAAAACCAACAGGCAGAGAGAGTTTTCAAATGCTGCATTTAGAGAAGAGGATCAAAGTAAATGCTGCAAAGAATAACCACAACTAGAGTAACATACTAGACAACTTCAATTGAAATGGCATGGCTTAAAGTAACAAGATAATAGGGCTGAATAATGCAAATGACCATATCCCATGTGGGTTTGCACTACAAGAGATCCTAAAAACCACAGAAAATTAGGAAAAGGCATTGAAGAGCAGATTCTTGAAGAGATTTTCCTAAAAGAATAGAGAAAATGAGGACAGCTGGGAACCTTGAATGCACAGCAGGATGAGGGGCAAGGGAATGATTTGCTCTATAATAAGAACTGAGGGAAACAGTGACAATTGCAGAAAGTGCATGAAGAAAACTAGCCAGGAATGAATGGCCCATGTGTTTCTGAGCTGCACTAGCAATCAATCATCTATTTTCCAGCAGAAGACAAAATACAAATTTGAATCGCAACCGCTGCCAGGGTGTGCTTAGCCTAGATCAGTACAGCATTAAGACAGCAAGAAAAACTCTGGCAGACTTGATAACATAGTTATAAGAAATGACCAGGTTTTATGCGCTTTGGGAGACAGATGGGTCATGTCGGGAATGAACGGCAACTAAACAACATGCTTCTCTTGGTTCCTTTGTGGATTTATTTTCTTAAACTTTTCCTAATGTTGGGTTGATTAATAGGAACCTAAAGACATCAGATAACACTTGAATATACACCTCTGGTAGCTAAAGGTTTTAAATCTGTTTAGATTATTTTTTTTTCTAAACAGGAATTTATTGCAGTTCTGTTCACTTCCATTGTCCAAAGTGTTAAAAGATACAGATTTGTAATATGTATTTTGTAAGAACTTAGCAGCTATTCAAAGGTGGCCAGGAATGATTTGGATCACAATTGTTGCAATGTATGACAAATTTGAAGACCTTGGATCTTGAACTAAAAAGAGCAGAGAAAACACAAAGTAATCGAGATAATGATCAATGGGTAACAAAACACAATTGTTATTGAAAATTATCAAGCACTGAAAAATCTGACTATTATCTCAGCAAACAAGCTATCAGATTACAGGGAATTGTGGAAAGTGTGAAGATATTTGGAATAAAGGATAGTTGTGTAATGAATGAAAGAATTATCATCTGCCTTGTATTTCTGAAGCTCTTGATAGGTGAGCAACAAATCATCTCATTCTTTATAAAGAAATATAATTTTATTTTTTTTTCCAGGAATAGCTGTCCAGTATCAGGGTATAAGGAATTTATGTCATCCCTTTTGAATAATTCTGTCTGGCAACAGCCGGTGACTGTGAGAACGAAAACTTGAAGCAAATATTACAGATTTGGGATTTAAGCTTTCTGCAAGATGCAGTGCATTTCCCAAGGCTTAATGGACCTTATGAAATGCTGAAAAGCGGATATGCTCAGGGTAATAAATTAAGGAAACAACTTAGGCTAAAAAAGCATTGAGATTAAAACTAGGTTCTTTTAAATGCATCTTTCCAAGGAAGGTTTCTGTTGTTTTTCATGTTTGTGTTTGGAACTATAAAAATGCTGTTTTGAACATCTGACAAGAACCATAGAAAACTAGCCATTACAGTTCAGAAAAAAAAAATTGCCATGCATATTCAGAATATACCTGTGCTCTATGAACAAAATATGATGGATGGTCACTTGATAGAAGAGAGTAAGAAGGAAAACATGAAAATTATTAGAATTATAACTGGACAATGTTTATTATCCTTAAACTCACTTTGCTTATGGTCTGCTTGGGGACAGACTGCTCCTAATTCTTATATCAATTAGTTTCCTGTAGAAAGGATTCAAAAACACATATATATTAACATTATTAACCTAAATCAAGGTAGAGATTTCTCAGCCTTTTAAGGAAGCCTGAGAAAGGTAGGGCTACAGTTAGATCTAGGACACGAAAAAGTCAAAAGATACTTTCTAATGCTGGAAATCAGCTTCAACTTGCTTCAGGGTTTGCAATCCCAAAATAATAAAGCAAGTCTGGACACAACTGGCAATACAACTGCATTCCAAGTGTTCTGAAAATCTGGGCTGTTGCTTTTTAATTATTTTTTACTCAGTAGCTACATTTAAAATCTGATATCACAGATGACAATCTTTACTACGTTAGCAGGGACGTTCTGCTAGTTATTATTATTTGGAAATGTTTTCTCCCTCGCAGGTACCATGGCGACGACAGCACTAAAAATAAGCACTGTCTACAGAGAGATGAATGAAGACACGACCACGGCATTCCGCAAGGCACAGCCAATGAAATCACAGAAATTTGGATGGAAAAAATATGGAAAGACAACTCTGTCATTTTGCCAACACTCATTTGAAATACGAGTACTACTGAGCTGGAGCCACATCACCATGAGTCACTAATATCACACCTGCCCTTCTTCTGAGAGAGTTCCAGTCGATTTCAGTGCCCTGCTGACACATGATGGTGTTGACTCCAAGTCCAGACGCCGTGGTGACTCTGGGGGCTGTAGTCTTTCAGGATTACAAAACACAGCACAAGATATTCATGGTGCAACTGCATGAGTAAAATGCCTAGACTCCTTTGGCTCAAGATGAATCCCATTTCCATGTTGCTTTTGCTTTTCCTAAATTCTCATTTCACTGAATAAAATTTTATTTTCTGCATTACAGGACTGTGCATGACATATAACAGAGTAACTTATCTAACAAGCAATGTAGCTCCTTTAAATAGCTATTGGTCTTCAAATTCTAAAGAATAACATAAAATAGCTTACTAGTTTTTGAAGCAGGAAGCAGGGGACTCTTATTATTGTGTGTATGCATTGCTTGTATCCCCCAAATGTTCTAATAATTGTAATGCAGAAAGGAACTTTGAGCCCTCCACAGAGAGCACAAAGTTCAGGATATGTCTGAACACCAAAAGTGAAGTGTTTTGTACATTTTCGGAACAATCTGCTCTGCAGATTTGAGATAATAAGGGGAAAATAAAGACTTGCTTGTCCCTGCAAGGCTTCCACACATAGAGTTTAAAGATTCACCTTCTGGATGTAAAAATAAATAAATAAATAAAAATTACTTTGGCTGTTAGTTCCCTGAGAAATTAGAGAAAAAAAAATCTTCATTTGTGGGTTAAAAGTAAATGAAAAGGTAATAATATCCCCTAATTTGTTCCTTGACCTGCATCACTATTACGCCCATTACTACTTCAAACAGTTATCAAGTGTTACCAAGCCAAAGGTAAACTGCTGTGTGCATGGTCCATGAAGACCATGCGATGGATCACAGATCGCAGTGCAGAAAGGTTTCAGTGGAACCTTAATTTCCAGTTCTAGGAATGTAAAGCTGTACAAAAGTGATACAGCATTGAATAGCTCCTATGGGATGACTGAGGGGAGAGATGCAATCAGATCAGACAATTGCGTGGACATTGGAATTTAGCAGCAAATCATCTCTGAACATGAGAGACCAGGCTAAGTCCATCTGGAGCCTCTGCAAGTACCAGGTACCAGCACCTGGGATAACACTAGTGCTTTGGACATGTGGATTCACTACAAGGAAATGAATTCTTTGGACTGAGAGAACCAAGTGGGACAGTACAGGCAAAGTAAACCAAGACCTTGAAACGGTGCCCGTGGATATCCTCGATAGGTAAGCTGGAAATGAACTTGTCCAGGTGTTAACATATGAAATTATATTTTTGCATTTAAGAGTTTTGGCATAATTTTAGAACACATCTTTAGAAATTTTATAATAGTTTCTGTGAAAGTACATCATTTAAATAGAACTATCGCTACTAACTGTAGATCCAGCAAATATTTTAGGGAAAATAGTGTAACATCTTTTCTGCTAAGGACAGAAAAATAAAGTACAACCTGATGTCTGTACCAGGAATTCTCAGTGTAGACTGAGATTGACTGGAGTTAGCAATCTGTAAGGTTAATTCTAGAAATAGGCCATATTTTTAGTTTTGTTCTCCTCAAAACTGTCAAGGAAAGGTTACTATGTGAAGTGGAATGAAAGAAGGGAAATCTACAACATTTTAGTAGCATAGTGCAAACAGACACAGAAACTAAAGAAAAAAAAAGGCAAAAAGGACCAACACTTTCATTTTATGATTTTCTTTTCCATTTCTGATACTTTTTCAAGATTCCTTCCCAAACAACAGTACAATATACAATCATGACTGCCACAATGGTTGCTCAAGAGTTGTAAATGAATTTTCCTAATAATAGCTCTGATTCTGAGAGGAGAAACAAAAGAGATGTATGGTATGTTTAGCGTATTGATCAACCTTTGTGACAAAAAAAAAATCTTTATGAGCACAAACTATGAGAAGAAATTTGAAGGCAGCTTTTCTATCTTTGGTCGTAGACTTCAATTTTGTCTATCAAAACTGCAATAAATACTAACATTAAGTTCTACTACCTCAAAACGAGCACAAAAAGGAATATCAGCTGAGAAGAAAATTTCCTGAAAAGGAAAATTCAGCTGTATAAAGAAATTTATGCTGGTAAGTGCATTATTGCCTCCCATATGTTCTACCCAGCCCAGGCAGATGTGGTGAGCAGATGCCTCCCCCAAGGGAGATAGAGCAGAACATTTTCTGTTCCCAGAACATTGAGGCTGCACATAAGCTGTGGCCAAGGTGGAAAGAAGAAACTCTGTCATCTTTAAGACATAGTCAGGACAGACTATTCAAAATATAGATCTTTGGAGCCAGAAAATATGGAGCCAGAAAGCAGTAGTTCTGATTCACAGAGTTTGTACCTGGAACCAGAAGATATATAGAAAAAAAATGCCCTGTGAAAGTAGAGAGATATAACAGCTATTGAGACATTATCTGAGAAATACTCTGAGATTTAATAGCTCTCTGTTAATCCATCCCAGAAATACTTTAAAAGAGGGAAACAGATCTAAGTCACCTTTTACAAGGCTGCTAACCAGGAATCGCTTCACACCCAAGCAATAGGATAAAAAGATCACATTTTGCCAGAGGGGCCATTTCAAGCTTGCTGGGTCTCCCGTACCTCCTCAGCCCTGGCTGATACAACCACAGCCACATACCAGTTAGGAAAGTCTCATCAGTTTCTGAATTGCAAAGTCTGGATAATATTCCTGGTATAGTACCTTGTAAGACATTTCATCAGTCATTACTTTTCCTCTCCTATTTTCTTTTTGAGCCCTGTATATAATAATTCCAATCTTTCTACTTATATTTATAGTAGTGCTGTGCAGTAAAGGAATAGATATGTAATTCTGCCTCTAATGAAGGCTCAAAATTTAACTGCTGTGGATACAGATTTTTTTTTCAACATACTAAACAAAGAAATAAGGGCTAAAATCATTCAGGAGTCCAAATCCACTAATATCTGCAGGAGATGCTGATAAAAAGATTTCATGTAATTGCAGCAGCAAAGTGCAGAAAAAAAACCCACACAAATAAAGAGAGGCAACTATATATTACTCGAGTTAGGCTTTCTGGATTAGCAAAACAGGAAAACCTCTTAAGGATCCAAACCAAAATTTTGTCTTTGGTTTATTTCCTGTTGTACGGGTTACTTTTCCATTTCAGTGACTTTTGTAATGGAGGCAATTGGTCATTATTGACCATTTATGTGGGGCTTCATTGTCAGCAGCATTTTGAAGGAAAAGTGCCTTTCCAAAAGATCCCGTGTTGCTTTAAAACATGTAACAGTTTCAGTATGCCAAATACAGGTCGTGCTGTGAGCCATCACAGCAGTACACAGATATTGATTTAGATAGAAACCAGAGGGCTGGGGAAGATAGAAAGGGCACAGTGTGCTTTCTGATGTGTATGCATTATTTAGCTTTTATAGTTTCATCTGAAGTTAGTGCCTATTTAGATAAAATTATAGAATCGGTATCACTGCATTCAATACAGATAAAACAAATTACTTCAGTAGTAAAGAGATATAGATGATATGACTTATTTGTTCTTGTAGCTTCCAATGCCTTTGAGTGATCTTTTTTTTTCCTTGCTACTTGAATAATATATCTAAAAAAAAAAAGTACTATATTGTGAAAAAGAAAGCAAACTAGGGAGAAAAGCAGAGTCTTAGCTGCTTGGTTGACAGACTTGTAAAGAGATTAGAACAACATCCGTGTTAATAAATTAGAATAAAGTTCATCTTTTTACTATTACTCCCACATTTCCTAACATACATTCTACAGAAATGAACAGAGTAGTTCCCTAGACTTGCTTGAGAGTCTTTATTCCTAAACTTAATAACTAAATGGATGTACTTCCTCTGCTTAGCCCCTCTTCCTTAGAAAACTGTCATAAATATACCCTTCTTCTTAGCTCTTGCATCTGAGAATAAAATCACAATAATTTATGCAATATTTTATTAGAATGATTAAGTGTGCAGAAAAAAAAATTAGAAAAGAATGCAATTTCTGTGAGAAGGTTTCACTTTATTTAAACAGCTCAAGTGAAACTCTCAAATGCCACAAAAAAATATTTTGACCATACTTGGCTATTTGAAGTAATGTACTGTACGACTGTTACTAAATCTGAATAACACATAGAAATAATTAGCAAATGTTAACATTTCAGAAGATGGCCACTGTCCGTATACTCATATAGGCACTGTGATCCTGATCTACCTTTGTACAGAAACAATCTAACTTAACAGTAGTGATATCAAAAGGATGCTTTTGTGAATAGAGCTTGCAGAGCAAGCTGAATCACTGCAAAAGCTCAGGTAACAAGCTGACAAATAAATGCCTTCATATGGAAACTCTTATTTCACAAAGTAGCGCAGGAACAGTAATTTCTATTAAACACACACAGACAGATAAGCCTTACTATCAGGCTAGGAGAGCTGAAAGAAGTTTCTAATAAAGATGATTAGTTTTCAACCAAAATAATGCTTCCTGTTGTATCTTTCCACCAAAGTGTTAGATAAGGATTCTGTAAACTTAAAAAAAAAAAGGGTTACAGTTCACCTGATGAATTAACCCTAGCACTCATGTCACAAATAACATCACTCCTGACATACATTCAGACTATAATGTTAAGAAACCTATATTTACTAGAACTTAAAAATAAATAAATAATTTCACTAAAAATGCAAATTGGGTGATTTATGCACCGACAGTTCTTTAATTGTAAACATGATAAGAATAGAAATTCTTATTATTAATGCTGTATGACATAGGGATTAGTATAATTTAAATAAAAAGAGAAGTTTCTGCTTATAATTAATAACAAAAATAATATTATCTAGTGGTGACAATGCTTCATAAACATCATACCTTTATGGACATATTTAAATTTGTATCTTTTAAGTTAGGATTATCTTTACATTAGGGATGTTTTTATTAATAACCTCACAAGGGAGAATACAAATAGACAGAAAGCATACAATTTGCTATAGAATTCTATGTGAAAAATGTCACTACAGTGGCTGCTTTTCAACCAAAGATTTTTTAATTTAGAAATTCCCTGAAGGACTTAGCTTCATTTTCTATTTCAATTTCATTCAAATTAATGAACTGATATCCAGTAAAACGTCAAATTGTGCTCAAAATTTGAGAGAAGCTATATTTTCTTAGTTAAAATAGAATTCAAAGGACAGTTTGGACCAACACGAAAAAAACCCCACAGATCTTTGTGAAAATTTACAGGGGAAATATTTCTGATAGTAAGCCATAATCCTGAACCTAGTTCTCTAGAGAGCCCGGGCAAGTGAGGACTGGAAGAAATCCCCTTCCCATCCTTAGATCTTGTAGAAACATTGAGAAATGGACCCTTTGCTAGCATTGTTATTTGAGGCACAGTTTTAGCCAGTCTTTTCTGCTGAAAACCTCACAAGAACAGCTGCTTTCACAGGATTTTTTCATGAACTCTCAGGGGATCTTCTTGTTATGTTGCTGCAGTGTATTGAATGACAGTCAGCCAGCAAAAACAACAGGAACAAGATCCAAGGAGAGGAAAGAGTGGGCATAAGGGACAAAAAGAAACAGGGAAGCAGAAAGAAAGACAAGGAAAAATGGAGTACAGAAAAGGAACAGTCAGAGAACGCCAGGCAAAAATAGGGAGTTGGGGAACCAGAAAATAAGACAAAAATGGAAAGCAAGAGGAGGGAAAATTTGAAGGAAAAAAAAGATTCTTACAAAAAAAATAGAAAAAGAAAAATAGATCATCATCCCTCACAGATAGAGAATATAGTTAGGAAGGAAAATATAAAAAATAGAAATATGAAGAACCTTAAGTTAGTGGCAGAATTAAAATTGAAGGAGTGAATAGGGCCTGCAGAAAAGCTGCAGTAACACACAGATGATGAATACAAAACAGACACTGTGTAACCTAAAAGACAGAATAATCCAATGGTGAGGATTAAATGAAATTCAGAAAGCGACCCAAGCCTCCAGTATGTGTGCTATTTTATTTGACTTTAGTAATAGAAAGCTGTATTGAGTTTGTAGTATCCATTTATATCTTTCATAAAACATTCCAAGACCAGGTAGGACTAATAAGAGCTTGCCTGCCACGATTCTGGTAAACAATGATTGACTGTTGTATACCTTATATTTTTACAATGTATACTTTGTACACATTGCACTTTTGGTATGTATTTTTTTGTAGTAATATTGACATAAAGTTAAAATGGCTTATCTACACACATAGAAACCACATTCATGCTTAGGTAAACCAGAGACTGAGATTTGTCTTAATTGAGGGTGCAAAACAGTTTGGTTTTCTCAAACATTTTTACTCCTTAACACAATATAAAGCATAGAATACACACTTAAAAATATAGTGCTATAGGAATAGCTGCACACTGGAGCGAGAAGACAACAGTGAGGTGGGACATCAATGAGACTGCTACCGATACTTAATCTGCACTGAGGACTTGATCCAGCACCTCTCCAGCCACTTAGCATCCCATTTACAAGCGGCATTGGTGCAAGTTTGAGCCACACTGTTGGATATTCAGGTGGGAGAGGGAAGAGATGAGTCATGATTTGAATGGAGGAGGTAAAAAGGAGTTAAAATTACTATCTATGCTTTAAAGACTGAATTGAGACCTGCTGATGTCAGAAGGAAAAATTTCATTAGCTTCAGTATCCTCTGACTCAAATACCTAGTTTTGCATCCTAGAGAAAAGGAAAGATGAAGTTTCGGAAAGCGGATAGATTGAAATCATGTCACGTAGGCATTAAAAATGCCTCTTCTCTCCCTCAAGCGTGGCACATTCTCAAACCGTGTTTACAAGGAGTGGAAATAAGACCAGAAACTGGGAATCTTTGGTCCTGAAAACACGACTGTATTCACATGGTACGCTGAAGAATATTTCAATGTTTTTACTCAAATTATGTCTCTAGCTATCTTTCTCTCTTCTTGCTATGGTTGTTAAGGACAGCACAGAAAAAAATATTAAAATGTAATTCTTTTAGATATACATAGAGAAGTGATGTTACCTATAAGGTGGTATCTTGGCTAACTGCTTAGATGAGTTTTCCTCAACATTATCTTTGACTTTTCCTCACCAAAGAATATTTTAAAGAAAGAACGAGAAAACATTTCACAAAAGAATAAATATATGTTTTTTCTAGGTAAAAAGTCTTAAGTTTCCCTGGGGGGGGGAAAAAAAAAAAAGCTTGGTAAAGATCTGTGTCATGTTTCATCTAGTCTACATTTCTTACTTTCCTCTGCATAACCTCAAAGCCCCAAAATACAGATGAAACAAAACGTAATGACAACATGAATATAAAAGTAGGATTCTATGGATCCAAATGGGTAGTTTTCTCTACTTTCTTTTCTCCTTGTGCTGTTGTCCAGAATTAATCTTCTAAAGGAAAATGATACATTATAACTTGTCAATCACTCTTTACCATCTTAAAATATTAAAATATTGTGAATGCATGAACTGGGGGTTATATCTATTTTTACTTTAGAGAATGTAGATAAAAGGCAGGCAAAGCAATTTTGTCTGGACTGCTTCACATGCACATACACCCCTTTCCAATGTTGTTTTAATCTCAACTGGAGGTGACTACTCATTTGTAAAAGAAAAGAGGTTAAGAGGCACTAAATAAAGATGACAGATAGCTTCATAAAATAATTTAAATTACTCTGAAAAAGAAATGGGGAGAAAACAAAGATGACGCTGTTTACAGTAACAATATTTAAAATGTATTAATTAAACCCAGAGCAGAACTACAAAAGGGAGAGGTGCTTTGAAGATGGAAAGCTCTGAATGCCACAGGAAGCTTTGAAGTTTCTCAGTTTCCTTTGTTTCTCACTCATAATACATGAGGACACTCTGCAGTAGCTAAGCTTTAACTTTCAAGGGACCTTTTTCTGTTTGTTCCACCATTAATGAGAAAAAAAAATCTTGCTATTCATCTTTAGAACTCATGGCAGAGATAGTCACTACTGGCATGAGAGTTTCTGGTTCCTGTTTGGGAAGGCAGATTTAATCTATTGAAGGTTACCTTGTAGTCAATTGTGCCAAATATATGCCAGATTTTTGCATAAATTTATCAAAGCAGTCACCTAGTACAGCTTCAGATATACTATGGAGGCAAAGATAGAAACACTTGAGCTAGGGCTCACTTCAAATCTCCTCTTAAAACTGAACGTAAAAATTTCAGCTCTATTTATTACTTGATTTTGTCTCCAAGTTTCCTTCTCTGGCAATCACTTTAAACAGAATTTCATATCAACAGGAGAAAATATTTCCTGGAGATACCTATCTTTGTGTGTGAAGACAGAGAAGGAAGCAGACTACTGGAAAAGGAGCAGTTCTTTTTTATTTCCAGATGATGTCCTTGACAGCTGTTGTTAAGTTCACTTTTTGAATAATTCGAAACCAAAAGGTGAACTTATACACATTCACTCTTATCTTGACCTTCCAGTTTACCCTAGAGGGGGAAAAAAACCCCACTTCATTTCTTAAACATGAATCCTGCAGCAACAGAGGCAATCCCTCAACCCCTCTCTTTAGTAGATTTAGGTAGAGAAGTTTCACTATGTGCATTGTGTGCATTATCTCCAGAGATAACACGATCGCATTGTCATGCAAACATGCAAATCACCAATTCTAGTTGCCATGGTTTCAAATTGAAACCCTGGCACCCTTTTATCATGGTCCAGCATAACTTACTGTAAAAAAAAAAAAAAAAAAAGAAAAAGAAGCAACTACCGGATTACCCTAAAACACACTCAAAAAATTTAGATAGCTCTTCTTTATATAAGACCTGTATTTAAGACATATATATATATATATGGATCTACCTATATTTTTTATATAGGTAGATTTTTTGAACTTCCACTGTACCTCCTGATGCTGCATTTAGGCGCCATTAATTAAAATATCTTTACCTAAACTGGCTCACTTTGCCTCTAATTTAAAACTAAATGAAAGGACAGAACTTCAGGTCCCCCCACAGAATACATCACCATGGGGAATGTGCAACCTACCAGTCTCCACAATGACGAAATATTGCATGAATTACCAATTCTTACCAAGACCTAAGAATGAAGTACCCAAAATAGGAGAACTGCAAGCAGAGGCAGCGTCCACCCTGCCCTTCGCACAGGTGCTGGGTCACATCTCGCTCCTGTTGACTCTTCCAGCTTTGCCTGTCACTTGGCTTCTCGGAATAAAGAAGCCTGGGCACAGCCCAGCTTTACACACTGTGCATTACCCAACACAGTGACCCTGGGGTGGTCACTTCACTCGTGGGAGTCTCATCCAGAACAAAATTTTCTACTGACACGTGTCCCAAATCCCTGAATGAGGAGTTTTTATTCAATCTAAGACAAGTAAAAATCAAATGAGTTACTTCAGAGGCAAGGACCAAATGTTCTACTTCCAAAAACTGAAAGTGGAGGGAAACTCAGCTAATATTTAAAGCATTTACTACATAAAAATGTTCACTGTTATCTTCTTTCCCCCAAAATTAATATTTATCATGCTTAATTAAACTCCCTCCTACATCCATGAACACTCTACTTCAAGCCTGAATACTAAATATTATTAATAATTACAGCCTGTACACTGAATCACGCAAACTCAAATCTCATATCTCCAGAGCCTAAAGAGGTAGTCAGTTTTCATTAAGGGAAGTCCCAAGATGTGAGCTCCAGCACTCCTGATTTTACGGAGCATTCTTGTATTTGTTATTCCTTCCAGGAAGTTAAAATAGCATGTAACTTCACATTACTTTAGGGCCTCTTGTGGCTTTTTGTTCAGCAGCTGTAGGGTAACCTTTCAGCTGCCTGTGGCAACTGTGTTCTGCGCCCTCGTGTCAGTGCTGAAGAGCAGGATTTTTTATGAGTTGTAATTTTTACTGTCAAGGAGAGATTTGATCTCTCTGTCCACGGCTCACACAACAGAAGCATGTCCTAAAAGAAGCGAGTATTTCACTGAAGGTTTCAGGACACACCATTAGTTCCTTGAGTAAAAGGAACGTTGGTGATCCTTCAAGTGACCTTTCAGTGACGCTTTTCAAGATAGAAAAATGCTGTTCACCCATATTGCTGAATTTATAGCAAACATACACCAAATAAGAGTCTTGACAGTTTTTACCACAAACTAAATCAAATGTTAATTTAATCAATATCAGTAACTCTAATTTATAACATACATATAATGTGTAACTTAAATATTTACTAACCTATTATAAATCTAAATGGTACTTAAAAAAATCTTAGCAGTTAATATACACAATTTTGTAGTTCAAACCATAGCTGTACCCTAGGGCTTTCTACTACTTGCTTTTAACTAGTGTCTAATTGCTTTCAGGTGTCATCTCCCGGCTCTCTTAATATTATTCAGTGGGCCAAAACTATTAATCCAAACATTTCATTACTTCAAACAGCAAAAGTAGTTTTGATTTAAGGAGATTGGGGCTCATACACTCTGCAAGTCTTATCATGCTTTTAGAGAAGGCAGAAAGGAATTTCACACACAGGAAATATACATAAAAGAAAAGAGTATATCAAAATACTAATTTATTCTATTTTATCTGCAACATATGATACTTTCCCTAGAAAAGGGTAGCATATGATTTGTCTTAAGTAGGAAAGGCAGCATAATTTTCATGACTATTTTTGTATCAAGTCTCCCAAGACAAATATTCTGCCCCATCTGCCAGCAAATTGAAGGGCTCCAAAAATTCTTTCCTTTCCAATTCTAGCTGGTGTTTATTCTCCAATTTGTTCTGTGCACATTCTTTCTCTGCCACATGTTCTTGTCAAATGATTTGGAAATATGTAACTGCTTTGTGGCTGCTCCATTTGAAGTAGCTTTGCCATTCATGCCCATTTGCCATTTGAGTCTTTGAAATCAGTGGCAGATAAAAGAAGTCCAAAAGAGCAAATTTGCTTGCCATTATTACCCCATTGATTTCAGGAAAAATAAAAAAAAGTAGAAATCCATCTGGACCAACAGGACTGAAGACAGCATTACCATGTTAAAAAAACTTAAACGCTGACAACTTAATCAGTCTAAGCTGTTATTTTGATAGTAAACCACAGAGAATATGTTTAAATATAGAGCCCTCAAAGCAACACTGTAATAGTGAAAAGCTAATGAAGGGTGGGATCACTTTAAGTTTGCTACCTGGTGACACAGCTGATGGCAGAAGAAAATTGCCTTCTCACCTTTCAGTCCAGACTAACTGGTTCAGATCAAAGGTCCTTCTAGCCCAGTCCTGCCCCCAGAAGCAGCTAATCTGAAATACTTTGCCAAAAAGGAGACAGTAAGACGTATTTTCTAGAATGTTTTTGCGATCTCGAGCAGTTTATAAATCAGCAATTCTGATCCAGAGAGTGATTGCCTCAATGGATATTTTGTATTAAGTTGTTCTTTAGTTTTTTATAATCTATGTAAACATTAGTCTTCACGAATCCTTTGGCAAGAACACCCTCATCTTGTCACTGCGTTGTTGGAAGAACCACATTTTTTGCTCATCATCACCCTGTTTTCCACCAGGCATTGCTGAGTACAATGTATGTCCAGTGCTATGTGGACTTTTTTTTATATTTCATATAACAAAATGCATGGCCACTAGTTCCTGTTTGGAAGATACAGGAAATGTCCAAATCCTATACAATTTCTCCATGCCATTCATGATTTCATAGATTTCTCTTATCTCTTTCCATCAGTCATATCATTTTAAACAGATTCTAATCATTAATCATTAGAATCATTTATGTGAATCATTTATCATTTCCAGTGTGCTGGCAATTCCACACTTTTGATCTTCCTTGTCACTGCTCTCTAAACTTTTGCCCATAACCATATATTTTTAAGAGGGGGAGCAGAACTCCATGAAGGGAGGTGGCACAACATGGCTTCGAAACTGACATTTTCTGTTTTCTTCTCTCTTCCTTTTCCTAGCACCTAATATGGCTGCATTGTTGTTCTGATCACTGAACTGGCATTCTCATAGAATTATGTATTATAACATCCAATGTCTTTCTTGAGTACATACAATTAGCTCACTGTACATCACTGTATAGGTAACGTTACAACCAAGGTCCTCCCCTCTAAGTATCATGTAACTATCATAAAAATTGAATGTCAATTCATTGCTTAATCGCTCATATGTCCTTTTCTCAGGCACCCCTTCTCTTGAATACATTGAATACCTGAAAATCCTCAGCAAACTAATCTCTGTTTTTTACAGGTCATTTACGACTCAGTAGAAGAACACAAATCTCTGTGGAATGTAACTGATGACATCTCTGCATTGGGAAAATGGAACATTTATCCTCTACTTTCTTTTTATTGACTACTTATGGATGTAAAAGGGTTGCCTGTTATCCCAGGACAACTTAGTCTCTTTGCTGAGAGAATGTTGAGTGCCTTTTGGTATTCCAAGTGAAGTGAATCGCTCATCCACACATTTGTTACTGCTTTCAAGGAGCTAAAGTAGTGAGGCAGGACTTCCCTTTACAAAAGCTGAGGTACTCCCAATGCGCTATAGGTCCCCATTTGTCCACTCTTGTTATACTTAGAATAAACCCTACCAAATCATACAGAACACTTATTGATTTGGTGTTTCTGCAAATCTTTTCTGTGGCCTTTTCTCTAACACAATACCAAATTTATTCTCTTCCAGTCTGTTAACATGAAGCATTCCCGTCATACCTATTAGCTCAGATATTTCATTCTGGAGCTCCTTCTAAACTTTCCCATGTCCATGATGATCTACTACTATTCATTTTGTCTCTTTGTTCCACAGACACGTTTTCAGACCTCATCTGATGAGTGCTCCATAAACAAATGGTCTTGCATAGAAACTTTGCTAAATAATTGAGCATTGTTTGCTAAATAATTGAAAATTGAGCATTGTTTTATAAAATTCACTTTACTTTTTTTAAATTATGGTGTTGTATTCTCTGAGCAGTTCTCTAACATCTTTCCTTCTGGGGCCAAATTTTAATTTGGGCAAATTTGGATCTCCTATAGGCACAGGAAAGGGAAATAATGATGCATTTTTGGAGTAGCCTGTAATTCAAAGCACACACAAGAGTGCACTCTGTGACCTACTGCAGAGATGTAGCAATTGAGAATCACTAGCTTTGGAGGAAGGCAGTGCAAAGTTTCACTTATTCTTAGCAAAACAGCAAAACAGAAGAACCATTTCTGCATAATATATTAACTGATTTTTGAATACCATGCACAGTAAACATCATTAAGCATCATATCAATGTCATTTACATAGACACATTACACAAATGGAAACACCATAAAACACCATTTACAATTCAGAAAGCTATAGCAAGATATACACAAAAATTTTAGTAAAATTGCACACGAGCAAAAAATCTGCAGAGGTTGATGCATGGGTTTTGAATACATAGAGGTCTGGGCCAATTTGTTCCATTACTATGCTGTGAGAATCTCAGTGAGAGCCAAACAGTAGGATGTATTTTCCATACATTATACATGTGCACATGGTGTGCAATTTGCCATATACCTTAGGCACGTTCACATTTCAAGGGCAAAACTGCACACATGCTCAGCCTTAGCCTGTGCTGAAGGAGATCCACAATCCTTACCACACTGAGTTGTGCAGGAAACCTTCCCTATACTCTCTGGCAAGAGGAAGTACATTAATGCCTTGAGAAGATTGACACACAAGGTAAATAAATGTAACTAACTATTCTTGTTTCTCTCAGGCATAATACATAAGTATAGATAACTGTGTATTCTGACAAATAAAAGCCAATTGCTATCGGTTATTAATAACAGTACCTGAAGGTGGTTTTCCCTTGCCATTGAAGGGAGATGTAGGCTTTTACTCTTTCTATAGCCAATGCAGAGTGGGGAAATGCTGAAAATGATGCAGAACATCTGAACAGTGAGTAGGAAGCCACCTGTAGCTAGGCAGTAGAGAAGAAAAGGAGACAAATGGCAGGATTCAACTAGTAACCTGAAAGATGCTTTTCATTGTCCCACATGCTACTTGGTTTGTTCTTCAGAACTTCTTTCCTTCTGAGAAAGCAGTTTACACACTTCATCAAAGCTTTATCAAAGAAAACCTTTCCTCAATGTTAGGCATTCTGTTATTTTTTCTCATTTAAAAGATGATCTAAAGGTCTTTGTCAAGGTCACACAAATGGCACTGGTTAAATTAAAGGTGTGCTTCAAACTGATTGAGTTTAATATGTAGTAGATTGTGAAGAGACCACCACACACTTACTGTCCTCTCGGTTCATCTGGCCTCAACCACAAAAAAAAAACCCCAAAACCTAAGCAGTGAGTTACTGAAAGTAAAATAATAATGTCTAAAGAGAAATTCACATCAGCTTAACTAGGACAATCTTAAAATACAATTTTAACTAATCGCACCTCTAAATGTAAAGATTAGCAATTTGATGTACCAGCATGTGCCAAAACACCAGGGAACTCACAGCATCTACTTTAGGCATCTAAAATTAGGTTTTATGAATCAATTCTAAGTCAGATCACCTAAGCTTCAATTCAGACCTGGCTTCCAATCTTTTGTTTGTCTATCTGTTTGTACGTGCTGACAATTGTAAATTTCAAACATAGTATTCTTTCTTTCCTGAAAATTGCATGGGTAGAAAGGAAATAAAGGCAATAACAAGGAAATTAGAAATTTTTGCAGAAATACTATATATAATAGGTCTCCCTATCTTCTCTCCTGTTAAGGCTGTATCAATAATACAAATACTGCTTATATGTACATGTGAACCTATTAAACCCAATCCCCCCTCCACACCCGCATAAAGAACTTGGAAAATATTTGTAACTTGAGAGAAACAAATTCTAAGAAATACAATCAGCTATCATCTTCCCTCCTAGTTTAATAGTTAGGACACTCAATTGTGAAGGAAAGTATCCCTTCCTATTAGAATATATAGAATATATGCATTTTTACATCCAATTATCACTGAAAAGAAAAACAACATATGCAATAAACACCTTTCTGAAGAATTTTGTGTTCTGACACATGCCATTTGTCTCTCTTTTTTTTTTTTTTTCCCCTCTATTGCCTAGCTCAAGGTGGTTTCCTACTCATTGTTCAGATGTTCTGCATCATTTTTAGCATTTTCCCACTCTCTCTTTTGGCTGTACAAAGAGTAAAAGCCTACATTTCCTTTCAATGGCAAGTTCTTTAATTTGGAGATCCTGTGGTCCTAATATATACTCGTAACTGTCTGGCTATTGTGCTGCCAAAATCTAAACAAAATATTATAAACTAAATCAGCTTTAAAACTTGCCAGGAGTATTCCAGTATCAGTGTTAAATCACCAGCACAAGAGTGGGAGAGTGCTGTAAATTTATATTTACACATATATGGTAGCTGGTTTCCACTGTTTCTGCTTGAGAGTGGACTATCCTGCACTTGAACAAGTTAGAGATTTGCTTATAAAACTATATATTAAACAAAACCATATTAAAAATATTTCAGGAAATCCCCAGGGTAGACACGCTTGAAGTCTAAATGTCACTGCTCTTTTGAAGACAAGATCAACCTATGACCTTATGAGAACACAAATGATGTCTGTGAACAACATCCAAAACCTGCAGAGGCATTTCAGAGAACTTTGGCATTCTAATAAATGGATTTCAGTTTCTGTTTCCTAACTTTTTGGTGGCTCCTTTGATGAGAGACATTTTTTCAATTTATATTTTCTTTATTAATTACAAGTCCTGAAAATCTATCACTTTTATCTTTATGCAGTTTGATGACGTGTAATACTGATTAGAAAGTGTCTCAGCTGGTAATAAGTCCTCTTCATTTTTTTTTTAAATGCTGTTTTTATGCAGTTCATACAGGAATCCAATTAGCATATCATTGTGACTGATTAAATATGCCTCACGTAAATTTACATGTCAAAATACATACTGTACTTAAACAAACAGACAAGGATGCCAGTCTTCTGTAAACAGCTTTGCATGCATAAGCTAACTCATAAACACAAAAGCTCATATTTAAATTCTCAATGACAACCTGAATAAAGATAGAGTGAAAGGGAGACAGAAAGGTAATGTTACTCATGCATGAAGTGAGAGAATGAATATAGACATTTGTCTCTCTTTGTCTCTGAAGAAAACTATTGACTAGAGATTCCCCATCTGCATATGAGGCTGTCACGTCAGATTAGCTCATCAGGTAATGGAAATTTGGCCTCTGATCCAGAAAAGGTCCCTACGCACTAAGAATCGAGACTGTTTCAAAGAGATTGTATTATCTTAGACAGCAGGATTAAATTAATATGGGAATGACTTCTACCGGAGGAAATTTTTTGTTAAACATGTGCTAATGTTTATTATGCATAGCATCTACTTCTCATAAGTGATCTTTCTTGACACTTATCATTACTTTTTGACCCTCTTGCAAGCTGAGAAACAAACAAGAGAAGTGCACTCCCTATGAAGCACGGTTGATATATTTCAAACCAAAATCACTAAATATACATTCATGCAACTACACCTCCTGAAACAGTAGAGAAATTACATTGTTGACAAATAGATCAGATTAATCCCCCAAATGCCAAAATCCTGTTCATAAAGGACTGGTTTCACAGAGTGGATGTAGCTAGAACTTTCAACTAGAAAAGACCCCGTTTCCATCCTTGCTCCAATGACTAGTTCACCACTTTGCAGTAAATGCTCCCCAAAGGAAGGGCTTGGATCCCCATCACCAAACTTCTGGAGAGAGTCCACAGTATCAGGCTAGCGTGTAATGTGCCCCTTTCTCTTCCTGTAGGCCAGTGAATGATCAATTATTGCATCCCAAGTGTGACAGTTTCCAGAGGAAAGACTCAGAATCTCATTCCAAACACTTCACCAGTGCTGTGATTAAGGAGGTGGGTTTAAATTCCCTCAGGCAGAGGAAGAGAGTAAATTCCTATTCACACCCTGACTATTATTATACACGTCTGCAGAAATTAGGCAGTTAGGCTGTTTATGCATATTTATGTTGCACTTTTTAGTTCAGGCCACAGGATAGGAGACTGAATGGTGAAAGAACAAAATGTAAAAAGTACTGTATGTGACTAGATATATCCAGCAGTTCCAAACAAATCCATGTGAAGTCAAAAGTCTTTTCAGTAACTTCAGTGGAAAACTGGATGAGACTGGATAACACTGTCTAGGTTAGAAAAATAAGAGGCCACTTCAACCTTGACTTTAATGATATTCTAAATGTAAATAAACATGGAATTGATTTTACCTGTACTGTCTGACTCTGCTTTGTTACCAAGTAGAAGATCAATGGGATCAATAGGAGATACATACCTGTCAGATTACGTTTTTTCCAGATGAAAAAAATGTGTTCAAAGAGTGATATAATCTATCTAAATGCATATGCTAATTACCATTGCAGTGTCTCTGACTTCTGCATATCTACTTATACTACACATACTAGTATGGAAAAATGAACTACTTAAGTCAAGAAAGTGTATGTAATAAGAGATAAGACTGAAAGGCATTAGGAAATAAACTTAGTATGTCAAAACAGTGAATAATAGAAATATTAGGAAAATAAAAAAGACATCTTGTTATTGACATTACAGAAAGCCTAGGTCTCTCTAAAATAACTGATATGTATCAGTGATTGATATTAAATCCATATACTAATTTTCTTATTTCATTTTATATATTAAAATTTTGATCAGACTCCTGCATTTTCCAGTATCTAAAATCAGTAATTTGCAATGTTTCCTTGCCAGCTTTAATATTGGCAGAATTAAATGTAGTTTAATTTTTATCCCCAAAGTGAAGAAATGCTTTAAACAAGTTTAGATCTACATCACAAATTTCAGTCTATATTAATAGCAGCCTGCATTGGAAATGTTCTAACAAAAAATGAAAACTGAAATTTATTGTTACAGCTCTAATTGCTGTCAGAGGATGATCATGTTGTAATGCTGACAGTGATAAATGATGTGAAATTTTGAAACGCTACGGGAAGAGTGTTGTTTTAGCGAATTCAAATTAAATGCCCACCCGTTTACTTTGTCTTTGAGAGAAGACAGGTATTAACACTTTGAAAGGTACAGAAAATTGTGACCAGCCAATCACATGAAAAATAAAAAAAAGGAATTTAGCCTTTAGGAAATTCTTTACATCTTTTAGCTCCTGAAATGAATCATACCATTTTATGGACATTTGCACAGGGCTCCCACAAGTTAAGTCCCTGGCAGGTATCCTGGATACCCTCAAGTGGCACCAGGTGTCTCTGTGAGGCAAATGAATCCCACTGTCATGATGACGAGAGCTTAAACAAGCAGCTCACGTGAGGAAGTGGTATGTGCACACTCACATGTACATAGCTGCCTTTGTGATCTGAATGCCATCCCGTAGACCCTTCCAAAATCCCCCAAATCCAAAATCCCATGCCTTCCCCTCCTCCTCTACAGGCACTTCAGAACCAAGTCCTTGGAAAGAAGAGACAGAAGCCAAAAACGGATGGAAAAACATTATCAAATCATTATCATTTCTGGTTGAAAATCACTCAGAGTACCACTAATTATTCAGATATTATATCAAAGTAAAGAAAAAAAAAAAAAGAAGTGATTCATCAAAACACTCCTTTATCTAGCCCAAACAATGCTTCAGAGACTCTTCACTCGCATTAAAACCTAGTGAAGACATGATCACCTGCATGGAAAAGAAAGGCATTTACCCAACAAAAGTTGCTCGAGAGAAAGTTGAGGTTTGATCTTTTCCTCTTAGTCAGCAGCAACTGTAAGAAAGGTGGCATATATCAGTAACTACATTTCAAAGAAAAAAAAAGATTTTACTTTGGCTTATTGAGAGAAAACTCTATTGGTATGCAGATTAAAGTAACAGTATGGATCCTATGTGAAAAGAAGTCCATATATACAGTTTTCTAGAGGAGTTTTGCCTTCAAAATGAGGTGAAATTACATATCCTGTGGCTTAAAAAGATAATATTTCAATTTTATGGACAATGAGGAGGTAGCTTACTGTGTGCAGAAGACAATGTCAGTGAAAAAAAGTTAGAGAAATATATCTTTAACTCGTTAATAAAGCTGCACAGTTTGTTTTTCTTAATGATCAGTGGAATAAAACTCATAGCATGTAGCAGTGCATCTTCAGAGAACATATAAATTTTTCAGCCAATGACTTTCAGACTCTTTGCCTATAATATGGAAATAATTCAATCACAATTCAAGCAATAATGCATACAATATTCCTTTTATTAAAGCTAAGAGAAGTCACCAGAAAATACTGAAAAATTAAAAATCACAGTGAGTAAAAGTGGCAAAACCCACATATGTGATTTAGGAGCATATGGCTTTTTTTGCCTTTCTTTTTTCTTTTTTTCTTTTCTTTTTTTTTTTTAAGTCAATGACATTTAAAGCTGTTAACAAAGATTTGTCCAAAATTGGATTTCCCAAAGGTTTTATTCATAACAAAACTAAAACTGGCATTAATTTAGAAATAATTTTTAAAAATGTTTAATAACACAGTAGCTTATTTGATTAGGAAGTGGCACGAATAGGAATGAAAAGACTGACTGCATGCTTGAGCAGGAAAACAGGGTAAATTTAATAACTAGTAGAATTATGTATGCTGAACTATTCTCTTCAAAATAGAACTTCACTACCCCCTGCTCCATTTTCATGATTTTTTTCCTTTTTTTCACTAACTCAAACCTGCAAAAAGGTAATGATTTCAAAAAAAGGCAAGACAAGGCTAAAAAAGATTGCTAATCCTCTAGCCGAGATAAACACAAGAGGGACATTCTCTTACTAAGGAAGAAATTAACTCAAATATTCCAAGGGAAGAATGATGATTGTTCAAGTAGTTTAACTGTTACACCTCTTGACTGTATTTGGCAACAGCAAGACTAGAGATCTGATAAATATGGGCTGGAACTTCCCTCACTTCCAGCAAAGCAAGCAGCACTCCTCATGTTGTGCATAACACATTTGACTCTTAGGTCTAATTATACTAGCTGAAAGAAGCTGTGCTTTGTGTTGGAAATGCTGAACCTCCCTCCAAGGGTTGCTTAGCACTTACTTAGACCCTCGGAAGGTCTCCCTAACACAGGAGCTAGGGCCTGAACACCCTCCTTGAGCAGGTCTGTGATGAAGTGAGAACAGTTTGGTTTGGAATGGTGCCTCATAACCAGGTTTCCTACAATGACCAAAGAAAAAGATACTTAAATCAAAGTTTCTTTTACAATGGGAAAAAGACAATGTGCACAACATCAGATTTAAGTGTAATTAAACTCTAAAAAAATATCTTCTCCTTACCGTTAGAGATATTGTCAGGAAGGACATAAAAAATCAGAAGAGGTTTGGAAGGACAATTTGGATAATGCATGAGTCTTAATGTTCAAGTTTCACTATTATGTATTCTTATCCATATCAGCAAGACAGAGATTTAGGTGTGTGCACTAGAAGCAACAAGCAGTGCTATTTATCTATCCAAGGCAATTTATAAAACCAGGGGTTTCTGAAAGAACACTCCAAAATACTCCAGGCCTAGCTAGAGAGGAAGTCAGAGAGGAAGAAAAAAAAAAAAAAMAGTTTATATTAAAACCAAGCTAGATTTAAAAGAAATTAGTTTCAGTATCAACTGAAAACTACCAGAAAACATCTTTTGAAGAGAATGATGAAGTAACGTGCATCATTCTCACGTACATATTTGTATCACTTTACTCTCAGACTACTTTTTTTTTTAAGATTGTGAGAAATCATGCATTTCTTTAATTGAGAGTATGAATTTCCATAAGAATTATAAGTAAAAAATTCAAAACATACATCACATTTGTGGTAGCTTAGAAGGTTAATGTCTTCCAGAGAGCTTGCAGTTATGAACTTTGTTACCAATACAATTACATACCAGTTAAAAGGAAAATATCACAGCACAAGTACTTAGAATTGGAAGGCTCCCAAGACTCAAGCAGGCTTAGCTCATTTAGTAAGAAATTTGACATCAAAAATAGGGCTACAAAGCTACTGAGGAACACTTCCACTGACTCATGGTTTTCCAATGTAAGACAAAAGTATAAGTGCAACTTTAAAAGCTGCATTCAACAAAACATTACCCGTTATCTTTTCTAGCACTTAATTATTCTGTTGCCTAAAACCAGCTGCTCGTGCCATTTGAGATGACTCTAAACACCTAAGGCATCAGCATGAACATGGCAGAGGTGACACAAGACCCAGGAAAGACTAGTACTTTTCTGAAGCAGCATCCAGCAACCACACAAGGTATTGCTCAGTGCCCCAACTGCTCCTAGACTGTGCTGTGTTGTGAGCTGAACCCCATCCTGACTGTGCATGGCTTTGCTCCCCCCGCAAGAAATATTGCAACAGATTTCTGAGGCCACCTTAATTCTCCGATGGTCTTTAAAGATGCTTGAGACAGTTCTAAGGAATTTGCTTTCATTAGGAAATCTTGTTTGGCCCTAAGTTTAAGCAAGGATCCTCTTACAGTTAATGGAGAATTACAGGATCCTCAAGAGGGTGATATACTCAACCTATCTAAGACACCAATCATAAGTGAGATAGACACGTATCAGATAGATGAGATACAGAAGTAACAGACGAGACAGACACATCTCATGGGATGAAAGGAATTACCCTCTGGAAGCACTTATTACATTCCGCTGATTGTAAAGGGAGCTGAGGTTGACTAGCTTACACTTAAGGTATCTAAGAGACAGACACCTGAGTTAGAAGAGATGAATTCCACTTGTATGCTTAAATTTGATTGCAAGGAATTGAGTTAGCTGACACGATACTGACCATGACTGATTGAGTCTGTGCATATAAGGACAAGTCTAATTCAAGACTGAGCTGCAAGGCAGCCACCCTAATTAGTTGACACAGTGCTAAACACAATTTGCTTTTTTTCTAAGGCTTTCTGTCGACTTGTTTTTAACACAAGAATTGTTTACCAGTCAAGTGATGCCAGTCTCAGAAATATGGGACAGTTGAGAATGATGCATCCAAGGGTTTTATGGAAAAAATATCGCATTTCTTTTTAATATAAATATCATTATAAAGACCTGAAGCACCATTTAATTAAAAATATATTAAAACAGGAAAATACATGTGTTCATCAGAACAAATTGCTCTCAAAATAAAATTACAATTCTGAATTGCTCTTTTTTCAAAGGCAGACTCCTTAAATTCGAAAACTGACCCATTCTGTCACTGTAAATTCACAGTATTTGAAAAGCTTTTCTTTAAAATAAAAAGAGAAATTACTGCCATAAATTGAGTGAACTTGTCTTGATTTGAATCGTCTAAATTTCTTATGCCATAAGGAAAGACAAGGGCATGTATATGTAGATTGAATTTTTTCTGTGTTAGCATGGCTTATACATACGAAGGTCTTGATATATAATATACTGCCCTAGAATTTAAAGAGAAACAAGCAAAATGGCATTTTATGTTTTTCTTAAAGATGACTAACAAACCGAATTCTTATGAAAATATAGTGTGCATGACACTTTCATACCTACCCAATGAGTTCATAATGATTACTGCTATTGCAATGAATACAAAATTAATGAATAATAAATTAAATCCTTATACTAAATTGATATTAGGAGACTCCTTAAGTCATTAATTTTTTGTAACAGTCAAGTCACAATCCATAATAACCTTCTGAGAATAACAAGTTATGGATTTAATTACAGATAAAAAGAAATGTCTTCTATTAAATATATGGGAAATTATGCTCTAAAAAATTAAAAATGGAACCGATCTTAGAAAGCAGCAAAGTATGTTCATTAAATAATAATATTAGTAAAAAAGAAAATAGAATGTCATGTTTTTACTTGCAATGTTTTCAAATGAAATATTCTAGGATTAGGACAAAGACGAACTAGCCAAGCATATTTATGAAGAATTCGATTGTTTTATGGCATGTCAAATACAGAGAAATTCTTTAACTTGTATACACAAAAACCTGTCATAAAAATTAAAGAAATGATCACTATAAATGCTGAATCTAAATTTGGCTATAGGCACTCAGGATTTATCAGAAAGCTAAAATACTGAACAATGAAGTAAATTTTTATATATGCAGTCTTCCTATGAATAATAATAAAAAAAGTTACTGCCTCATATACATATGGTGTTTTAGAAGAGTAAACATCCTAAAATAAGGAAGATATTCTGAGTAGCTATACTCTACTTCTGTTTGCTGCCATATTTTCTATTAAAAACTCTCTGTGTTTATTTCTTTAGGTAACCTGGACAATTTTCAGAATTACAAATAATTATTTCATTATAAAACATTGACATTTTGATTTATCATGAAAAATAACATCTTCTAAAGAGAAGCTGAAAGAAGCTACAATATCTCAGGTTCAGTGGCACTCTAATGGACACTTATGGCTTCCATTTGCCTTTGTGCAAGGCTGGAACATGTCCGTAAAAGTGGGAAAACGTTCAGAGCTCCTTAGGATCCATGAACAGAAGATGCCTTAGAAGTTCTCACAAGGCACAGGAATGCTCACAACACCAAGTGATTTCCAGATATTGCAAATGCAAAAAATGTTAAAAGTCTTATCCTTTCAACATGGACTTCCTTTTTTGCACTCCCATCAGATACAATTTTTTCAAAAAGAGAAGAATAGAAATCTTTTGGGATTCCTTGTATTTTCCCTAATTGAAGTTCAGATTAAAAATAAATAAATAAGAAAAAAACTGAAGACACAGGGGCACAGGGAAGGATGTAGAAGAAGCCTAGGGAAGAGTCAGACGTAACTGGTTTCACAATTTTCTTTTATTATTACTATTTTTTTTTTTTTCCAGAAATAAGTGGCTTTCCAGGTAAAACCTACCTAATGAGATAAGGTGTTCAAAGAGTGCGAAATGCCTTTAAGTATAAAAGGTACTATATATAATGTGTAATTATCAACACAGACAACCTTTCCCATCTAATTGACTGGCTGAGGGTATGGCTTGGCCAACAGAACTTTATGTCTTTTATTTATAAAGGGACTTGCACCAAATTCAGTGCTGCCATTTGCAATATAAACTGCTGCCTGTTTTAATGAGTATGTGTGAATTACATATGTTTATACAGAAGTGGGAATAGAGCAAACCATTCACCCACAATAACAGCACATTCTGCCAGAAGCCACTATCCATCATTAAGTCCACACAAAGAGCCAAAAACTAAGCCATTCTTTGTGGTTCCAGAAACCAAAATTATACAGCATGAAGTAAGGAAAATCTGCCATGGATTGTCTACTGTGTTACTGCCCATTTTGTTTTGATAGTATCCATGTATTCTTCTTTTTCTTTCTTCACTTAATAATTCCTAAATCTAATTTGGGATTTGAATTCTTACAGATACTCACTGCCTTCAGTACAAAGCAAAGGTTTATTGAACGGTATGGAAGCATCCTGTTAAGTTTACTTAAAATCCCTTAGGGCAGATAGCTCACTATGATACACGCACATCCACACACACATATATTCTAATTTGTTCACTTACAATAGCTAGGAGCATAACGTTTCTCCAGTAGACATGAAAGCAGACTACTTCTCTGATGTGCTCTATCCACAAGCTACACACCAAGAAGCCAATACAATATAAAAGATGAATGCACTTACTCAGCACGGTATCAGAGAAAGAGGAGCATGTGCACAACAAAATCACCATTTTTATAAACGAAGAGGACCATCTTCCTCTTTCACAGTCCCATGCTGGAGACAGTTACTTGTATTGCTGATATTCTAGACTCCCCAAAACTCTCAGCTTTCTTTCTTTTTTTTTTTTTTTGTCTTTTCCATTACTTTCAGACATTTAGTTATCCTGCAAGCGCTCTGCTGCCAGCAGGAAAAGCAGTTGTGAATAGAATATGAGAGGAAAAGAGACCAGAAATTAAAAGCAAAAGTACCAGGAAGACTGAGAAATCCATCACAAACAGCAGTACTGATCTGTGCTTAAATTAGAAAAACAGGGAGAAATATCTTATTTTTTTTACAATTAAATTAGCAAAATACAAAATTTTCATCATACAATAACGGTTAGTGTAACATTGGAATCACTATATGCTAACATAAATCAAGAGGTTCTACAGTAGGTGGATTACCCCACTGGAAATATATTTAAAAAATGACATTAAAATAATTTTAATTTAACTTAAAATAATCAGATAATCCAGTACAATTCTTTATTCTTAATTGGAAATAGTCCCTTTCGAACACCTTAAACCGTTTTACAGCCTGGATAGTAACTATACTCAGTGCAGTTGCTGCACATTTCTCATCAATGTTAATGTGAGTGTCACAGCTATATTCCCACACATGGCTAGAGCATGTACCCTCAAGCTGCTAAATTGAGAAAGGAAGAGAATGAAGATGTGGTGATTCTCCTAAAGAGGAAAACTGCCAATGAAAAGAAATGCCATGAGGAGAACTATAATACACAAATTTTATTCAGGAAAGATAGAAAAAAAATGAAATGTATTTTCTGGCCTCTTTCCAAAATCAGTCATGTTCTGGGTTCCCTATAATGACTTAACAACTTTAAAAAACACTTTCCAGTTTCTAACTAAAGCCCTAACAAGAATTTTGGAAGAAAAAAGAATATTTTCCTCAATGTTCCGAGTTCTTCGTCAACCTCAGATTTAAAGATTTTAGCTTAGATTTTATCTCTTAATTTTACTCATCTCTACATGCTCTGAACTACAGGCAAAGCCCAAAAAGAACTAGAAGCAAATTTTCCTCTATCCTATACCTATATCCTCTATATCCTATACCTATGCCTATAGGATATACCTATATCCTATACCTACAGACACAGCACTAATAATTTCTTTAACTAGTTCTGTGAAAAGACTCCATTCATAGAATATTGCTATGTGAATGCAAGCTGACTTCCACAAGAGAGTGGAAAGCTTCTGAAATTTCAAGCAAAATTTTAGAGACACACACACACACACTAATTTTGCTTTTCTTTTTTCCTTTCTTTGATTTTTTTGATTTTCTTTTGTATTTTCAATAGGTTTATTTCCATTTAGATTAAAATATTGGGAGTTACATAGCTGCATGTGTGTCGATTCAAACACATATTAAAATGTAACACAAATGTATATAAATTCATCTACATGTAATGTCAAACACTCATATTTCTACATACAAGCATACACTTTATTTGTAGCACAACAGCAATTTCCCCATAATTCTACAGTTTCACATGATATGCTTACTCCTAAAGTACCCATTTAGGCAATTTTATAAACTAGGAAAAATGAAATTACTCTGTACTATTAGTTCACTTATGCTCAGTGCAAAAATACAGGAGAAACTGGTTTCCACAACTTCTCATTACAAAACGTTAGCTACCTGAGTCCTCCAGCTGAGCAGATTAGCATAGATCTTCCTTGCTGACAGCTTTGACCTTCACTCCAGCAAACACTTGTCAAAATGCCAAAAGTAATTACCTGGCTGTTTAGGAAGGAGTAATGGGGTGTAGCTACCTACCTTTTCTTGTTACTGATCTAAAATGTCTATAGAACATTGCCAAGAGGCACCCTCTGGATTTTGGCACACACATCCTTTTCTCATCTGCTTCTCTTTTTTTTAATAGACTATCAAATATTAGCTATATGATCTCCTGCCAACCAATCCCATCACAATTCTTGGGGATAGGCTAAATAACCCACTAGATGGATCTTTCAACCAAAATGCTTTTGTGATTGCTGTCATCTTGGTTTTGTTATACTGATACTATCAGGAAAAAAATACAGAAAAGCAGAAGCAGCATCTTAGGAACAAATGACTATAATTATCCTGCAGAAGTCCATACTATCAATCACTTGAACGTTCTTCTAAAAATTACTTTCTTCATAATAAATCTTTATTATGTTCTTTTCTTTTTTTTCTTTTTAGTTTTGCAAATATGAAAACAGAAATATAGAGAATTTAACTGAACTTCTCAAAAATCTGTGGCTTGATTAAATCTAGCATGTCCTTTGACCACCCAAACTCTGAATTTGCTATGTTCAAAATGAAGGCAATATTAAAAGACAGGGCTAAATTCTCCTCACATGAGTGTCCTTGTGAGTACGGCAAACAAACTTTTTCTCTTATCTTCTAAAACTCTCTAAAATCTCTGAAATTGTCTCATTGTCTCACTGTCATGAGCTTATTATTTCTCCTTTCAGATTTATCCCCCCACAAACTGTCAGTAGTAAAAGGGCATACAAGTGTTAATATTCCAGAGAGATGATACTGAAATCCTTTGGTCCTCCTAACTAAGCATTTCTCAGTCAAAAGCCCTAAATTTGCCCTTTCATCCTAGGTTGTGTTTGTGCCTCCTTCCCGAGATGTCATCCCACAGACTGTGTTCTACCAAGAGAACAGATTGCTGCCAGGCTCAGGTCAGCCACCCTGACACACCGTTACCAAAATACCACGCTTTCTGAAGAGCTTTTTCATGTTATTGCTTTTCACCAACAAAAAAGATGAAAGTCTGATTCTAACAAGATTGTCTGTGTAATTGAGTCTGTGGTTTTTTTTTTTTTTTCCTCGTTCTTTAAATTACAGCTATTTTTCCTACAGCCATGAAGCAGCAAAGTTGTCCCTCATATTTTTTTATTATTTGGCTGATGAGAGAGCCATCACTTATCATCACAAAATTGCTAACCATCCAATTTTATCTATTAAAAATATGATATTTACTTACCATCAAATAAAGCACTTTTTCTTGTTTGTACCTACTAAAATAGAAAATTATCCCCTATTCTACATACTTCTTAGTATTTATTTGCATGCATTTTAAAATTATTAGCTCCACATCTGTCCAATGAGTGGAAAAAAGGTCCTTACTCTTCAAGGTTACTTACTGTTCCAGGTCAAGGTTAGGTTACAATACTATCTAACCTGAATTAGATTTTCTTTAGTTCCTTTATTTATACTTTCCTAAAAAAAAGTGCACATTCACAGAAAAATATAAGATGAACCTGCATACTGCTTATACAAAAGCCGCCTTACTTAGGTAGCTTTCTTATCATGTTTCTTCTCACTGTATCATTCCAAAATAATTATGTATATGAGACTTGTTGTGAGTAGATACTGCCTTTTAGGTGCACTACACCCAAATATATAACAAGCTATTAAAGGACAATAAAATTTAAAAATATCCAGAATCATAAGCTTTCCAGTATTATTGTTGTATATGATGTATCACTACATAGTCCTATTATCCTGGAAAATTTGTGGCTTATCTAATAATGTTAAATAATAGCTGTAATTTTACCAAATAATGTGATAAAATATGACATTAAACAGGTTGCTTGCGATTGGAATTTTGTTTTGCTTTTCTTTAAATTATAAGTAATTTGATTCACAAGTTTTCTCACATGGGAATGTTTTGATATTGTGTTGTTCACACTCTAGTCCTGTTGCTATAAGAGCAATACTATTATGTTCCAGTAACCTCTTCTCAGTCCTATGGATTTCAATGCAGCTATTTGCTGATTTATAATAGGTGTATAAAGTCCTTTTAAATTTTACCAGTTAGTTTGAAAAATCTGCCAAACGGAAAAGATGCAGAATGCCTAATAAAGAAATTTTTTTTTTCATTTCAATAGTTAAAAATGTACTTCTCAGACTTGAAAGAAATCACAGTAAGTTTCATTACCATGACATTGCCATCTACAGGTGTAAACAAGATGACTGTATGAACTTGGTTGTTTAACAGCCCTACACAATGCAACACGTACAAAACTCTTTGTAAACTCTTGCAAACTCTTTGTAAAGCCACTCAATCTTAAATTAATTTTGAATTCTGAATACCTTGCAAAATAAAATGTGAATTAAAAAAGGCTAAGTTGAAGAAAACTGTATATATACAAATTTTATATAGTTTATGTGTTATATTCTTATATATTTTATATATATTATATTATATATATGTTAAAATTACAACATTTCTTTCTGTTTTAATTATAATACCATCTCGAGATTGTTTTCCATGAATGGATGTTTAATAACATGCACCAAAATGTAATGACATGAAATTTCACTGCTTTAATTAAAGAACATAGACTATGCAATGATATTTAGTTATTATTTTTCTTCCTGATTCTAAATATGATTAAGGAGATCAAGCAATAGATTTCATCTCTTTTAGACCTCTCGTGAGTCATATGAAGTTCATGAAAACAATCAGTAAGACAGCCAATATTGGCTACAGACATTCAGAAAAAATAAGGACTTCACAGAACAGAGAAAGAGTTTTTAACCAGAAATGGATCATTTTCTGCTTCTGCTGTTATAGAACCCATCTTTTGCCCAGGAGGTTGCCACAGAAAAAAAGTATTTTGCCATTACCAAAACAATGCAACAGTCATGACCAAATGCCATTGTGTCAGTAGTAGAAGTAGTACCTGTAGTAATAAATTCCTGGATTACATTTGGCTCAGTGAAATGTGTCATGGAAAGAGAATCTAAAAAATAAGTACAAATGCCCTAATATAGAAGAAAAAAGGCCAGGCAGTGTTGGAACATAAGCTGAAATGAATAGAGATAAAGCCACAACATTCTAATTTCAATTTTTTTGTTTCTCAGTCCTTAAGATTCCTTCCTGGAACTATTCCATGACACCTACGAAAATGAGTCAATAACAACTATTTTAAATATTCTTTCAACTAAAAACATAGATTTTAAATCAAATATTGAATAATCTAATTAATTCATGTGATGAGTTATTCCTCACCGTTTTGTTGTCCCTACTGTTTATCTCTCTTCTCTGTATTATACATATTCTCAAAATAAATAATTATACGTACTTTTGTTATATAAAGATATGAAGACACGTTATATGAAGATAAATCTGAAAATATTTCTCTCTTTTTTTCCTCCTAGAAAACTTTTCTTGCTAATAATGAACATAGCATCTATCAGCAATGCACTGTGAGTCTCTGGAGCCTTTCTAGGAACAGCAATTCAGATAATTTAAGTTGCATAACAGCTCCTCATCAATTGATTTACTTACACAGGGCTTTGTGTCTTGTTTTACCAAATTTCAGAACACAAAATTGAGAAGTGTAAACACTTTATAGCATTAGTCCATAAATATAGTGTTAATGTATTTATTTCTGTTATATTGTGAACTGGAAAAATAATCCTCTTTGATCAGTAGAAAGTGGATATTTTATGACTAGAACAGATACCGGAGAATATCCATCTATAATCATCTGTAATATATTACACCTCATGCAGAATGTTAAAAGCATTCTACAACTACACTGTAAAAAATTCATCTAAGCATTGTATTTTTGTTATGGAGGAATCATCTGTAATTTTAAAGTTAAATAATTTAAAAGGTACTTACAATGGGTATTAATAGTATTAGTTTTATAAAGAAATCAACATATGTTCACTTGCAAAATCTGAGCCCTTATTAGCAGCATCCAGACTCAATGTGTGAGAAAACTACAATTCTGCTGAACGTGCTTAAAAACAAGAGCATTACACCAAGATTTCTGCAATGTCCAAGTACAGGAGGATTCTCACTGGTATTTCAACTCAAGTTAAAAAAAGAAATTGGAATCTTTTATTTTTTAATATAAATGGGGTGTTTACTGCATATAATGGCTTTGTTTCAATTTCTTAGTCCTTTTTCAGAATATTCTTAGTATTTCAAGCCTGCTGCCTATCCAGGAAGGCCTGGCAATGCCCGGCTCCAACTTGTTCAGCAAGGCTCACTATCCATCAGAGGCCTGTGGAGCACTATGAGAACTGAAAACCTTTGAAAGTAGACTGCTGAATTAGATGGTGAAGGCTACATATTTAGAAGAGTCAGTTTGGACACCTGTAAATACAGAAGTATTGTCCTCAGTTTTCTCATTCTGCTTTATACATAGTTGGAAGACCAAAGGGAAAAGAATCCGGTCAGTTCAGAACTGTCCAGCGAAAGGAACACATCAAGGGGCAGATTAAGACATAAATACCTTCTTCATCAACCAAAAGCACTTTCACTAACATGAGCTGCCACTCAGAGTCAGATAATTCTTGATCTATATCCATTCTAGGATCAGATAATCTTAAGGATCTCTTAAACTTGATGCAAACTTGATGAAATGAGGAAGTTACACAGCCCATCCCAATGCATCACGCACAAACTGGACAACATCACAGACCACTCTAAAACACTGAGATATCATCAGCTTAAATCACTAGGCAGGGTAGTTTAACTCTTAAGAGTTGTGAAACATCCTTTGAATTTTGAAAGAAGTGTTTCATGCTGAAAGTTAAAGATCATGTCTCTTTTTTTCTGTTTTTAGTTGCCATTTTTAGCACAAATATATAGGTGCAATGTCAAAAACTTCTGTTGGAATAGGTTGCCATGGATATTTCAAAACATGAGAAAATGACCAAAATTTGTAGATATAAAATACAAAAATTTGTAAGTCATAAATTAATCATCTGCTTTCAGTTGTTCAAAACTGAAAATAAAAATATATAGGCATCTTATTATACACTCCAATAGTTTTCATGCATTTTAATTCAAATTATTATACAGTAACATTTTAATTTTAATATAATATTTTCCTATTTACTCTTTTCTAGGGAATTAATTGTGCAATGCACTTTGAAATAATTAGAAAGCTAATTAGACTATAACTAAAATTAGAAAATTAACTTTTAGGCAAGGTTATGTGATTCAGCGCTCTGGTCTCTGAGTAATGATTAATGGTCCCCAGCAAACCACGCACTTTGTGGACATAGGGGTTGCACTGGCAAGCAAGGCATCAGTGATTTTAAAACAAAATAGATCAAGAGCTTTGTTAAAGTTAGAGGAAGTTAAGAAACTGGTATTCTACCTTTTCTACAGAATTCATATTTTAAGAAGAAAACAAGAAGCTTCTGGTTGCTGTTTTACTGTATATAACTATAATTTATCTTAGACTGAAGAGCCTGAAAAAAAAAAATCTCTTTTAATTCCTCAATATCTGACTATGCATTGCCTTTCCCTGTGCTGCCAGTCCTCCCTCTGTGATCCCTTTGCTCATTGTTCTCCTTTTCTATATCACTAAGCTGCTGTATTTTAATACAATACCAAACAAGACAAGCATGGTTCCAACTAGTAAAATGTTTCAGCAACTGTGTTTGTGGACAAGAACGTCTTTTTTGTCCACATTTTCATTTTATTTGAGCACTGTAAGTGCAAACAGGTTAGAGACATGTCATATGCTTTACATATGGAAATTTCTGAAGCCATTTCTTTTCTAAAACTCACTTCACATGTCTTTGCATAAACAGTGCTACTCTAGAGGATTTATAAAGCCGTACGAAATCAAAATCATAGTAGTATAGCTCATTGACTATATTGCCACTTTATATCTTATTGGTAGTTGATCTCTGTGAGATTGCTCCTATCTTTTAAACTGAAGAGAAATGAAATCCATACTCATTTGTCTAGATGATGTCATGTGCCAAGTGTAATTATTCTAGAGGAGGCCATCCCTTGTCCACAGAAGGTTTATTTCGAGGAAATGTTGTGTTGCAATTGCAATGTACCATTGAAGCCTGTCTTATCAAAGTGAAATAGGTCAGAGGACAGCTACCCAGTGCCAGGTATGTTCTGTATTATGAATGTCAAAGTATGCAGCACTGTCATAACATGGACTGTCCTCCTGCTTCGTAGTCAAAGAGTAAATAAAGGTATTGGTAATGTGAGAAAGCAAGCGATGCTCAATTTTGAGTAACTCTGTTGTTAGGATTCCCATATATTTATGGACTCCTAGAAAGTGCAATAACAAATCAAAACATTTACAAAGAATTGGAGCTGTGTATTACTAGAAAAAAAATATGAGCAAGAATGCAGCTAAAGAGGATTACAGAGCTTTACCACTCCTCAAGATGGTCATATCTCATGCACACCAATAAGAATTGCTGACAAACTCCAAGAAAACACAGAGAATCATTTTTATCATCATAGTTTCTTCTTTCTATTTGTAGGAGATATTCTAAGTCAACCATCTGTTTGCATAATTGCTGAAGAGCCTCATGCCTTCCCTAACCTGCACATCTGTTAACCTTCACAGGAGAAGAGGAAAACTTTAAATCTAGTCTCTTAAAAAATTTGGAGAGCATGCAGTTCATCCATTCTGTTTACAAGGAATGTATACTAAACAAATAATAAGATAAGTTGCTACATATAACATGTTTCTATGGATACCAGCAGGACCTGCATATACACAACAGTTGTATAATTCACATTCCCATAATTATTACTATGGTACCGGATTACCTCTATATCTAGTTTTTTTCTTTTGTTTTGTTTTAGTTTTTTAGTTTTTAAGGAGAGATGGACAGCAAACTCTCCAGTCATTTTCTGTAAGTTAGGACTAATTTTGGAGGTCCTGGACATATGTAAGGTTACCCAGCAATGGATCATGGAAGCATTTAGCTGTGCCTGCCCTAGAAGTATGTACTGACTAATTCTACTTTGGTTGCACTTGGTTAATGAATTTTTTTGAATGTTTTTCTTCAGTATACTGATGTCTTTTAAAATTTCTAATCCCAACCAAAACCTGAAAAAGAAAACTTCTTATTTAAGAATATGCTCTTGTATATCACTTTACTGAGTCTACTTTGGCCCTTAAAAATTGCAAGTAAGAAAAACTTTGCTTAAAAATATACGAACTGATTAGCAAATATGTTGAAAAGCTACTGCAAACTTATTTGATGAAGCAGCTAATTCTGATGGATACCATGCCCAAGCATATGAAGGCCAAGAAGGTGATAAGGAGTAACTAGCATGGATTCACAGAGTGGAAATCATGTTTAACCATCCTGAGCACCTTATATGATAGGATGACTGACAAATGTTGATAGGGACACAGGGTGAGCTTTTGGGACAGATATATTAGGAACTTCCTGAACTTGACAGTGTTTGATGAATTTGATAAATTTCCATGATTTTTTCTGGAATGAACTTTACATTTAGATCTTTGAAACCTTAAAACTTCAACTTTCACCTTTAATACTGTGCATAATACCTCAGGATTATTAGCAGGCTTTCTCATCACACCACTCAGCCTCTCATTTATAGGTATGTTGAATACTAGTCCACACAGAGATCCTTGCAAAAACTCTACTGCTATCTCCACCTTTTGAGAAAACAAATAATTTATTCCTACTCTCTGTTTCTTGTCTCCTAGGTTGAAGCCCTTAGTGAAAGAATTTATCAAATGTCTTTGGAAAACAAGGTAGATTCTACCAACTGCATCATGTTTCTTGAAGCCTTCAGAGATATCCAATAGGCTTTCAAGGAAGCACATTGCTATAAAAAAAAAGCCATATTCATTTTCCATATATATAAAACACATTTAGATATGTGATACTTACATAATTAATTACTATTGTAACTTCTATTAATTTCCATAATACAACCTTAGGGTAAATTGCCTACAAAATTTGTTTTTTTTTTTAAAAAAGGCATCTCATTCGGTTCTCTCTCTAATCACCACTTAACAAGAAAGCATATAGTGAAAGGTTTCACACCACTGGTAGTGCTTACCCTTGTTTTTGTCCTTTAGCTCCTTAAAACCCTGAGTGACTACAAGATGGTGCTGGTGACTTGTAAATGTTCTTTTAAGTGTTTTTCATAACTTCTTTTCTGAGAGACATATCCTCCAATAAGCCCCATACAAAGAAAGGTTCTGGCATGGAAGCTACTGCAGTTTATGCCTACCCTCTGTTTCTCATCTCTTAATGAAGTTTAGATAAATTAATTTGTGATGGAACTGAGCAGAAGTTAATGGCCAATTTCTGGCTCTCTGTGTGTCTCCAAATAAACTTCCTATTTTTAAAGCAATAATGAAATCTGTTCATTTGCAATTATTAAAAACTATCAATTGGTTAATTTGGAAGCAAATCAATTATCAATTCAATTGCTTCACAGAAATGATTTTTTGAAGTCAATAACTCCTCCATAACATGATTAGCCGTAAAGCTGATAAGCCACCAACAGCATCTACAACAGAAACGTTTACTCAGAAACAGGTTAGCTTTAGAAATAAAATGTTTTCTTTTAAGATTAATAATAGGTCATGGAAACTGTCAATCAACAGACCAACAATGGTATATTTATACCATTCAGAAATTAAACCTAAAGTGCAGTAACATTTTGCTGCCCCCCAAAAATGTATATTTGAAAAGTTATTATATTCAGTTCTCATTTAGAACTATCTAGTTTAGTTTTCTAAGTTTCTGACAAAACTGAAGAGTTTTTCACCATGCTAGGCCATGTCTACACGTCTCTCTATTTAATCCATTTTCTCTCCAAACAATAAAACCCCCAGCAGTTTTAATTGATTCAGAGATGTTACACTTCAATTTCCCAAATGTGCCAGTCACCCTCGACTGTCTCGTTCCTCAAATGTCAATCTTCCTGAGAGAGTGTTCTGCCTCTAAACTGAAGACTGGGAGGTCACAGTTTGGGAATGGAGCATAAGGATTCTTACCTGCTGCTTTGGCAACATCTGCAGATGAAATATTCTGGAGGTTTGAGTGCACCCTGAAGGTCACAGCTGGTCCCAGGATGCTAAAAGAGATTATTAAAAATGTAAGACTCATAATCAAGAGACATGGCATAATATTCCTTATCAAAATAGGTTTTTAAGGAGAAACTATTAAGACACCATTTAGTCCTCTTCTTTTTGCTTCATTAGCTGCATTTGCATACATTTTTATACCTTTTGTGCTGTTTTTCTGAGGGTTTTTTTTTAATATCTTGGGTCTGAATAATTTCAGAGACATTAACTAAACTTCAGAATACTCCCGTAAATATTCCTAGTATGAAGATGGCAAAATGGAAGCACATAAATTCAGGCAGTCACGCAGATCCAGCATAGAACATAACTGGAATTTAGCATCCGAAGATTACATATGCTTTTGAATTTTATCAGTCTTATATCAAGCTTAGTCCTCTTATCATGACTGTATGTCCTACCTTACAGCGAGACAATAAAGTTCAGATTATTGATCTTGATCCTATTCTGCAAGAACACACTTGAGGAAAAGGACATTTTGGACAAATCTGATGCAATGGCTGAAAACTGAAACCTATACAGATTTTGTCCAGAAAGATGGCACAAAGAATTTATCTTTTAGCAACAAAGATCATCTATTTGAATAACTTATGAAGGGAAGTAATGGACTCTCTGCTGACCTTTTTGGGTTGAGCCTGATGGCTCCCTAGGGCATCAAAATCTCTAAGACATTTAATGAAGGAATTACAAATTAGCAGGATGAAGAATGGCAGAGTAAAGCATTCAGGGTTTGACATTTTTCCTACTGTATTTTTAAACAAAAATAAAACTATATGTAAGTTATCTTGCATTCAGTCGTCACTGATCCAAATAATACCAAAGTTACACATTAATACCTATAGGTAATCAAGTAAAATATTTAAGCTCTGAGATCCTTAATATCATACTAAAGTATATGTATATGTAAAACTTATGAAAAATAACCACAAAATAACTACAATGTATATTAACAGAAATGCAGAATACAGTGGCTGAACAAACATAAACATTGGCACCATAATAACAGTTTACATCTATGTTGTTTATTATATGAGCTCTTAGGTTGTTATTAGTGACATAATCAGTAAGATGAGTTTTATTTGTACCACAAATAATAACTCAGTTTCAATCATCACTGAAGTACATTACTCAGAACCACACATGAAACACACTTTGACCTTCTACAGCTGTGGTTTATCAGAACAAAATCTTACAAGTTGCCACATAAAAGAAATATGTTGAAAAAAATCTGCAGGGATTAAAATATCTGCACTTTTTTTTTTTGTATTTTTTCACTTTTGCAATTGAGAGCACTTAGTGAAATGTGCATAACTCAATTACCTATGTCCTATACAGAAACACCTTTAAATTTTTTATCTGCTAGAGAGAAAAAAAAAATTATAAATCATAAGATTTTCCTTAGAAGTCACAAAGGAAATCAGAGTAAGACTAAGGAGCTTAATATTATACTATGCAAGGCTGAGTACATTTTATTTTGGAGTTAACAGGATCTGTCATTAATCAATCTCTTTTCTCTAAATACTTCTCCGGGGGTGGCAGGGAGTGGGAAGAGAAAACAGAAAGATTGTATTGCTAAAGGACACTTCAGACGCCATCATTAATGTGGAAGAAACACATGATAGTAAATATTAAGGAGTTATAGAGCATTTATCAGCATCATTTAGATAGTTCTTTTTGATATAGTTCAATTGCATCTATGTTTTGAGATACATAATTGCTTTATGAAAAATCAGACCATTCACAGATTCTGTCACTAAAGGTGAGATAATCAGCTATAAAAAGCACAAGGTACACACTGAATCTAATTGACCTTTACACTCTCCTCCTTTTATATTGCCAGCCTCAGAGAAAAGATGAGCTCTGAGTTCAGTTGCTATAATACTTACAGTGCAACCAGCAGTACTCTTTAAATAAAAGCAGACACCAAGCTAGTATGCAAGGTGCCTACGACAAGGACAACATAAAGAAATAACATCATATAGGCCCCTAAATTTACAACACGTTTTCCATCATAGTCAAGCACCTGAAATTAATGCTCACTGCACTTTGGCTTCACCAGCAAAGAGAGCACTAGTTTCCTCCTGCTTCTCTATCTGTCTCTTTGACAGAGCTCACTCCTATGGAGCCCAGCTGGGCCACTACATGGATCACCACGGCTAGGCAGTTAGCAGCATAACTAAAACCTTATTGATTAACAACTGCATCTTTTCAGTGATCCAACCCAGGCACCGTGAGCAGGAATTTAAAACAAAAGACTCCTCGTGTTTGAGAGTAGCCAGGACTATCCCACCAACTCTGCCTGGATAATCCAATAGTAGACAAGTCACGCCTGCATACGCACTGCAACAAGCCCTGTCATTTTATTGCACATGTGATGAGAAAATATGGGGATATAAGGGCACAAAAAATATCAGGTGGGAAAAAAAATCCTTACGGTATTCTGATAACACTGGTTAATAACCCATTCTTTTGCAGAAGAAATCTAACAAACTTTTAAGATGCTCGTTCATATATTACCATGTGGGATGCTGCTATATTCTGCAGTGATAACTGGACAGTTGAATTTAAGAAGGATTTTCCAGGTGACAGTGTAAGCACAACTTTGCTAAGAACATTTACAAAATATAGAAAATAAAGCAGTTCTTGTCACAAATTTTCACACATTGATATTCTGTGGATTACTTAAAAGCGAACAAAAGACCTTGGGATTACTTGGCCAAAATCAGATTTCCGCTAGATGTTTTGGGAACTGACTGCTTCAGGAGCTCATAAAATGAGATTTTTCTCATGGGAGGTTTCTGGCAAAAGCACTCAATAAATAAACATTTTAATAACAATGGATGCCCTTTGGGAAATCCCTCACTGTTCATCATGTGTTGGACGAGAACATTCAAACAAAAACAGTAATTATTTGAATGAAAAAAATACATAAAAAGACTCATAACAAGAAAGCACCAGACTGCAGAAAGCTTCTAAGCTATATAAAACATATGCCTGATACGTATTGCCCAGGAACTTTAAATTATATAGACGAGACTGCTTTTTATGACGCTGTCAAGCCCTGTGCAGCCTAGCTAGTATTAATGGCAATTGGCTTTACATCCCTCTAAATACTGAAGCTCACTGAAGTGCAGACTGTTGTTTACAACCTGATGAATTGCAGACAAACCGCTCCCACAAATCACGGGGGATTCTGCTGGTGAGCAGGGGCATCCCCGCTTTGGGGTGGATTACACCACGTTGGCTCGCAGAGCGCCGTGCCCACAAGACGAAAGCAATCACACATGCAAAACGCAATGCTCAGCCTGAAATTGAAAGTAAATCTAATGCATCAAATGCAGCATTTCTCCTGCTATAACATCGAGATTGGAAATGCTAGGTAGTGGCACATTTAATCTCTAAATACAACGTTTTACGTAAGGTTTTAAGCTTAACAATTCTCCCCCCAAGGGGGGCTCTTTTCATAATATTCTGTTATGTTTTTTTGAGTAAAGGTAAGCAAATTTGGCTTCAAGGCTAATAAACAGTGACTTCTCCCCCCGCAAAACATGTCTGTTGCAATGACCTGCTACATTTATTACTTGAAATTTACTGACTAATTACCCGCTCTGTTGTCTGTCAGAACTTCTTTTTTTTTTAATTTCAATAATGTTGCCTTCAGCCATAATAGTGTTTTCTTTTTTTAACAAAGACATTCAAAGCATATTGCAAATTGTCACCCTTATGTGCTGTTGTTTTATATGCTGTTTACTAGAGATGAAATAATTACAGTGTTTATACCAAAATGACTTGAAGGTTGATTGCTGATTTAATAATATTCCCCTCCCCATGGGTTTAGATTTCCCATCTGAAGGTGGGAGGGAGCACAAGCTTCATAGAAAGAAACAATATTCTTTGTGTAAAATAAAAATATTTCCTTTCATTAATTGTTTTACAGGGTTTTACATTCTTACTGTTTTGTGTCTGTCAACAAATGAATGGCTTGAATAAACAGCGCTGGAGCATGATCAATATGACAGGGTCCATATAACTTTCAAGCCTTAGGTTATAATTATATTTATGAATGGCAGGATTTAAATCTCCATAAATTATGTATCAAGCTTTGCATGCCTGTTTTTCTCCCTCATGTGTGTCTGCTTTAGCACTACAGTATCATACAGAAGGGTTACTAAGAAATACAGTCACAGTCTATCATACCCCCTAGTGGAAAAGGATTTGAGAAACAAGTGCCAACATGGTTATGTTTATTCTTGAAGATGAGACACAGAACCGATGCCAGATGGAAATAAGTTGAGGTTGCACATTAAAAAAAAAAAAAAAAAAGAAAAAAAAAGGATAAAAGAAAAGAACAGGCAGAGTGAAAATTCTTGAGACTGGAGGAGCATAGGAGGGATCAGGATTGGTTATTTCCAACATTAAACATTCTGTTAATGACCCCATTTTGTAAAATAGAATTTGCCTTAATAAAGCTTATATTTGAAATTAGAATCACTACTTGTCTATATGTTCATTTCAAAATCCTTTAATCTCTAGGGGTTAAGAAAAGCAATTAGTAACGCTCCAGAGGACTGTGCAAAGTAAATTTTATAGCAGCAAAGGTAATTGTCTCAGGAAGTGTTTGGTGGGCTTGAACTAATGACTTGCAGTATGTACACATTTCTGAGCTTACTGTGGAATTTGAACCTCATGTCTGTTGTTAATGTTGCACTGATATCTCCTTTCCACCTTCTTAATGCTGGAAAAAATAAAACGTGTGCATTTCTGTAAATGTATTATATATTATATATATATTCATATATATTTAGATCAACTGAGAGAAAATGTGACTAATGGAGGTACTTTCATAATGCATTATATCTGTTACAAACCATGATTGCAGAGCAAAGCAATAGCAGGGATCTCTTGGCTAGTTCAATCAAGTTCCACAAATATTTTTTATCAAGTCTTACGCTGTGTAAAAGTCTGTAAGACTTTTACCAAGTCTTACAGGGGTGTCCGCTCTATTTATATGGCATAATCCTCACAAAACTTCAAAACCTCAGCACATCTATGAAGGAGCGGACTAGTTATAACTCCCCTGGACTCTTGAGTAGAGTGTGTATCATCACTTAGACTTAATAACTAACAGACTCATAATAGAGAGCATCACATCTTTCACTCTTTATTGTTCAAGAAGTTTGCTTTGCTTTCCGTCCAAATTTATCAAAAGTCAACAGGCAGCCATATACATCCTCATATTTCTCTTCATATATATGTACTTAGAGCCACTGACTGATTTTTTTCCTATTTTAGCAGATTGAGCTTCCTCTATTCTCCCACTTCTTGAAGCCCTTAAACAGAAGGGTGAAACAGTGCTCCATAACATGCTGCATTACTGCCAAAAATACATTATTTATTCATATTTTTATTCTTTATAAATATTAAGTATGAATTGCTTGCAACATTGAACTCAGAAAACTGGTCAATGTACAGCTATCATGGATTGATAGAGAAGATTTGTTATACTAAGATCAACAGCTTATGTCCTCCAATGACCAAACATAAAGATGAGATATCAAAAGCCCTGCTACTGGAAAGACACTAATTGCAATGCTTACTGGCAAGTAACTAGCTCAACAAGTTAGTGGTATAATGCCTCAAATTCACCATTAGTAATTGGTTCTCTATTGCTATTTACATTTTGTTTAGACCACACAGCTGGTTACGGTATGTTCAACAGATAGAAGAGGAAGATTAAACAGATGGACAGTTTCAGAGCATTCACATCTTGCAAATGTAACTATCAGGAAACAAAACTTAGGTCTTGATTTGATGTTTGCATCTAAGACAGGTCCCTGAAACCTACCTATATAGCCTCTGTTTAAAGTAAACTAGTAAATTCTTTGGAAACTCTATGCTGCCCTCTTTGCTTCCAGTGCAATAGAAGAACTATCCTTGACATGGTGCTCCCTGAAGTGACACCACTGCACTGCTCTCAGCAGCTAGGACTGATAAAGTAACATCATCGAAATAATTTCAAGAGTAAAGTCACTGGGAGTGGATGACTGGTGAAAAGGGGATGCTCTACAACAGTGGTCCGCATTTGGTAGGTTTTTGATACCAACCAAATGTAAATAATTGTTTGTAAATTTTTGTACACATGTAAAGGAATATACAACGTAAAAGAAGACAAAAGAGTATTTTGAAGGTTTTACAATTCACTTGGTGAAGATTTTTGCAAAGCCTATTTCAACTACTTAAAAAACTAAGAACATCCAATTTAGAGATTGATGTTACAGTCAGTTTTGCCTATTTTTATGCTTTACAAAATGCAACCTCTGATGATTACTCAAGATCTATGAATAATTTTAGGAGTTTTAAAATAATTTTTCTATTAATCTGTCACAACCCATGAAACTTGACATTTTCACCACGCTGAGTACATGAAAGTCACCAGCTTTGCCTGCCATGAAAATAAGTTTCTTAATTACCCAATTTAAAAGAACAAACACAAAAGCATTGTAATTTCTTTTCCTGAAAGCTAAAATTGTTTGGACCCTAAGACATAGGAAAACAGTCTCAAATGTTTAATGCCTAATTGTACAGTGATTTTTTTATTTCATAAAGATTAAACTGAATGATAATAAAGTTAGGTAATTTTTAGAAAGCTATTTGTATACTGTTTATGATTACATTCTCCTTTATAACTTTTGGCAGTCTAGCTAGTAGACAAACAAACAGATGGTCTTACTCTTTTAGCCAGGAAGGATTAAATGCATTTACTGACTCCAGGTCAGCTTATCCTCTGCATATCTCTATAGTTATCAGTGTCTATTGAAATCACATTCAAGATCTGACTCCTGGGTTGATAATCACTTTATGCATAGTTTGCACAAGCCACGTTTTATAAATAATGAAGAGCACAACTTGTGTTAGGACTTTTGCAGAGGTAAAGGATTAGCATCCTCACGGCTTTGATAGGAGCCAGATAGGATGCACATGTGCTTGACGATTAAACTGAGCACAAATGAAGTTTAAAGAAAGCAAATTGCTACAGCCTCCATTTTCTCTTATGAACCTTTAGCTCTGAAGAAGTGAACTAGAAGATTTGGTTTTGGGCTTGCTCTCCAGCTTTGAGGGAGAGACACTTGACATCAGGTGACTGATGGAGAGAATTTGCTGGGAACATTCACATAGTTCAAAAATGTTTTTTCCCAAAGATTTTATGGTTCCTTAGGAGTAACAACCTTCTATGAAGAGGTTAGGGTGCAGATCATATGCCTGGATATATAATATTAACTGTTCAAGTGAAAAAAACAGACAAAAAACAGAAACAGGCAGAATGATTCACCTGCTCAGCAGGTCCATAATATCTATTCCATAAATACATATGTATATATACAGAAAAAGAGAAAGAGAAAGGGAAAGGAAGAGAGACAGAGTATGCGTTGGAGAGTTGGGTAACCAGGGCAAAGTGAGGAAAGTCTAGGTCAAGAAAGATAAAAAATTAATGCTATCTCTAAGTCTATCTCAAAATGGATTATGCGTTTAAACAAATCTTTGTGAGAATCTCTTCTTAAAAATTACAGAGTCATTTTCCCTGCATGATAATCTTATTTTTTCTCTAATCTTAGTTGTTCTATTTGTGGAGTATGTTTTAGTTCAAGAGTGAGAATAGCAGTTCTCTGCTTCTATTCTCATATCCACCGGTGAATTCTGTATGGTTTTAGGAAAAAAAATCAAGTAAAGTGTCTCGAGTTTCAATTTATCCATCTGTAGACTGAAAATCATTACCAGTTAATACTGTATGAAATATTATGTAAATTAAATGAAGCAGCACATATTCAGCAACTTGCTTAAAAAAGGAGTTTATTCTGCCTAGTTTACAATGATCTCAGCTTTAATTTCATTAAAAAGGAATAGGACGGCCTTCAGTCAAGATAGAAGGATAAATAGTAGAGGAATAAATGTTAAGTTAAAAATAGACAGCTGGATTAACTTTAAATGCTCACTTCTATCTGTAAGAAACTTCTCTTGGTTAGGGACCTATGACCATATGGATATGTATCTATAAAACTGGATTTCGTTGTGCTTTGGATTACAAAGGTCCGAAACCCTTGATTTAATGACATGAAATGTCGTAATGGAAAGCTAAACTTAGTACATTCCTATTTGTAAGTCCCTCCAGATTTTTACGGTCTTTCAGCTTTGTCGCTCAGAATTTATAAAACGCTGCAGGCCAAAATCCTTCTTGTTATTTTAATATATTTTTATATTTGTTTAGCAGGAAAGTTACAGTGGGGAAGGCAAAATGATCTTGGTTATATGCACATTTATTAGAGAAAAGCACACAAAATATGTTATACCTCAGGAAAAAAACCCACAAGACTAATGTAATGCTGAGGTTGAGAAATCACTCATTTTTAAATAAAGAAATGCATAGTTGAAACTTCCACTTTATACTTGTTTCCTTATCCTTATTCCTTTAAAAATTGATGCATCTTTATTATTATAAATTAGTTGTCAAATAAGACAATATGTACGAGAAAACACACTGTAATTTCTTATAAAAACCTGCATGTGATGAGTAATAGCAATATATTTCTCAGACAATTTGTTTTCCAGGCTCATTAAATCTGCAAAAGAAGTCAAGTTTGAATAAAGTGGATCCATTACTCTGAGTTATACATTTATAATATTTTAAACAAGTCACATAGTTTTAGTCCATTGGTTTGCTTTTTAAAATCAAAGAAGAGGTGACAAATATTGTTCAACTGCTCTGAAAGGTGCACCCTTTTGCTGAGGCCAAGCATAGGCAATTCAAATCAAAACGCCCATATTGCTTACATTCTGAACTAATAAATGCAATGGAAATAAAACTATTCCTAACTTATAGTATAGCACTATAAGCAGAACAGAAAAAGAATATGTGTTTTTTTTCCTCAGTAAATCTGACTGGCCTACATGACAGAAACCAGCAGAACTTGCCAATCTATAAGAAAGTTTTTGTTAGGTGCAGATGTTTCTCATACAACAGAAAAGAGATTCATCAAACTTAATTGTGGAGAAAGGATTTCTCTGTTAGAAGTGGCAAGTTTCTCTGTTTTTGGCTGATATAAACATATTGACAAGGCACTGTGCTACCTGTGCCATTGCTGCTCACTGGGTTGAATATACCTTCCTTCCACCATCCGGCCTCTCCAGTAATTTCCAGTAAATCTACCAGTAATTTCCTGAGGCGTTCACATTTCGAGCATACATATACCACATGTCATAATCTATCAGCATGATGAAGTGAAAATACCAAGTACTGCTCCAGTGTTTAGGTTCTGGATGACTGAATATGATTAACTGGCTGATTGAGTTTTTCAAGTGTTAGAAAAATAACATGACAAACAACGAATAAAATCTATAATGCACGATGGGGACACCACAGCCAGTACAGAACATGGACAGAACAGGTGAAGCCAGAAGCCGCTCATCATTCTGCCTGCTCAGAACTTTTGATGTTCTTAAACATGTTTTAATCTTTTCCAAACTTTCTCCACTTCGTCTGATTTTCAGAGATCTTTCTCAGACCAAGGCCTTTCCACTGGGCTGGCTGGCTGGCTTTTCAAATTGTATGGATTCCAGCCCAAACACATCAGCCCTTCCAAAGAACAAAGCCAAGGGGAAACGCCACTTGATTTTGTCACGCCCTATCCTCTGAAAATGGAGCGGAAAGTGTCTCCAACCCTACCACTCCAAAATAAGGTCTTGAAGAATGGCAAGAATGTGATTCCATGGGCAGATTTCAGGAATTGTGTTGCCAACAACGTACTAAAAGGATGTAAAGTCCAATCTCTGTCTTGAATTCTGCTGGTAGCACCTGGTTCTGCCTCAGCCTCAGATTCAGTTCTTGCTAGTGGAAGCAGATAGTTCTGTGTCAAGTGGGAGCTGATTACTGGCACTGCTGAACTCAGAACAGCAAAGACAGGGTTTTCTGTGTCTCTGTACAAAAGAAATCTGTATAGGAGTGGCCATATAAACTATGCTCTGTGAGACTAGATTGGACACCTCTAATTACCTGATGGTTTGACTTCAATCTCTATATGCTTTACCTCAGATCTGTGCCACCTTTCCTGTGAATTAAATATATCAGTTCATATTTGTAAGGCATTCTGATAGCCTAGTGAAGGGTACTACAGCAAAACAAAACAAAAATAAACACAAAAAAACAAGAGGAAAAGTTTTTTTTCTGATCTCAAAGCAGGATTTGAATAATACACAATAAGTAAATAAAGCCTGAAACCACACATTGGACAATGAGGACCAAGTGACATGCTGAACAGCTGCTTGTTAACTGAGCATTCTTCTTTTCTGCATATGGAATAAGATAGAGGTTTGTGGAAAAATATATAGATATGATCAAATATTTTTAAATTATATCATATTTAGTCCTTATTGAAAATTTGATATTTTAGGTCAGCCAGCCCAAAAATGAAGAGAAACTGAGGAAAAAAATGGTCTGAGCACAGACAAAATACAAAAATTACAAAAATAAAAGCATTTGTATTATAAACCAAATATATTCAAAATTAGAAACAAGTCATTATATTAAACTGAAAAAAATAACATATTTATTTTCAAATTATCAGAACATTCTGCAGTAGCTGCTATAAATTTTTAAGGTATTTTTCAGTCCTTAGCAGCTGAGGATGCTGAACAGTTTCCATAAATACCTGAACGTTCATTTCCTATACAATAAACTATTCAACGAAAACATTCCATTCATCTTTATTCTCAATGGGTATAGAGAAAGAGGTCAGGTGAAAGCTATAAAACAAGCCAAGGCCTGGGAGTTTGAGCTTTAGCTCAGTAACGTGGTCTTTGAATTTAGCCTTTGACATGCAGTACATAAGGAAACAATCCTAAATGATATGGTAAAAACTTATGGATTTACCAATACAAGAGATTATATTACATCATCATAATTAGTTTTTGCACCTGGAAAAAAATCTACTAATACAAACATTTATAATTCAGCACAAGTGTCCTGTCCATCTCTAACTTTACATTTATCACAAAGCCACTGATGGCTGAGATGGAAGGAACCTTTACAGATCACCTAGACCAAAGCCCCTGCTCAAGCATGGTCACCTACCAGGTTGCCCAGGGTCCTATCTAGACAGCTTTTGATTGTCTTCAATTATGAAGACCCCACAACCTTCTGGGCAGCCTGCATGCGTACTCTGTCACTTCCAGTGTACAGAAAGGCTTTTCCTCACGTTTAGACAGCACTGCTGTGTTTCAGTTTCTGCTGCCTCTTGTCCAAGCACTAGGCACCTCTGAAAAGAGTCTGGCCCACAGTCTTTAGGCATTCCCTTCAGATATTTATGCACACAGAAAAGGTTGCTCCTCTGTCTTCTCTTCTCCAGGCCTAACAGGTCTCTCACACTTTTATGTGAGAACTGTTTTAGCCCCTTAATCATTTTAGGATGAAAAAGCCTTTGCTGAACTTGCTCCAGCCATTCTGTATCTCCCTCAAACTCAGGGGCCCCAAATTACAGCCCTCCAGGTAGGACCCCACCAGAGCTGAGTAGAGGGAGAGGATCCCCTCCCTCGACCTGCTGGAAACGCTCCTCCTGATGCACCCCAGGCTACCATTGGCCTTCTTGGCCACAAGGGCACACTGCTGGCTCATGGTCACCTTGGGCTCATGGTCACCTTGTTGTCCACTAGAAGTATTTCTTGCTGAGAGCGAACTCTGTCCCTTTATCCAGGTCACTGATGAGTAAGTTGAACAGAATCGAACCCACTATTTGCCCCTTTGGTACTCTCTCTTTTAGCTATTAGACTCCAACGATGCTTTGCACCACTGATCACAACCCTCTGAGTTCTGCTGGTCAACAGTCCACCTCTCTGTCTGCTCATCTAGCACACATAAATGCATATGTACATACCTTATATGTTCACGTAAAGAATTAACGTTACACTCTGAAAGAACAATATCAGATATGTGTTTGTTTTTATATATATATGTATTTTAATGCAATGAATATAGAGTGTTCTATTGCAGGTTTTCCAGCACAAAAATAAATAAGGTAACAGGCACACTGGGTCAAACTATCATCTCTCCTCAAAGTACAGTTCTCTGGACACAGAGCATGGGTTCATTAGGAGGCAAAAATGACTAACTTTAGGAGGTAAAATTGAACAGAATAAGCCAAAGCAGCTGAATAGACTTGGCGAAAGGAGCCACAAAGAGTAAGAAATCCTGGGCAGCAACAAAGCATAACACGGTGAAGGGAAAAATAAGCTGGAAAAGAGAAAAATCAGTGTTGTCACTGATTTTACAGGGAGATGCAGTATCCATCAGAGGATGCATTCGCCAGAGAAACTCACACATACCTGGCACCTGAAAATGATAGGATATAGTGGCTAAAATACTGTGACATCAGAACAATTTGATTTCTTTTCATGTAAAGGCATTCAGCTAAGATTAAAGCTGAAAAATCACTTTAGAAATTTGGTCAGTAAATATTCCAAATATAAGAACATTAAATAAATAAATAAATATGTATTAGTAAGAATCCACCAAATCATGTCTGTTTTAGAAAATAGCTTTGGCTATAGATTCCAAGTGCCCTTCCTATTACTCTCTCAGCTGAGCTAGCAGATTTTGCAATTTTTATTACGTCTGGATATTTCTTAATAATATCTCTTGTCTCAAAGTTTGGACATCTCTTGTCTCTATAACGGACAAAACTGTAATTGCATGAAGAAGATCAATGTAATTGAACTTAGTAATTTTTTGGTAATTTTTTTTTTGGAATAAATGCAAACTGTCCTAGCACTAGTACCCATCTGATTTCAATCCTTGATATCAGTCCAAAAATCAATCACCAGGGGCATTGGACACCCATAATTAGATTATAAAATCATAACTATAGTCATTTTACGTCTGCTTGCATAATTACATCAGCATGCTAATATCCTTTTAATGGTCTCTAATGATGTAATAAGAAATAATGGAATTTATTTGACAGCTACATAACCATTAACAAAACATATTAAGCATAACTAGTACTTCCATAAAGATTCAGGCTGTATCCAAAAGTGACAGCTAGCATGTTGGGTATTTTCTGCAATGCTGAAATATTTCTAATTATGTATTCCCTAGATATATTCCCTCTCATCTGCTTCCCGGGGTGAGCAAAGTTTATGTCAGTGCAAACTTGACAACAAACCAACTGTAGAAGTGGACTGCACCCTCTGGGAGCCAAGCCTGAGGCTATGCTGTGAATTGCAGGCCATTGCTTAAAGTTGGCAGCATTGTGAAAAAGAGAGGATGAGATAAGATGATTAGGACCAGGCAACAACTAATCAAGAACTAACAGGGGATTTGGTAGGAACCCATACCAAAGCAACTTATTAACTGAGACAAACTCTAAAGCATAGAGAGGAAAAAAATAAAAATGTAAAGTATAATAGATATTTGCAGGCAAAACTAATCAAAGCTAGTAAAAAGTATTTGTGAAACACTATTATAAAATTACTTTTTGTGATAAAAAGGACAAAAAAGTATTATAACTCTGACATTTCATTCAAAAAAAATCACCACTTATTTCTAACCTCAGTTCTTTTCACCCTACTCTTATTAAACGTGATATCTTTTTCTGTATCTTGAAATTAACCTTGTGGTTTTCATTAGGAGGTCTGGAAAGCTTAGGGCCTGCACTATCACTATCTTACCATTCAGAATGCTTGGAGGGAAGAAGAGAGAGAGAGAGAACTGGGACTTTAAAGCCATCCTAGTACTCAAATCAAGGTAAAAAAGTCATGCTACCATCCCTTTCAAAATCCTCCATCTCCAATTTTTTCTTGGTGAGGCTTTTTTCTAAGGCTTCTACCCATTGCTTTATCTATTAGCTAGATGTACATTTCCATAGTGTTTTCTGGGCTCAACTGCAGGCAAAGTATCTTATTTGCTTAAATCAAAAATGCTTATTAAATATGAATTCCTCACTACTGTGAGATTTGGGATATTCTTTCATTTCTTTTTCAACAACTTATAAATTTTATTTTGAAAAGATTAAAATTTTCTGTTTTCATAGACATAGAAGACCCTATCCTGTTTTGAGTTATTATCATTCTTAATAAACTGTATTAAAGTACTGAGTAAAATACAGTATAAATACTTTTGATGCAGTGATATGGCTGTTTATTAATGGATGCAAAGTACCTAGCCTTCCTAGTGTTACATATTTTAAAAAAATACACAAAAGAAAAATGATTATTCATAGCTAGCTATATCACTGGAAGAGTACTTTTCATGAGAAAGTGAATCTACAGCCTACCAATTGCAATGCTGTTGTGCTTTATCCCATGATAAAATACAACCAAAAGGCTTTTTTTTTTTGCTATCAGTTAGAAAGGTAGGTGAAAGTGCTCTTATACTGTAAATGAATGAAGTTAATGAAGCAGAACTCATTGATTCCAGAAAAGAACTTATTTCCTGGTATCCCTTTAAATGTGTAGCAGGCTTTGATTTATCTGCTACTATTCAAACTCCAAGCTGGAAATTCTCCTTACAAGGAAGACCACACATATTGTCTTTTGAATAGTTGTCACAAACAAAATATGAGTGTATTCTCCTTCAAAATGACTAAATTCAATATGCCTAGCACCTCTAAGATTCCTAAAAAGATTTTCTCATCACCAGCCTATTTCTCACTGCACATGCTATATGCAAGTGGTGTATTTTTTCCAAAGAAGAATGAACACTTCCATCAAAGATGAAACATCTTCAGACTATTGCCTAAAACACAGCATTAAACAATGAGTTATATTTGCTGGAGCTGAAGATTAATCCAAAGCTGGTGGCACCCAAAATAAGACTAAGAAAGATGCTGCAGTTTATCAAAAGTGGTGGGACAAAAAAAAGCAGCCCCAAATGCTTTCAGAAATAGGCAGCAACTGGATGTTATTTTTTGTGTGCCAAGATATGACTTATTTCCAGCAAGCTGTCAAAAACCTCCCACAGCTGACCCTTCTTTTCCATTACTTTTCTATCAAATTATTTTTACTTTCTGTTTTTCAGAGAAAGAACTGAAGTTTTAAATAAAATTTCCTACAAAATGATATCAGGAAAAGAAATCTCCACTTCTTTACCAGATATGGAAAATCACAGCCTTACGGCTCAGGAGATAAAGACACAAAACATTCATCAACATGAATCACATGAAGATAAACAGTATTTCAACACATCTAAACTCCCTGTGACTTGTTAAATGAGTAGCTGGCCAAGCAGCATGACCCAGTGTGCCGCACATCAGACTGCAAGTGCTGCCCCAGGTTGTGATCAGTCTTGGACGTCATTTCCCCCTCAGCAATGCTGGTATAATAACCCATTGCAGGACTATTAGAAAATATGGTAATATTTTTAGAGCACTGAGAACAGACTTTTTTTTTCTCCTTTCCTCGTGGAAGCACAGGAAAATATCAATCTTTTTCAAAAATATTTTTTTACTAACTGTATGTCTACAATAAAATATATATAATTTGTATACATGCATTATAAAGATCATGAGGATATTCTTTTTCTTTGCACTCTCTCATTAATTTTAGCAGGAAAAGGCAGTTATTCACTCAGAAGATGAACTATCCCAAACCAATGAGAAATCCAATTAAAAAAAAAAGGGAGAAATTCCATGTACATACTTGACATCATCAAAGGCACTCATCCGCAGCTTCAGGAGATCTGCCACTTCCTTTATTAACTCCAAGCCCTTTTCCACAGTCAGGGGGCTGTTGAAAGGGAGCAAGAAAACAGAGCATTACGAAAATGGAACTCATCAATACTTGAGAGGCTAAAAGTCCCAAAAGAGTTATCACCTTGGCCTCTTTGAGTCTGCAAGCCACCACTAACCGTATTCCTGTCACATAGTGATCGTGATATCAAGGGAATTGGGATCAGGTGCTTCTTCAGGCATGATGAATCACCTGAATTTTCCAGCAATAAGACAAACAATAAGGTGTAAATGGAATTGTTAGGAAGTGTAATGGGCCCATGATGCAGCAACCAGTTCATCTCAGTCCCCAATAAAAAATGTAATAAAGTAAAAGGACGGAAAGAGAAAAAGGATTGACGAGACAAGGAGGGAAACAAACAATGAAAGTCAAATTGCAGGGCTCAATATCAAATGGACAAGGGAAAAGCATATTTTTAAATTCATTAGTTTCTAATATGAATCTTTGCCCAGTGAAAGGACACAAAATTATTATGGATTTGAGAGTAAACAATGGAGCAAAGCACATAGTCCAGAGGACACTGAATAGATACACGGGACTTAGTATAGTGTGAGTACATACTACTGACAGAACTCACTTTAAGTCTTTTTATCCTTTGTCAATGCCACATTTACATTTTTTTAATTTAGAAAACAGGTTGCAATCAAGCATAACACAGGAGGACTTCTATCATTTTAAAAATAGCACTTAGATGCAAAATTTATATTTATAATAATTTCATATTATTCGAGTTGTTACAGCCCAAAGACATATTGTGAACATTCATTTCCTAACAGATAATGCCTTGTTTAACTATTTTGCAGTGCTATGAAACCAAATAAAAAGTATTAATAGATAAAAAATATAAGGAAATGACAGAAGGTCCAGTGAGAACAACCGATACAAAATTCTTCGTGAACATTCTGATTGCAGAAGTATTCTCAACATTGTTAAGACCCAAGCTCATAAAATCAAACCTTGAAAGCCATAAACCTATCTCATTTATGCCACTGTAAGTCAGAAACAACTTTTACAACACTAATCCTTGTGGGAAAAAAAGGGTCCTATTTTTTTTTTCTTCTGGGGTTTATAACAAATAAGAGAAGGAAGTGTCAGAAAAAGATACATATTGTTGGACATGATCTTTTCAATGGGACTAAGGGGAAAAAAGATTTTTTGGAAACCTGAAACTAGATCATTATTTTTGCATCACAGTTCAAGTTTTTGAATGTAATTCTATATCACTGCAATCACTGTCACGATTTTATTTATTGTCTCCAATGAACCCTGTGTTTATTTATTTATTTATTGCAGTCCGTTCTGCATATGCTACCTGAAGGCCACCTCTGTTTAAATAAGGGGTTATCTCATGTGGTTAGGATGGAATTGTTCCATCCTTGGTTAGGATGGAATTGTTCTCTTTGTGCTACTAACACAAAATGCTCCAGAGATCTCCTGTCACACAAGCAGAGGTAGCCCCTCAAGGCACCAGATAAATTTAGAGCTTTTCTAGGTATACAGCACAGAGATTGTCCTGTGTGAAAATAACGAAAGAATCTGATTGTTTCTGCAAAGGGAAAAAAATGCTTTATAGATTAATCATAAAAACCCTGTACTTCAACGACTGACAGTAGGTGGAAATGTGAAAATTCCCATCCCTAGGAAGGCAAATTGTCATAGTGACTCAGGGGCTTATGTGTTAATTAAACCTTTTCTCCTGAAGATGCTGGCTTAAATTTTACAGAAGTGATTGGTGTCAGCAAGTAAGTGGGCTTTCCTTGTAACAGCAAGGATATGCAGAGGTGCAAGGAAGGTTGCTGCATGCACTGGTGTCATTTTTCTACCAGAAGGGGCTCATTTGAACAAGCTAAAGTACCACTCCAGACCTTCTTCCTATTAAAAAACATTCTCCAAAGCCAAAAATAAGATATATTGCTATAGGCTGATGTAGTAGTAGTAATGAGAGAACTAATCAGAGCATTTGAAAGCCAGAATCAGAGCATTTGAAAGCCAGAATTCAAGAAGAAAGCCAACACCTTTGGGAGAAAAAGTGTTCCTGGAAAGTCCATCATTTGCAAGACTTAGAAGATAAAATGACAGCCAGAAAGTAGAAGAAATTAATGTATAACTAACTTTCTTCCATTGTTTTACCCTCTAATAATATCTCCAGCTCTAAGTGCCAGCATAAACATCATGTTTCAGCTAAGACTCTAACCCATCCTGAGCCAGTAGCAGAACTCTGTTGCACTCACTTGCCAATCTCTATCTCATATAATTTTTAAGATGTATGTTGTTTAGAAGGCTAATGACAATGAATATATAAATAGAGAAATTAAATATAAATGTTTCCTTTGGGGTTTATGCAGATATGTTTAGTTTTTAAATCTGGCACAGCCTTTCATCTCCAAAATGTTTCACTGCTAATTTTATTCAATGTCTTTTAGCTTGCACTAAACCAGTTATACCTGCTAAAGGATATGGCTTTATATTCCTGCTAATGATAGCAAGCATTATGTGGTACTATCTCCTCAGATGAAACGAACTCCCCAGCTCAGGGCAAGACTGATTTAACATCATCACAAAACTGTGAAAACTCTCCTACATGCTTTCACCAAGTGAAAAAATAAATAGTTCAACCCATAACTACTTGTCTGACCTAAAAATATCATCACAATTTAATCAGCTCCCTGTAACTCCATCAGGAGTTTTGTCTAACAAAGAAAAGCAGACCTTGGCTGTAGAGCTATTTTATTTACAAACGAATCTGAAGTGAAACTATGGCAATAAATATCCCTTAACTTTAATACAAGCTCTTGAGCACTCCCAAAAATTAAGTAATCCATTTAAATGTGCAAGAGTGGATTAGGAAGCCCTAACTTTCTTCATATAATTGTTTGGTAAAACCTCTCCGCAAATTGTACTGGACATAGAATATAGGAAAATTAGATTGCTTGGTGAAAATATTATTCTGTATCTTGCAATATCTAAATCGCTCCCAGTGAGGGAGCTGAAAACAAATATTGTTAAAGACCAATCCACTTACTGAGGTAATTCAAATAATAGACCATTGGATTATAAACTTCATCTCTCATTGTCTATTAAAAACTTCACCTTTGATTGCTCAATTTACTGGAAAAAATATGGGGGTAAAGAGTGTTTCTACAATCTGGTTCCAAAAAGTTGGTACAATTTACATCACATTAAGTGATTTCCTTTTCAGGCACTGCTATAAAACATACAGACCTGCCTAGCCAGATTTTAAGTGTCAACACATTCCCATCCTACTCAGTGGTCTCAGAATTTCTGCTCATGATGCGTGAGGAGTGACAACCAGAACACATCTTTATCCGAAGCTGCTCTAGCAGGTGACCTTGGCCAAGGGATCTCCTGACCCTGAACGTCACCATCTATAAAATGAAGACAAAGATACCGACTTTCTTTGTTAGATGCCTGGTATCTAACTAGACTGGTATCATTTGGCTTGTAACCCTTCTGGTTATAAGAATAAAGAGTAGCACTATTGGCAGTCTCAAAGGCTAAAAATATTTCTCCCAAACAAGAACGGACACTGAAGTAGCAAAGACCAAGTACTCTGAGAAAGAAAATGCGTTTTTAGGGACTAAAGCGTCCCTCCTTCTCCTACCAAAAACCATTCTGGTTTTAAGGCACATCAACAAGATTTTTCTTAGATCCAGGTGAAGCTAAACTATCCTTTACTGGCAAGTTGGTAACCTTGACTGCTATGGGAAGCAGAGGAGGAGGCAATATGCTGAACAGAACAGTCTAATGTGCCAGAGTTGCCTCATGCACTGCCCAACAGATCATTTCAAAAGGGACTGGTGCCAGATATTGGATCTTGACCTCAAGACCAGTTCAGCTACATCCCATAATCATCTGAATACCACTATGTATTCATGTTGTGTTCCCTCAAAATTCCCAAGTTTAGCTTCTGATATCTGTTGAGTGCAAACAAACCCTTTGAATAATGGACTGTGTATTTTTGACCTGGATTTATGCATTCAAGGCTAGAAGCTTCCCTTCCTCTGATTAAAGTACAAGAAGGAAACATGTAAATGGAGGAACAGGAGGAGTTCTGTAGGGAGCAACACTGGCAGCAGGGCCAGCTCTGCATACTAACACAATATGGAACCCCGACTCTAATAAAAGCCAATGGGCAATGTCAAAGGAAACAGGAGGAAAAACAGAAGTAAACAATGATAAAAACTATATGTTCTATATTTCCCAACATGCCTGTCACAACAATCCCACAAATTGATCCATATTTGTTGAGAAAAATCGGATCCAGTTACACAGATGGCTTGATTGCTAGCATTTGCCAAGCCTGCTCCCAGTCCAAGGAGAGCAACACGTAGCTTAGAGTTGCACTGAGGTTATGTCAGTCTCATAAGCAGTTGCTCTCATTTGCTTTTCCTCTTCCTACTTGCCATGGGCCTTCGGAAACCCGCTTAGCTGAACTCTGAAACTCCCCCTCACTGCCATCATTCCAATTATGCATTGTCTTTACCAGGCTGTACCTAGTGGCCTCCAATACCCTGTTTAGCAATTGTAATGCAGCACTATAATGGACACCCAGTCAGCCCTGTCAGATTAGTTCAATTGAATCATTTTCTGCAAAAATGAAGAATAATCTACAGTACAGAAATAGGCCTGACATTGGGAATTGCACTCCTTAAACCTAAATGTCAGTTTAATCCCCAGCGAAATCTTAAGTAAAGTAGGATCCAATCCACCTAAAACTTGCTTAAAATGAGACACGGGTAGTGAAGTTCAACCTACCCATTTTACAAGAGTGCTGAACCCTATGCTAAATTTACTCAGGATTTCTTAATCTTAAAGTTGCCCAGGTGCTTATTATAGTCCTCCTGTATGAGTATCAGCAAGTGCATACACTAGGGATGTCACGTTTGTGCTCACACCCAGGCTCTCTCATCCTGTCCAAATTCAAGTTCAGCAGCATCCTCACTACACCTGTTTCCCCTGAAGAAGATTCTAATTTTGCCTACAGTTTGTGAGTATTGAACCCAAATCTTCACTGGAAGAAGGCAGAACATGAACCCAACAGAGGACTTTGTGGAGGAGCATTTTTTGATTTAGACTTAGTCTAACATTCACTTTAAAAATGTTTTAAATGTCTGTTGATTGAAAACACACATAAACTCAAAAAAAATCCTATCTGCAAAAACCAGTATGAAAGTCATCCAAATTACATAATTTATTTTCTTTTCTTTAAAGCACAGTTGTGTTCAAACTTAAAAATCAAGACAGGAAGACATTAAGAAAATTGTTGAGTTGGAGCATTCAACACTGATCCCAGCTCCCCGGAGGAAAAACTTAAATGTGCAGCTTAAAGATGCTGCAAACTGTAAGTACTCTGGCTGCTGATGCAAACCCAGCCCTGAAGCATCAGCAAACTCATACTCTATGCTGGGACACATGACCTAATAAATGAGAACACTACATAAGAAAAGACCAAATCTAAGCTTACTTAGTATCTTATTCTGGTTGCAAAAGGCTGGTTCCATTTTTCTTTTCTTTTCCATATATGAATCACAGAATCACAGAATGGTTAAGGTTGGAAGGGACCTATGGAGATCATCATATCCAACCCCCACGCACAAGCTAGACCCTGAAACCTCCTGAAACCTCCTTGTGATTCCAGATGAGGAAGCTAATGATAGGTATCTTCATGCACATCCACAGCGCTAGAGCATATGCAAAGACTGGACAGAGATCAATTCCTCTGGCTTTTTACCATATAGTAAGAGGTAGCATTCCTTATTTATTTGTTTGTTTATTTATTTATGTTTATTTCTATAATAAATTAGAGAATGTTATTGTGACTATCATCATTACTTATAAAAATCTCTCATTTTTTTAAAAAAGTCTCCTTCTGAACACTTTATATCAATGTTATATGTCAGACTGTTTTTTATTATAAGAACATACGGCAGGGAATAGGGCTACCTGCTTCGAGGTTTGCAGGTTCTCTCTTTTATATTTGCAAATCTGAATATGTGTGCTACCAGACCAGGGGCAGGATTCACGTTTCTAAACACAGCAAATCTTCCTTTTTTCAGAATTTTCCACAGTCTCAGAGCCAGGACTGGAAGGAGTTTTAAGACTACCTTTTTTTTTTCCCCAAAAGAACTATTTCTGTTAATGTCTATTATTCTGTCACACTTACTCGAGCTGAATTTCATCTGCCATTGTGCTCCTTAACCCCTCAATGTATTTAAATCCATCTGGAATTTTTCTAAATCCTCCATAGTTCTTCCTAACACAGACAATTTGCCCATGGGGTACCACTAATCTCTCTACACGATGAGAAGCAGCAGTTCATGACGAATCTTTCTCTCCTATCACATAACCAGTTCTTAATCCACACTGACACTCTGGCCTTTGCTCTGTGACTCACTCTCCTCAAAGTCAATATGAAGAGCATCCCATTTATCTCCTGTTGATTTGGAGGACAGGTACAACTTGCAGTTTTGCTACAGCAGCAGCTTTTCTCCCAGGAGACTCAAACATATCTCATTAGAAGGTGCTTGTCCCCAAGGAAAGAAGTCTTGCTGCAGAGGACTGCTGTGCAAGGACAAGGAGGGAGTCCCTGGCACCACCTTTTTAAGACCAAGGCACAGAGGCCTATGACAATATCCAAAGCATAAGGTTTGAAAAATGGTTTATCTTTGGTGAGGTCTTCAAACATCTCAGAGTTTATGGTCACAGCACTTCTCCAACTCAGAGAAGCTGGAAACAATACTGAAAAGCCTTTTATTTGTTAAGGACATAGTTTTTTTTGTTTTGGTTTGGTTTTTTTTCTTTACTTTTTCTGCTAAGAGGAGTAAGTATTTTTAGCATACCACATAGTGGGAAATTCAATTATGGAAGTGTGAAGCAGAAGAATCTGAACCTCTCTTGTTTGCATACAAATTTCAATAGTAACTGAACTACAGAAGGGATGTTGCTGCAATCACAATAAACAGATAGAGCTTTAGCGAGATGGCAGAAGAAATTTTCCCTTTATACTCCTTTATCCCTCAGGTTTGGCAGCAGTTGCTAGCTCACTACCACCGTTATTCCATGACATCAGAGGTCACCTACGCAAGACAGCTCATCCAGCCTCCAACATATGGGTCATGCACTTTGCAGTCCAGAGGAAAATCATCCCATTCACCAGTGCAAGCAATATCTGGCATTCATCTCGTGGATCGAGTGAGGACTGTCAGCTGGGGCAGCCCAAGAGAGGTGGGAAAGATGCAGCAACTTTCTGACATGACTCCCATCCTCATTGCGTTTACAATCACCCACTTAAAGCCATTGAATCCTGCCTGCTGCCTTCCTTGACTTATTTTTCAATTTCTAGACATAAGCAGAATCTGTCTCATCGCAAGAAGGGTGAAGATTATCCCACAACCAGAGAATAAATTGAGACATTAGAAAGCTATGGTCAAGGTCACAGAGGAAGTAAGAGGTATAGCAAGGAAAACTGAGAAGGTTTTAGCAGTCAAGAAATTCACAGCGTTGTCCTTAAATTCTGTTTGAGCCTAAAAAATATTTACACAGCAAAACTCTATTTATTTCCCCTTGAAAATACTCCTGAGAGTAGAGTCCCAGGCAGTGACAGTTCCAGTTCATCCTGTTGCAACTGCCTGCGTGGTCTGTCTTTGTCTGAGTCTTTTGTCCATGTTTCTGTGTTGTTTCATACACCTTGAAGCTATCGTTCACAGTAAACAGAACAGGAATGTATTAGTTAACACTGATAAAAGGATTTTACTGGTTTGAACACAGTTTTTGTATTAAATTTAGTTAAATAACAATAAATTTTATAAATGGCTCACATTTATTTAGGCTCATGAAAGCCACCAAGGAACTCCTGAGCACAAAGCTACTCACTGAATTACTTGAGAGCTGCCTGACATCACCACACCATTATGGTAATGATTTTAAAGACCTTGCAATTTTATTGCATCAGGCTGCAGTTTGGTTTTCTGTACTTGCTTCCTCAGAGGCTTTATTACCAATAAAATATTCTTGAGCTTACTCCTGTTTTGACAGCTCAGCAAATTCCCACTTTCCATTTTTTTTGTTCTCCTCTTTTCCCACCACCAATAAGTGTGAATTTAAACCTCTTGATTCAGATGGATTCAAGTCCAGACCAATTTGTAACACACATGACACGTTGTAAAAATCAATGGCAGTGGTCAGGCTATTAAGGTCAGAGGAGATAACTGCATCATGGAAACGCGAGCGTGATAGAGAAGTTGAGAAAGATCAACTCCCTCGAGTGAATGCAAGTGTGACACTGTGCCAGCCTGTACTTGTATTTACTTCCAACACCCACTACCTCCAGCTATGTTAATGACAACAGATTCACACAGACACTGTGTCACCAGCAGAAACATGGAAATAATGGAAATTATCTATTCCATAACTGTGGCATCCTCCTTCCTGAGACTGAAATGGACTGCAACAAACATATCCCATGCTGCATTTTAAGCTGAATGTTAGAAACAACAGACCACTTGTTATGAAACCTAAATCTTTTATCAGTGATCTTGAAAATGCAGAGTTGTTCAAATTAGTCTCACATCCAAGTAATTAGATCAGTGATAATGACTGATGATGCACATTTTAATGCCCCTTCCATACTGTATCTTTTGTATCACAAGCACAAGTGAAATTTAAACCTCTTCTTCCAAGACAGCTTAAAGTCCAGATCAATTTATAATGCAGATGGCATAAATAATAAATGATAAAGAATATCTGGAAATATTCAAATGAAAAATAAATAAAATAAATGTAAGAAACCAAAACTTTAAAAGTTATACAAATATTTTTTTCCCTAAAGGTCATTCTCCTTATTATTAAGAGATTATCTCTGAATTAATTTCTATAGCATGTATCTGATTTAAAAGCTTGTGCTTCTTCCAGCAAGACCTTGTGGAAAGCCAGAATACCTATTTGAGTGAAAAAAAAAAGAAATTTTTTCCATGTTCTGAGTTATTCTCTGTGTTTTGAACTAGTTGTTATTGCTTTTCTGCTTAGGAAACTATCTTTTGTGTGGAGTAAAAATGATTTACAGTAAAACAAAAAAGACTTTGTTCTAGTTTTCAGTAGTCAGGTATTTACACTGATTGCATTTTATCCAAGTTAAGAAATTTCAAAAATGTACCAGACATGGGAATTAGGTTATTTAATTTTTGTAGCTGAGTCTCCCAGGATTGGACAGAATGTCATATATGAAAAAGTATAGAATATATTATGGTTTAGTTTGCTGCAATAGAATATATTATGGTTTAGTTTGCTGCAATCCCAGGAATCCAGGAACACTAAAAGGCCCTGGGGACATAGAAAGAGAGAAAAGGGAGCTGGGAATGTCTATTTTGGTAAACCTTGCCAAGAGCTTTATTCTTTCAGCTAAGCAGAGAGATGCTCCGGTGTGTTATTCATCCCACTAGCAGCTCCTGAGGCACTAGTGATTGTAAAATCACACCATTACTATTTATTCAAGGTGCCAAAGTGCTTCCTTGCTGTTTCTGTTGTTCAGTGTCACTGACCAGCTGGTCACCAGCTGCATCCATTCAAAATGTTGCTCTGGATGTTCCTCTAGAAGTGAAAAACGCCCAGGTGGAAGCCCAGATGGAAAACATCTGGGAAAATAGAGGCCTCAGAGGAGGGAGAGATGAACTCTAGAAGGAGTCTGATCCTGTAAGGTGGTTTTTCATCAGCAGGTGAATAGTGTCTTTCAATATAATACATTTCAGTAGACTTTGGAAGTACAAAAGTTAAGGGCAACACAGTAGAACGGGCTATCATGTTCTTCACATACCACAGATAAGCAAAAAATCAAAATATTCAAAAGCAAACTCTCCTACTCAAAACTATATAAAGTATTTCTTGTTTTACATTGCAAAACTACAGCAAACACTGTATTTTCTTGTGCACAAGGCATCATTTTCCCATGGGAATATACAAGATCAGAATTAAGGTGAAATATTGTATTAAAGGGATGCATATTCCACTGAATTGAATGTGGTGTGTATAATTTTTGTAACTTTCTAAACTATCACAAGGATGCTGTAGGATTAGACAGAGGAAAAAATGGCAATTTATGTCTCGAAGACACTAGAAAACACCAGAAAGTGTTAATAATTACAAGGAAACAGTTAACCAAGGAAGCTTCTAAATTTACTTTTATCTACCATTCATAGTGCTGAGACAGAAATAAAGAACTATTTTTATTGCATAAAGTAGTAAATAAGTATTTTTCTGTCCGTATTTTTCATGTAGGAGTCAAGTTATCTTATCAGAAGCAAAACTTTTGCCCTTAAAATCAATGATGGACTTTTCTGGAAATTATTTATACAAGGGCAGACTCTGCTAGTGAAAAGTGAGAGGTAAAAAGTGAATGATAAAAAATCAGTCCTTTACATTTAAAAGGCTTTTTTTTTCCCTGTGAGCAGTGTTGTCCCTTGCTGATTTTAACAGACTTTTAACAGTTGTAGCAAATGCATTTCTCTTTTATCTGTGGGATTTTTTTGTTTTTAAAGCTAGTTGTAGAAGTTAAGCGAAGAAAACACAAAGACTTTTTCCCCTTGATAGAGTATGCTTGCATGTAGAATAACAATTTGAAAGAGGACATTGAGATATGTAGAGAAGGTCAAATCAGTGTTTCTATTTGTATATGTTTATTAAAGAACATTTTGTTATTTTTCTCTAAAACAGAGCTGAAAAGCCTCATGCAAAAGCTCAGCTTCTAAGAAACATTACGACCTTCCAGTAACAAGGAACAGTAAAACCCTGCCTGCTCTGTTTCATGGCTGTATACATTGTGATTAATTTTCTCCTACTTATTTTAGATTTCATTTTTAAATACAACTAAAGTGTCCTAAATATTTTAACCTGACAAAGGTAAGGAATAATTAAGATCACAAAAATAAAATTCTTTAAAAATTTGCCTGAGAAAACAGAAAATGTAGGGGGAAAGCACACAGTAGTGTTGACTAAGCTTTGGGGTCCCACCCAGATCATCCTGAAGAAGTAGTCACTATATGCAAAACAATAAGTATTATTTATCAACTTTTTAAAGATGTAAAAATAGTATTAAGCATTTAGAATTAACCTAACCCTTCAATATGCTATGTGGATTGGACTAACCACCTCCTAGTACTATTATACTGTGAACATGAGATCCACTTTCAGCTTTTTCAGGATAACTGAGAGAATACCAGCTGCTTCAAATTAAAAAAACACTGAAATGAAAGTATGATCCCGTTACATTAAAATGTTGTGAACAGATTCACAACCTAAATAATTTTATATAGACAGTCTGGAATTGATAGTTAACATATGACAAAACACCAAATATCCAGAATTTGACTAATACAAGAATGCCAGAAGTTGGCTCACAAGCCATGAGTTGCCTGTGATCTCATATTTGAACAAAAAACTCAACACACATATACCCTGATAAATCACCAAGCTGGTCAGCTTCCTCACATTGGGGTGTCCAGGGATGGCTTTGGAAAAGCGTGTCCTATCTCTGAAGCCCAAAACGGGTGTTAATCAGTGCAAAGCGACAAAGTTCGCACTCTCAGATTAGGGTTTTTCCCAGTGTGGTTAAATCTAGCTGCTTAACTCCACATTTCAGAAGATGCACATGATTCACACCAGCTTGCCTAGGTAAACTGCTAAGCATGGAGCAGCTTGTGCTCAGTTTTACTAAAGATGGTAGGAACTGCATATTCTGGATAATTTGGCTTTGAGGGGCTTTAGGAGCTTAAACATTGTTTAAACATTTTGACTGCGGGATTTGCGCCCTCAGCTTAGAACATGTTCTTCCAGACAAATGAGCATTTTCATTACGTGAAACCATATGCCAACCATGAGCCATAGGCTGACATTTTTTTCCATTTAATAAGTTTACTGTGCTTGAAAACAAGTGAAAATTCAGAAAACTGGAAGAGTACTTTGGTCCAAAAACAGGCAAAATTTGAGGTTTCCCATTGATGTATTCTTGCTATAACAGGAAACACTTTGCAACAATGGCACTAAGTGGCACACAGCTGAAAACAACATCCTGTAAATAATTTGCCTGTTAAATCATTTTAGAATTTCAGAGTTAACATTAGGAGAAACTGTTACAAAACAGATACACTGAGAAAGAAACAAACCTCTCTCATACAAAAATTCTACAGAATTCCTTTTTTTTTTGAAGGAGGCAAGAGTGAACAAAGTAAATCACCCATTTTGATTGGTTTCTCAGCATAATAAAGTGCTGAAGCGGCACCGTGGAGGATTTGCTGGACAATTTTCTACACTGAAACTGTCAATTCATTCCTAAGATTAGTGCTGATGGATATTATGGATTGGTATGGATTGTAGTGCTCCAACCATCTGAAAGGTCACTAGACGAACACAGCAGGAGTGACCTATTGTTCTTACCATTGACAAACAGACCGCCGTTTTGACAAGTCTTTAAACTATCACAAATCTTTTCTTCAAGTATTACATGGAAATGTTTATCTTTGCTTTGTGGCACAATTAAAACCTGGCATCTTAGGAGTTCACTGAAGCAATCTTAATATCTCTTTGGGTCACGCTTGCAAAGCCACGGTAGCCTGAGAATCTAATAGTGAATGGATCACCCCTGACATCTGTCAGCTATACCACTGAGTATAATCTTTTCAGTTCTATTTTCAGATCAGAAGGTGAAAAGAACTATTGCTATTATCCCCGGAGTACAAATATGTTGGACTACTTCCCTCTCTCACCAAGAGACCACAGTTTCAGCTATAAAAATGAAGCTTTGTTACTCAAAAAAATCCTGGCTAATAAAAGTTGATGGGTTAGAACTATGACCTATTGCTTTACGTGGAGGAAGGTGAAAAATATACAGAGATAATAGCATTCAAAAATAAATAAGTGCTGCTAATATTTCAGTGTTTCATTTAACAGGCAGAAATTATAACTGGATTAAAATAACCCAAACCCTAAAGAGTAACCTTTTCTAATCTTACATATGCCAATTTCTCCAAGAGAGATATTTAATATGAGATTCTGCCTAACACTTGAACTATTAGAAGGACGTGTTTTATACCTACCTTTAGCTTCAACTTTTAGAGTTGTCTAAAATAAAGAACTTTGTAAAAAGCATAAAAATGTAGATATGAAGTATCAAAGACCACTTGTGACATCAATTTCATGCACACTTATGGACTGCAATCATTTACGAAGCAAATAGGATTTTAGAGAGATATTGATTAAAGATCTTTCCAGGAATAGTTCCAGCTCCCTTATTTCACCACATGAATGCAATGTGCACGTACAATTGTACATAAATGTGTAATATATCCATATAGCAAAGCCATTTATTATTTACTAAGTCAGTATGAAAACTTACTTGTACAGGAAACTTACTAAGAAATGCTCATTAAATGCACACCAATATTGCTCTTCTGTGCATTGATAGTTAACAAAGATCACTGTGTTCTCTGCCTTGTCTCCCACAAGATTAAATACAATTATAGCAACTTTCATGAAGAACAAATCTTTACTACCAGGTAGACTGGTCCAATTGCTCTCTACAGCCACTTTACATACTAAGGAAATGGTGGTGGGAAACAGAAATAAGTAATAAACTACTCAGATACTGTAGAAAATATTTCACTGCTCATGCAGTGTGGACAGATCTGTTTTAGCATGCAGAATTTCCTGACATAATTTTATTATATGTTGTAGAATGTATATAAATTTATTTTTTAAAATATGAGGTTTTAATTTTATTCTTACATTCCAGTCAACCCCATTAAAAACAAATAACTGAGAACAGCCTAAGAAGGTCTATCTATTACTATAATGTTAAAAAAAAAATGGTAGCAGCAGTTCTAAAGTCAAATGACTGAAGTATTAGAAGTCACCATCTGAGAACCCTGAACCATAATCTGCTTGCTGGAGATTGAGCACAATACAATCCTGCTACAAAAGGATTTTTCCTTTAGTTCAATTTAATCAGCTTGTTCTCTTCACCAATTAACTCATTCTAGATTAAGAACTGGAAAAAAAACTTGAAGGGATATTCTCATTTTCTATAAGATGACTTTGGATAACACGACATCTAACAGTTCAAAAAGTTCTAAGAGGGCAATGACAAGCTGCCAGTTGAGTTGAATGGCTACAGAGAATATGTGCTTTTCATAACAGGCCAATTACCTCTAAATACAAAAATTGCTTTCATGTCTTTAGATTTTTGAATCCAGAACATTTGAAGCAGTTTCACCAAACACATTTCAGTCTTTCATGTTGCTTCTGAGCATTTTTAACAGCATCCCAATGTATCTCAAAAAGCATCTTGCTTGAAAAAATCTAAAAATGTAATAATTTAGTATAAAAGTAATGTACCATTGCTCTTTCTTGAAATAAAAAAGTAAAGGATGTGCACCAAACGACATGAGAGTGTATATGAAGTCCTGTAGGGACAGGAGGCTTTTACCAAACAACTCTCTTTCACAAGAGTCACTAAATGATAAAAGATATAAACTATGGGGAAAAAAAATCAGTTGGGAGCTATCTAAGAAGAAAAAATGCTAACAGATGGGGAATTGATATGTTGCAAAGACTGAAAGTCAGAATATTACCCTTTATGCAGAACTGTGAAAGCTTTTGGAGAGTTTTGAGGCCAAAGAAATCAGGCTGGTGGAGGGACATGATTCTACTGGGCTACAGTAAGGTACCTTCCAGACTAATACTGCAAGCCAGGAGGGAAAATTACCTTCTAATGCTTCGAATAGTATCTGCAGGCAAGAACCAAAAGAAGGAGCTTGGCTAGGCCCTCTCATCAATTGCTGACAGACCTAGGAGGAAACTCTTGAGTGCTTCCTTAGCAAACAGAGAATACAGCCTAGACTAAAGAGTGGGAGAATAATCGGTTAATTAACCAGCTATGTTTGGGGAGAGGTTCTTGAGAACAGCCAGTCAGTGAAAGAACCACTCAGTGAAAATCAACAAGTTAATGTGACTGCAAAACAAGCTTAAAAACAGTTAATTAAATCTGAAGCACTTTAAGATTAAATAATGATTAATAACAGCTAGAGAGAGAGATGAGGTCACATGAGTGTGAGAGGACCCCAAATCAGCTGGGACTCTATTTAAAGTTAACATGCCAAAATTCCCAAAGGGTCTTTTCTAAACTCTAGAGCTGGGTTTCTTTAGAAGGTGACTAGAACTATTTCTGCCGGAACAACAAAACACAACAGCAACACAAGGTTTTTTAACATAAATCTGTTTCCAGTATGTCCTTTCAAGGTGAGCCTTTTCCTCCAGAATGTCTAATTTCAGTAACTATGTAATTTCATAAGCAAAAGTGTCTGCAAAGTAACTAGTCTCTGTAAAAAATCTTCTTTCTTGTTATCTCTGAGGAAAGGACTGCTTGTTTCCTGCTTTTTGAGAAGTCTCTGTCTTCGCCTCTGTGTCTCTCTCTGATATCTGCAGGCTGCCAGGCCTTCACTTTCACTCTCTTCTGCCTATTCCTGCACACAGTATTTAAAATCCCCTCACAACAAACATCACCCATTCTTCTTGATCTCATCTGCCCCTAGGAGATCCCATGGAAAAGAGCAGACAAGAAGCCATCCTCTTTGGTGCTCAGTCACTTGCATTTTAAAGCAACATAGAATGGTACAGGGATTTGTAAGTCCAAACTAGAATTTCCTAATTTCTCAGGCAAGGTGAGATGTAATACTGCTCTTGGGGAAAGTTATGGTGCCCACATTCTAAACACCTAAATGTTCCTTTGACAAATTGCGCATCACTAGGGGGAAAAAGCTGCCTTTTGAAAGTAGAGTATTAAATATCAAGTTCATTAGTGACATGACCTTAAATCATTAGGTCTTTCTTTCCCAACTAGCTGCATATGTGATGTGTGGATTCCTACTTGTGTTATTTTCGGATCAAAATGAAACTACAGAGGAAATATTGTCCTTTATTATTGTGTGTCGTTTTTTCAAAGAATGACTCAGGCATTGATATTTAGGCTACTTTCAAGTCAAATATTTAAAGCCCACATCCTAGCCATAAGCACACTTACTGACATATTGGAAGGTCACTGGAACAGAAGAAGACAGAGCAAAGTCTACAAATTAAATATCTTCCATACTGGAGAACTGTAAGAGTGAAGAACTCCTTTCTTACAGTTTCATCAAAGTACTGAACTAGATGCAAACAGTTTCAGATGTATTAAAAATTAGGCCTGTGGCATTTCCCTCTTTTACATTCATATTTCATTGGGTGCAATCACTTTATCTTTACTCCACTTGAAAATGCCATTCAAATTGGTTGCTGTACTTACTCTTTCGCTGTCACAATATAGCCATAGTCATTCTCTTTGAAAGGCTTCACTTCAAGCTGTAAATCATGGCCCGTCTTTTTCTGAAGCTCTTCATAGGGATTTTCATCCTTCATCAAAGCATTCTGCATCCAGTACTGGGTCTCACTCAGCTCTTTAGAGTCAGAGTCCGTGTTCTTTTCAGCTGTCAGTTCCCTTGAGAAAGTCTCACTTTTTACGTTTTCCACACCAGCATTTATTTCTTCTGAGGAAGAAGAGGGAGAGTCAGTATCTTCAGATTTCTTGGTTTCTGTCTTAGTAGATTCTTCAGGTATAAGTTCTTTACGTATATTTTCAGGTAATGCATTCTCATTCAAGAAGTTAACTAGTTTTGCAGTTTTCTCCTGTATTAAAAGAATATTAGTATTTGTAAAACTAAACAGAGAAAAGCTATGAAGAACAAAACCTGGATATGATCCTTTGAAGCCCTGCTGCAATGCAGTATTTATTTGTATTTGTGTGTCATGTACAGTATATGTGTCACACAGTATTGGTGTGAATAAAACTTTGTTATCAAATAATTTGATAAAAAGGGGAAATGATATAGATATCCATCAATGTAAGAGTTAGGACTGGAAGTACATGCATTCTTCTTCTGAGTCTTTGAAGTGATAATATGGGAATGGAAACAGGTTTTTAAATGACAAATTATATTTCACTTATTTATCGGTAGAAATAGTTGTGAAAAAAATCTTTGAGTGATCCACTAAGTTAAAAATATGATTATACAATTAATTTAATAAACTGAAAAAATGAGCAAACGAACAAAAATCAAAATGCATCCCTAGAGAATTAATTTGCTAGTTTCTGTATATAAAAGTATATTAAAAACATATTACAGCCAAGCATTTGGGAGGAGATATTGGTTTATGGACTCCGTGCTGTGTGTCACAACATTCTTTTCTGTCACATCCCCTATTGAAACTGACACTGAGAAATCTATGCACAGGATCCTCCACAGGACAACTGTGACTGCGGTGTTTCATTCCTGTGTAGATTACATGTGGGTGGTTTAAACTCCTTCCAGAGTGTCCACTTGTGTGTTTTCCTTGCCTGATCAATGAGCACTGTGAACACCAGAGGATTTGCTTATTTATGGACCTTGCAGTCTTAGCTACTTTATAGAGCATGTAGCAGGAAATTTTTCAGTTCAATCTTTGAAAACATTTCTTTGAGATATTTCTGCTCCATGCAACCCAGAATCAGAAAGATGAAAGGATCTCAAAAAACAAAAAAAAAGGCAAAAAATATAGCACTACAAGTCTGTAAGATATGATTCAAAGCTCATAAGGAATATTATAAAGGTAATTTGGATTAGAATCCCAAATTTGATGTTACCACCAAGGGTATTGTCTACAGCATTTGAAGTATATCTAATATTCTACAATTCTGAAGAATTAACTGCAGATTTGACAGTGAAAAAGTGAACATCAGCAGATCTCATGAATGAAAATGAAATTTTGAATCCTTCCATACAAATGAACTCTCAGAGGGAATGTGTTTACTCATCTGCCTTGCAACATCTGAGAGACTGTATGAGCAAGATCCTTGCCTTTCCCAGAACAGAGAGAGAAAGGAGAGGTGAAAAGGAAGTGTTAGCAATGGAATGTCCGAACACTCAACGTTTACTTAGAGGAAAAATGTGACCATTGGAATCTGTTGTAAATTTTGTCTGTGTACTAAAGCTTTGATTGAAAGAAAGGGAAAATAAATAGGATTAGTTTTTTTTTTTTTTTTTTTTAATTGGCACCAAGATTTTGGTTAAGGATTAGAAAAAGCTTTTTTGAATATTTCATTGCATCACCAATATGCTTATGCTGTAATATTGAATTACACCCACATAAAACACTAAACTATTCTTACGCTTAAGATCTGTATTTCTAATCCTTACTTTATATAAAACTGATATACTGAGATGAAATACTTGTTGTTAAAATACTGGTACTCTACCTCTTCATCAGCTTTGGTAGCAGCTTCACGTTCTCCATTATCTGTAGGATGTGGAAAGCATATATGTATAATTATAGCAGAAATGCATCATATATATGAAACAAATGCTGCTCATAGGCAGCTTTCCATTTAATGACTGTCTTTTTAATGCAATTTAAACATTAAGACATTATAGCTGAAAGGGCACAGTAAAGAGCACAGTGTAATTCATTATGGTTATTCTAGTTCTACTTAGATGGAAAATTAATGCAAGATCAATAGAAATAATGCTGCAAGAGCCAATGTAGTAATGTTATTTTGCTAATTAAGTGGCTGATCTTCACTCAGTTTATCAATACTCAGCAACAACAACAACAAAAAGATAAAGTGATTCTAGTTGGCAGAAAGGATATCATATTTACATTAAGTAAAACGGAACCATATACACTACTCACGTTTTAGTAAAAGAAAAAGATTTATATCTATAGATACATTATACCAGAAACACGCTATGTTTTAACTATAGTGATGACAGGCAGTCACATCATTAACCTCAGTTAAATCACTTTGGCTCTTTAGTTTATGAACTGTCTTCTTCATCTCTCACAGCACAATTCAAGATAAACCCACAAGACTGCTCATTTCAATCTACAGACAGAATTGGCAATTAAAATAATTAGAATACCCCTGACCAGTAAGGATTTCAGTATTTTGCCATTGTCACTCTCCTACTATTGATGGAAAATAAAGGACAGTAATGTAAAAAGCACTGTTTGTCATAAATTTCACACTGTTTTGGTGTTTTTGATACAACATTCCTAAAATAGAGAACGGGTAAGTGGTAACTTATGTCCCACTGTGCTAAGTGTTGACTCATTAATGGCAATTACTGCAGCTCCTGAATTTGCATCGCCATGAAAATTTGTGTCCAAACAGAAGGAAATAACCATAATAAATCTCTTTGCTCTTGAGGAGGAAAAGGGAACAAGTTGTTTTATATATGCATCTGTCTAAAACTTTCTTTTGCAAGTAATTAGGATACATTAAGAATGGTTAGCTGCAAAACATGATCTTTTTCACATATTTTGAAACACATTTCTGGGATATAATCATTTTTTATTATCATTTTGTTAAATATCTCATTTTCAAGAATAGGAAATTAGACCACACAGCATACAGCAATTTCTCTTTCAATGTAATTGAGCGTGTAGGTTTATCTTGTTTACGAAGCTGGCAGACCAAGGGTTCACAAACAGATGATTTCAGATAAATAAAGCATTTATGTAAAAAGGAAACATGAAACCTAAAATTTTTGCAGCTTTATGGGAAAAAAAAAAGAAAGCAAATGTTTCCTTCCTTTCTCCTTTAAAACTGTTAAAAGAAAAAAGTCTAGCACTAAAGTGAAACATAAAAATGGAAATTTGTACATAATTATATATATACACACACATATACATAATTTTATATGTATATATACACACATATATACGTATGTGTGTATATATATAATTATGTACAAATATATACATATATATGTGTTATATATACACATCATTATACATATCTATGTCTTACTATATTTAGCTCTCTGAGTTAATACCTGCTATGTTAATATCGTTCTCCATTAATCCAGTCTGAACTTCTGCCCTTCCTTGTGCACCTCCTTTCTTCATTTCTCCTCCTGGTTCATCTTCTCTAGTTTTTCCAGCATTCTCTTCCCTTCCTCCTTGTATGTCAACACCTTGAATTGCATCAGCAATAGTATCAGCGATCTCATCCAGTTCCAAAGAGCTCAGGTTCTCCACATTCACCTGATGTTTCGCCAGGTCCCTCAAGACGTCCTTAATAAGTGTCTCTGAACCATAAAACAACATGAGCACAAGATTTAGCTGCATACACGTGCCTCTATCAACGGCGATCTTTCATTTTTCCTAAATATAACATTTCATTTGGGAAGATGGGCTGTTCTGCAAAAGAGTGCACTCCCATTGAGGGAGCCAGCAACGAGTGAAGTTGGCTCCTGTCAGTATAGGAAGTGCAGTATTATAAAAGGATGTTTGAACTTATGACAAGGCCAACCTGTGCCAGGCACTGGGGGATGAAGCCATACAGCCATACAAGCTGTCCTGGAGACATCAGTAAAAAATTGTCACTCTTTATTTATAAGCACAGCATGGTTTCCTAGTCCAAAAGGACTCAAAATACTGAAGACAGCTGCTAGGATAGCAACTAACACTACTATTCATTAGAAAGCAGATTTCTTTGTTGATTTTTTTAAATAGGGCAAACAGATACATACAGTTTGGGAAAAGAAAGTTGTTTGTCTTTTAATCAGAAAGCTCTCCTCCACTTAGAATTATTTCATACATGGATATGTAACGGACAAATTTCATCAATTATATTGATTTCTTCTGGATTACATATATATTATTTTCAAATGTGAATTTTGCCAAATACTGTTTGATTTGTCACCTATGAAGTAAATGAGCAGGGGAATATGTTTTATCTATCATGTTAAGGAAAGAAACGTAAAATGACATTCCAGGTTGGGAAAAGCGAATGCCAGATATATGTTCAGGAAAAAAAAAGAAACAAAAAAAGGAAAAAATGTTGTAAAGATGAGAAAATTCAAGGACAGTGGATATTATAGGTGGGTTAGAAGATGTTATTTAGGGAAGACACTTGGCTGCCTTATATCTTTTAGAGCCAATCTACATTGCTTGCAAGGCTCATCCTCATTTCCATTGCAGAAAACTAGTTTAATTAGTGGCTTCCTTTGGCATCTTAAAACCATTTTCAGCCCATGCATCTGTTCCGCTTTTTCATACTGATCACTAAGTTACCATGTATGCATGCAAGCAAACTTGCTTTCAGATATGTAGTACTGGATAAGAAGAAAAGATTGGAAGCACATGAAATTCATTGAAAGAGTTATACATTGCTTCCAAATCTCTGTTGAATTTAGAAATTCACATGTAAGCATTCAGAAGGTCATATGCAGCCTTTTCACTTCTAGTAACAATCCTCTATAAAGCATTGTGGTAGGTTTATCATCAATTCACCTTTGTGACCATGCTATTAGTCTTCAGGAAACCATAAAGGTGACTTTAAAAGTAGATACATAAAGGGGAACACATTCCTGGAAAAAGGGCCGGAGAAGAGAGTTGGAAATTTTAATTCTCACAGTGCTAGGGAAAAAAAAAAGAAAAAAAAAGAGTAAGAGATACTTCCGCTGCAAGGACATAGCAAGAAAACATCTGTGAGAATAAGAGCAGAGGACTATTTTTCGCTTGGAAAAGAAGTTAGGACTTCTTTGGAAATGTCCACCGTTTTTTGCTGTCTCCCAGTGTTAGTAGCAGAGGTTAGTGTTTGCAACCGACCACAGTTTCTCAATGCCATCTCAAGGCAGAAATTAATTTCTCCTCATTTGCTTCATAATTAACCAAATAAACTAATGTTGTTTTCCCTAAACTATTTAGTCAGTATAAGCTAATACAGTCTAAGCAGTTTAAATAATACTTTCATCATGACCGGAAAAAGGTTTTGACACATGGAGGAGGGTCTTTGAGGCAATCATTTGGCCAGATCAGAAGGACACATCTTTCCTCTAAAAATCCTCCACGATGATGATATAAAATTCTACTGGCAAGGTTAAACGCTCTCAACTTCTGAAACTTCTTTACAAAATATAGTTTTAAACACATTCAAGTATAAATATTAGTAAAAAAGTTATAGTAGCATTGAATCTATGATGCTGCTTCTAACTGTAGTGTCCAGCTAAGCAGAATGCTTCATACAATTGAAAGGAAGGATTCAGTAAGAAGAGAGTTGAAGACCTAAGTTTAAAACCATGCAGGCTCTTCAGGCCAATATATTTGGACGCAAAAAAATTAAGCCTGCAAACTGTCAGAAGCTAAGCAATGCTATACAGCACAGGTTGCATATTTTCCTTTACGTATTTTACTGCATTGTATCTACCTCCCATTATAAATTTAATAATATAGGAAAAAATAATCACTAAACACTTTTCTTTAGAAGGACAACAAGAGCAAATTGATTCAAACCGCAATAAAAGTTTTCATCAGATTTTGCCAACCTGAGCTCAATAAACTTTTTCAAGAAGCCTGTCTGGAAGATGGCCCTTAGGAAAGGATGCAACACACAGCAGCAATGCGGGAAATTAAGCTCTGGGAAGTATCAGAGTTACCAGATTGTTGGAAAAAGCTTTTCTCTGTTTAGGTATCACTCCTGGCTTTAAAGAGAAAAACTTAGACTGTTGAAGCCAATCTAATACGGCCAAGGAATAGTTATCAATTGCAAATCAACACTGAAACTTTTCAAGTAAATGTATAAAACATTTTACAAGGCATAACACAGTGGGAGAAAGCATTCTTGAAACACTGATTATCTGACATCAGTGAATCTACAAAAAATGGAAAGCTACAATGATTCCACTGACTCCATTTTTCAAGAGTTTTGGCCATTTATGTATTGATATAAATAACTCTTGATGTGCAATGGTTAGCCTTCAATGTATGAGCAAGATTTTGAAAGCTTTGCAATCGTCTTGAATATTATTTTGGAGAAAAACTGACCCATCCTCATAATAGTTACAAATTATCATAATCATTTTTTTTTAGTACAGCCCAAGAATTCATTTATAAATTCATTGTAAATGTGGAACGTCCATATGGAATATCTATGTAAGGAATGAAAGGCTTGTAAGAACTCACAAAAAAACCATTTATTAACATAACATGTTTCTCGGCAAAAGGAGAAAACGCCTAACACAGCCAGTTGATTAGAGCCTTGGGTATGGCTTTCCCACATTCAAGATTAGTTTCCTAAATTTTAAATAACATTGACTGATTTAGGGTTACTCACTTGCCTAAAACATTTTTTGCAGTTTTTTTTAATTTGTTCAACTTAAGAACAGAAGCAATCATTAAAAACACATTTCTTATCTTTTGAGTAAGAAACCTTGTTTTCTAGTCATAAGACATCGAGAAGAATGCCATTCAGTTACTATGATTTTCAAGCTATTAGGAAACATATTAAGAAACTTCTGAAAAAGTTTCAAAAATATTACTTAGGGTCCTAGAAGTCCATCTATTTTTTGAACACCGGAATAGGACTTTCATAATATTTAAGAAGAATCTTTAGAAATATTGTAAAGTTTTTAGAAAAATGTAAAGGAATATATTTCAAACCATTCCAGTAAATAAAACAGCATAAAAATATTTATCTTAATTAGTAAAACTTGCATGAATTGAGTTCATTTACTTAAGATAATTGAGGTTAAATTACAGGAATTCTGTGAAATAACTCTAAAGCAGCTCAAAATACTGACATGAAAAGTCAAAATAGGTCTGGAGCCTCTGAAGCTAATTTGTTTCTGCATTCGAGTTGTATTCGAATGTTTCATTGAATGTTGTTTTTCAAAATGTTTTATTCAAGCCAGTCACTGGCCCTAATATCAATATCTGAAGACAGATCTTAATATATAATTTCCTTCTAGGCCATATACAATTAAGAAATCTGTGCTCACTTAACACTACCGGATTTTTGTTTGCTCATTGGTGTTTCATCACACCCAGCTGTCAGCCCAACGACTGAGCTCCTGAACAACAGGCAGCCTTGTCATTTCAATTCCAATTCATTTTACCAAACCCACTTTTTTTTCCCTCCATATCTATTATCTCAACAAAGTCTTATCTCTCCACTCCGCTTCCACAGGTTCATTGTTGATAATAAAGCAGTCTCGGTCTCAAAGGAAATGGAAAGTGAGGTGAGGGGAAGAATTACACAAGAAAAACTGAACGGCCACAGGCTGTACTCTAGATAGCACCAACAGGCTCACTGCAGCTCTGGGGTCACTAAATAAATCTGTTTTAGAGGATGCCATCACTCCTGGTCTGGTCTTCACCACTGGGACACTGTCCATTGATAGAACACCTCAAAAATAGGTTTTACATGCTCTTTTTACTGAACTTTTAAGTGTTACTTAAAGTGCCAAACACTGACGGGAATGCCAAGCTGAGGTGTACGAGGAATATCAAGTGTTCAGTACAGGAGGAGGAATAGCCCCCAAATAATAAAACAGCTTAAAAAAAAAAAGAGGTGTAAATGAAGAGGCTTGTTAACCTTAGGAGAAAATTAATGATATGGTATGGTGCTAATCTGTGTCCATGTTAAAACTGGAAGGTTCTGCTTCTTACTCTGATCCTTGCCCATGTTTTTCTCTAATTTGCAAATGAGTATACGAGTTTTATTTATATTTGCAAACATCCTTGAGTAACTTAAAATATTTCTTAAGAATTTCTTAATATCAGAAATTATTATTGTAGAAAAGAGGTGGATCTGTCCAAAGCCCAGCACTTAAGGATCACGTGTCCTTGAATGTGCATGTAGCTGTGTATGGCCTTTCTACTCCCACCATTCTCTTCTAAATAACACTGCTAATGCTCAGCCAGGTTAGCTTATACGGTAAACCAAATTCCCGTTATCTCCATCTTCTGAGCTGCAGAAGACAAGTTCCCTTTCATAGCTACTATGACGGCAATAAAAACAAATATTTCCTAGATGACATAATTTGTAATATCAACTTCACCAGCAGACTTCACCCTGTTAAGTTTCAACAGTTGCTTAGCAAAGGGAAACAAATTTATAATGCAGGGCCTAAATCAAGCTTCATACTTGGCTGATGAAACTGCCAAAGCCAGCTTGCCCAGCAAGGAGTGGTGGAGCACAAATAACTGCTGAAATCACAGCCCAGCCCCTGTGCATGATCCGCAGTCCCCAGGGGGGACCTGTCTGCTTCCAGCCCGTCAGCCTATTTACCACCTATCAGCTCTCCACAACAGGAGGTCCCGAGCACTGCCTGGACTGGTGACCACGGATTGGCAAGAGAGACGATATACAAGAATAATTTTGGTCTATAAATGCAGCCGTTTCTGATCTATTGAAAATAAAAACAAACAAACAAAAAAATGGTTTACTAGTTTTGTGACCTTCGAAAGCAGCTAAGAAACATATTCTGCAGAATTTAATACATCAAAAATTATTAGACTGGGGTATATCACTCAAGATATAACTGAGCCAAACTCTAAATATGACTGATGCAGAAGGCAGATTAAGGATTTTCACTGCTGCACAGGGACTACAAAGGCAGTACCCACACACATCATGTTACTCCTAGAGGTAATAGTTTCCAAATCTGATAGAAAAATGGCTGCAGATTTCCTTCCCTTGTATTTCTCCCTCAGGGTGCCTTGTTAACTAATTTACCTGCTGCTGTTTCACAGCAATTCCCGTGCTAATCTGCTCAGTACCTTCTGGATTGTTCTGCCCGTCAAGCTTCGCTTTTCTTCTTAATCCTGAATTTCATGCAGCAGAGATGACAGCTCACGTGATTGCCCTGTGTGCTGCCTAGTTTTGAACCTTTCTGTGGTTTGGGGAGCACAGGAGAGGAACAATTGCAAGCACAGGAAAACCCCAAAGTGTCAGCGAGCTTGGAGAAAGACCAGGTACAGAATGAGAAGAGCGGGTCAACCTGGCAGATCTGACTCCATTATCAATCTATAGGCTCCCACTGTAACCTGTGCCTGCACTGCTGTCTGTCCTCACCGCTGCCTTATGAGACTGTTCAATAGCACAAAAATGCAAAGGAAACCATACTATTCAGTTCCTAGAAATTCATAATTTTAAGACATTTAAAGGCTACGGCAATGGGAGATGTTCCTACAGGGCACCTTATGCACATGAAATCCAAGCAACACAACCAAATGAATTGTGAAACGTGTTATTCCCTCTAAGTGTTAAGCATTTTTTTCCCTGTTGGCTCCTACCAGGAAAGGTGAAGTGGAACAGCTGGAGGATAATGAAACCAGCATGTGTGTAGTTTATTTTGAGCCTAGCAACAAAACTGTCTAACCTGTGGTAGAGACTTGCAGTGCCGCCTGGATTTGATTTTACATTATAGCTCGTTCCTTGAAACCTGTTATCTCTGGGCACCATACCAAGAATGCTTTCACTTTCAAGCATCCTTTAGATTGCAAACATTATTTTTCCTCTGTGGCAACTTTGACTTTTTGCGTGTTCTATTATAAATAAATAATATATAAATATAAATATATAAATATATAAATAAATAATAAATAAATAAATAAATAAATAAATAAATAAATAAATAAATAAGCCTTAAACTTCATGGACAATATTAACTTCAGAAGGGATTCAAAGAAACCCTCCTACTTATCACCTGAATGATTGGGATGGTGGTAACTACACTATAACAGATGTATCTGCCTGGCTGAGGATCAATTATTTTATTTTTGAGGCATTCTGAACTACTTGAATAACATCAGCAGCTAGGTTAGTTTGGAGAAACAGTAAAGGGAATGAGTTATTTTCTAAACTCTATCTGATTCCCAGACGTGAAGTGAAGACTCATCTTGACTTACAAAGCAGCACTTGAAATGTATCCCAAGAGACGTTATACTCCATCTTCATTTAAATATTTGTCAAACTATTACATATAAAACAAATCAAAATCTTGTCGTGGGTAAGTAGCATTAGCAAAAAAAAGATGAAATTCCAGCTGATAAATTGTTTGTTACAGATTGTCCAGCCAAATCTATCTGTAACTCTCACCTTCTTGTGTTATTGCAAGTTCACATGTCCATATAATTGATAGACTCTTTATATGTTTTGTGCCAGATTTTATTTCAGCATTGATTTATTAGGTTGATCCTTGATCCTTGAATTTCCAGTTAAAAAAAAAAGGAAAGAAATGGGTTGTTCTGCCTTATCTAAATATGGTGTGGGATGCATGCATAAAACCAGATTTGACAGCAAAGGTATTCCCATAATCATGTATTGTTTATAAAATACTTCAAAGATATAAAGAGTTATATAAGTGATAGGTGTTACCACAAGTGGTGTATTTCTGCACGCATATGGAAGGTGGGTAGATGTTTATAAGTAAAGTGCAGTTAGTAGGATGAACATTATTACTGTGAGTATTATGGAAGAAAGATGAAATGTCAATAGTAGGAGACACATAAAAATGCCTATTTATATCTTTTGCAAAAATGCTCAGTGAATATGAGGGAAATTTTGGACTAGTTTAAATAAATAAATATCAGCTTTACCATCCACTGCACTCAGAGGATCCTTTAGTTTGTTCTGGGCAGAAGATTTCTGATTCAGGATCTCCAGACTTGGCTCCAGCATTCCAGGTGGAGGTCTTGGCTGCAACAGGCTCTTCATTTCAAAATCTGCTTTTCCTTTGGTAAAACTTCCACCAAAATGCCTGACTTGAGCAGGGGAGAGCCTGCCAGCGTAAACCTGAGACCCTTTAGTCCTGCTGGGAGGGCTCTTGGCATTGCCCTGTGCTGAGAGGTTCTGCATGACGTACGTGTGTAGTGTTGCTATCAGGGCGTTTTGGTCAAGCTCCATTTCTGGCTCTGGTCGGAGTTTGTCGGGCAGGGGAGGCTTAAGGGTCTTTCCAGGAAGATTTTCAGCGTGTTGTTGGCGGGATGTGGATGTGTGGGACAAAGCAGGAGCACTTTCTTTGGCCTTTTGTTTCATGTAGTACCTAACGGGATCACTGTAGACATAGCTCTAGAGAAAAGAAAAGGTAGGAAAAAAAAAAAGACATTATAATGATTGCTGTTATGCAGGACCATAGACACAACTCTGTATGTTTTATCAATCACGAAAAAAAAAATAGCATCTGTGATATAGATTGCAAATTTCAAGCTAGCAAGTCTGCTTTAAAAAAGCACTATCAGTTTGGTACCAGTGTGGTAAAACAGCTTATTAGATCATTAAAAGCAAGAGAAAGAGATTAGAAAGAGAATGATAAAATTTAACCTTGATTATACGCATCATATGCAATATTTGCATTCCTTTGGACAAAGAAGATTGAGTAAAACCAGTTCGCCTTTCCCTTTTTTCTAGATTGCTGAGAATAACTTTTTTGGGGATTACTTACTAAAAATTAGCAACTCAAAACAAAAATGTCCTTTTATAGAGAATGATGAGAAGTCTAAAAATAATTTTGTGCATATAAAATACTTTTTTTATTTGAAATTAAATAATTGATTTTTTCACTAAATTAAATTTCTAATTAGTATGTCCTTTGGCAGTGTAAAGAAATAGGAAAACAGTCATTTGATAGATTTTTAATTGCTTGGTTTTTTAGGTAAAACAACTTGGGAAAATAAATAAAAATTTGCAAAACTCACTCTTTTTTTTTTTCCCCTGTAAAAAAATACTGAAACTTCTTGGCCAGTGCTAGATCTCTCTATTTACAGTTTCAGATTTTTAATGTTGCACTAGCTGGGAGTCTAACATGGCAAGACCACAACTACTGTGCTCACCCACCTTTCATATATATATATACACTTTTCGGATGAAGTTTAGGTTTGCAAGCCAATTCTGGCTGCCCCTTAAATTTTATCCTGTTAAAAAATATACTCATTAATTAGTATATTAATTAATCACATTTGCTATAAATAAATCCAAGAAACACTTTTGTTATGATCAGGGTCCAAAGGCAGAATTTTATCTTTTTAAGAAACCAGTTTTCTCCTCCTACAGAATTTCAAAGGCCTTTTCCTCCATTCCCTACTGAATACAAATTTCAGCTGAGATATTTACAGTGTACAGAAATATTCCAATTAAATTCCCGGTTAGTTTCTAATTCCCTTGGGGGAGCATTTGCTCTAAGTGCATCATATGCTGTACATATGGTGAAGAACAGCTCCCAGACATCAGCTGTGGCCTCTGGGTTGAAGTGTCCTACAAGCTGCACATACCACGGTAGAGGCTTCACAGAGGATATTTCAGCTCTATCAGCTCCGCACACCAGCACCAGAACACGTTAGCACTGAGAGCCCCAAAAACTATGTCCAGCAAGAAGAGGCTAACCACGCCAAAGGAGAACAATTAGAACTTGGCCAGAAAATCATTATTTATATATTTCCTATTGGGTTTTGTAAAGATCAAATATATAAGGCCCTAAAGATGCTCCAAAGATGAATAAAAACTGATAGGTTTTATCTGATTGTGTATTTTGCTGAACTAGAAGAAAAAAACTGAATTAGAAGAAAAAAAAATGTATTCCTTTAGATTTTATGGCACACTTTATTACACACCCCTCACAGGATCGAGGAGGGTCAGTTCATGGTTTCAGGCTGTCACTTGCAGATTTCTGCTGTACATGTATATGCACCTTAGCTACACGCAGCAGACAACTGGCTTCTTTGGCCTTTGGTTCCACCAAGCTCGGGGATTTTACTTCAGCAGGTGGTCTTTAACACGGAAGTGCGTTTTGTTGATGCCAGGAAATTGGGCTAGTGCAAGAAAGTGACAGAAAAAAAACCCAACTAGACAGAGAGCAACTTTGAGAATGAAATATTTCAATGTCCTCTGGGAACCGTATCAATAGAAACGTGGCAGTTTTGATTCAATGCCTCAGCTGCAAAATACACACTTGTTTGCATACACAGCAAGAGGGGAGCTGGTTGCCAAAAAACAGGTTGAACACAATTTCCATGCTTAACAGCAAGTCATGGATGTGGAAAACTAAAAGTCATATCCATCTATCCCCTTCATTTCAAAAGGTCCTGGTTTGGGGTTATTTACAGGAGTAGGTGCTTTGGCTGTTAATGATGCACGTGGCTGGGAAAGGGGTGACACGGGGCGGTGCTGCATGTGCCAAGCACACGGCAACAAATTCACACGGTCTCCCAACCAACTGCTTTAGAATAAACCAAATCCAAGGAGAACAGAACTGCTGGACTGCTCTGGAACCGCCACTGCAAGATCAGGGTCAGGAGACGAGAGCTGGATTTTGACAAGCTATTTAACATGTCTAAATACTTTTAACATTAGCAGATTTGTGATTTCCTGCTCTTGCCAGCAACAAGCATATCTAGAAAAAAGAAAAAAATCACTCTGACCGCCCATAGATGACTGTACAAATCACACAAATTGCACATAGACAAGAGCCAAGTGCAAGGTCTGAGGTCCACCTCTGCCAAGCCGGGCAGCCTCCCCACAGCCTGACAGGTCTGGCAGAAAGGGACGAAATAGGAGAAGTCCTAATCAAAGCACAACACCAGCAGCTCAGCTGGCTCAATGGTGCCTTCAGTTACTAACCCAACCGACAGAGCTTCATCTGACTTGATTAAAGGACTCCACCACTGTGTGGCAATTTGCAACTTAGATGGAGGGGAAAAAACACACTCCTGCCCAGAAAGAAAATGCAACACCAAAAATGCATGCACTTAGAAGTCAACAATAAAACAAAGAAAATAAAATGATCTAATAAAATAATCTTAATAAAACTGCAATATGGACAGAACCCTAAGTTATGGTATTGCGATAACTGGCATGAAAAGTAATTTTTGCTTTTACAGAAAGAGGTGAGACAGTAACATCTATTATATATAGTTGAGAATCCAACAACAATTTACATCATATGTTAAACTCAAGATCACCCTTATATTCTTATTAGAAGTGTGGGGGGTTTTTGTTTGTTTGTTTGTTTTTGTAGTCTGATCTTGGACATTGCTGGTTTGACTTGTTTCAAAGTTAAGTGGAATAACAGAATAACCCCATGGTCAGTGACAAGAGAATCAGTAAATTAGCTGGATATTGCTTTTGGAGAAGCTGGTAACATTATAGAGTTAAAAAAAAAACAAGCAAACAAACAAAGAAAAATAAACAGAAGAAAAGGGAGAGCAGATAAATTTTAAAAAGATAATTTTTTTTCATTAATTAAACTTGATTTATATAAAGCAATGCCATTAATTACAAAAAAATAAAGTATGTAGAACTAAGAAAGAATACTTTAATTAGCATTAGCATGGAACTGAGTAATATTGCATAGAGATATCTTTCAAGTCTCCATTATTATCAGGACATTTTTAAACAGATAAGATACCGTTCAGTTATCTCCTGTCACTGATATAACATCTTTAAACATTACTCTGAATTACTAAAATACTCACATTAAAAAAAAAAAAAAAGAAAAAATATTCTTCCACCTGGACAAGATTTTCTTCTCTTTCACCACCTCTCAAATAGGTTATCTCAATAATTCACACATCACCTGAAACCCTACACACTAACCTTTCCAAGGAAGGAATTATTAGGCCAATGTCTAGTATGGTTTAGGTATGTAAGTAACTGACATTTTCCATATGAAAGTTCACAGAAGGGCATGTTAAGTTACACCTTACAGACATGCTGGGCAAACTTCTGTTTTCTTTTACAAAGAATATTGAAATGGGGGGAAATATGAGACAAGACAAAATACAGACTATTTAATTAGTCCACAAAGGAGTTTTTGAATATTTGGCTCAAGTAGAGAAGGGCAGCCAAATTCAAAGCCATGACATGGCATTTATGACAAAATGCTTCCTTTCTTTAGGACATATTTGATAAAATCACATAGAGAAAATTCCTTTCAGGAGTGCAGAAAGATAAATCCCTCCCATTTATTTAGCCTTTGCTCTTTGATGCATTTTCAGATATTAATTCATCTTTGCTACCCCAAAAGTTTGCCTGAACCAGGATTCTACCTACAACAAGTCCCCAAAAGCTACAAAAAACTGAAAAATCGAACATTTTAATTCACTGTGTGGAGGGAAATAAGTATAAATTTTTCTTCCAGACTTTTTATTTGCTTTGCAAGCTGCCTGCACTTGCATCACGTGCCTTTGCTCCATCAGGACTCTCATTCACTCAATTGAACCTTAATGTAAACGTGAGTACTACTAAATCAGTGTGTAGCTCATGAGGTCATATGTGATGCCACCCATTGACCTCGAGCAAAATCAATGAAATGGGACAGACCTATGTGTGCTGTGCAGTAGTGAGTTACAGGGCAAGACTTCCCGGGTCAGGGTGGGTAGTCAGCACAGCCCTGCTCCTACCCCAGTGAGCAGTGGCCTTACTACTCGTAGACAGTTGGCCCTTGGCCAACGCAGCCTTAATTCTTCCAGATGTTGAGCTCTTATTTCCACATAGTGCTGCACTGTGCCAGGAGGAGATCTCAGCAGCCTTTCACTGGATCACGTGGAGGCTCTAGAAGCCTCTGCCTGTGCATGTGGCACTACACTCACTCTGTGCACCAAATTCAGCGTTACATTTCTCTGAAAATAGTGGTGGATGAAAATTTTCAATTTTCTAAACAGTTTTGGAACAAAACCTTTTTCTACCATCTGAAAATAGGCTTTTTACATAGAGGGGATAGTAATCTGACATTTTGCAAGAAATCAGCAGAAGAAAGCAAGGGCTTGGAAGATAATTTCCATATCCAGAAACCAAGAAGGAGGCCAAAACAGTGTCTGCTGGAGCTCCTCTGCGATGGGATAGCATCAACTCCATGGTGCTGTGACAGATCCACAGGTTTGAGGAACCACTACAGCCATCTCTCTTGACCACCTCCTATTTCACATATAATTTTCTGTTACTATCTCATATTTTCTTTCAGAGATGTACAACAGCTTTGAAACCATTTAAGAGCTACATCAAAGAAGCTTAGATAGTAAAGATGGTTAATTAACAGCCTGTAGTTTGCAGTGTCAAAAGCTTGATCAAGCAAAATGGCTGCTCAGATTCAGCTTTGATCAGGGTTGGGGCTGGTGTTGCTGCTGAATTCTGCATTGTGCACTCTGAATTCTGCAGTGCAGCAGCATTGCCTGGCTCTGGCTGCAGCCACCAGCCCCGCCTGAATTACACACGGCAGAGATTTGAGTTGGAACAGCAAATTCTACCACTTTTAAATAAACAATCCTCCAGAAGAAGAGAGTGGATAAGTACATTCATTTTCTTCATGTACAAGATGCTATTTTGGAAAATCTTTTAAGTCCCAAATGTTCCCAACTATTCCTGACTGTTGTAATTCTCCTAGCTGTATCCCAAATCTTTACCTTTCTCCACCTGGTTCCTCTGCTTGACTAATTAAATTACTAGTTATTTCTCATACAACTACTAGTTATTTCTCACACAGTGACAAAGAGACCCAGCGAAAGGCAGACACGGTGCAGCCTGGCGATCGCTGCAGACAGACAGACCAGGTTTACCAGCTTCTCCCCTCTGTGAACAGTTTGCTCATATGTCAATGAGTCTGCTATGGGAATGAGAGGTTTCAGTGAATGACGTTTAAAAACACATTTTCTGTAGGCAAATGCTGGTATTGAGCTAACTCATTATCTAAAGATGATTTACACAGAAACACGACAATATTCGTCTGTCAAGAACTGCGCATATTAGCACCAATGCAGAGTATTTATAACTTTAACATTTGAGTCTGGAGACTTCTGGTGCCCAAATAAATGCAGGTTTTAGAGATCTGCAGGACAAATAGCACCACATTACTTTATAACTGTGCGAAGCAATGAAACACTTCCCGGGCAATTACTTAGGCTTAGGGTTTCTTTTTTTTTTCATATTAAAAGAAGTATTGCTGTTTTAACGTAGTATCTCTCCCAGAATGCACGTAAATACGTACACGTGCATCCTAAAGATCATAGAAACTAATGAATTGGCCTCTTATAAAAGTCTCTAGATCTGACACAGATTTTTTATAACATTGTTTCTCTAGCGGTAGTATCTTCAATTATTGTACAAGCGATTAAGCTTTATAAGATAGCTGGGCAATAAGACAAATTACAATTTCTATGCCAGGCATGGAAATTCTCTTCTGATATTGCACAATTTCTATGCCAGGCATGGAAATTCTCTTCAGATATTGTACATAAGGAAAAGTATGATTCCTCCCGGAAAAATTTGCTTTCTATACCAGCTTCATGCAGGATGGCAAACAGGATAGAATTGAACACACCTTTATTAAATAAGCATGAGATGGGTCACAACTTGGAAATTTTCGTTTCTCTCCATTTGTCACAAATGATTTCAGGCTGACTTACTCCAATAAAAACATCTGTATTTGGTCACATGAATCCTATGTCACTGCTTATATTTATCTGTTTTAAGAAGGAGAAGAGGACTTTAATGATTCAAATTTACTAAAAAAAGCCAAGGAGGGAAGAATGAACCAAAGGACAAGGTACTTAGTAGGGATTTGAAACTTCCAGTCTGTGCTCAGATTGAGCATGACCTCAAAAAAGCTGAGAAAAATCTGTCTGTGAAATGATGAAATTTACTTCTTCTCTACTTGGTAGTGGCATGGGGAAAGTAAACGCATCAAAGCTTGTGAGACATTCAGATATTACTGTAGTGCTGTTGTACAGATAAGCAGATAGTCAGGCACAGCTTCAGGGACATTCTCCTCTATCAATTATTCCTGATATTTTTGCTAACGTCCTAATGCAAAGGGCAGATGACATATTTCTTATTTATAGAGAATCCCACATAAATGCAATATTAAATTTTACATTTATACAATCAAAATTTAAACGTATACCCTGCAGAAACGGTTTTGACTTTTCGGCAGTCAGCTATCAAATCAATTTCTGATGATCTTAATTTAATACTGTAAGTAATGAAATAGGGGCCGTGCTTTCTTGAATTAAAGTTCCAGATTAAAATGAGAGATGACTGCAATTTCTTACCAGTTAATCAGAATAATTACTGTTTGCAGATAAGTTCTGAGTACATTTTAAAAAATTTGTTCACTCAGATTTTCTATAACAAATAACAACCCTTCTTAAAAATCATCATGTATCTTACTTCACTTGGGAGATCAATTAAAAAATGAAACAATAGATTTTGGATCCAGCAAAGCTCTGCATACTCTACCATGGTTGTGAAAGGGGAAACTGAGCATGGCAAGTTCCTAATGCACTCAGGAGGGAAATACAGTCTCTATCCAAACCCAAACTCTGCCCAAACACCCGATCTGCCCTTTGTAACCTTCTAGGGACTCTCAAACCAAGTCTGTGAGAAAGTCTGTTTTTCCAAACTCTCTCCTTTCAAACTTTTCAGAAAGTTGAGAAAAATTCTCTGGGACTCAGAGATTTCTCCTATCAAATTATTCATACAGAAAGTCCACCAGGAAAATAAATGTGAGTAATTAAATCTACAGAAAGAGAAAATAGCAGGAAAATGGACCAAACCCCCTTGAAGGTTCTACATTAATTGATTTCCTGTCTTCTCCCCTGCACTAGGTGCTATGTTCTGAACAGCGCAGCGGGATGAGGAGGAAGGTGTGGAGGCCGAGTCACACGGGAGGAGTAAGTGCAAGGACAGATCTCGTTTGGCTTGGGAAGAGGAGGAGGAGGAGGAGGAGGAAGGCTGCTGTGCACAATAGCCTTTGCATTCGAAATAAGCACACTGCAGGGATGCATTATCCAAGGAGTACATTTCTGCCAGTGTGAAGCATTGAAAAAAATCACGTCAGGCTTCCAGAAGCCACGGGAATAGGTAAAAATGATAGCTGAGGGAATAAACAAACCATTCCTGCTGAATTATTTTTATTCACATCCTGATTTTGAGTTTTTTAGGTACATTTGGGTTGCATTTCAAATCTTTTCTCTTTCCATGATAGCTAAAAGTAATTCTCAGTAGGATAAAAGTCACGTAATTGAAACCCCTGTAATTATACCATTGCAGCCATTTGGGCTTTTTAAAGCTCACCAAAGTTTTACAAAATCCACAAGAGTTAACAGCACAAGGTATAATCTGAGACATGGGTATTGCCTAGTGTGTTTGATATTCACGTAATAAATATCAAAAATGGTCAAAAGAGAGTTTATATCATATAATAATACCTAATTATTATACATATATATTACATACACACATACATATGCACATATTATACACATACATACATATATGTATTATATATAATTATACATAATATACAATTTATGGTTAATATATAATATAAGCTCTGTTCTGGACCTTCTAACCTAACACAACTGCCTTATTTTCTGCAGAAATTTCAGGGGGAGGTGAGGGAAGGAGAATCCATGTACAACCTGAAGCCTGTGCATTTCTTTCCTCACATTAAGATAAATGAAGGTTTCTCACAGTGTGCATACATCTGCCTATATGTTATTTTCACGTGACAATCAGTTTTGGTGGAAAGGTACTAGAGAGACTGATATCGTAGCATTTTGTGAATGGCAAAACCTTCATTAAACTAGAGTAGGAAAAAACACTAGCTGATGCTTAAGTAACAAATGCCACCAAGTGCTCATTTGCTGAACAACTCTTTCCAGCTGCACTGAAGAGAACTGTTCCTTACAGTGATAATGTCCAGGAAACAGATTCACTAAATCTTCTGATTTACTGCTATTTACCCAGCGAAATCATTATCAAATGTCCAGATTATAGCCTGCAGTAGACAGCCTCCACATGCTAAGAAAAACTCTTAAGTTAGTGGTGAAATTCAAGTGCTTCAAAAAGCACTTGAAGAAGCTCTTGCTTCTTCAATGGTGAATGTCATAGGACTTGTGTTGCATCATATGATTTAAGTTTGATAGTATTTCTCTTGCTATTGTGCCAAGCCTCGAATTGACAGTAGTTTGAAAAAGTAGAATAGTAAAAGCTGCTTGGCTTAAAATATTTCTGCTGCATTTTAAATACATAGAAATACATTTAACAATGTATACAATATTGAATATTGTATTGTATAGCTAGTTTTACAGTTGTGTACACAACTGTTTGCTGAAGCTCATTATTCTAGTATGCCTGTCAAAGATGGTAGAAAATAAAGACCAAATGTTTGGAAAATATTTTGATTAAAAGTATGTAAAATACTGAACAAGACTTTTGGTGTATAGAAAATTCAGATTTTAAGCACTCTTTATCTTTTTTTCTTTCCTTCTTTTACTTTTGGTCAGAGTTCTCTGATGACAGTTTTGGAACAAGTTGGAAGCCACTCAGGCAATCTGCTTAAAAGTGCTAATTTTCTGCAGGCTTCAGCTATACATCACAGAAAATGAGGTATCAAAGGGAGCAGGAGCAGTGCTGCATCTCCTGTTCCACGACTGCAAGGACAAAGTCATGGAGGTAAATATATACTTGAAAGAAAATGATTTTTTAAGAAGGGCAAAGGCCTAAAAGTTGCAATTCTAAGCATAAGCCAGGTAAAGTACCTATGTTTTACCCATATTGTTCATCAGGAAAGTGCAAAATGGTTAAAAATATAAGAAATTGCTACAGTTATTAGTATATGCTAAAAACTTATCTATTTAGGAAAACAAAAACAAGACATCATTATTTTGTTGAACCATGCAATAAAATGGATTAATTCACCATTTTCCAATGGCACAGCCATATTAAGTGCAGCTACTGCAGTTACTTTCCTTACTACTATTTTCAAACCATTCAATTTTACATTTTTTCTGCATCATGGATTTGCAAACATCCTCATTTCCATTTTGCTTAAAATTTATTCCATTAATAACTCAATGAATCAAACTACTAATACAGTAGTATTTGTACTTGCTTCTTTTTAAGAGCAGTGTGTCTGTCCTCTATTTTGTTTGCCTTTAAGTGACAGGTAACACGGCTGGCTCAATGTCTGCTGTTTCAAAATGCTCCTTAGTAAAAAGAAGTCTACATCTTGTTTCTATATGTGCTTCATTTCCAGATTTTCTCCTCTTTATCCCACTCCCCCAGGCTCCTAAGTAGCAATCTCCATGGCAACTCTCGGCAACATTGGTGGGTGGTGTTATCACAGCAGGCTTCCCCCCAGAAGGTCTCAACCATATGGATTATTTATGAACCTGCACGACAGCAGCAGACCCACTGCAGTACTTCTTGGACAAGTCTTCTCTTCTCTGTAACCCAGATCATCACAGAACAACTTCCTTTCTGAAATCCATGCTTAGGACTAAGTAGTTGACAAAAAAAAAAAAAAAAAAAAAAGGGTAGGTGGCCAGGCCACTGCCTGGGTACTACTCTTAACTCAAGACAAGAACCTGTTATCACACTCCATACGTTACAACTTATGCTTACATATACCAGTCAGTGAAATTGTAAATTTTCAAATTTTTATCAGAATAATAGTATTTCAGATATACCCTGACTGCATAAAGAATTGAAACAACTTGGACCATTCTGGGGAGCTGCTGTTGCAGACACACTGCATTGATTCTCTGTCTCTGAGTCAGTGCTTGGAAAATGTTGCATGTTGGCTTTGATACCGTATATTCTTTATCTGATTTTTCTGCAATATATTCCTTAGTTATGGTTGTTGCATATAGGCTGTATTCATGCAAATATCACATATTGAATTTCTAAAAGGTGCTCTCTATCTTAGTAATCTAATTCTTTAAAATAATAGATTATTCTGGGCAAAATACATTTCTTGAGTAAGAATAAGGACTGGTCACATACTGTCATTTCTGCTGATCATGTTTATAAAATTTAATAAGTTGCCTAAGAACCAGATAATTTTTCTTCATGAAAGGAAAAAGTAGTTTTGCTTTCAGATCAGCACTTTTTTAAACCAGAGGACAATACATAAGAATACATAAGATTTAATGGGTTTAATTTATCTTGCCTAACTATAGGTACCGTCATATATAATGTATGTACCTGAACCTTAATTTGTCACTATCAACTTCCTTATTATCAGTAAGAAGTAGGAACTTTTGAGCCAGAATTCAGCACACCAATTGTCAAAATCTGCTCAAAGATTAAATCTGTTGTTCCCTAAACACCATAGGCTTAGATCAGACCACTATTGACTATAAAGGTAGTCAGAGTGGGTTAGCTCAGGTTAGATTCCTGCCCTGCAGCTCTTGGATATCTAGCAGATGATCTCCATCATATGTATCCATCAAGAACTTCCAGGGATGCTCAGCCAGCTTTCTGGAGAGAAGCAGCTCAGCAAGTGAAGATGCTGCCACCTTTACACCTCTTTTTCCCCTTCTATATGTAGGGGAAATCAACCCTGAACTAAGGTAAATTATCTGGATTAGAACAACTCCATTGCAATTGAGTGCTGAAACCAATCCAAACCATCTGGAGAGAACGGGTTAAATAATGTGCAGGTTGATATCCAGTCTGAGGAGGCAGTGAGAAGCAATGTTTGGTGTCAGGACAGAAGGGAAGATTGAAAAGTTAGGAAAGCTTACACAGGAAGGAAGCCAAAACCACAAAATGTAGGAACCACTTTAAAGATACAACCTTGACAGAAGCTGCGTCGCTCTTCTTCCTTGGATAGAGATTTGTAGCTGCAGACTGGGAGAGAATACCTAGATATGTGAGATATTGCTGAAGAGACTTGGCCAAGTTCGTATCCTTTTCCAGGTTATAATTTCTTTCATTATCTGCATTCTGTTCTGAAGTCCTGCACAGCAAAACCAAAAAAGAAACATATTACCAGCCTGCATGACAGTGAGTCCAGCAAGAAAAAAGGAACTCACGACACTGAAACTATTTCCATACATGAGTGCTTAATAAAAAAAAGCTTTATAAGAACAGCAATATAGATAATTCTGCTTCAGCAAAAAACAATTATTTCTTTTTTTTTAAGAATCCACTATTAGCAATGTGTTGTGGAATCAACAGTAAGTCAACAAAAAGCCTACATCAAGGTCAAATGATGTCCTAAAGGGAAAAGAGCATTAGTAAACAGAAAATATGCAACACTGAGGTGCACCCCAAAGAAATACATGGGTGGTTTTAACCACAAAACTCACAAAACTTGCTATATTATGTAGAGAATCAACATTATTTTGGCCCTACACGTGCAAACAGAGTACAGTGAGACTGCTGGACATACAGGGGTAAGTGAGCAAGGTTGCTCCAGGAAAAGGCTGCAGAAGGGGATAACGAGACAGCAAAAGTGTCTCCTCTGTCCCCATATGCCTGACATTCACATCAATGATTCCTCACTGTTTTAAATAAATCTTGGTGATGTTTGCAGGAAAAAAAAAAAAAAAAAAAAGGATAAAAATGTGATTAAGCAACAGCAGGGTAGAGAGGTGAGTATATGGGCTTTAGAGTGGTGTGTACAACAGCTCTGAGTTATTATCAGCTCCCCTCATCTATCTCAATAACATGTCAGTGATAACAATAATTTAAATGTCAACACCAGTAACTATTTCATACCTCACGTAAGAAAGCTGAGGGAAGGTCACCGATCCGCTTCCTTCTCTGTGACACATTGTTTGGAGGGAAATTATGTTTCAGGGCCACTATTCCCCACCCACATCCGCACACGCCGCTTCTCCAGGGATGAAGATTTCCCATGAAAGGCCTTTTACAGCGCAGGGAGAGGGAGCATCATTTTACTCTAAACATCAGCACGCATTTGTGAGCCACATTCAGTTCCACAGTGCACGTGATGATTCGTGTCGGGGGGCAGAGTGTGAAAGAGCAGCACCATTGCATCCTCCAGAGTTTGGATTTAATTGCCTTGCTTGATGCACAAAGTAACAGACTTTGGGTTTTGCTACACAGGTCTTGCTATAATTTACTCTGAATTTGCTTGCTTCTCACACCGTTTGCATTTTTCTCCAATTCTAGAGCTCTGAACTCTGCCTGGCTGTGGAGGGTGGAGGTGCAGGGAACATCACCAACCTCCTGTGCACCTTAAAGGTGGACTCGGGCTGTGCTGCAGTGCTGGAATGAGTAGGGCTGCCTTTCTGCTTCAGCAGAGATGAACTAATCCAAAGAGGCTATCATAGAGAAGGCCTTCCAATTTCTCACTCCTCGCTTAATTCCAACGTCTATCTTCTCCTTTCTTTGCTTTACTTTGAAAGGAGAGAGCAAATGGAAATACAGACCAAATTCTACCCTCGGGATTTTCGCTGGAGTTAATATGAATTGAATGCACAGATAAAAGACAGTCTTTAGGTTAGCTTTTCAAGCCATTATTTTCAGTATATAATCACTCACGCTGGTGGTGGAAGCAGAAACTGAGGCCAAAGATTACTCTTCTTTCCTATGCAGAGATAGCAGTTGCTATCCAAAGATTACTCCTCTTTCCTATGCAGGGATAGCAGTTGCTCTCAAACTGTGTTAGAATTCCATATTGTTTCTAATTTTATATGTTATCTACTTGTAAACAACAATCAAAAAGTAAAAGGCTAACAAGCTAACAAAGCATTATATTTCAGCTGATAGTAACTTTAATATGTCTGATTTTCAAAAAATCTCGTCAGTTCACCAATGTATCATTATTGTTAACCTTGCTACTGCAGAAAGTAAAAGGCATTAAATGAACTGTTCTTACAACTGAATTAAAATTTTCCTCTTAAATGTGACAAAGTGATACTGGAAAATGGATTAAAGAGAAACATATAAAGGCACCTGGTGAGTAGGAGAAATGACTGTCAGTTGACTTCTTGTGCACTTATTTGGAAGCATGTTCTATTTTAATTTGTTTTGAAAAAGGACTACAGTGTATAAAGACCATAATGATATACATAATTACTTATGCACAGAAATAATTATACAACACAAAAAACATGTCACTTTATAATCTTTGGCAAGTTTTATTTGAACAAGTGCACCACAAATATTATGCTATTGTAGAATGCTCTCAAATGATAGATACCATACTTTTTATAATAAAGAATTTCTCCCTGTTAAACACTGTAAGAATCTTATTGCAGACTTATTTTATTACGGAAATAATGCTGTACCCCATTTTATACATTGAAGTTTGTTGGAAACATTTGAGGTTTTGCTAATTGCACCAATGAACACAACTGACATTTATTCCCTGTGTGCAGAATGGATTTTTTTTCCTTTATCTCGGATCCTCTTTCAAGATTTTTTTTTCTTTTTTTCTTTTTGAAATTTAATAAGGGCCCAGAAAATACCATGTACACTCCAGTTAGCCACCAAAGAAAGAACTTTCATCTTGAAATCAAGCTCCTAGTTTCAGGGGGGAGGTTAAGATGAAATCCATGTCTTCTGTACTATCAGATTTCATATGCACTAATTTAGCCTAAGTTAATTTACCTTTCAAGTGTCTGAGTCTATTTTCTTGCTCTCACTAACTCTGTGGGGATTAATGACTCATTAATATGACTTCATATTGCCTTATTACATATTATCTTTAATAAAAGGTCTTCCTGCCACAACATTTCTTTGATAATCAGATACCTAGGTTGTTGCTATTTTCATTATTTAATTAATATTTGACAATATTCTAGCAAAAGTACTAAGAACCCTGGGCTTATAGCAAAATTTATCAGAATCTACAAAAAGACAAGGAAAAAAAATCCTGCCATTCCCTGACCTATAGACTATATTGCAAATAGACAACCAGAAAAATCCACTAATGTTTTAAACTGTTGGCACATAAGATAATGCTTGCAGAAGCACAGCTTGATGACTTCAGAAAATCTATCCACAATGGGAACTGCTAGAAGTGGAACACATTTTAAATTCTCATGTTCCTAGCGCATTGATATGCAAAATAGATAATTTAAAAAAAATACAGATTGAATTAAGAAAGCAAAGCACCTCAAATCTGATCACAATTCTTATATGTGATCTTTCATTCTCAGTAAAGAACTAAATTGTTTCTATACATTTTTACACATTTCATTTTTAATTATTTCATTTAAGGTTCTGGAACACTGGAGAACATGGTGTTGAGCGCTTGGAAATCTGGTCTATATTATCATATTACCCTAAAACAAATGTATAGGATACAGACATTTCTGAAAAAACATCCCCCACAAGATATTCAAAATAATTTCTGCTGCCAGAGAGCACTCCATACATAATGACATTTAGTATATCTAAGCAGAGAGAACAGCTTTATGGATTTCAACATGTGTTTCTATCACCTTTATGATAAATTATAGATTGGTATCTTATCTAGAAGCTAAGCTTCTCCCTTACAGTACTCTTGAAATGTACTGTGCTACGATTTTAAGAAATGCCTTTGTTTCCTTTAAGCTGAATGAATCAGCAAGTATGAAAAATACAGGGTCAAATTCTATGAATTTAATCAGAGAAAACTGAAGCAAACACAGCCAGAGCCACTGGGCATTTTCAATTACACAGCATTTTTATTTCCATACAAGAGCAATCTAGCAGAGAAATGTTTTCCCTTTCTTTGCAGGATATGATTTCCCCAAGCTAGAAATTCTATAAAGATCTAAGGTTGAATGTCCAATATCTTGCCCATCAGGACAAGAAGTTTTAGCTTTCTTCCACTTCCATTTCATGAAGAAATTTTCTAGTAAGTAGCACTGTCCTTCAAGCTCAGTATTTCTGAGATTCCATTTTTTAAGATCACTTAGATGAAAACTCGACTTGCCGTTTAAAGCCTGTAAGGACTGGCTAGAATGGCAAAACATATGTATACTTGTATTTGTATATGAAGATGATATGTCCTACATCCATATCTCTCTATACAATTACAGAGTCCTTACCTCTTGCCACCCACAACGAGGCCCACCCTTGATATCTTGCAATCCCCTAGCGAAACGACTTGTATTATACAAAGATTAGGCAGAGATGTCCCAATGTCGTTTCATGCCACAAGATCCCACATGAATGTCTCTATATTGAATAAATTTGCCATCAAGCCAAACTCTATGGATTTCAATTTGGTAGCAACACTGGACAAACATGAGTTTGATGAAGTTAGTAGGTCAGAATTTCCTTCAGGACTTCTTTTTTCCCCATTGATGAATTGCAGAATAAAACTTCTCTGATGGATGAGCTATTGCACACGCCTGCCATTCTAAGCCAGACACACCAACAGCTGCTGAACTGAGACTAGGTAGTTGCATAAATGGGACAGGAGAAGTTTGGATTTCTGACTCCAAGCTATTGTTATAGAAGGCATACTTTCATAATTTGTTGGGGTTCTCATTCATTGTGTGCCATTTTTAGTACTTTCATACAACTGGTTTTCATTTAATGTCTGTTCACTGGTTTTAGTGTTGCATTTAATATTTAGGATGCAGTGCTAGGGCACCATTCTGCTTCTCATCATCCACAAAAAATAAAATTAAAAAAAAACCCCAAAACCTGAGAGGCACAAAAGTCATTGCAATCTTACCTTCCTCCATGAGACTCTTCAGATGGAAATATATCAGGGTGTCTGGTGCGAATTTTATGAATGGTTGAGAGCTCCTGACCAATAACATGCTGTGTGTAGTCATCTTGCCAGGTAAAACCTGAGGAATAATCACAAAAATACACATACAGAAAAACGAAAACACCATTTAGTAACTTGAAGTTTGGCAAAAAAAATTGTCTTATATAAACAATATTAAAAAAGAAAAAGGAAACTTGGCTGAATGTAAATTCAGAAGTGATTTACAGACTCTTTGCTCCTGTAAGAAGTGTTGTTAATCTAACTTCTAAAATGAAAGCAGGACAGTAGATGTGATGAGGCCTTGAAAGAGCTTGGTCTTAATAGAATTTTAGCTACGTATAAACTAGCTTTAATACATAATAAAGGATTATTTTTGGATAGCTGTGGAGAATAGTTATCTCACTAGCCAGCTGCTGAAGGAAAAAGAGTTTTAAAACTCTTTGCTGGTATCCATTGAAAAGTGGCTTCCTGCAGGTGATTAATTCAGTTCTCCCTGGTTCACTGCACGCCACCCTTCCCCTGTTCCCTCCATCCAACTATGCAGTTAGAGCATTAAGTAGCAAATATTACAGGGGAAAGAAGTATTTGCGATTTTAATGTAGCTCTCCTGAAGGCCTATTTCTGTTATCTTTATACTCAAATATTGTGACAAAGAACTTTACAACAAGGGGGAAGTAACTCTGAAGGCAAATTCCATGTGATTACTCATTAATTATATGCGTTGCTGATCTCATGGTAATTATACTTGGAATGATGATATAACTTCAACCATAATTGTTATCCAATTTCTGGAATTTAGATTTTATGGTAACACTTTATAGAATTCGCCCTTGCAATTATCTGTAATTATCTAATAACTAAATATCACGTAATTGCGGAGAATATCTGCCTTTGTGCTAGGCACACTAAAACACCACAAAGTCCTCAAATGAATATTGATAAAGTCCTAGATATGGTTATTACACTAATATCTTCCTGTAAGAAACCTCCTAGAGAAAAATCCTCTCTAGCCTCATGTGGAGGAGGATGAATCCATGGTAGAGAATCAGCCTCGGAAGGGGTTTTTGGTTCGGCTCCCATTTCATGCACAAGTTATGAACATCACCACAATTTGCAGTTAACACCAGGGTTGCCTGGACTGGGACTCTCTTGGGCTGGAAGTTTAAGCACCAGGAGTCTAACCAGAACCCAGAACGTGGCCATCTCACCTGCTGGGTGACTGCTTTATCCCATGGGCTATTAAAGAAGCAGTTATGCTCTTCCAATTTTTCATTATTAGGAATGAGAATCAGGAATGAGTATTAGGAATGGAGGTTATCAATGAAAGCAGTTTGAATAGATGTGCCCATCCTGTCACCTGGCGTTCTGACCATGTAAAACTAATTTTAGTGTCTATGAAATTATTAGCCCAAATATGAAAAGCTTCATGAAGTTAGATATAATATTAGACATGCCTGACAAATTAGACATGCCAGACACATTATTGGTGTCTGATATTTAGATGAGTTTTAGGTCCCAACTTAGGCAGTTTAGGTGGATAGACTTCATTTTTTTCATATATGAAAATATTATTAAAGAATCTAGAATCTGCATGTATATATGAAGACTTTAACAAAACAAAACCAAAAAAAACTTTGACATGTAAGAAATCCACTGTGTGTTTGCTCATTTCTCTCTTTTTCTTAAATAAAAATGTTACATGAGTTTATTGAAGAAACAGATCACTTGAAATCATGCTAACTGTCAATGCATACAATAAATGATTCCATACCTGGAAAGGAGAATTATCTCCAAGATATTTTCAGATCTGATTCATCCTTTTCAAATGCTAATCTTACCTTTTCAAATGTGCCATGTAGATGGAGTCAAATCATTTTGCAAATCTCAATCTAAGGGTGCTCAGAATATGTTCTTATGTGAATTATACAAAAATGAGTCACCAGGAACATATGATTATTTTGGCATAATGTTATTAAAATTATTTTTACATCAAAGTTTATATATAATGTGCATATATATATACACACACACACAGATTTTTCCAGTTTAGTTGCCTGTTGCCTAGCACTATATATTTTTCCTCTATTTTATAGTCGCACAGAGAAGAAAGCTAAAATGAAATTCAAGTTTAGAAGAATGAGCAACAAAAATGTTTATCCAAAAAACACATCTATATATCAATATATGTATCTATCTATATAAAATCATATGTATATAAACATTACCACAGCTGCAGAAGCACTCATTTATGACCCTTATTTCCAAAATCCTGCTGTTTTACTCTGTAACTCCAAGCCAACAGCACAACCCTATTAGAAGCTGAATATTACTGACATAAATAAACTCTGAATAAAGACACAGAGTTTTGTTCAACACGAAGCAGGACAGAACTCATCTGCAGTACTTGCATAAACACACCAAATTCGTTACTCTTGAGCTGTATGAACGTGGCCACAGATGGAGGTGTGAATAGCCAACTGTGCCTGTCTTTGAACCATTGCAATCCCAGTTCTCATTGGTCATGTACCTCGGGTACACTTTTTTCTTCCACGGCACTATTTTAACATTTTCTCATAATGCATTTCAAATCCATACAAATGCCTGCGCCTTCTTGTTGCAGAAGAGCACAACTGCAGTGCTGAGAGACTAGGAAAAGGGCATGTTTGCCGGCGAGCTTAAGAAATGGGGATCCTGCTGTCGGAGCAGGATCGCCGCACTCGGCCCTGCATTGCTTCCCCGTCACCACCATGGAGCTGCGTGGCCGGAGGCTGCAGCGCCCGGAGCCCTCCCTGCCACAGGGGATGCCCTCTACATCCTGGCAAACAGCGTCTCCCTGCATGTGGCCTCTTCCGAGCCTTGCAAAAAGAGACCAGCAGGGCCGTCCTGCCCCAAACTTCCAACGGCAGCAACAAGCACCAAATTGCTTCTGATTGAGTAATGCAGGTGACAGCGAGTGCCCATGAGGATGCACCATCTTGTCCCACCACAAGCAACACACGTCATCCTCAGTGGCACAGGCCAAGTTTTAATTCCTCCTTTTCCTTTTTTTATCTAAATGTATGTGCAAAGGCAATGCCAGTGTAAAATAAAAGCTAAACCTCACATACAAGCCGCACATCAACAGCAAGGGAGTTACTCCAAATACAATGTGGTCTTCCATTACTACCGACAGGGATCTCCCTGGATCTTTTCTCTCCATGCCAGTTCCATGCCTTGTCTATATTATTAAAAATTACAATATAACGCGTTATTACTATTATATACTCAGTCATCAAAATAATAAATTATAGTGTTGTCTAGATCTCTACTATGCTTAACACTAAGCAGTGACAGTGTCAGCAGAAAGCACAGAATTTATCACTATTTTACTAATTCAAATCAAATCAAAAGCAAGCAGTGCTAAAAAGCGAAGAAAATAATCTTCACAGATTTGTGCTGGCCAAATGTTAGCTTCTGTCTCCAAAAGAAATTTCAAAGATTTTTTTCGCTTTTACCATACAATTTCACTTTAAACTTTTCAAATGGCTTTGCAACCACACCAGTGATGTAGAATTGTTTAAAAATACATTCAAAATAGAGTATGTATTTTCTTCTCTGCATTGTTCAATTTCTTTAGCTAATGGCATTCTTCTGTTTTTCATTGTTTATCATCTCAGAGAAGCTTGATGCCTATCCAGATACACCTGACCAGATCTTTAGCTGATGTAAATTTGATTAGTTGAAACATTTGAAAACATCTGGTGAAAATATTTATCCCCTTATTTATTCTGCAACTTATTTATCTGATACTTATTAATCTGATACTTAGTTATCTGCAACTTATTCTAATACAAAATTATTCACCCAAATATTATTTATTCCTAAGAAGATCCAGAAAGTAAAGCAACTTTCAGCTTGCCAGATGGGTGTCCAACAGGATACCTATGAGACTCTCCCAGCTTTTGTGCCACTTGAAATCCAAAGTGATTTGCATCAATATATTTGCAACAAGATCAGGAGATTATTACATACTGACTGAAAATCTGATTCTTCTATGTCAGGGAAATCTCCTTAAAAAGGCAAAAAGCTCTGAAATATTTACACATGAGGACTGAAATATGATACTATTTCTCAGTTATGGCATCAAATTATTTTCCACCTTTTAATAATATTTTCCACCTTTTAATAATATTTTCCATTTTGTCACTATAGACTACACGACAAAACAGTTTTTTCTCCGAGCAACCTTCAACCACTACTTTATTTCAGCTCAGAAACTCTCCGTCGTAGAGCTCGGAGAGTTTCTTTCCTCGTGCCATGTGTTGCACATTGTTCATGCCTATTTTAGCTGTCAGAACATCTGCACAATTGGCAACGATTGGTTTTCTCCCCTGTTTTCCCAGCAGGCAGGTCAATGTAGAGACAAGGCTTTCTGCAGGCAGCCTGTCCCCATTCTCCAGAGGAGCAGCACTTGTGCTCCTCGCAGGCCTCCCTTTTCAGAGCTCCAGGAGACACACAGAGATGGTCACATACTTCAGCACTGGCTCACGCAGGATTGCAGCATTAATTCCGAGGTTGCTATGTTTTTATCAAAATTCATTTTTTCAAATACTGTATTTCCTATGTAAGAATGCAGCCAAAATACAAAGTCTTAAGGCTTCCCATTACCATAAAAGAAAACTAGAACTTCCAAACGTAATTTTGTATTATAGCTCACCCTGGCAGCTTAATGACAAAAATAGTAACAGAGAAGTTAAACCTCCCTCTGCATAGTTAAGTTTTCTACTTGCTTTTACAATAAACTGTGTCTCAAAAATTTAACTCCAGTGTATCTTTGACTTGGAATATTCATTTGCTTCTAAAATTGTCATTAAAGAAGGGTTCTAGGAAACTTGAAGAAAGTCTGACAAGACAATTTTACAGTTCACTCTGTGAAAAATTACTCCAATTAGTCTATTCTTGTCTAACATTTTATTGTCTTCTAGACCTAAAGACTCTAAATTCTGTAGAATTTAGCCCTGCATAATTTCACGCACTAGCTGTATTTGAAGGAACAGTTTAGTGTTATGAGCAGTCGTTTCTGTTCTTGCTCAACCCATTGCAACAGGAATGGGGATCATGCTCTCGAGAAAGTCCTCAGGAACTTTTGATGTTTCCTTGCTTTTTTCACCGCATTCCCAGGGATTGGTGCTTAGTACCAGGTTTGTATTGGTGAGGTTTTTCACCCTCTTTGGGAGTTCCTGATAGGAGCACCTGTATCCCATGCAAGTATTTCAGTTGCACTTGCTCTCCCAAGGCAAAGAGCTTCCATTTGGGGGAACAGATGAAGGGACTGCTTAAAGACTGCGGTTTCAAATTTTCATATATTGCTTTATTATACATAAAAGTGATAATCTCCATAGAAGTAAATTATTAGCATGATCAGAAGATCATGCTTCTTACAGATCTGATTTTAATTTATTCTGAGTAACTACCAAAGGAAAATAGAGGAAACCCTTCTCTCTTCAATTTTTAATAGTTTTTACTTTTTGAAAAAGACAAAGAAATGATTCATTTACTAAAGACATAAGAAATAATCCCAGAGGACTCAGTATGCAGTGGTTTTTTACTTTTATTTCCGCTCATGTTGTAGAAAGTGGACAAGAACCTGATCTGTATAAGAGAAAGTGCAGAATTACGTTTTGTTTTTCTGCCACTGGAGCTGAGAGGAAAAAAATAACAACATAATAATACAAAATAAAACACCTAACTTGCTACTGGAACAGGACTAGACTAGAAACAGGTACATGAAAGAGACTTCCCAGACTCCTGAGCTAAATTCTATGTTATTCACAATTTGCCATCCCTTAGCCTTGAAAGTAGATGGTTCTGACTTCTAAAATGCTATTTTAGGAAAGAAGACGTGCAAAAAGGGCTTCTTGCATAATTACAATTTTATATTAGAGTTCAGCCTATATTTAACTCATGGTCAGTTACGCCTTTATTTTGCTTAGTTCTCCCTGGGGTTAGGGCAGACATAGTTATCACAGAACAATCACATCGAAAATAAAACAGAGCGAGTAAAGGGTCATCTTCTAATCCCCCTCTTCCTTCTGTCCCATGATTGTGCACAGACATTTCCACAGTGTTGGCAGTCCAAGAATTTTCAAGAACATGGGAAACATTCCCATGCTTCCAAAATGTAACTCCAAAAGCCTGACTTTAATTCCTGACTCTAGTTCTACACTGTAAAACAGCTGCCTTTGGCATATTAATGTTGTGCAGGTTATCAGAATACGGAGTGGCTCTGTCTCTTTTTCTGCTAAAATACCTTTTATTTTTCCATTTCCTTCTCCTCCCCTTTCTATCTTATTACTTCTTTTTGGACTTCTGCTGCTGCTCCCAACTTTCTTGCATCCACCTTGTCTTTTAGGATCTGTTTAGTAGGCAGAAATTGGCTGTAATGCTAGGCTTTACAATGCTAAGCATGCAGATATTGTCCAAACAGTAGTTAATGATGCACATAAAATGAACAGGTTCTCATTCTCATTCTATTTTATCCATTTCATTTCATGCTAACAGCAGGATGACAGTCTTATTGTTATGAAAAATATAGTTCTTGGGAAAGGACTTTTGAAGTCATTTCAGTATGGGAATTAAAACATCACTTCTAACAAGGCAGGATCGGTCAGAAATATCCTGGCACTTGAAAAAGTATAGAGAATTATGTGGATATACATGTTATACATATTCTAGCAAACCCATCTCAGAACCACATTTCTTCATGTATTTTTAAATGCCTAAAAGTCAAATTCTTTCAGATCTGCATAGAGGATCTCACATCTGTTTTATGCAACTGCTGAACTCTCATTGATGTGTGTGAAAAATCAATTTTCATCTGCCAGAGAAGTGCCTGGAATTGGACATGCAAAGTCAATATGCAGGAGTGCAAAACAGGGCAGCACGTCTGTGATCACGAATTCATCTCAGCATTTGTTTCTTCCTGTATGTCCTAAAGACTTGCACACAAACCAGTGTATCGAAGGTATGCAGAAACAGTAAAATGAGTCAGAGAAAGGACTCTGCAGCACCTTTACAGTGCATAGCACAGGCAAATCGGACAGACTTGAAACATTTTCTCTAGTAAGTGCTCCCACTCTCCCTGCTCTAGCCTTCATTGAGACCAATGCAGCTGAAAGCAGACAAGGAGAATACTTCAAATTTTAAATGATTGGAAGCAATTTCCCTAAGCTTATTTGGTGTGTGTTTTTAGCCATTTCCCTCCCCAAAGTCACATCTCTCAGACTATAAATTCCTGCAGGAAGATGTGATATATAAAACACATTTGTGCAGCCTCTTTCTATAGCCATAACAACAATAATTGTTATTGCTGCTATTACTAATACAACACAAATTACTAATACAAACACAACGGTAGCAGAAGTTAAGGTTCCCACAGGAACCTTAGAAAGATCTTGGTGGCTGAAATGCAGTTTTCCAGGACGGACCATGTGCCAGCCAGGTCGCTTTGCCTGAAGCAAAGAGGAGCCTTCTGCAGGTCAGGCTGCTCCCCAAAAAGCTGATTAGTGCTCCACAGCTTTCATTGTGAATTCATCCCGTGTACAGAAAATGTGCACTGAGTGGGTCTGTGCAGCCCCAAAAGACAGCCTAGCATTTTCAGCCTGAGGATTATCTAAATGATCTTCTTTCTATCCTCCTGTGCAAGTAAACTTTGGGGGTTTGGAGTTTTCAACAACTGCAATAGAAGGTGCAGGATACTTTAGCTTGCCTAATGAACCTTTTATTTTTTTTTATGTATTTCTAATCTACGTATCTCAGGGTTCTGATCCACAAGCCAATTATAACCAAGTAACAAAATATGCGCCAGATATCAGCTATAGGGCAGCAGCTGCCCATGTATTTAGCTGATGGAAAGAAATGGACAAATATAGCCTACAGTGGTAAAAGGTTTAGTGAGAGAATCTCTGATTGATGTGGTTTCCTGCCTGATGCTCATTTTCCCTCCCTTGTTTCACACGGTTAATACCTGAGTGAGCTTCAATAATATTTTTGGGTAATTCATGAAATGCTGATTCACAGATTCACATTGATGCTTTGTCAGCTGTACAATGATTTTTTATAGTTTCGGGATCAATCTCTCTGAATTCTTAAAAAAGCACCACGCTTATAAAACTGTGATTTAATATTACCACAGTGCCACTAACAAAATGGGATTTTGTTTAATGTCTGATTGATTTGCGGGTTAAATTTGACAATGAATTCAAAGGTTTGCAGTAGAAGACCTGTAACAACTAGATACGAAAGAAAAAAAACCCAAAATGTGAACGTTTTTGCAAGCACAGTTCCTGTTGATGCCCATTTATAATATATCATTTCATGCAAAAAGCTGCATCATTTGTTCCTTACAGCCGCCAAGAGATTCTAAGTTAAAAGGCATTTACTGAATGCTTTGGCATTAAAAAAACTCAGAAGCAGCCCTGATGAAATCACACTGAAATACAGCATATACTTTTATAACATATATAACAAATATAATGTAATGCATTCTTGGGAGCAATTTTGCACCACTTATTTTAATTTTTTTTTTCCACTGAGAGTTCTCTATTTGACTAAAAATCTGAATATTCTGGAAAATTTGGATTATTTATAAAACTCCATGTTACAAAGGTCTAGCATGAACTGAACAGAGCTGCTGTAAACAAAAACTGCTCTGAGACGTAGGCTGGGCCTGGGCCAGAAAGAGGCATGGGGAACGCTCGAGCCTCACGCTGGCGCCTGCTGCTTCCTCGCGTAATGCGGCAAAAAATGATGCACCCAAACAAGTGCCACATGTGCAAACGTGATATGCACCCCATGAGCTGGGAGACCACTCATTTCCTTATCTGCAAAATGGGTCTCAGCGAGCAGTTTTTCATGGGGTAAAAATGCAAAACGTATTTTGTGAGGCAGTCCAGTGTTGCAGACCTGGTCATGCTGGGGGAAACCAGAGACGGAGCAAGGAAAGGGGACCCGCTTGGAGCTCCAGCAGGGAAGTTCTAACCAAGCAACATGCAGCTATTTTTTCTCTGAACTTCAATAATTTCTACTGTTAAAGTAAGACTAACATAAAGTAATTGAATATATTTTCAAAAGTACCATTTATTCCAGAGATTTGTCCATCAATAGTTCTGAATGACACACAAATCAGCAAGTGTCCCTTAGGAGTGCAAACAGCAGCAATGGTAAAGCATTTCAAAAGAGGAAAACATTGGGGATAGAGCTCATATTTTTCTCTTTCACTTAGCCTCACTGCAGATGATATAAGTCCTCTGATCAGTGACTGCCAGCATTAAGAAACAGTGATATATTTCTAGATTATCGGGTGCTACCTATTACCATACTTTTGATGTGGTTAGGAACACTTGTCTGCCTTATTTTCCACTTCCTCGGGGTATCCTGGGTAAATGTCACATGCATTTTTCTCCCACGTTAACAAAACAAAGCCTGAATATTAATTCTGTGAGAGAGAGGCATAAATGCAGTTAGAAGGAAGTATTGGTTATTCTGTTTGTCTACAAACTACTCCATTAGGCACATATAAATAATACTGGGAAGTGTTACACTGCCTCAGTTATCAACAGGGTTACTCTGCTGTTTACAGCAGGAATGAGAGAGGGACCCTGCAGCAATCAATATCGCCATGAGAGCAGTTTAAGCTAATTCACTAAAAAATATAAAAATAAATAAGAAGGCAACATGAAAAAGCCAGTCTATTGCACAAGTTTTATCAACGTAGTTTTCTGAAGTCCTCTTTACCATTGACCATTGACTCCTTAGTAATGAAACAATGAGCAAATGTCCCTGTAAAAGTAGCCAAGAGCTCCACACACTCCTTTCTGGTTGTTCCCAATATAAGGGTGAAAACACAAAGAATTGCCCTTCCCTCATTCCAAAAGGTTAGTAGCTCTCTTACCAAAATCTCTATCCTGGCAAGGCAATTTGCCAAGAAAATACTCATTGTAATCACCCCCAATTGCATGAATCTCATGACGGAAAGAGCAACGAGTGAATGAACTATCACAAAAATGTCCTGCTTCACCCATTTACACATGAAGCCTCCAGCTGGTAGCCCCTATTCATGGTATCTCATATAGAGTTAGTTACTGCAGACAGGGAAAATATTCTCTCTCTCTCTCTTTTTTTTTTTTTTTTTTTTTTTTTTTTTCCCCCTAGAGAAACAATCATTTTATTTTATTCTTCAGGATTATTTGTTGCAAAAATAAAAATAGAATCTGGGGTAACTTGTTTTATATAGTACAGCTAGTAAAACAGAGACATGGGATATTGCAATTTCAACTTTTTTTTTTTAAAAATGCTATTTCTACTCACCATTGTGTTCTTCATCTATATTTCTCTATATATAAAATCTATATTGATTTCTTTTGTATTCATCAAGTATTTCATGACAAGAAATACTTCTTTCTATCAACAACTTCTCAACTCAGTGACAAAGTTTCAAACCTAGAAACTAAAGAAGTTTGTCCTTACAGCCACACAAGACCTTCATATGTCACATTATATGTAACAGTCAGGTATAATTCAATTTGCTCTACATTGTACCAAAATATGCCCTTGAATCTTTTACATTTTTAAAAGATAAACATATTTTGTGTTTCTCAGATAATTTTTGATCATCATATTTGGTTGAGATGACATTAAAATTGGTCAAGACACCAGGACTACAACAAAGATCCTCCTGCACCAAATTGAGTTGTCATCAAAAATAATTCACTGTGATGTTTATAGACTTTATGTGTGAGTGTGTGTGATGGATGTTGTGTACTTATCGGGGATCTGCATTATAGCAGAGCCTGAACACTGTTTCAGTGGAATAAAATTTAAGTTATTTGGGTAAAAATGTTGCAGTGCAGGCAGAAGTCACCAGATGCCACTGCTAGTGAAGCACCATTGCCAAGGATGGCCACGGCTGCCTTGGAATGCCAGCCTGACCTCCAGCTGCTGCTGGCGTAGACCCAGGCTCCTCTGTGACTCTCCTGGGCATTGAGCGGGATGCACCGAGGGGTTGTGAGGCTGCTGCAAAGTCCTGCTTCCACCATCCGGTGAAGGTTTGGTGGTTCCAAATGCCCAACATGCATTTCAGCCCACCCTTCATGCAGCCGTTGGTGGCACGTGGTTGGGAGGACCACGAGCAAGCTCTGCTCAGCAGCAGCTCCTGTAACACCAGAGCCAGAACAGGTCCTGCCCTCGTTCCTGCTCCAACTCGCCTTGGCTCCCTAGCAGCACTAGTAAACACTTTGTAGTTTTATTATTCCTCTTACCATCATTCACATTAATGCTATCTTGCTCAGCTCTGGTAGTCCAAGAGAGGATACTAATGGTTGTACCTGAAATATTCTTTCTGAGTGAGATCTCCAGGCACCACCAGAGTGATGCAAAGTCATTTTCTCTAAAAGAAAGCTAGACTAAGGTCTATTCACCCAAATCCTTACAGCTGTGGTTCCTATTCTTATGGTCTAGATATCACTCCTCATCACATATACAATCTCGATATAACCCTTCTGCTCTCACTCTTTATATTATTTTTACTAGCCAAGAAAATTTTCCCCGAAACATTTTTGACAATTACACAATTAATTTGTCTTCATTTCATTGTGTCCTTAACAGCAGTGTGCAGGCAACAGATGTCAGGTCTTTTCATGTGGAATGAGGCAGAAGTGAACTCACATCCTAGTAAATTGCTTATTGAATATTTATTTTTACTTGGATGACAAACTGCTAGTGAATCTGCTGGTGGTAAAGCCCATGCTAACTTGTTACAGCACAACAGTCACTGAAGCAGCTATTCCTGCCAAATCTATATTGCGTTTATAAATCTTCAAAACAAGCCCTGGTAAATGTCACTTCTCCTTAAATGTTCTGCAGAATCAATGACAAGTGATGCTGCCTTTGCCCTTGAAGGATTTCCACATGCAGCACATGTTTGGACCCGATATCAGGCTCTAAAGCTCTACTCAGAAACACACGCAGCGTGAGCACATGTGCAGTGCCCCAGAAACTCTGAGGAGAGAAAGGAGAAGTCACTGTTTGTAAACGAAAAAGCCAAAATACAAGTGGAATAGCCTGCCTATTTTTCCCAGACTTTCAACTGAGAAATAAACTGATCAGAAGTATATTTGCTTACATACATTCTGCATCACTATATCTTGCAGTGGGCTTCCATGTGCTACCCAAAGCAATCAGTGGCTACTGACATGTTCTTATCATCACATGAGGTGTGTTTTGAAATACGTATCAATATGAAGTAAATAAAAAATAAAATTGCAGTGCATAATTCTAAGTTGAGAAACTATTTTGACATCCAAATAAGCAAATTTCTGAATGAATTATGATTTTTTCATCTTATTTTTGAGTTCAAATAAAAATGAAATAAAAACAAGCAGCACAGGAACAAATTTCAAAACTCTTGTAATTTCTTCAGTTCCTCCAGTGCATTTTATAAAGTGGAACAGTCTCCTGAGTAACAACAGGCTGCCCATCCACCCGGAGTAGAGCTGCCCTGCTAAGCATCACAGTCCACATTTCCTGGCATATCTGACGGGCTGCAAGTCACAGAACTGCTTTTCCAAGGGAAGGATTGCAGCCTCCACATTTTCCATCCAGCCATGGTTTGCAAGAGTTTAAGAGGGCTCTGAATTATACAGCAAATAGTATTGTGCGAGAGCATGTCAGCCAGCTTAGTGTGATGAACATGCTAGAGCCTCTCCCCTGCCTGACAAGCGTCTACGGCAGAGCTGCAGCTACACTGTCTTCTTGCCCACAGTGGATTTCAGTGTCGGGGGACATTCCCCCTGGGGAAATGCTGTCAGCACAAAGCGAGGGAGGAGAATCACATAAAGAGAAGCCATGAAGATCCAACAGCGCAGGGCTCCTCTCCTTCAGAGCTCTAATTCCCTCTGTACTTATATCCCCTCAGACACAGAGAATCAGAGATGCAGCAGCCCTTAATAACTCGTTTCTCAAGTATCTTTGTTTCGAGGACAGAAGGTAGAAGAAGCATTATTCTGCTGACTTGACTCATGCATGTGTTCCGTGCACTTCCTTCACTAACCACAACTAGCCCTTTTTTATTCTTAAATAAAGCCTACACTTGTTTGCTTCCCAAATGATGCTGAACATGTTAATTAAACAGAAATCAATTGGCAGATTTTGTTATGGAAATGACATTTCAATAGAAGATGAAATCATGTGGCGTTATTCATTGATAAAATATAAAGTGAAATGGAGAAAAACACTGATTCAAATTAAGGCCTTCTGCTTAGTGCTGGAAGTCACCACACTCCAGGAAAAAAAAAAAAAAAAAAAAAAAAAAAAAAAAAGAAAGCAGTATCTGTTGATGGCTGCCAGGCTACTAATTGCCTCTGAATAGAAAACTGGTTTTGAAGGAGTGGGAATAGCTCTAAAACAAATAATAATTAGAAAGGAAAAAAAAAGTCTAGATTTGATTATGTGAAATAAATGACTTAACAAGTACATATCCAGCAAATCAGAGGACAAAAAGATTAGGAGACACTTGTTTTCTTTTTATTTCCTAGTTGAACAAAGCATGTTTATGAACAAATGAAAATAATCTACAACCATCCTTTCCAGATTTTAATTCCAACTTTTGTTAAATGCACAGATAGCAGATAGTATGATTCTGTTCAGTAAAACAAATGGGGACAACATGGTGGTAGTGTTATGAAGAGGTCCACTGTGCCCTGAGACATTAGAAAAATGTGATCACTGCATTAATGCATTGCTTTGCATTAATGCATTGCTTTTCTTTAATTAAAGGATAAATTCCCATTCTTATGATTTATATTTTTTTTGGAAGATTATACACTATGACTTGTAAAGCTTATTGAAAATGCTTAGGCATTCACCCATTTCTTTTTATTTATGCATCCATTTCGTTTTATGTAATTAATTATTAACTAATTATAGAGGGGTTTGGTTTTTTTTTTTAACCAAGAAACAGCAGGATATTTTGGCCCTTTTCAGATGGGTTATATGGCAGACACGAAATTCCACCAGAAGTGTCACACATTGTACAAGAATGCCAAAGTTGTAATGCAAAGAGTCTTTCATTGAGCCACCAACCTCAGACGATATCTCAACTGATAGAACAAAATTGTTTGTAGACGTAAATCACTGGAAGCCAGGTGTCAAGCCACCAGAAAGCTGCCCTTTCATCAACTCTTTTTGGCAACATGACAATGAAGCAAGAGTCTATTGGAAGCACCAAATGAGTGTGAGCATCTTCTCAGCCTTTGTGGCTCTAATCCCCTTCAACAATAACCAGCTTTGATTTGGAGTAATTTCTGAATGTTCCCTAAATGCAGTGAACTAATAATGGTTAGAATAAGGCTTAAACATAAACTGTTTGTTTTCTGTACTGGAATAAAATCTAAATAAGATACAATTTCCTATTAAATAAGAACATGTTTAGTCATTGCATAGCCTTCATTCTCCTCATTGTATCTCCCTACAAAATGCTTAGGATTGTATGATGGAGATGAAGTATGACAGGCCCCTAATCTGCAAAACAATTGAAAAATGTTATCTTTTGCTAAGGCAATCCCACATTCATCTGCTGCCTGATTTACAGTTTCCATCTGGACAGTTGGCAGTCACACGCTATAGTTCAGACTACCTGGAAACTTAGCACAGAGGCTTCGACAAACTCTAATTTAGATGTTCAGTTTCTCAGTAAGACAACTTCCATTTTCAGATATATGAGAGAAACGAACAATAGTTTCTTTTCCAATCTTTCAAAAATAGAAATGCAGAAAAACACTTTAAAGTTGAAACTATAATCACAAGAAGTTTGTCATGCCCTGAACCTTTAGATTTTGCTTGGAACAGAAGTAACAGGCTCAGTCCATTTCTACTCTATTCCTTTTTCATCCAGAAACAGATCTAATAAAGAAAAAAATAAAAGAAAAAAATGAAGAAAAGGAAAAGAAAAAAACAAAAAACCCACATGACCAGGAGAAAAACACAGATTCATTTAATCAGGGATGTTTTCCAAGCATTTGCATTCTCTATACTGTAGAAGAAATGGAAGAGTGCATTGCTCCTACTCTTCCTCTTTCTCTTACCGTCTTTCTAATTCCAGCTGCGAAGCTCTGACCCTTGAAATTACTTTCACATGTCTGGAATACACATGTGGCTTTTACTTACCTTTATCTTGCAAAAATTGTTCTTTCAAAAATCTGTGTGCCCTCTGGAAAATATTAATTCACATAGGATGCGGTTAACAAATACCAAAATTTAGTCTTAGTGACTTAAACCTCTAATGAGGGAATTCAGAGTTCAGCTTGAATTATTCCTCACTAGTACCATAAAAACAGGTTCAGCATATGTAACACTGCGGCAGCTTAGGCACAGCAAGATATACCCTGAACTTTCAAATCCCTGCTTCTTATTTGTACAAGGCAGACTATGAAAACAGACATTTCTAATGAATTCACTGAGAAAGCCTTAGTAGAAGTAGCAATGGTAGACTTAGAGCTATAAAATTTAAAGCAACTGCAAAATTGTGCCTTCATCAGGAAAGGAACAAAAGCTTTGTTATTTTTGAAGCTTACATTTATATTCAGCATAGTAATTCAAAGTATCATTGCCTGCCACTATTAGGAGACAGAGGTCAAATATGGCAAGTGAAAAAAAAAATTACATTCGCAAGCTATACAAAAGAGAAAATAGGCTCAAATTGTATGAAGTGCAGTGACATTATTTAAATGTCTTTGTTAATCAGGGTGCTGACATAAGAGACGGTGCTGAGAAGAATTTGCTCTTCAGACTCTTCTCAGCATGGGTCAAATCTGCTTAATATTCCAAACGCTGAGTCTAGCTGAACCACGCTACCCCTTTATGATCTCTCTTCTATTTTTTTCCTTCTCCTTTGAATTCTAGATGCGCTGGTATTTTCAGTTTTCATCACTGCTAAAGGGCAGGGAAGCTATAGTATAAACAGTAAAGTTCCTTTCAAGCCTTGTTTATAATGATTTATACATTATACGTCTGTTACACCTGCAGAAATTTTTGCAGAAAGTCAGAACAAAAAGAAAGGGAAGAAAAAGAAGTTGAGGAATGTTTACGTTCGATCTTATTTATTTTTTTCCAATTGCTCAATGGGAAAGGAAAATATCCAGCTATCTGCTGATTCATAAATGAGAGAATAAGAACAGTCTAATTTCCACCCTATATAGTCACTAGGCAATAAAGCCCAGGAAGAGCAAGCGGCTCCACCAAGCTCTCCACGTACAGATAACAGAGCTTACTTATTGGCACCAACAATCCACTTTTGACACAGACCCATGAAAACCAGGAAGGGTGTCTCAGATACTCACTTGTTGATAAATACTTAGGATAAATACAAAGATCCCAATCACACGGGCTATGCAGCTTAGCCCGTGCCTCAGTCTACCCGTTCTTCTATGATATCCATGAACAGCAGAAGGGATTGCTTAAAAATAGAGGTAGTTCCTGGCTCCCTTTAGAAAGACAAGAGCTGTCCTTTACTCATAGGATCATGAAAATATGTAATGGGAGGATAACCAGCTGGCTGGTTATTTTAGTTTATTAGAAACATTATAGCATTACCCCAAGGTCTTCATAGAGCTCACTTGTGCTCAAAGCAGATGAGGTCCATGTTGGCTGCACTGCAAAGCAGTGGCATGGATGATGCTGCTCTAGACAAGAGGAGATCCAGCCATTGCAAGATATGGCTTTTGCAGCAGGAATTTCGGAAGAAGAACATGCTTTTATAAAGACCAATTATGCAGTTATTGAAGATTCTGATAACCTGACATAACAGAGATTTGAGAAGCTGCAGTAACATAAATCAGAGCTAGCCTGATATAATTCCCTTTTGGGCATTCAGATAAACGTAATAAACTCTCACAGTACTGATCAGCACATGTTTAAAGCCTGTTTTGAAATCAAAAGCAACGTCTTCCTCACTTTGCCTTACAGAATGATGTATTCGCAAGTATCCCACATTTGCATCTAATGAATATATTTTTTTAATTGCTGACGGAGACTCACGGGAGCTCGAAGGCCACACTTCATTCAGAGGGGACAAAACCCCTGTGCCTGCTGTCGTTTTTCAACCATAGGATGTCATGTTCACCAGGTAGCCATGCTCCTCCTGAGTCCTCTAACAGGGTTAAACTATGGAGTATTTTGCAGCATTTCAGTGGTTTAACACACAGTTCATTATCTGCTGCCCATGCTAGCAAGGGCTTGAGGGGTTTAATGAGAGCCTTGCAAATCAGGAGGAGAAAGTGTTTGAAGGACTGAAAAGGGCTTGATTCCTTCTTTCTCTAATCTACAAGGAGAACCAGATACTATAGTTGAGCCACTGTTGGAGAGGGCGACACAATATACAGTGTATGGGCAACACAGGGGCAGCGTACTGCATTTTACTGGAGAGGGGATATTTATAAGCTGTTTATAACAAAAGCCCTCAGAGGGACAAGGTGGAATAACAAAACACTAGATCACAAGGAGAGCTTGGGATAAAAGGAGGGAGGGCTTTGGAAAGAAAAGAGGGAAAATAAAGTTTAAACATGTATTTCTTTCTCTGCTTGTTACAGTTTCCTTCACAATGTTTTTCTCAGAATCAGCTGGAGAAGAGGCGTATTTAAGGATTAAAAAGAACTCTTTCCTTCAGAGGACCAGTTTCACCAAATGTAATGTTGACAGGCACTGTACAGCTACTGTGTGTATTTGGGAAGACATAATAAATATGAACTGAAAAGGTCACATCTCACACAGGCACCTTTGACGACTCATGCAGACTCTCAAAATACTCGGAACTAGATACAGTAACACATTCCTTCCCTCCAGCGTTTGCAGAAACTAGGGTTTCAAAACCACTTAAATTTCCTATTAAAAATCTCGATTCAGGAATATACGCCATTTTGACTTAACACATGTACCGAAAGGTAGTTGTTTTTGGCATGGCATTCAGGAATCCAAGTTTAAAATGGAATTGCTTCTTTTTCATTACAATAAATAAAAAACAGTCTTTAGAAGAAACAAAACAGGCAGCAATTCATTTATAACAACATCCTACCCATTAATGCTAATATGTTACTGCCAATAAGTATTGGTATGAATTAATGAGACTTATATTTGTAGAAAAAATGGTAAACAACTGCAATATTTTCAAATAAAAATAATGACTAGAATTTTCTTCTTTTTCTCACAGTTAGTTATTGGGATTGAATGGGTTAATGTATTTCCCGAGACAGAAGACCTTAGCTAAGCTTGGTGCTTATGTGGGCATGTCTGGGTTGCTAGGAGTTTAAACTATCAGCTTGCAAATGGAGCTATTTCAGATCCCAGGTGATCCAAAGAATAGGTTCTCCTTGTGCATTAAATGATGCAGGGATTATCTGGAAGAAAGTAGTATGCGACCATGCAATCAGACGCGGTACCATAACAAACAAGCACAAAAATAATGAATTAAGGCAATTCCAGAATGACATTTATCTACCTTTAGAATGCTCAATTTGCAGCGCTAAGAAGGATTATTTTCTTAATTTAATCATAACTATTGTGCATCACAATACACAGAACACCATACTATGCTGGGCAGTAATGAGACTTCTTGCATGCAGCTTCTGCTTGTTAACTGCCCTGCTACTTTTCTTCCTAGGACACGGATGTTTCAATAGGTAATGATATTCTATCTTCCGCATATCAGCTCATTCATGCATATGACCACTTGATTGCCTCACATACACTGTTTAATCTAATTATCATAAACACTGATGCCTCAAGAATGGTGTCTGACTCCCAGATTTGCACTACTGAGAACAGCAGTAACTATCTAAGCAATTTCTCCTCGTGGTCACAATCCGGTGAGCCTGTGTCACTCCATAAGCTTGATGCATCGTTGATAAACACCGCTGAGCTGGCTTCAACAATATAGCTCAGGTTAGCGTTTGCATTTGGACAAAGGCTAAAACACCTATAGAATAGGTGTTAATAAGAAGGATGGGAGGTTTAGGGGTGAGACAATTTTCCTTTTCATTTTTCTTTTAATCTCTTACGTGAGCATAAGAAACACCACAAAGTACTTTGTAAGGGGAAAAGGATCCGACTTTAGTTTATCCCCAATGAAAGCAATCAGAATCTGTCACACAGTCCATAAAATATGCTCAAACACATACTTGGCTTTAATTTATTGGCGCTAAAGCTCTCACTGAATTAAACGGGAGTTCAGGGTCCCGAGCCCCGCCGTAAATCAGCCGCTCCCGGCACGTGCGGCTGCCTCGCGGCGCTGCCGGCCGCGCGGGAAGGCGCCTTTATCATCGCCGCTGCTCGCGGAGCGGAGCCCAGAGAAGGCTGATTTTTATCTCCCCAATCTGTGACTCCGTAAACTATTTCTACAGGAAATAAATATGTAAAAGTGGCATCAATTATTACAGCTTCAATTAAGGTACTGAAAGGCAGGAGCTGTCACGCGTGTCAGAAATGACTAATTTGAAAAGGAAATAAAGTACATTTTTCAGATAAAGCGGGGGTATTTTTTTTTTAAGAACTTAGGCAGGATATTTATTCTCTTCCCAACAAAGGAGATGACAGAAGCCACATATGATAAAAATCTTCTCACTTCCTCTTTTAGACAAGAGTGGGGTCACAAGGCTAGTTTTCATATTCAAACCCCTCAATTATTAGTTTTGCTACAGTCTCAGCCAAATGCCTCTGCTTTCCTTTTTTTCATGAAGATCAAAATAAAAAACACACGCAATTCTGGACTCTGAGACAATATAGAGATTAAATATATCTATGTGAATGTGTGATCAATAACAATTAATAGGTCACATATCACCATGGTGGCAGTTTATATGATACGTGATCACTGATTTTTCACGTGAAGCATCACTGTGAAGCAGATGATTTGTGGTGGCTGGTTCAGTTTCAGGGTGTCACAAGAAACAGGAGCAGCAAGATGACTTCGCAGAAATTGCCCCACGAGAGCTCCTGTTCCCAGTGAAGCCAACAAAACTGCCCCAGCTGCCCCATGGACTGAATCATCCCCCTCTTCCAACTACCAGCCAGGGCAATCTGGCAGGACAGGCCAAACGCAGGAACATGCACCTGGTGCTCATGCCTTACATTTCTATAGTCTTATGTTTCTATAGTGCCTTACATTTCTATAGTGCCTTACATTTCTATAGCCCCTGCCACCCTCGGGGAACTGCAGAGCACCTCAACCTCCTGCCTAGAGACGGAGCAGGTAAATCAACATCATCAGAGGCTGTTCCTTTAGCCCAGGACCTGTCTCTCCACAAGGATGTGAAATTTTCCATAAAGGGCATTCCTGAGTAGATATCCAGGAATGGAAGAGCCATCAATACAGATCTTCATGAGATTCCACTTCTTCACAGAGTAAAGTCCTTTCTCTTATTTCCCACGCCCATATTTCCCTGATTTAGCATTTCTTTCCCTCCAGTGAGTGGCAAAGGTGCCTACAGATCGGTGCCTATCAGGAGAACCTGCAAATACTCAGCTCTCCTCAACCACCGGGCCATAAATATCCAGGAGGTGCCTGCACGTCCCCTGCAGCCTCGGCCTTCCTGCCTCTGCGGTAGCACCGCGTGCGGCTCCGGTGGGACCGATTCATCCACGAGACCGGCAGCTCAAATCCAACAATGTGCAATTCATTTCCACAGCCCTCAAAGATAACAAATACTCAGTAGTTCTAAATTATTGAATCATTCGTTTAACTTGGGATGCCTGAAATTATCGTTTTTATGGAAAGTAATAAATTGTAATTGCAAGTAATAAAAACATAAGTAAAGAGAAAGCCCAGATGTGCCACAAATACCTCACTCTGTAAATGAATGTGTGTTTAATTAATGACGATTTCTAATTGTAAGACATGGCAGCATTACCCCTCTTTATATCTACTAATTCCGGCTTTAAAAGGTAATCCAGCTGCAAATGATTTGGGATTTTATTTTTTACTTTTTAATAATCATATCTCTGAGGTAGCCCACTCCAAGGCCTTCCTGCAGGTAGCTGGAAGTGATTGCATCCCTCAGCTGCACCACATCCCACACGGTTCCCTTTCAAGCAGGTGCAGAACTGACTCTCTGGACTCCTGCAAAGGTCCACATTCAGAAGACCCACTGGGATCAGAAGTGCCTCTGAAGTCACCTAGGGACCCTGCGTTTATCAGTGCTGCTGGTGCTTGTCTGGCACTATCACCGATTGCCCCAAGATTCAGAATTTCAACCTATATCTCAGAATTCGCTGGCATTCGTATTCTGTCAATGCAGAAAAATCCTTTGCACTTTTCCTCTCCATTTATGTAGCAAGTTTGGCAATAGTGATACCATGGTGAGGGCGGCCTTATTAGAGCTGGGAAAATATTAGTATCAGGATTTTCATATTTCACAAAGTATTGTTCCATAATTAAGGTTCATTCTTTTCTTGCTTGTTTATTTTCTTCTAACTCCCTGTTTGAATTAGTGTGGATTCAGCTTCTAGCTATTTCAGCCAATTCTTGCCTTTTTTGCTAGATTATAGAGGCTTCTGGTAACCAATATTTTATATGCATTGAGGCACACTGTAAACAAATCATCTTTCTTTGAGAAAGGCAGAACAGATGGAGCTCTAAGTTTCTCACTATAAGGCATTCTCTCAAAATTACTTTTCTGGCCCATTCCTGTACCACCTTCAATTTGCCAACATAATTTAAACAAATGTGGACACAAAGCTGAACACAGTATTCCAGTATCTGACTGACTAATGCAATATGCAGAGATAAAAATCGCTTCCACTTCCCTAAATCACTCTTCTAATCTGTACAGCCAAGCAGCACATTAGCCCTTCTTGCCTGCAGCTCTAATAGAAACCCATAATGAGCTGTATGCCTACCATAACACTAACATCCTTCTCAAGCACCAGCTTTCAGCTTAACAGATAGTCTTATTGCACCCCTACATTGAATTCTCCTTATAAATTTTGCTTGAATGGCGTTTATTGGTACGTATCCTAAATTTTGTGGTGGGACTTAACTGCTGCTCACAATTGCAATAGGCTTTATGTCATCTAGAAGGTATTTTGCTAGCAGCTAGCGGAGGTGTATCTCCAAATTACTCACAAAGCTGTGTGTGAGAATTGGGCTAGCATCTAGCCCAAAGGAATTTCACTAAAAATAATGCATAACAAATTCGACCATGATTTGGGGAGTGGAAAGTATCCTGCTGACCAAGATGGTATTGATGTAATAAAACTTATGCAAAGCCAGAGTTTCTAAGGCATAGCAAATAATGGTATTCAACAGATAAAAGTGGAAAGGCCATGTATGAAAATTATGCCGGTATCAAACAGCAACCCTCAAAGATCATATTTTTGAGCAAAAATCATTAGACTTAATATTTTGCACAATTAAGCACATGTTGGAAGAACACAAAACAGTACTCTGCAAGATTAAAATTATAATTCTCTATGCCTTTGGAATACGAATGCAAGAATTAATACAAAATTTCAGATTACTGCAAGATAGTATGGAAAGCATACTAGAGCGAAATACATTCCTATTTCCTTAATGGTGGTATTTTATTCAGTACAGGACCTGTCAAAGATCCCAGAGTCTCCAGGCCCAAAATAACACAAGATTAACTTTCTTGACAGGCTTTCCCTTTTGGGGAGGAGTGTGAAAGGGAAGGCTGAGAGAAAGAATGCTTGGTCAGTGCGAAGGAGTAAATCTAAAAGCAAATAAAAGTTCATAGCAGAAAAAATCTTCATTATTTTTCCTAAAATTATCAGGACCTCAGAATTCTGGAAAGTACCTAAATGTACAGCCCATTCATTCCTCTGACAGCAGCACCAATTGAAATAAGCTTCAAAAAGGCTCTATTACCGTTGTTTGACACCTCCCCAGTTCCCCTTGCTTTGGTCTCCACTCACGAAGAGAGTTTGCTAAAGTGGCAAATCTCAGATTGAATTTCCTAATGTAATTGATGGCACCAAGCTGAATATTTGATGCTAGTTTACTGCTCCCATTGTGCATCTCCAGCTTCAGTCTCCCCCCGCCCCTCCAAACCTGCTCTCTCCCATCTCTTCAGCAAGCCCCCCTCCAGAGACACCAGCAATTCTAGCTCAAAAGCTGCATTACCTCTCATTTTATGAAATTTCTGCAAGGAATAACCTTTAACCCATACTTTGCCTCCTCCCCTTCACTGCCAAAAGCTTTATTCATTCAATTCTGTTTCAACCTCAATTACTTCCCATTTAACAAATGGTTGGTGCAGCAGTGAGGCACTACAGTAAGAACAAAGGTTGGTGCTCCATTGCAATCTCTTCAGGGTAGAATTAAAGGCAAATTCTCTATTGGAGAAAGCCACCTCTCCTCGATTTTTCTGTCACTGCATTATTATTATACAGCTTGTCTCTGAAAGGAAGGCTCTCAGGATGTCATGAACTCTCGGAGAATTTTTAGTCTACAATGCCTTTCAGGAAAAAAAAAGAAGAAAAAGGGAAAGAAAGAAGAAAAAAAGAAAAGGAATGCTCCAGAGAGAAAATAACCTTTGTGTAAGGAAAGGTTTGTTCTGCAATATTGTCTGAGCTCTGGCTTTGCAGGGAAGAAAGGAATCTTTGCATTTGCATCACCAGAGCATGGAAGCTGGTCCAAAGGAGCGTGGCTCTGCACTGCCCAAGCTGTGCGGGCCTCCTCCCTCCGACCGGGCTGCCAAGGGGCTCAGCAGGGTTAGGACCTCGCAGCTCCTGCTCTACTGACACGAGTCCACAGCAGGACACACAAAATGCAATCCACAACATGTGGATCCTGCTCATTTAAAACTATATTCTTTAATTAAAAAAAGTCATGTCACTTGTATCATTTCCCTGGTCTTACTTTGAGCATACAGGAATAATACATCCCTGCTTTTTCCCCATTCTTCACTTGTCTCACCCTGCCTTTTGCTGGCATGTCTATAACTGCAGTTCAAGGGAGCAACAAGACAGCAACATCCTCATAGAGTTAAATTAGTGATATTCCAGAAAACCATTCTGAATCCTAAGCTGTCCTGTGCAGAAAAAATAGACTCCCTATGGTAAGTGGCTTCTATACATATATACAAATATATACACACACATACTCCACCAGGAAGGAATGGAGGACAGAAAAAAGCGGCAGGTACTAACGAAAAAGAGAGGAAATTCAGGAAGAAGAATCCAAAAGATTTGTTAGTGTCCATTGAAATAAATGCAAGTCTGAGAATTAATCCCAGTCATGGATCTGCCTCTGAGGAATAATAAGTAACCTGCTCAATCCTGTTTTTCCAAATGGTTTCAATTGCACAAGAAAGTCTGTTTGTTTGTTTTAAAATTCCTATTATTTTATGCATTCTACTGGCCAGTTTAAAGATTACATTTTTTTTTCTGGTTTCTGTAACATATTCTGTATCCTAAGGAAACTCAGGAAAAGGAATGTTGAAAAGAAAGAATGTAAAAACGAGGCAAAATGGATAACAGGATAAATGATTTATAAATTCATAAAAAAGAAAAAAAAAGTAAGGAATGAACAGGAAAAAGGGAAGTTAAGTTTTGTAGTATTCAGATTTAGGCTTAAGCTCCACAAGAAGCATCATCAAAAGGTATCCTCTACCAAGAGATAAAGATTATCAAAGATAGCAGCACTTCATATTCTTTCCTTAATACTGTTTATAAATTCCATCCCTCTGGTATTTGTACGAAAAAAATATCATATTTTACAGGCATCCATATGAGATTTAGCTAAAGGTAATGCTACCATTCCCATTTATCTGAAAGATGATTTCTTTTTCCTGAAATAAAAATATATCTAAAAAAGATGATATCATATTTGATACTTTGCAAACAGTTTGATAATACATAAGGTTGTAGTAATGAAGGAAATCAAAGACAAATTAATTAAGTCTGTATTACTCAAAAATTTCCATTTAGCCTCTAACTATTTTTTAGCAATTTTTGCATGTCATACAGGTGCTTCACATACCTGCATCCCTAGGTTTTCTCAGTGCTGCAAATCCTTTGGCTATATCCAAAATGCTGAAGTAATGCTATTTAATTCTCTGCATAAATAAACTTTTCTTTTAAAAAGAAAAGAAAACACTTTTGCATTTATATGTAAAAAATAGTATGGCTAAGCAGGTGGTGAGGACGATTACTGCGATTGCTGCCAGTGACGGACTGCAGCTTGTGCACACAGCACGTCTATACCTAGTGATTTTTGTTACTCATCTCCTTTCTTCCTACTCACCAACTTTACCTAAATGTGTTTTTGCAGCTACAAAATGCTAAGTTTTAAACTGCGGACTCCTAAATGCAAGGGCTCTCCCCTCAAGTTTGTCTACGAGCTGGGAAAAGTCTTAAACTGCAAACTGAACATTCAGCATCAGACTTTGGTGATGATTCAATAGTATCTTCTGAGATGGATTTGACCCCGTAAAGTTAAGCGGGAGCAATACAGGGTTAAAGCTCTTGGTTCCTGAAGACTTTTTTGACACTATCTCCCAAATACCAGTATTAAAGAAGAGAAAGGAGCCCAGGATTTGGTATGCTAGCAAAAAGAGCAAGCTGCAGGTTGTAAAATTTTAGGTTAGCCATTTGTGAAATTACCTTCTATTTGTAAAATTATTTCAAGTTTGAATGATATGAAAGACTGAGATAGATATAAATTAAATATACTGCCGAGAGCAGTTACCTGCAGCACTTCACAGTTCATTTCCAGAATATTTGGGGTCTTGTGCTCTATGGCTCTTTTGTATAAATGGTTTAGTACACCTGGCCAGCTTATCATGACAGTACTTCTTCAGTATGATGCAGGAGAAATCATAAGAGGCTTTTAAAAAGGGAAAAAAAGAAAAGGTTTTCAAAACCATTGTCAAAATGAGGGTCCAGAAATCAATTTGTAATTATCTGCCAACACAAATCTAAAGGCTTTTTTTTGTGATAAGGGTGGTAATACATAGGGCTGTAATGTGAATTATTTCAAAGAATAAAGGACTGATTGTCTTCATGACCTATATAGCTTTTAGTGAGCTTTAAAACAAAATTACATTTTATACTTCTCATGAATGGCTTTCTCCCCCCTTTTTCCCCCCTTTAAAAATGCAGGGTTTTTGTCCCATCTAGTAGGCTTTCAGCTTTAAATAGGACTTGGTTTCTTCCAATGTTGATACATTTTGTTCCACTGAAAGTGAAGGTTCTGGCTTTGCAAGAGAGATGAAGCCTCCCCTATACAAAGGCCACCTTTTCCAACACATTTAAAAGTACAAATTTTACAATCATGTTATTTTTACAGAGAAGTTCAACACTAGATTTCTTTCATTTTCTAACGGAAAACTTTTAATATAAAAATAACAAGAGATGTATAAAATGAATGAATTTAACACGATATTTAAAAATACGATTGGTATCTTATCTGAGGTTAAAATGCACTCAAATTGACTAAAATTGAAGGCAAAAAACATTCAGGGATCAGCATTTGCAACAAATCGAAGTAGAGACTAAGGTAATGTTTATGAAGAACATGAAAGCCATGTCCAGATCGATGAGCTTAACCTAACCTATGAAGACTTGATGAAGATCCCAACCTATGAACCTAGGAAGATACCCACAAAGCAACTCCAGTCGTCCCAGCCAGTGATCATAGTCCCCCTCATGGTGGAGAATCACGGTTTCCAATATTTCAGAATTGCTATATATGTATATATAACTTTTATAGGTCCTCATCCATAAAAATTATAGCGTGTGATACCAGCTATACTTTCTTATGCAGAGTTGCCTCCACATGCATTTACCTGTATTTATTTGCAACTAGAAAATTGCTTTCCCAAGAGACAAGGCACTTTCGGGAGCTATTATGTTTAAAAATCAAACATATTATACCATTAATATTGTAAAATATGTATTTCTACAGAACCATTTAGCTTTAGTAAAGTGTAATTGTTATTCTTCTGTTGACTTTATACAAAGGATTCAGAAGAATTAAGCATTATTTTATGTACATTAGTCTGAAAGCTTTCCAGATATAGGTAAGCAATAGCTCCCTGAGATAAATATATACATATTCCATTTTTGCTAACATTCTTACAGGAGTCTTAATTGAAGTCTCTGTCACAGTACATGCCATAATTTCCTTGCCTTAGCAAGCCGATCATACTTTGAAAATGTAAGGAATTCCTTTACATTTCTGAAATTAACCAACACCAATCCCATATTAATCTAGTTATTCTAGAATACTTAGGACAACAGTTCCCCAATCAAAGATTTCTATTGCATGCTTTGATTCTGCGGATGAACTTTATGTACACAACTTGACCATGAAAAATAAGCAATTTTATCTGCTTTGACTTCAGAAAGACCAGACAAATACCTCTTTTGCCATACATAGTTTTAATCTTTAAAAGAGCGTTTCTAATCTGGTCAGGAATGAGATCATCTTATTCTTGTATCCACTGATTTTTCTGAGTTTTTTTTGTAATGTCGTACTCGTCCTGCTCATAACACAAGGGCTCATAACACGGGCACTGACCATATATTCATAGACTGCCTAGCATTTTCAAGGCCTTATTCAGCAGTCCTGCATGAGACCTTGTAAATTATAAATTTTAAAAAAAAAAAAAAGTGCCAATATAGCCTTGCCAACTTTTCTGCAATTGGCAGGCACTGCTCATTTAATAACTTTACTTTTCACTAGAGAGCAAACCTGTCCCCATAAGCCATATGTCTTTTTCTAACATTTGTTCCACTTGAACTTCATTTCTGAAGGGACAGTACGGTACATAATGTCACAACAACTCGCTGATGTATTTGCTAGTGCTTCGAGCAAGGTTATCCAGGCTGTTCTCAAATTCCAAATGGCTTCTATTGGCACAAAATGGCTGGAAGAAAGTAAAGTGGAGATCAAAGCTAAATGTCTTCTTATTTCCCAGCCTGTGCAAGATGTTATGATCTAGAGAATAATGGGTTAAAAAAAAAGAAAAAAAAACCCACACACACTGAGTGATTCATCCAATCTACTGCAAAACCTCTTAAGAATCTGTGACAAATTTTATTCTGGATTATGATATCTTTCATGGCAAAAATTACCCAACTTTTACAGGTTAAGAAAACAGCTGCAAAAGCACTGTCAGTTCTGACAGTGCTTTGGTGGCATCTGGTCCCTTGAGAAACGTCATCTCTTGAACATCATCAGGGACAGCTCTGAGGGTGCCCTAAGTCACCCTGCAGACAGAGAGAGTGTAAATCCTCACCTGGAACAAGCATAAGGATATAAAGTGTAGCTCCCAGTTGTTCAGCCAAGAAACGGCACCTGGGCTTTCAACTAGTCAAGTCTGGCTTCCCAGATGCATCTCAGAACTTCCTAAGCAAACTTTCATATGAAGCTAGAAATACAAGTCTCTGTGCTATTAATCAACCTTTATCTTCTAGCCAAAAAAAAATGCAAATGTAACATAATTTTAAAAATGAAAATTTATAATGAAAACAAGAATTACTCATACCACTCCACAGGGGATAAAAGATTTCTCTTTAGATCCCACTCTAATCTAGTTTCAGGGTAATTGCTAAAGAGTTTGAACTATCTTATCTCTTCCTCCTCCATGCTTATATGCTTAACCTCTTTAAAGCACAGATTGCCTCTAATTTGGTCGGCTGTGATGCCAGTTCCGTCTCAGGTTCCCTTTCCAGTACAAAGAGTTTCAAGAGTGTCCGTAGGATTGTTAGTTCAGCTCTCATTTTAACGAGCACTTTCCAAGAAAAGACCTTCCAGTAACTCAAGGTCAAAACACCCTTCTCACGTCACAGGAAATATTCCTGCCTCCTTCCCCATGCGGTCTGCAGGAAGGCAGGACTGCTCTCCTCACATCCAGATTTCTGCATAACCACATTCAAAAAAAGGGTCCCAATCCAGCTCATGGTGTTACAACTTCTAAAAATCTCATTTGGTTGTCCCATATCCTTTATTCTCAAAGCCTTTTCTGCACTTAATTGTACAGATTTTGCCTGCTCTACTGTGTTTATCCTGCAGAGCAAAACAGTAAATCTTATGGTCTGTAACTATCAAGGTTACACATGCTAGACTATGCATTATAAGCACTCCTGACATGTAGACTAGTCTTATTCCTCTGAATCCTTTTCTAAAGTTGTCACCCCTCAGTGCCTTTGTATAGCCCTCTATTTTTAACATTATTTTCCTGACTCCCTCGGATGAGAGAGATCAGAAAAACTGCACCTTAGGTGTCCCAGCAAGAGATTGGTAAAAGTTTCTCAACTTACCAACAATTTGCTCCATGGAGTCACCTCAAAGCATAGGAGCAGCAATAAAGTCAGTGTAACATATTTGAAAACACTTGCTCTTTCCTCTGGCTCTATCTACCTCAGTAGGAAATGACTCAAACAATACAGAACAGAAAAGACTAGTAGGTCTGAAAATATAGCTCAGGGGTTGGGGTCAAAGCTCCAGCGCCGCTTTGGCTTTCTTTTCCGTCACTGGATAGCGTGGGGTAGCTCAGCATGCTTGTCACTAACTTCTCACCTCTAAGTTTCCAGTTCATCGTGAGATCAAAACAGATGAACACAAAGGCGGATTCTATCATGTGGCTCATGGAGAAAGGCCTATTTTTCATCCCTTTTGTACATAACAACCCTTCTGATTACTAGCATTATGTTCAGTGTCTCCCTCTGTTTTTTTTTCCTTAAGTCTCTGCAGTATTGATTGCTACAGTGCTAACAAAGAGGCTTATTCAGGAAGCAAACAGGCAACAGAATAAAAGCTGCTGATAATACAAGAGGGGCTGTAATAATTACCAGTGCTTGCATGAAATTCAAGCATGCAGCCATTTTTGCAGAATCTATTGATTCCAGAGCCATTTCAAACTGCCAAACTATTGGGACAACAGCTAGCCCGCCTCAGCTCCAGCAGCATCCTCTGTGCATCGACACTATAAAGCAATCCACCTCAGCCATGTAAATGGCAAATTCACAGACTCAATCCACCACAATCCTTATCCTTTCCACCGAGCAATTCCAGCAGCAGTGTTTCTCCATTTGCAGATGAAACACTTGGTCTTTCTCTGCTTGCTTCGCTCTTGACCCGAACCCAGTTGCTCCCACTCTCAGTCACAGCACTCTCCATGTCACTGAAGTGGCCAACAGCCTGTAGCAACAGCTGAGGCAAGTTACAACACGATCACACTTCATTAAGTGTTAAGATGACTAATGGCACGCTTAGAAAGGGGACATACAACAGTCTTACTGAAGTGTCCCATCGTACTGTTCTCCTCTCTCTTCCAAGGTTTATTATAATATTCTGAGCAGTCTCACTTTCTGCACTAAAACAGAGGCCTCTCTATCTTTGTATCTATCTTTGCCAGGTTCACCCTGTGATTATTTAAGAGCTTTACATTCTTCCTCAAGCAATGCTAATAATATGTTTTGACAACTTGAACTTCATGACAATTATCCTTGGGGGACTCAAAAGAACATGGTAATATTAGTTGGCAACAGAACCTCATACTAGAAGGAAAAACAAGGTTGTCATCAGATGGCTTTTTTCTGGCACATATGATTGAGATGGCAAGCAGGTGCTAGGAGGACTGACACTGATGTTCATTGAACAAGAATTAGGGGATGATCAGAGCTTCCTGGGCAGTGGTCTGATTTCTCCACTGACCATCTGTGTGGTTTGTGTTTGGGCCACTGCTTTGACTTCTTCCATTATTAGCTGTTTCCTTAGATTCAGCCAAAGTTGAAAGAACAATCTCTCATTATGTTTCTACTATGCTTAGCACAAGGGAGATCCATACTCTAGCAAAAGTTAACACGATTTACTCCAGTAGCTAAACCAGTGATAGAAGAGAAGGTACCATTTCCTTCAATACCTACTAGGTTTCTGTTATCTTATTCAAGGCAAAGTTATAAATGTTATCCTACATGTCTCAATTGGAAAATAGAGCGCATTGGTAAGAAACTTTCTAGATTAATTTAGGAGTTGAGTCTTCTTTAGCTTAGCTGTTTTCTTGGCTTTCAGAAAATAATAAATTCACATCACATTTTTTTCCTTGGATACCCAAGTCTGACAATTTCATATAGCAAGTGCTGACAGGTGATTTTTCATTTTCTCATTCAAATATCTTAGACTCTGATACAAAACTTTGGATTTTTTTTAATGCGGATGAGTTTTTTTTTATTGGTGAAAAATATCACCATAAGATACTAAATTTCAGTCAGATATCTGAATATTGTCGCTAGAAGATACTGCTCCTGCTGATCAGAAACAGCAAGTAGTCATCCTGGTTCACAGCAATGGCTGAGCTATTATCAAGTAGGCCACGCAACAGTAACTGACCATGCAAACAACTGCAGAAACATGACCTACACCCAGAGCACTGAAATGCTAATTGCACTGCATCAAATTTTCTAGAAAACCCCAAGGGCAATGGCCTGGTGATCTATGGGCACACTAGAGCATGATTATTCTCTCTAATGACATCTCCAAATCATGCAGGACATTATCTGTTTTGCTCAATTTCCAGACAAAATAATTTAACCAATATTAATGCAATTTAGAACTGAGTGCTCCTGCACACAAATGCTTTCCCTCCCCACTCCAACAACCAACAATTTCTTCTTTCCATCTCATTTAAGTGGTGATTTCTATCAAGGCAGTATAGCACACCTGGGGTAATTCCTCAGAGATCCTGGCGGATATTTCAGCTTTGGGAATTTAATATGCCTAATGAGACAATTCCACAGTGAGAAAAACAACTTGGAAAAGCAACGCCCCTAGCTTTGTTGAACTGCAGTTAGGTTTCAGTGGACAACAGCAACTGCTCTAAAGGAGGCAGGGAAAAAGGTTCTGTTTGGAAAAATATTCTGACATAGTCCACAGAAACCCACTTTCCCACCCATTCACCTAAGAAGGAATGCTGGGTGCACAAGGCACCCCATGAGCTTCAGGTTGCCAGTAGACATTCAGGCAACCCTTAGAGTTGAGGAAATATCCACTCTACAGGATATTTCCCAAAATAATGTCCTTCGAACATTAGAATTTCTTACAAATTAAAAAATCTGGTTTTGATTAGTTCTATCTGTTGTCTTGTTGTGTGCTCTGTTTTGAAAGTGCACCATGACATTCCTTAATTCATTTACTCCAAGCTAAAATAAAAAGCAGGACATTCTGCCACATCATTACTCCAAGCTGAAGAAAACAGCTAAACATATTAATGAAATCATAATAGCCTTCCCAACGAAGGACAATGCAAACACACAGGGCACTCACAGTCTGACAGTGGCACAACTGATTTTACAAAAAATACTTTCAATGACAGGTTAACTTAATTTTGAGCAATGATCAATATGAGCCTTAACTCTGTTAGATTTTATGGCCCTTCTCTGGTTTTATTCCCTTTGCTTATTTCATAAAGGTCTGCTTTAATTAAAAAATTAAAAAAATAAAAAATCAGTAAGATGCAGAATCATGCGCACATTCACTCTGTTACACAATAATTTGTATTCTGGGACTTTATCTTACCCTATTTCACGGGAGCTCCATTCCTTTTAGAATTATATCTTTTAGGTTTGGGGCTCTGAGATAATTTTCTTCTTATTTCTTAAAAAAATATTAGTACCGTACATGGCATTTCAAACGCAAGTCAAAAATCCAATCTTTCCTTTTATATGCATTCTTCAGTCTTTGGAATTGTGCTAAAACGGCAATGTTTAGGTCTGAAAATGGAAAATAAGCAAGAAAATAGTCCACCCTCCTATCTTGTCCTAGGAGTGATCTGTCTTTGGATTTGATCGTACTGGTAAATCTGTTGAAAAAAAAATTGCATTCATCAGACAATGTCTGAATCTACAGCAAAGTCTGGGAAATGTTTAGGAGTTGTTTAGACATATTTACTTTGTTATCATTCCCATGGGAAAGGACAGACTTTTTTTCCTGATGCAGATTTCTGTGATTCAGTGCAAGGCATCTAGGCTCCATCCTGCCTGATGACAGGGCAGGTCTGAGAGCATCCTCTGCTCCTGCTCTGGCTGGGCTTACCCATTACCTTTCAGAAAAGCATTCTTGAGGTACTCTTAATCACCCCCAATCATCTGATTAAGCCGTAATTTCTTAGCTGAGCAAGTAAAGAAGTACTTGTGCCTAGTTTTGAATTAAGACTGAAAAATTATGTATTTTCTAGGTATGTGTTCATGCAACCGAAGGCACTGTCATGAACACAGACACACATGGGTGCAAAAGTAAAATCTGAAGATGTGACATTCATGTTGGCATTGCCCAATTACTTTCACAACTGTTGAATAAATGTGATGTTTTACATCTAATGCCATATTTTATCACTTTTGTGAAGTCAAATGGCTTTCTCACAATATTTTTTTTCCTTAAAACACATTTATAAGTAGCTGCAGAAAAATAATGCATATTGTACAAACATTTGTTTGAGAGTATCTTAGTAAAATTCACTTGTGTCCCTTAAGGCAGATTAGATGAACTACCGTACAAAGGTATTGATAATAGATGCAGTAAACAGCTTTAGACCTGGGAATATAATCTATGTCTACCAGAAACTATTAGTGAAGCAAGGAGGTCATTTCCAGCTCTTAAACACCACTAACTATCAGTCTATCTGCCATGTAAATGGGAAGAAAGAGGCTATGCTTTGGAATGCAGAATGTCCTGTGGGAAGTAAAAGGGTTTCCAGCTAATCAAACCCCTCCCTGATGAGCACTTCGCTTCCGCTATGGGCAGTGTAAAGGCTTGAGTCAATTATCTAGTAAAAACATCCAGATCCTCGGAGACAGAAGAACATTGAGCAGCAACAAAACTTCTCTTTCAGAATATATGGGGTTTTTTTATATCTTCATCTTTTCCTCCTAGTTTAATTTCTCTCAAATCTAATAATTAAAATTCCTTCTTGTGAAGCACAGAGTGATATAGGACTAACTTACGACTCACTCCCCATTTAAGGAACATCCATGGTGAAGCACTCAATGCTAGCGAATGCAATTCTAGCTCAGGGTACAAAAACAGTGTTTCAAAAAGTAATACAACAGCTTTGATTTAATAATTTTGGAAACATTGAATTCAACCGATCATCATTCAGTCCTGGACCTGTCCATGGATTCTCTATTGAGACTAGTTGCAAAGGTAGAGATTTCAGCATTTTTTTTCTTTTTTCCTTTTTAATCTGGACAGTCTATATGGAACTGAATCATCAATCTTAAAGACTAAACAATTGCTAGTAAAGAAAAGGCAAAGGAAGCTCTTAAATGTAAATTCTATATCCTACCAAGCAAAATTGATCCTCAGCAAGAAGGACCAGACAAGTTTTGCTTATGGTGAATATGAATGACATTGGCCATCTAAGGGTCCTCTGTATACACAGGAAACCTCACCAGAGGTGACAAGATTCCCATAATGAGTTACCAATAAACTCAGAATTCTTGTCCTTATTTTTCAGAAGAAGGAAAACAGCAAGCTTGATAAGTACCTTAACTCTGTGAAATAATTTAACATATGAAGTTCATGCAAGACTTATCTAATGACTTGATATTCATTTTATTTGTAATGATAAAGATGATGAAATCACTAAAATTAAGCAAATCTCAATAGGATAAATAGAGTAAACACAAAGCTGACACTGGAAAAAATGATACACGCTTGAGATTGTGTTCAGTATTTTTAATGCCAAAGAAGCAAAAAAAAAGAAATTCTAAAACTGACTATAGAGTATATCTAACACAGAAATACACTAGCATGGAGAGGTACTTAAAATGGCACTGACAAAGCTGTGTATAAAATAATGTGTAGAAAACAGAGCTTAATTACCCCAGGAAGAGCACCATCAGACACAGTTACACTGAATCCCATACAAGCTATCTTGTTCAGGACTAAGCAGGATGCAAAGATACAAATGCATATTTTACATCTAAAAGAAAGAAATCATTCAAATTTTGACTAATTATTGGAACACTACAATTTCTACCTGGAATTCACAAGCGCCAGAGTATGGTGAAAGCTGAATCTGGTGGTCTATTCCTAAAAATATTTCTGTATTCATCTTTGTGTCAGCATGGGGAAGGGATCCCATATAGGATGAGAACAGAGACTTGGCTTAGAGCAGTCTGAACACAGTTTTCTTTAAACTGTATTTACAGTCTAGAGTAGGCATCATCAGATAGCACCACATCCCCTCCTTCTCCTGCTAGCCTCACCTCTTCCAAAACTCAGTTAAAGTTGATAGGAAAAAACAAATCGAGAACCCAAGCTGAGTCTTTGTTCACTTGCAGAATAAATATATATATACAGTATGTATGTATGTATATATATAAAAATATCTATATTTATATTCTTTCATCTCTTTTCAGCCAGAACCAGCTTTAGTTCTAGGACAGGAGACACCAGGATGAGCCTTCCTAGAAGGCCAGCATGATTTTGTTGTGACAGCAACCAGAATGCCAACTAGGCCAGGTTGTTTTTTAATTCCTTTAGCAACAATAGCTATATATTAGAGCTGCATGATTACATTTGCAGGAAATAACGAGGCCAGTGCTCCTAGTGCTGAATCTCTGGGCCCCATCGCACCCGAGAACCGATGTGCCTGCCTAATGCAGCCATCCTTCATTATGAAAGTCGGGGCTTGTTCATCATTTAAGATTGATTTGTGCAACAGAATGTGGAAGGACTTTGGAAAGCAAAACCGAGATTGAAAGTTTTTGGCAATAACAATGGAAATAAGATCAATGCACTTCTGAAAAAAGACTCAATATCCAAAATAAAATCCATCATTATATTTAAAAAATTTAACATAAACATAAATTTGTTTCCATTTTTCAGTACAGGACCATTTATAGTCTTTAGCATAGATAGCCTTTTCAAAGCAGCATAATGCTATTTACCACTTCCTTCTCACAATGACAGGTCATTTTGAATGCTTGCCCATTCCTGCCTGTATCTGATGCTCTTGACACTAGACACATATTTTAACAGAATTTCTAAAAGGGCTGTTTGAAAGAGGGTAACCTGACAGGAAGAAAATGTTACTAAAAATCTTTCAAAACACTGTCTATGCAAAAATCTGTTCTATTGCCACACCAAATCTACTCATGCTGCTACAGCTTCCAGTAAAAATGAAAATCAGAGAAAGAGAAGATATAAGAAACCATTTGTGGAGAGAAAGTTCATAGAATAGCAGAAGATAATACAAAATTTATCTTAAAAAAGTATATTCTCCATTATTAAATATATTATTGCATATCCTGGTAAATAGTTTATAGTGAAAAATATTTTGAAATAGCAAATATCCTTTTTGGTTTCACTTCAGATACATTTTTGGTGTTAGAAAAATGAAAAGAATAAAGCAATTTCTACAAAGAATGAAAAATAAGCTGTTAGCTTTCCAAATATTACTAAATCAAGAAGTATTAAGCATAAAATAATTTCTATTACTGTTACCAACCACTTTGAGTATGAAAGCTCTGGAAAATTATAGCTTTTTTTTTTTCTTTCTTTCAACTGAGATTAATATGTTGCCCTGTGTGGGCTGCAGCACAGTGTCTGTCTGATAGCATAAAGCAAAAGTGAACATCTGATAAGGACAATGATTAAATAAGTATCATGGATTTTATACGGATGTGGGAGGAATTTAGGAAAGAAAATTGTCCAAATTAAATTTGTGTCAGTCACTGAAACTTATATTCTTCTTTTTGTAAGAAGTGTCTGTCATCTTTAAAATCCAGAGGGGATCAAGGCATTATATTCCAGCGTGGTATCTGTGCCTGAAACAGCACACTCCTCTTTAGAGCTATGCTGGATTATTGGTTTAAACAGACTCAGAAAGAGGAAAAAAGATAAAAAGAAACAGCAACATAACAACTGCTTTGTACAGCATCTTCAGTTTTTCAATGGTGGTTTTCCATTCAAAAATTTTATATATCCAACTTTAATAATAAACTATTATATTTTCATTAATTTGTCCTGTTCAGAATTATATCAAAAATACAGTTCCATAAAAACAATTATATTTCCTTTTCCATATTAAAAATACATGCATATCTAACACTGTTGTATCTCTTCCTATCAGTGGGGGTGATTTTTAATATTCCATGCTGTTTCAGGAGTTCTCCTTTTTTCTCCTCTTAAGAAATTATGACACTTTTTGGTTTTGACATATTGCTCAATACTTAACAAGAATCTCACCAGAAAATAAATCCATAGTTGTTTTCATGACAGCAAATTACATGCCAAAGTGTGACATTTAAATGCTGAATTTTAATGGCTTGTCAGCAGAAGTGAAATGCATTTAAAAAAATTAATATGTGAGGGAACAATGTGTCTGTCTATAAAATAATTCTCTTCCTAGTAGACATGCATGGTAAATACAGTGTCAAAGGCACTCTATTTCTCAAAGCACATCTTCATTTAGTAAGAAAGGAACTACATAAGTAGGGGGTTAAATTCTTCTCTTCCACTGGCACAGTGGGTCTCTGCTGCAATCATGCTGCCTGGAGAACACCTACCAAATCTCATCTCCAGGAGGGTTGCACGTGCAGGACAGTTTAAGCAAAGGCAACGAAAGGAGAACTGGGGAGCAGTTATGACTGTCACACACTGGCTACCTAGTCATTTCCTCAGAAAGAGAGTAAATTAAAGAGATAATTGATCAAAAATCTTCTAAATACATTCAGTCAGATGAAACATTTACATCAATAGAATTTTCACTTGCTACCAGTACTCACTCATGTTAAGTAAAACATTCCTATAAGTTAAAAATAGCAGTAAGAACACCCTTTTCCTTCTGCACTGATTTAAGTAATGACTTTGTTACACTCCTAGAAGGTACTTCAGCACCTTTGGATTATTTAATAATGGTCTGCAGAAAGGTCTGATGAGCAGCATGGCCACCTTCCCAGGTTAACAAATATTCTCAAACTAAGCAAGAGCAGAGAACATTCTTCACAATTTTGTCTAGCCCTTAACAATGTGAGGGAATATGAGAAGATAAAAATCTAATCGTTGAAAATGCAAATTTGTAGAAATAAAACTGAATAATCTGTCTATATGTTTGTACAACCAATGAAAAAGTTGAGTAGCACAAGAAGGATGTTATTATTACTATTAACTATAAAATATGGTTTTAAAAATGTTAGAATCCATTAGAATACTGTAAGCAATTTTGTACTTTTTAGCTCAAAGCAAATGAAGAACAGCTCAAAAATTCAGACAATGGGAATGATTAAAGATATGGAAAACATTTGTATGAAGAAAGACTGGAACAACTCTTCTTCGCTTCAGGGAGAGAAGGAAAGAAGTGGGAGGAAACATTATCCTAGCTACAAAGGGGAAAGTAAATTATCTCAGAGTATAAGAATAAGAAAGTAGCATATTTTCATCAAATAGTGGAACTAACAAAATCTTTATTCCGACATGTTCATGTTCTGTATCCCCAGAAATACCAGTTGCCTTCAACTATTCTTTGCTGCCTTCTTCAGCAATCCTGCCATGCCCCACTCCTGCCACCAGTGCTCCTCTGGTTCTCACATTTAGCTAGTTATTCCAGAGACTTGCATTCTGTTTATTATGAGGATAAAACACTTCTTCTTTTGATAGATATTATCTCAACACTCCTCATGTTTAACATGACAACTGCTTAGTTTCAATCCCATTGAAGAATAAACAAATACTAAACTGCCTTCTTATTTTGTCACATCTATTTGTGGGAGTTAGAGCTCTCCTTTATATTGTAAGTGATCTAACTAGAAGACAGAGTCATAAAATCTTTCTGAATATCCACACAGTGACTTTTTAGAAGCCTTTAGGGTGCATAGCATGTCCTGAAGCAGCATTGCCTAATTAAGCAGCCTAACAGAAATGTCTTTCTACCTCTTCAGCCTCAAATGTTTAGAGAGCCCACTGCTGCATGGTAACATAAACAGTGGCAGTTCAACTGAGGATGAAGCATTGTCAATACAGTGACATTAGCATGCACTTTTGATTTTCTCTAGCTAAACAATATTAAACACTTAGTTTAATACACCGAAACATTTTTAGCATTATAAGTGATTGTATGGAATCCATAACAGGATGGTAATGAGGCTGGTGCATTGAATTTTCACCATTACGATCCAAAGCCAGGTTTTTCATTTTCTCCTGAACTTTCAAAGGAAGGAAAAAAACCAAAAACAAAACCAAAACAAACAAACAAACAAACAAAAAAACCCAGCCATGGAATCCAGATATACCCTACTGGGTATATCCTGATATACACTGGGATATACCCTGACCTGGAGAATTAGAATTGGATGGTGAATACACACTCTATCTCCTTTGTTTTCAATAGTGCCATATCACAAAAGAGGCAATAATTATTTATAAACTATCACTCTTACCGACTTTGTGCCCCCTCCCCTATTCTTCTAATATTGATTCTTTCAACAATACAGAGAGATGTGGTTTCTATCCCGAATCCATGTCTCCTCTAGCTTTTGATCCAACAGCAGTGGCTATGGCCCAGCAAGCACTAGGTCACCTGTAAATGCCTTTAAGTTATTTCTGTTGTATATAATGCTCAGAGCAAACATCTATCAAAGCAGCTTGCACTACCTCTGAGCCATTATATTAAACCAGCTTGGTGAGAATGGAAGGCTTAGACTTCACATAATCCTAGCAAGTACACAACAAAAAATATGAATTTGAAGAAGACTAAATGGTTCAAATCTCTCAGGCACTACTTATTTTCTAAAAAATCTCAGCTAATTAGTAAGGTCTATGTCCAAAAACATACCTAAGCATCTAATATACGTAGATAAGTTGCTACAGAACCCAACCATTTATTCCTATGTGTCCCATTTCTGAAAGGAGAATAGATAGCATTAATGTTTTATCTGTCAGGGGAACAGTGAGAATAAAAACGATGAAAGTTAAGAGGTTCTAAGATTTCACTCTAATAGGAAAAAAAAATGCTAAAGAGGGGAAATTCTTTAAGTGTGGGAGAAAAAAACAACATCAGTGGACTTAGTGATGTATTAGTCTCTAGTGTAAATCTCACATACGAAATAAGGATCCTAATTCAAACATTGCAGTTTTTGCTGCTCTTGTTGGATGGAATGTGCAGCTCTGAATCCTCCTGTTGATGCAAGCTGTATGCAATACAGCAAATCCTGAACCTTTTAAATCTTTGACAGTTATGATTTTTACATAACTTGTAACATTAAGCTCAACTGCTCTGAGTCATGTTTGTGCTGCCTCATTGAGATGAGCCTGCCTCTTCAGCTGGAACCTGGGAGCAAAACAGCCAAGCCAATTCCGTCTCATTCTATGTGCCTAACATGCTGGCATCATGTTTTGGGAGGGCTCTGGAATATTTTTGAGATCTCTCTGAAGAAGAGAACAGTCTTAACCATGTTCCTCCTTAGCCCAAATATGCAACTCTTCCATCTAGATATTTATGCTGCTCTTGCACAGTATAAATTGAACCGATGTCACTTTATGTCGTGTCTCTTAGCAGGGGTGAGGCAGAGCTTGTCAACAGGGCAGCCAAGGCTCAAAAATTCATAGGGCAAAATCTGATTAAAATGTTTTCATAAGGGCCGCCTAATAAAAACCTAGTTTACAGGCCTCCACAGGTTGCCAACTTTCTAGAGTGTGGGTGGATTACTCAACAGTATCTTAAAAGAGCAGCTTGTCCAAAATAACTCCACAGAAATCCCAGACAGCATACTGGTAAAAAACAAGGGGAAAATAAAGCAGATCCTGGTAGACTTTTGGGGAACAGCATAGACAGACCATCGACACTTTTTCTAGTAGAATCAAAACATTATTTTTAAGCTACTATTAAAGTTCCAGAACAACTTGTCCCCTGTTGCCAGCCCTGATATTTCTTCCACACAGAAAGAAAAAATACAGACCAAAAAAAAAATCCTATATTTTTGAAAAAAACTAATGCAAATTCCTTATAGAACTTTCAAAATTAAATTTGATCCCAAAGGCAGCAATGAAAGATGCGGCCAACAGAAAGGCTTCAATAGGGACCGAATTTCCTACTAATTAACAGCAATGTAAGAAATTAAAGGGTAAATGGACCTATTAGACTATCTGCTAAGTATACCGTCCATACAGAAACAGCTTGTGTGACAGTCAAATGATGTATCATATGGCATAGTCACTCCGAATCCCAAAGCTGTCCATCTTTAGAGGATGTAGCCTTTCTCAGTGAAAAATAAGCCAACACACAGATTTCAAGGCAGATGGGATGCCAGCTTCCAGGAACTGAGTTTGCAGAAGATTAAGGGACAAATAATTGGTTCTTTTCCACAGCTGGATTGCAGTTAATCCTCATGTGCCAAAAGAGAATTGAAAGGAATTCATGGCAGATACTTTTTTGGTCTTAAACTTTTCTGTACTTTTCCACATCACCATCATTTCAGCAAAATCAGTCCATCTGTTTCGCTACGCAAACCAGAAGGTGCTGATGTTTTCCTTTTCCATTAAAACACAAACACATGATGTATGAAAAAATCATAATGAGAATCAGTGGTAGTACGGCCAAAATAAGAAAATAGAAGACACCATGGAAATCTTTACATGATATCCTGTAAAATGAGAAAGCAACAGACGCTCAACATCGTGCTGCTCTTGTGAAGACCTAAAGCAAGTTGCCTAGAAAATACCTCACATGAATTTTGTCGTTCAAAATTTGACCTCGAGAAACCAGTTAGTTCCTTTATAAGGAAAACCTATCTTTATTTCTGATTACCAATACTATTAGGATAAAAATACTAGATCTAGGTCACATCTGTGCCATACTGCAGTAATTAGAAGCAAGGAGAAGGTGGGACGGCACAGAAGAAAGCGGGCCAGGCAGGGCCTGTAGTTCTCCCGAGGCGCCGGCACTAGCGCGATGTTTGCCTTGCAAAGGCAGCAATGTTTCCAACTGTGGCACTACATCAGAATGATGCAGGGCCTTTTGAGGGATGCCAAGGAGTGTTCACAAAGAGCTTTAGAAGTCCTGGATGAAAGAGGAAAATGTTAACTATGGCAGAAGTTACTTCAACAAAAAACAGGACAGCTATCCCAGGAATGGGCTATATGATTTTCTTGAGATAATACATGATAATTATGCATAGAATAATAAGGGCTGAGGTTTTTTAGTTATTTGGTTTAGTGACTTTTTTTCTCTAGAAAATTAGGGAATATTCCAGAAAATGTTTTTGATACTCTGAAACTGAATTTCAGAGAGAGACTGCATCTCACTGATCTGAAGAAGACTTTTTCAGATATTAGATATTATCTATGCTGGCTAATTGACATTATTGTCTATCTTCCTATTCTATCATAGGTTATGATTTATTTCCTTTAACATTAGAATTTTAGTTGCTTCTATAGAAATTGTTCCTTAGTAATATGCAAGAGTCGTCAGACATTATGCAAGGGAAATGCTTCTTCTATGGTTGCTATACATCTTGTACTCTTTCCCTAAAGAGCTGCTATTGTCAGAGAGGATATTCAACCTAATGAACCACTGCAGTGACCCAGTGCGGCACTTCTTTGTCATTTACCAACCCAGAGCAACAGTTCTGTACGTCTATTCCAGACATGCTAAGTCAATAAAACAAATTATCACTTCTGGAGTGTTCCTCTCAGTCTTCAGAAATATATTGGTAGGACTATTGGCAAACACCCTCATAGTGAATGCTGGAACAGCAGTGAAAATCCAAAATGGCATTTTGCTGCAACAGAGTAATAACAATAAAAGCTTGTTTCAGAAACAAAACAAAACAAAACAAGCCAGTTATAAGATTGGACTCATTTCCCAGCAGATAAATATTTTTGGATCTTGCAGGCATCTTCACACTCCACTGACAAAACCAAGTTTTAAGCCTGGTTTGCCAATCCATGAAAACAAGTTGGATTTTATTCTGCATCCTATGTTAAGTAGGGAGGGAAAAAAAAAAAAAAAAGGAAAAAAAAAGAAGCAACATTCTTGCAGCTCAAAGTCTCTCTTTCTCTGCTCTCACGGTAGGTCAAGTTTGCAAAGCTCAGAATTACAGCCTCTGCATGAAATGATAGGCAACGTGAAAAAATAGTCAAAGTCCCACTGGTCCTTCATCTGTAACTTGTAAAGCAGGGATTACAGAAGCTGACAATGCTGGTTTCAAAACTCTAAAGCTACAAGTTACAAAACAATTACTGGTACAAAAAAGCCATGAAACTTGAATGGTGCTGCATAAACACAGTGTCGATGGTATGAACAGAGGTAACTCACTCGCACTGTGCATGGCCCTACTACACTGATGAAAATCAGTTTCCTCCTGTCATTGTATCCTACAAATACACAGATGCTCTGCAATGCATTTCACTGTCTAACTCAGGGAAAGAAATTTGAGCAATTCTGCAATCTAGAAATGTAAGATCCACTTTATATTGATCTAAAAATTCTTAAATTCCATATTTATAGCAGTAAAAGGAAGCATTTCACGTTTCCTAATGAATGTAAACATTACTTTTGTGAGAATAGGCTGCACGTCATATGAAAGCTGAACCTAGAAATGATTAACATAAATATATTAATCAGCATGACAGCAAAGCAGATTGTTGATTATTCTGTTTATACCTGTGACTCAAGCTCAGGCCAATAATTTTTCTTTTAAAAGCAGACACAGGCACCTGATGAATCCTCAAAAAGCAGAAAGAGCATATGGAAAAATTCAGATCCATTATTCAGAGCATTGAGTAATTCAGTAAACATATCACCATAAAGAAAATTCTAGCTCCCTACTAGTGTGTATAATGGACATTGCAGGCTCAGGATATTTCTCCCACTGCAGAACTGGTGACACTGTGCACTCAGGGCTTGAGGATCACGGTCTAATCCAGCTTTCTGGGATTCAGTTTCCTGCAGCGCAGAAGTCTTTTAAATTAATATGTATGCTCTACCTGCTGCTCTGTATTTATTACACTAGGAAACTTGCAGCATCTCGACTGAATGATGGTGCATCACAGCTCTGACTTTTGCTTAAAAAAAAAACTTCACCTGGCTTCTTATTCCATGCCTAGTCACACCTATAAAAGAGCAACTCACCACACCCAAACACCTATTATCAGAGGATGACAGGCATACAACCATAAATTTATTCAGATATACTTTTCAAAGTATTTTGCAGGTGGAAAGCTATCTCAAAAGGAAAGTAGGTAAAACACCTTCTTTAAATATATATAATATATGTATATAAAATCAGTGAAAATAAATAAAAAGCTATTATACTGTACAGTAGCTTATTCTTAATGCAAAAGCTATGTATGCCATTAGTCATCAGTAGCTTAGTAACAAAAAGACATTGATCTAATAACATGCTGCTTTCGGGATTGAATATCTTTAAAATAAAAATGCCGCAGAAATATAAAGGAAGAGGTTGTTGGTCTAGTTGTCAATTATCAATGTGGGAAACCAAGCGACTATTAATTCACATTCTTTGATGTCTCAAGCCCTAGATGGTCCTGCCATTATAAAAGCTTCATCTGGAAAAATCAGTTGCATGAGCCGATCCCCCAAGCCTTCCCAACCTGTCAGCACAGAACGTCCAAAAAATATGGATGTTTGTTTTTCTTTTTTTTTTTCCCCAAATGTCCACAGTCCTACACCTGTACTTCTTTCTTTTTTTTTTTTTTTTTTTTTTGAATTCTTGGAAAAGGAAAATAAAGAGAAAGACCCCAAAATGCTCCTGCATGGCAGAATTTATAAAACCAATATTATTTCAATCTGGGCATCCTCCATCCTCAGCTGCAACTCGCTCAGTTAGATAACTGTGGGTGAAAGTCTGGAAAATGGTAGATTTTATTATAGAAATTGATGTTTTCAGCAGCCTTAGCAAGCAGTAGCTAATGTAGAATCAGAGGCTGGTGTCGTACTTTGAAATTACTGAAATAAGACCAGAAAAGAGTTCCAGTTCCATTTTGGTTTTAGTGGGAAAATCTGTTAAGTGCACAATTTGTCTCTTCTGAAATCTGTCACTAAAGCATCTGCACAAACTACAAAGTTTAACTAAATTTACTATAACAGTTTTTATGCAAAACAATATTAACTATTCTGAATTACACAAGTATCAGAACAAAATCAACATGAAACTCAGGACACTGCCAAATTTTAAATGATCATTAATAAGAAAATAGTATTATGTGATACGGAGTCCCTAGAAAACATAAGCTATGTAACCAGGTATATGTTGTCTTTAGTTTAAAGACAAGTGGTGAATTACAAAACAACAGTATTTTTAAGGTCATTAGAATTTACTCAAGGCTAAGAACTGAACTTGCTTCCAAAGAAGGTAAGTTCATATCACAAGATGTCAGTAAAGGGCCTGTAACACCAGCCTGAAGTTCAAGATAAAACCAGGATCTCTTCTAGCATGAGTTGCACAAAAAAACAAAAAGGCAGAAGAGAGCACAGGAGGATTAGAAATTGCCTGAGCACCTGTTATTCAACAAAGGTCACAATTTGAGGACTGATTAGTTTATGTTGCTACAGGGATAAATGATGAGCACCCAGTGGATTTCTGCAAAATAATTAAAATGTTGCAAGATTACAGGCCAGGGCAAACTGTAGCAAAGGTTTTTTTTTTTTTTTTTTCCCAGTGACCCTGCTTGAGAATTTGAAATTGTTTTTTCCAGGTTCTGCTCAACCTGTGTGAGACTACTAAAGCTGCACCAGAAGATACTTATGCTTAAAGTATGACTTGGCTCTTCTGAATGCCTCTCCACAGGGCCCAAAACATGCCTGAACATCAAGATTGCATTGAACGGGGTGGAAAGGACAACATTCATACGACCAGGCAAATGAGCAAGGGTAGCTGGCCGAGGACCTCCTCATCAGTGCAGAGCTGAGCAATATGGTCAGTGAAATCTCGGATATGATTCACTTCATCCTACAGTTGTCTAAAATTACACGGATGAATCACACTCCGAAAGTGCCGGTTCCTCTCCTGATTATAAAGAGAGCCCAGTGGAGGTAGATTGTAGATCTACAGCTGCAGATGTCAGGGCTGAGTGAGACAACTCTATCCATGCAGCCAAAACAACCTTTGTAGCTTTCAACGCAGCTACAGCACCATCCAGCCAAGGCAGCAAAGGGCTTGGAAGATTTTCTTGGGAACCCATTCACCAAGATTTGGAGGGGGGGAAGGGCTAAAAACTTTGCAAATTTTGCAAAGAAAGCCCCTAGAATTGTTTGAGGGCCAAAATGGACTCAGGAGGGCAAATCTGAACCTACTCTCAAGAGAGTTGCTAAGAGCAAGAATGAAGTGCTCCCTCTGCACAACTTGTGCAGTGATGCAGGACTTGAATCGCTAGTCTCCCGCATGCGGGTCGAGTCAACTGGCATAAGGAACAAGACCTGCTTGCTTGAAAGGAGTGTTATGAGAGTTAACCACTAGCCTAAGAGTAAGCATAGAGTGCCATCTCTTTGCAAAGTTCAGGGGGGAAAAGTTAGTCCCCAGGAACCTGGAAGGAGGTGAAGAGCGAAGCCGCAAGGACGGAGGCACAGGCCAGCAGAGAAAAGGGTAAGGTCGCGTGCGAGAAACAGCAGAGATACTTTGCACACGTTGTTGGGTTACCCTTCACTAGGGAGAAGGCCAGTGAGAGGGGTTGCTGAACTATAAGCTACAACATATAAACAGCTGGTTTATATGTTCACATATACTTATGCTTATATTAGGAGAAAGAATGGAGGTATGTGTTTAAGTTCATCCAGTACCATGTCGGTTAATGCTTTACAAACAGTGCTTGGCTGAACCTTCAAAACATGGTAAGTTTTCTAGCATAACATAGAAATCTTTTTTTTTTTCCCTCTAAAACTGATGAATGCAGTAGTGAAGATGAAACCACCCAATTATTCAGACAGATTTCAGACGAACAGGTAAGTGACCAATTTTATTTAAGATCTTACTGAAATGTGAAGTGGGATTTCTTTTATACTAAGTGCCAAAGTTGAGCACTTAATTAGACTGTCAAATCTAGGAGGAGCAAAAGTAGATTAAACTTTGGATACTTTCACGCAGAGATCAGACACTGCAGTGCAAAGGAAAGATAAGATGATCATAACTAATCTAAGTTTTAATTAAAATTCAAAAGCAGACAGTATTTTTGCTGCCCACAAAGGGGGAAAAGCTCTGTTCTACCCAGCGGGGCCAGATACAGTCTTCTTAATTCTGAACTGAATTTGGTATCTGTTTTTTCTAATATTATTCTCAGCCTAAGGAAAAACCTCCCACTTTGAGCAACTCATGAACGCATTCCGTTTTTATTTATTTACTAGTGGAATTGTCTCATACATTAAGAAGACAGTGCTAAGAACTTTTCTTTACTGAGGAACATTTTCCTGAGCTTTCACTGAGTGCAGCACTTTAGGAGTGTTTACTTTCCTCCTCTCAAGCCTACAACCATTGATGAATGATTATTCTGCTGGAAGGAAAAGGGACCTTACCCCTGTCCCTCAGACATACATGCAAACACACACCAATGCCCGATATTGCAGAGATTTTCAAGGAAATATTAATGCTGATGACAGACATACAACTCAAAACTTAAGATAATGCATTTTCCTTCTTATATAGAGCTAATTAATTTATTCATGATGATTTCATCAAGTGTAAGTTTAACCTTTCTTTTTACAAATTGTTTCCAGTTTATTCCTGACTCCGTAAATGTATTCATTATCCCTAAGTATTTACAGAGTGTTTGTATGAACAATGTTAAACTTAATGACTCTTTTTGTCTTTATTTCTTTCTTTTCTTCTGTGAGTGATTGTCCCAAGGCATATAAAAATTACTTTGGCCTTATATCTTTTGTATATAGTTATCCTGTTGTTCAAATGGGAAAGCAGGAGTTTTACTGTGAACAGACTTATCATCTCATGAATATCATATCATATGAATCTCATATCATTAACAAATCAAAAATGTGGCTGAAAAAAATAACTGACATTTTGATCATGCACAGTTTTAATCTGGGTATTTTGCTTTCTTACATTTTTGTATGGTTTGAGAGTATTTATCTTACCTTGTTTTGTAGTTTGGGCTAGTATCAGACTTCCACTAATGAAACCTTACTAGGTTACTTACTAGGGTCTGAATGAAAAGCTTGATGTTTGATGCTATCTGAAGTGTCAGGAAATAAAATATATTATCAGAAGTGAACAGATATCTCTGTGTTACAGTCTATCTGGAGAGACCAGAAACTCATCGAGCTATTTAAAGAAGCTGAGCTGGAGTGCGAACATTTTTCTACTTGCCTACTCTCCTGCTAATAGGAAATAAAGGGGAAGGGGAAGAAAACAGCCTCTATTTTAAATGCATAAGCCACCCTCAGAAGTAAAGGACAAAAATACTGTTTCGCCACTCACTACTTACTTATATTCAAATAAATGACTATTAAACAGTCAAAATGGCCCAAGGAGAGCCTCTTGGCTTTACTTCTTGCTATGCTACAAACTAACAAAGGAGAAATAATCCCACTAGCCCATACCAGTGAACGGTAGGCGGGCAGCAGTTTTAGGGAAAATTCTGGAAAACACTTATTGATCTCAGAAAATTCAACACATCATGAATTTCAACAAGGGCAAGTGTAGGGTCCTGCACCTGGGGAGGAATAACCCCAGACATGCCTACAGGCTGGGGACCGACCTCCTGAAGAGCAGCCCCGCAGAGAGGGACCTGGGCGTCATGGTGGACAACAAGTTGACCATGAGGCAGCAGTGTGCCCTCGTGGCCAAGAAGGCCAATGGGATCTTGGGGTGCATTAAGCAGAGCGTCTCCAGCAGGTCGAGGGAGGGGATCCTGCTCCTCTGCTCAGCCCTGGTGAGGCCGCACCTATAGTATTGGGGGCAGTTCTGGGCTCCCCAGTACAAGAGGGACATGGAGCTTCTGGAGAGAGTCCAGCGCAGGGCCACGAAGATGATTAGGGGTCTGGAACATCTGCCCTATGAGCAAAGGCTGAGAGAGCTGGGCCTCTTCAGCCTGAAGAGAAGGCTGGCAGTGGCTACAATCAGTGTATATAAATACCTTAAGAAAGGGAGTGAGGAGGATGGGGCCAGCCTCTTTTCAGTGGTGACCAGTGACAGAACTAGATGAAATGGCCACAAACTGAAGCATGAAAAATTCCAGAGGAACTTAAGGAAAAATTTCTTAATGGTGAGGGTGACAGAGCCCTGGAACAGGCTGCCGAGAGAGGTTGTGCAGTCTCCTTCTCTGGAGATCATCTTCTCTTGAGCTCCTTCACATGTGTCTTGTGCAATTATCTTAGCTCAATTCATTGTCACTTTTGAGCCCCCTAACCTTGTCTGGTGTCATCCCCTCCTTGCAGTTTTCTGCAGTACCTACGGTTCCTCTCCATCTGTCCCAGACAGCCTGTTTGGGCTCCCAGCAGGGCAAAACACAGGCTTGGCATGACGAGCTCCAAAACAGACAGTAAAAACTAGCTGGTAGATGTATGTGAGAGTCAGATGCTTCTAAATAAACAGTAACATTTGACTTCTCTGCAGTAGTGATATCCTTTTTCCAGATAGGATTTTTGTAAATTTTATTATATATATAATTCACAAGTTTGGTCAAATACTGCTGAAACTTGGAAAAGGGAAAAAAACTACTAGAAATTAGAGTGACAGATATTGCTTCCATCCTTACCAGCAGTTTTTTCAGACAAAGAAAAGAAGAAGTAGAAGCAAATGCTACGGAACATCTAAAGAGCCTTAACGTATCTTTCTAGGAAGATATCAAACAACTGGAAGATGCTCAGGCAGGAATTTTATCTCTCCACAAAAGCTAGTGGAGCTATAAAAAATGAAAGGAACAAAAGATAACTTTTAAAAATACCGCAGAATCAGCAGCCCTACATTTTATTTCTGAGTCAGAGGTTCTGCACTGTGAAGTAGCCTACAGTAAAAATAAGGAAAAGGAACTTAATTATCTGACCATGCTACAGAAATCTGAAAGATTCTGCACTCCAAAAAAACCCACAAAACCCAAAGTGAAAAAAAAAAGAAACAACTGAATAGCTATCAGCTATCTATGGCAAGTCAAACAGAGGGGGAACATTCAAAGACTTCCTAAAGACTGGCAACACTTTAGTGACATATTCACCAGAAGGTTCATCAAATTCCTAATTAGAAACCAGACAGCAACACAAATAAAAGACTCAAACTGGAAAAAAAGATGGTTATTCGATTTTAACACTCTGCCAGGCTCCAAAAGAGAAACAGAGCAGTGGAGAAATGCTGGGGAAAGGCGGGCAGTATCACTAAGAGTTATGCTTGCCTAAACATGATCCTATACATATGTGTATGGACTGAACACATGGAGAAACTTCTAAACTGCAATGAGTGTGCTAAGAACTAGCATGAAAGACAGCAAAAGTGGAATAAAAACAGCGATTTAATAACACCTGGTCTTTGCAGAGAACAGAGGAAAAAAATTATATATATATTCTCTATATAGACAAGGGAACAGAATCCTTTGTGTGAATTTGTGCTGATGACTACAAACAAGGCAAAGTTTAAATCATAACGCAGTGTACTGTGGGGGTACACCAGCTACCTATTCAGGTTTTGTATGAATAAGAATAAAAAGGAAAACACAGTTTTGAAAAGGTAAGCCTCGAGGTTTCAGAATTTGGAGTATCTATTATAAAGCTAAAGTATGTCAAACACTAGGTCTCATTAAAAGGGCTGATTTCATAGAAGTATGCGAGGCCATGTAGGCAGAGATAAAAGCTGTAGACAAAAGAAAAAAAATGCAATGGCTATGGAAACAGAAAAGGAAAATAAATTTCCCAGTAAGCAGACAACATCAAATACTACTTAGCAAAAAGCACTGGTAGTGTGGTGACAAACAGCAGTCTGACGTTGACTATGCAAATGTGCTATATAGAATTCTAGATTAATGGTCCAAAATGGCATAATTAGTTTGGATATGCTAGGTTGTTATTCACAATTTCCAAAAGTAGCATTATAGCTGCTAAAGAAGTACTCTCATGCTTGAATTGATATTTGCTGACATTCCAAATGTGGTAACAACTGATAATGAACTCCAGTTTGATTGTTGTGATTTTAAGTGTTTTTCAAAACATATTTGGTACCCATATCATTTGGAGTCCAGCCTATTCACAGTCCAGTGGGTCTTGTGGAAGGTGTTAGTTTTTAAAAATATGCTATAAGGGAGTAGGAATGAAGTTCAGAATGAAGTTCAGCACCACTAATGGGGCAGCATATTAATGAATAACCCAAATATGAAATATGAAGACTGTTCATATTTCTGTTCAGCTACTGTTCAGTCTAACACCGAGAACAAGGCCATCCAAAGAAAATCTGTAGAGTTCCTTCAGTGAAGTCCTACAGGAGCAAGACGAGACATCTTTACCTTCCTTAACAGAAGGAAGAAGCAGAGACAGACTCCAAATTTCAAAGATCAGGAGGAACCAGCACAGAGAGCTTCAAGGCAACAACTAAACATTAATGCAGAGACTTTAAACCCCATGAAGTGCCCTAGAGATCTTCAGAACAAAGGAAGCAACCCAGAAACTGACTGACAGCCTTTGATATTTGCATTTTATTATCACTAATTCCTCTGTTTCCTTCAGGAGAAGAGTTACAAAGCTATCTGGGCCACAAAGACCGATATGTTCTGATCCCAGGCAGCAACTGTCATTTGCTAGTTGACAGAAACATGACAGGAAGGAGACATGCAGACCTTTGCCACTCTCTATCACACATATTAGTTACTCTATTATTTTATCAAAAACACAAGTGGAAACTCTGATTGATAATTCTTTTTAAGCAAAAGGGATGTGATGCTTTGGGGTTGGCATACATAGCATGCAAAAAAAGCAACATCCAAATTATGCAGAATCACAAGACATCCACAACACTGCCTACAACACTGTCTTTGATACAGGTAAAACTAAATATACAAAAGAAAGTTTTCTTCTGTACTTCCTGGTTTGTTTCCCAGAATGCACATAACTTCTACATTTATTCCTATTGTCAATTTTTGTAATGTTAATCCATTCTTCATAACATTCTAGCTTCCTGAAAAGAACATTTTACAGATATCTTATATAGCAAAGAGAAAGTCAATGGCATACCAGATTATGTCAAGTGAGCAGGGCGGTGTTCTTTGTTGTTGTTGTTATTCTGTACGGTGCAAATAAGTGAAATAAACTGGGGGATCACAAAATGTTTTTTAAGTGTGTTGTTTTTGCTGCTTCTGAAATAGAAGGTTTTGCTTTCTCTCAAATTAATTTTTAATTTTCTTAACTTTTATCTGTATTTTTGAAGGCAAAAAATATCAGAGGCACTTTAGCAAGCGAAGGCAGGAATTTAACCAAGGCAGGAATTCTTTGTAACTCTTTCAAGTGTGTTATATTTTCTGTCGAGCCAAAACTTTAAGGCAGTGCCCAGAGACACCAGGAGGAGGAAAGTGCATCGGTCCCAGAAGAGCTCCTCCAGTGTTGCATGTGATGGGGGTTATGCTTCAATTCCTGAACGCCTAGGGGAAGAGCTGGCTTTGAAAACTGATGACGGGAGCAAGCAGATGCCTGGGAAATCTCATATAAATGTGCTGTTCTGTTTAAGTAAAAGTGTTTGCATTTCTTTATGTCAATATTTGAACTTAAAGAAACCCCTACAAACTCCACATTTCCTATCTCCGTTGATTTCAGCTTTCGATGTGCCATTGCACAAATGTTCTAGCAATCTTGCATATATGTGCAAGAGTTGTATTCCTTTCAAGTTAAAACTTAAAAAGTTCCCTATCAGGTTCATTACCTTTACCAGAGTACTAAGTGATGTTTCTAGATAATTTTCCCTGAAAAATCAGTCTTGACTGAAGTATTTTGCAACTCTTAATTGACAAGTTGCATGTGACAAGCTACCTCTGTTTCAGTTTTCAAGTTAACTCATCGAAAAAATGATTTTTATTTTTTTAATATAAAGTTATACAAAAGTATAGAACTATTTTTAGCACAGCAGCATTAATATTGCTATCTTATGCTCAACTAGTTAAAATGTCTTTTAGCATTGTTTGCTTTTCCCCTGCCAAGAACACCCTGGGTTGCAATGTTTTAGTAGCCTATCAGTCTCTTAAGAATATATTGCTGACTTGAGCTACATTAAAACGTATCCTTTTTTGGGTTTTCTAATAAGACTTTTGCTATTTGGATATTTTAAACAGGTCCTGATACCAAATATTTTGTAGAAGAACTTCTACTTCTCTGTTTCTTCTGAAAGCAGAGTTCTGAACAAGAAGGTGCTATAGCAAAAGGTGAGTAGTGACAAGTACACTGGGGAAACGTTTATTAATGACTCTGGCTTACAAAAACAAAACAAAAACATTAATCTAATTTGTTTTTCAAATGGTCATGCTGCATGATTCCTGCAGTAAAGGGACTACAGGACCAGAGCTGCAATTTAATTAAAATTTAAATAAAACGGAAGACAGGAACTATGTTATTTATTTTCAGTACCACATGCTTTGTTTATGTAGATAGGGGCTTGCAGAACCATCCTAGCAGCAGCGTGTTCATACAACAAAAATGTGACTTCTATATCAGAAAATCTCTTTGCCACTAAGTATGGAAAGCTGAGCATGTGAAATCTTCTAGGACACAAACGTAATTCCCTCTCGGGAAAATAAAAAAGCAATTTGGGAGATACTACTGTCCTCTTTAGTTATTGCTTATTCTGAGACTTCAAGTACTATTTTTGCCCTGACACTTGAACTATAACGTACAATCATTAGTCCTCATAGCTCACTTTCCATACTTCCCCTCTTATAGGTCAACTGTCATTGAGAAACTGTATTTTTCCATAATCTTCCAAAGAATCTTAGTGCTGTGATCACTTTGCCTTTCCATATTGCTGGGATAAGAGCAACACTAAAACATTTTGGTTTTTAATATCATTTCATATTTAATTTCATTTCAGTACATAGGCATTTTGACTGTTTAAATCAAGCAAGGAAAGCATATGGGTGATTCATCAGACCTGGTATGTTCTCTGCAGAATCTCTCTAGGTTGGACAAGGGGGATGCTAAAGACTGACTGTCTGGATAATACTTCCAGTTCCTTCTGGCACTACTCATTTATCCTCTTCTGGTGCTATTTCTCTCATTTCCCTTTTTCAATGTTTTAGTCCCACCTAAACATCACCTTTTGGATTGTTTTGTTTACCAGAGAATGAGAAATGCTTTATTTTCTCCTAAGTTAGAAATTATAAAGGAATCAATTGCAGAAAGTGATTCATAATGACTGCCTATGTTTCAGCTCTGCTGAGAAGGACTTTTCTCATATAGATATCCACAAGTATAAAGAGGTATCTTCAGAAAAATCTTCATGAAAGGTATTTTGAAAGATTTTTACTGAATCAAGGACAGTATGACTATAAACAAGGGTATTTGAATGCTAACAGATGATTTCTTTGTAGGGAACTATCCAATATTCCTAGGCATTCATTTCTATCATCAATCCACGAGTAGATAGTGCAAAAAAAGAATGTGTAAAGAAGACATAAAAACTGTATCATTATGAAACTCAAATTCAATTTTACTCAAAGTTCTTTATTAAAGAGATTATGATCAAGTGTGTCACTCATCTAAGCTTCTGTCATATGCCTCACTATTGTAGCAAACATTTTGAGCTGGCAGAATCACAAATGTTATTTGCTATTCATACCTTATTGTCCTTTGTGCTGTAAAGCACCTGAACATACAGTCTTGCATCTGGGGCTTGATTTGGATATATGCATCACTTAGAAGTGAATAAAAAATAAGGAGAAAAAGAAGATGTAAGTTCTGAGATTTTTTAATGAGATTTATTTTATTCTTCTACAGAAGAATAAAAATAAATAGAATAAAATAAGATTAGTAATTGTGCAAGAAGACACCAAGAAGGGAAGGAAAGAAAGAAAAATAAGGTATATCAGAAAAGTAAAAATAAATTCCAGAAAGCCACTACAGTTAATAACCTACCAAATATCTGGTCCTTAACTGCATATATGTCTAACAAAAATAGAAAAATATAGAAGAAATGTTTTGTGTAAATAAATAAATATATATATATATAATAAATATACATATATATAAAAATTATAATCTGACATAGGCATTATTAAAAGTTTTTCTTATCTCAGGACTAAGCCTAACTGACCACTATATAGTCTTAGAAGAATTTGCTGTGGTCTTTAGAAAACAGAGAGTCAAGACGCCATCCCTATCGTTTTCAGGGAAGATGTGCACTATTAAGTGGAGCTAGCCCTTCTGAAAGGACAAGAACAACTGAGTACTACACAAATGCTGGAAATACGACCTCTGGGGGGAAAAAAGAAAATAAGTGAAGCCCTTTCTTGTGGTTAGCTGAACTATTTATGTGGCCTTGACAATGCCTTTTTTATCTAAACTGCAGGAATGGTCCTGATGTTTCGCACACAAATTGCAGGAGAGCAGCCTTTGCTATGCAAGTGACCATCACAACCAGCATATGTGCTCTATGGGCTAGTTTTATCATATCTGATAGCACTAGCAGACGGGAGATTTCTCTACTCATCCTGGTGTCTATAATCCATTAATCTGATAACTAGGGTTGATTCGACTGCTTCTATATTCCTTCAAAATTTGCCAAGCATATTAAGAGTAAAAAAAAGAAAAAAATGTATCTTGTCAATCATTTGAACAAGGGCATTCTATTATCTTTTACAGGTATTTTAAAGATTCTCATCACTGTGATACCCACAGGCCAAGAAAACTGCCTTCAAAAGTATGATAGCAGTTCAAAGCATATGCGCATTTGTGTACGCCCCTCCAAAGCTCACGAGTAAAGAAAGATAAAGGCAAAAAAACTTTCATTCTCAGTCACAATTTCAATCTCGGTATTCCTTGTCATTCTTGTTCTGTGGACAAAATAAGATACAAATCCAAATTTCAATGCACAGACTCCCTTAAAGGGAAGTTTATGCAACCTTATGAGGTTACTGCAAAAGATCACTCCGCAGAGATAGAGGTCTTAGATAGGGGTTGGTTGGTTGATCAAAGAGAAGCATATATTAGAGGGGTTACATTAACTCAGTTGAACTGAACAAAATCCTATGGTAGGCTGGGAGATACAAGTGGGTAATATCATTTGAGACAGCTTGGGGTATCCCACCAGCCTCCAGATGCTCCTCCAGAACGTTGTGGGTCTTCTACAGGTCTTATGTCATATTGGACATCCCCATGGAGGGAGCCTTATGGTGAACAAGTCAACCCTGTTTAGGAAATGTAAATGACCCCTGGATGCCCATGTGAGGGGAATCTGAGCCACGCTCTGGGCTTCCTCACCTACACTGACCAGATCTCAGCTGCTATTACTGTAACACCTATCTCACGACCAAACATCTACACCTACATATCTTAACTTTGGAGTCTCAGTGAGATGAATTCTTCTGCTCTCTCTAGAAACACCTAAAGACTTGGCTTCACCATATTAAAACTGAGAAAAAAATGTTAACTTTTCTACTAACACTGTGTTGCTCTGAGGAAAATAATATTTTCATAAATTTGCTTGCATAACTCAAGCTTAAAAAAAATGACAAGTGAACAAAGGGCCTCAAGTACCGTTCACATACACTCAACCAGGAGATACTAAAGTAGAGTTCTGTCTGGACTTTGCTTCACTTGTATGTGCTGCTGAGTGCAAAATAAATCATTGGAAAATATTTGATTCATCTGGGCCATATGTTTCCAAATAAGTGCAAATTCCAAGGATAGTCATGGTCCAGAAAATTAATTTATTGTCAAAGTCCTGCTAGTATTTGGAGAAGTATGAAATTACTAGTTTGAAAATAGGATTGAAACCAGAAGATATTTAGGAGCAAACACCCAAGCAGATGATGCAATTGAAAAATAAGCCATTCCTAATTTTTTTGGAACAATTTACATTTAAGATTTGATGTTCTTATCTCTTTCTGCAGCTAAGACGTGTTTCATGTGTACCTAAAAAGCTTTTTCACCTTGCCTCTTTCACTTTATCCCTATTTTGATTTGTTAACTTTAGTTACAGCATTGAGAACATCCTTTTAGTCTTAGAGAGAGCACAGAGATTAATTTCAGAAATTTGAATAAAAATTGTAAGGATATACCAAATGTGACTTGAAATACAATAAGAGTATTTCTTCTACTTATCTGAATTCACTAGAAAGTTAAGAAATGTTCCTAGTTAAGTGCGAGTTGTGTGTTTTCTGCAAACGTACCCTAAAACACTCTGTAGTGCAAAAATATACATGGTAAATTATTTTAATCTACCGCTCCTTTGTTTATATGACATTAACTATCAAAGACGCTAAAATTTAGCTGTGTAAAGAGTGTCAGTCACAGAGTGACTGTGCTAAGACGGAAACACCTGAACACTCTGAACTTGCTTCACCAAACCCTTGTTGCACATTCAGACAGTCAATCCTACCTGCATAAGGATGGAATTTCCTGAAAATTCGGAAGACGTCACCTCAGGAGGAGCACAAAATAGCTCTGTTGCCCAATACCACCCACCCTCACACCACTCACCAGTTTCTAACACCATTTTTACCGTACCTCTGTGTGAGAGCTTCTCTAGGATGATCCTTAAGCGCTGAAGAACAAGGGGTGAAATGTCATATTTATATATGTCTTTTACTGGCACACGCTGACATCTCCCAAATATTCCATCTGCAGAAGAAAGAAAGGGAAAAATACACATTTCATTTTCAGAGAGGAAGAAACGCATGATGAGATGCGCATTCCAAATGTATCCTAATTATTTACTGGAAGAACCTTTTAAAACACACTCTAAAAAGTTATCAAAGGCCTACTGCAGTCAGGAGGCAGGGTATTTTCTATCAAAACAAATACTGGAGGAATATTATTTGGGAGAAGATTCTATTGTATAAGCTATGAGCAAAGTTTATTTTATAGAGTAATTTCAGACTTCTGGCTTTGGAGCCTTTGATGTAAGACGCCTTTGCTGACAATTCGGCAAGAAAAGAAATTAATGTTCAGAGCTGACTATGTTGCAGATGAAAAGCCCAGCATCCAGAAATATAAATATTAATTTGCAGAAACTATGAGGATTTGCTGAAATATTTTTAACAACGCAGGCGCTGCGTGCCAGGCGTTGGTAAGTGTGGGTAACGGTGAGCGAGGGCTCGTTTCGAGCAGCACCCTCTAATGAAGGCAATAAAGGAGAGCTGCTTGCCGAACAATGCGATATTAATGTGGCCTAATTTATTTAGCTCCCTTCCATTTGTCTAAAAGGACAGACTCTTCTCATCAACGTCTTTTCAAATCACACCTTCTAATTAATTTAGCTTATTAGTCTTTATTTAGAAAATTGTTCATTTTGAGACAAGCTTCCTGTGCGTGTGTGGGTGGAACAGGGAGTTCAAACATTCAAATTACCTTCCTCTCTTTCATACAAAGGGCTAATTCAGAGCCTAGGTGCTTCAGGTTCAATCTGACCATCTGCAATCCTGGGCCTCTGGGAACGCAAGTGGCTTCGTTTTTTTGTTCCAAACAGTTCTGCTCTATATAGTGATCCAAAGGAAGCAATTTAAATGCAACAAGTTTAATTAGCAAAATATTCTACTATGGTACTGGTTTTAACATAGTAATTACTCCTGCTCTGATATTACCTCTGTGCTCAAAAAGGAGAGATACATCAGATTAGCAGAAAAAGAGAAGAGGGAAAAAAAAAGTATTAATTTGCAAATGCCCATTACTTTCTATGCTACTTCACAGAGCTAAAAGACTGCAAATGGAAACTGCTGGCCCAGCTGTTCACCAAACGCAAATAATGGCATAAAAGAAAATAAACCAATGTGGGATGCTGGGAGAAAAAAAAAAAAAAGGCATTATTAGGCTTCACTGTTAACACAAATACTCCATTGAAATTAGCCAACTTTTGTTTCCTGTGTCTTTCCAGCCCTCCTGCCACTTGGGTAACTCTCAAATGAAGTTAAACCAAATTAAAAATTTACCTTCACATCTAAATTTGGAGTGCAGCAGGAACTACTTTAATTTAGAAATTAAATGAAGAGATCCGGGTTGTGATTTTGCCTTATAATGTATAAAGCAGCTTTCCAGCAGATTAAAACATTGTGCATAGAATATTCGTCTCTATTTAAAAACCTGTTGCAGTTGGAAATAAGCAAAGCATTTAAATATCAGTCCCCTGTCAACGGACGGAGAAGAGGAATAAATAAGGTCCTGGTTTTAGAAAGGAACAGAAGAACATTTCAGTGTTCCATAATAGAGCTGTTCAGAAAGAACCTAGATTGAACTAACTGGCTCTATGTTGAAATACAACCCTTACCAGGTATATATAATTAGGACAGATTCTATTTTTGTATAGATAATTAATATTCCATGATTTTTTAAAATAATGTATCTTGAAGATAATTCTTATTTTGTTTTAGAGTCCAGAAAAGATTCACCCTGATTTAAACTTTTTCACATTGATTCATATATATCTTTTAAGGACATGTCAGTGGACATAAAACCTTATTTCACCCACAAACACTAAAATAGGCCTATCTCTGAATTTCTACAAGGATAAACCTATAGAAAAGGTTTTCCTGAGCCTTTGGATCCAGAAAAACACTCTTTAAAGTTCCAAACTGGTGATTAACATGTGAATGTGAACTGAGGTACACACCCTACCCGAAAACACAGGGGCTGCCTAGGGAGAAGCTCTGGATTATTTTGGCTTTGGCACTTGAAATACAGACGTGAGACCCTTTGCAGGGGCCACAGTCACAAACAGCATTTCTGCTAGAGAAGGTGGCATCAAGCTGGGAAGGAGCCCCAAGCAACAGCTGGGAAATAACAGCTTCAGACTGCAGAGGGTCTTTGTAGGAGAGCTGTTCAAATAGTAATTTCTTAGTTCAGTTAATGTATATATATAAATACATATTTTTATATATATGTATAACAAATGAGAGGTTTTTTCTGATTGTGATTTTGTGCTTTTTTTTTTCCCTGTTTTTATGCAAGAAAAAAAAAAAAAAGAATTTCAGGTTGACTCTAACATTTAATTTTCAGGTTACTTTTTAATTAAATATTTTTTAAATTTGGGAAAGAAGGTGGAGAGAGGAGCAATTTCGCCACAAAATGTTTGTAAAAGTTCCCCCTTTTCTTAAATAAACAGTGTTTAAAATCTGCCCGGCTTGGTCTATGATGCCCATTTAAGAGCTCTGAACCTTTTCAGGGGGTCTGTAAGAGGTGCCTCATTGCAGGGCAACCATGTCCAGTGCAACATGGGTGCCGGCTGCGCTGGTGGCAGAGCACCCAGAGAGCAACCTACAGAGCACCCACTCGACCTGTGACACCTCCTGCGAGCAAAGCAGGGCACATTACCCATCAAGAGGCACAAATGAAAACTTACGGAGTTGTATTTTACAGAAAACACGACACGGTGGAAGAAGCTCAACGCATGAAGGATGGTGGAACAAGAGCAACCAAAGGAAGGGCACTGCGGGCTCACGGCTCTGCAGAGCTGCTCCTCCTGAACCCTGATTAAAACTGTGTTCTGAGGAGGGACGTGCCATCCAAAAGACATCTGCTCTTTACACACCCCCAGAATGAGGGAAGGTCGAGACAACCGATCAACAGACACATGTGGTTGCTATTAAAGGGTATCACTTGCTAATTGTTACCATGAAGCACTATCGGAGATTTCCATAGCATTATCTTATAAATTATACTTAGACCTGGAGACATCTGTGTTAACAACATGGTAATGTCGAGTTTTAGGTGACTTCTATGCCTGTTTCCAAAGACTAAACCAGAAAAATAATATACCCAAAGGGATGGCAGTGGATCTTTTATGTATTTAGCTATTTTCTAATGTATGCTTGAGAAGGGATTCAGATTCTTAAGTGCCACTGTTTAAGCTTGAATTTTGACAAACATGTATTAGCAAGTTAGATGCTAAGATTAAAAAAAAGCACACTTAAACTAATCCAGGTGCCCAGACAGATCTCTAATAATGGCAGATGAACCTCCGTTATTAGCCATGGCACCCTGGGGCAAGCTGTGCCTATTTACACTGCGTATTTATCAATTCCTATTAAAGAAATACAGCTGCTACATTAACCAGTGAGCAAGCCAAAAGAGAAGTTCTGGAAGGATGATTTTTGAGGCAGAGTCAGAAGAAAGTGGTAAACTCTCATTTTAATTTATTATTATTAGCCTGTTTGTAATGAATGGGTGGATATTTATGACATAATTATCTACTGAGGAAGGAAACACTACGTTGCATTAACAACTAATGTCTAGATTCTGAATTATGCAAAAGAACAGCCAGAAAAGTTGTCTGAAATAGAGTTCTGAAAAGCTTCTTGTGTCAACATGTTTCAGTCACAATAAGCTAAACAGACATCGCATGCTCTGCCAAAGGTACTAAAGAACCTCTGGAAATATATACCTTGAAGGCAAAGACTATTTGTGGAGAGTTGATTCATTCAATTTATTTATTTTAAATAGGATCTCCTAAAAACCAAACAAACAGTGTACAATAAATCTTTCTTGGATAGAGGACAAAGGTTTGACTTATCTTCTGTGACTTAAAATGAAGTTAGATGTGGCAGGTTTGAGTCATACCAGCAAAAGATCAAGGTCTTGTTGGGTGTGTTTTGTTACTGGGCAAAGCTGTGAGCACTAGCGGAAGCACTGGAGCTTGTCTGCAAACTCACCAAAGCCCACCAAAGATGGGAAATAAAACACTGTGCTCTGCTTAACTAATTATTTCGATACACATGCAGTAGAAGTTGCATATGGTGCTGACAGGTGACTTTTGCGAGGGAGCCCAAGCAAAGGCTTCCAAGTGCCCATTTCTTCAGCTTTTCAACATCTGTCTACATGGGAGCCCCATGCAGAGCATGGCAGCATTCGCATGCACGGGCTGACCAACACTTCGGCTTTCTTAACCTAGTTCTCTGACAACTGTTAAAAAAAAATGTAAAGTGGAGCTTAGTATAAAATGTAAAGGTTTGCCCCATACTGTAGGTACTGTGGTTTGCTCCCGTGCCACAACACAAACAAGAAAATCCACAGATGCAGCAACATGGCAAATTGGGCCTGTTGCCACCTTTGACCATCTCACTGCTCCTGCAGTTCCTCAGAGGACTTGTTCTAATGCCCCGGCATGGTTTCAAACAGGCATCATTTCTCTGCAAAGTAACCTTCTGCAAGAAAACACTTCTGATTCTCACTGCATACGGACCTGACTTTGTTCCCTTTGCTCCAGCTTACTGTTTTAAGGCACGGTAAGGTCCAAGAGTTGTCCAGGTCTAATAGGGAGGCCAAGAACTAATGCCTTATGACCGAGGTGAGAACCTAACTTGCCTGCTGCAAAGATTAAATCATTCTGCAGTGGGAAGCCTAATATCTGCATCCTGAAAGCCTCACGATGATGGACTCTAAGGTCAGACATGTTAAATGTTTTAGGAAATAAGCAGGAGATTGTTAACATCTGTTACTTTTCCCTCTCAGCTATTTCTCTCTGCTAATGTGTTCGTTCACAAAATCCTCATGTTAAAAGGCACCTATTGCAGTTTTGAGCTCGTTAAGGTGTGTGCTGGGATTCCCTTATATCATAAGGCACAGCCCACAAATCTGCATTCAACGTTTGCAACTACATGCTTTTCAGCAAAAAAACCCCCCATATATTTTCCAATGGAATTTATTCAAAAAGCTACGTTTATAATGCATACCTCTGCTTTTAAACTCCCTTTAGAGGCAGGGTACAGACAGCAGGAGCGGGTCCTCCAGCGCTATTTTGCAGCGGTGTTTTGCCAGCCTGGTGGAAGGCTCCCCCGAGCAGGGTTTTCACACAGAGCTCGCTGCTGTGGACCCACGCGCCCGAGCGCGGCGAGCCGCCCGCACCCACAGAGCGCTGCCGCCGCCCGCGAGGCCACCGCTCCCCGAGGCCACCGCTCCCCACGCGTCCCTTCTGAAGCTCTTCCACTTCGCTTCCTTATACCCGCGCAGCCGCCCTCGTCCTTGGTTATGGCCATTTCGGAGCAGTAATAGTGGCATCTAGTGGACAGTGGATGCTCAGGGCTCCAACCTGGAGCACACGCTCTCCGGCCTCTAAATTTACTGGGTGCATTTTCTTTCACCGGGGATACTCAGCTCTGCAGGTTCAGCCACCCTCACCCTTTGCTACGCTAACGGCTGCAAGACACACGGAATTGTTTAATGCAGTTATTTAAAACTGAGGATTACCAAAAAAAAAAAAAACCCACCATTTCATGTAGCCAGGATGTTTGTTTCTCAGGATCGCTGTGTTATTCAGACAGCAAGCAAGGTGTATGGTTTGCAAGCTGCCAAGGAATGCGTGCTGGCCAACTGGTTTTGCCCTTGTGCCAGCCATAAAACATCGCAATAAAGCAAGTCCTCAAGCATAAATAAATTCTTGTAGATGCATGCCGTAGATTTAAAAGAAATCCTGCAGAAAACAGGAATGTAAAGAGTACTAAACTTGAAAGGGTTTTATTTATTATTAAAAAAGAGGAAAAGTTATCACAGTGTTGATATTCTTATGGATAATTCAGTAGCTGCATTCTTCCTAAACAGCTAAAAGGCAAAGGTAATGTATAAATTCTCCTAAATACCAGACCATAAAACAGTCCTGTGAAAAGGCTCTAGCAAGACTTAATGCCTTTCTTCCCCTTTTGGCATGCAGATATTTAAGCCAAAATGTGTATGGCCAGTCTGTTTCCAACTACCAAAAAAAGAACAACAACAAAACCAAAATATTTCTGATCACTGAAAAAAATGGACAGCTCGTTAGTGATTATGAAAGTGCTCACGTTCAAAGACAAAGGTCCATATGCACAACAGCATTAGTCAGCGCTTGTGCAAACCCTGTGGCTGGGATTCACAAACTCCAGAGCTTGGAGAGCAGTCTTGGCCTGAAAGGAAGTGCTGTCCCCTCTGAAACACCTGCCCTAAATTAAGATTTTTGACTCAGAGTATGGGGATTCCAGGTTTAAATGCCTTGTTTCTGTGATTCAGAGCACATCGATGAAGCTCAATCCCCTGGGTGCTGTGCAGGCACCCCAGGCTAAACAGTAGCTTTTCCTCAGCAGAAAAGGACAGAAGGGACTTTAAGGACAGGACACGATAGCAGTGAAATCAGGTTTAAATCCTGTACTACTGGAGCTAGGTAAATATCTAGGCTGGAGGTTGTGGTTCTCATCTCCACAACTAGGGCAAGAGGGAATGGTAGAGCAGAGACTTCACCGACGTCATCCCCTCCCTGGTGACTGCTGCTGTCCCTGCGCCTTGGACTCCAGCTGCTGCCGCTTTGGATCAGGGTCCAAGCCAGACTTGAGGGCACCCTTGAGAAAAAATGCCCCAGAAGCTCTAATTGTGATACATTAAAAGGAAATTTTTCTAAGAAAAATTACCTGATCCATGTAAAGTGTGCTGTCTTTAAAAAGAAAAAAATATCCCAACAGCATCTCCTTGTTTTTGACAGTAAGGGAAGAAAGATGCAAGCGCATAGATCCTCCTGCAAGAGGAAAGATACCTAAAATTCAAGTATAAATCCTATCTGCAGGACTAAATAAGGCGATCTTGACACTGGATTACAGGATTAACATGCATATTTGTACTTTACATTGCTATCTCATTGTTGATAAAACTGAGACAGAAACCCTCTCCAAATCTAGAAAAAGCTTTTTGGTTTTTTACTAGGAGAAAATCATCACAGTGTGCTAAATTCTGACCTTATCATTGCCAGAAAGATAAAACTTTCTGCTTTTCTTACTAGATGGGAAAAAAAAAATGGAGGTAGCCACATAAGTGTTTAGACATTGTACTAATTCTTCTTGAGAAAAGATTGAAAGTTTGTGCCATCTAACTTCAGTTTAACCTGAAGAGTGACAGCAAATTCAGTTTTGTGTTTGCCACCTTGAAAAAGGGATGAATTATTTATGACATTATTGGCAGAAATGGAATGAAATGACAAAAATGAACAAATCGTCTGCATTAGAACAAGTTCCCTTGCAGGAAGAAACTAGTTTGAAGCTGTTGAATAGCCTCCTGGAAGAGGCAGTCCCATTGCTTAGCCTGCTTAAAATTAAGCCAGACAGAGCAATGCAGAATGAAAAACATGAACAATTCTCTTTTACTCAAAATGCATTTATGAACAGAGGTCACTGGAGGGACTTTGGATTTATTTATGGAAGCAATGAGATGCAAATATACTAATGCTTATTTATGCACACTAATTTTCCAAGTGTCACTGAGCTGTACTTCAGTCACTTCAAGGATCCCCATTACATTTTTGGTTGGTGCCAAGAACCACTTTGGTGCTGGCAAGGTCTGCACTGTGTGATCAGACTGTAGCTGCTCCTGCATCTGTATTCCCAAGGCAGAAATAACTCTGCAAGGAAACATGCTCAGCAAAATGGATTGCTGCATTAATTTTAATTTTCTATTAAAAACAAAGTAGTGGAAGGTTTAACTTGTGATGCATGTGGGCCAAGAACTTGTATTTAAGGAGTTGGTTAATATGGGATTGCAGGAGATAGTGTTGATGAAAACTGGATTTATAACTATGCTATTCCTAATTGTTGATGGGGTATCTAATTAGAGTAAACCTGGGTTATTTCTAACCTTTGCAGAGCTCTCTAGATCTTTTGGAAAAATATCTGTGGAGGCAAGGGCTCGTTTTTGGGATCTGGGATAAACCCCAAATGCCATCTGCAGGGGTAGGGACTTGGCAGCAAGGCTGTGATGTTACTCGGTATGCGGCAGGGATGAGATCCGTGTGGGAATGCAGAGTGCAGGCGTTCACCTTTGAAAATGAATGATAAAGTTGGAAGAGAGAAGCAAAATGTATTGTCTACGGGCTGGAAAAAAAGGCCAAAGAGAAAGGGCTTGTCCTGTGCAGAGCTCTGCTTGGGAAGGGGAGGAGGACCTGGTATCCACTGTTTGATGAAGCAATATGGGGACTGAGAATAGGCCTGGGAGCAGATGCAGATGTACTTAATTCTCTGCAGTTTTGGGCATTGCAGTTCAGAAGATCTCTTAAGATTTGCAATCTGAAATGACACTCAGCATAGATCTGGAAAGCAAGAATTTTCTGCTTTTGCAATGGGTGAAGAGACCACTACATGCATGGGAAATATTCACTCCCAAATTACCTCCTCTTATTCACAGAATACATTCACCTTGCTGTACATATCTAATGCCCCGTACATTTGAGCATACGTAGAAATTGTCCTGTGCTTTTTAAAATATTGTTTGCAACTCAAAGCTGCTGCTAACCTAAGTTTTGTGACAAAATTGAGGTTGCTACTAGCCTTAGATTTCCCTGCAGTATGAATGGTTAAGCATCTAAGTTATATACTCAGCAGACAAAATTCCTAGAAGGATACAGTGTACATGAGGAGTTTGAACAGAGCATTCACACTGCAGAAGGAGAGAAGACAGTTCTTCAAAACACAAAATAAACCCCTCAGAAGTCAGGACTACAGGAGCTGCAATAAATAAATAAATCCACATTGATAGTTTTTTTCTAACAAGTGCCATACTGTGTTTTTCTAAATGTCTCCCTCACACTTTATTGCTTGGGAAGTGTCAGACTCCTGCCTGGGACCTATGAAGAAAATCTATCCTCTTGTTGTCCCTTCTTATATTTGACCCGAACGCTCTCCCTGGCAGCAAATACCTCTTTTTTAAAAAATAAGTTTCTAGAGTGCTAAGAAAATGGCCTGACACTGTAACCAAAGGAAAAACTTTGTACTCCAAATCTTTCATTTTGATGCTTCTACTGGACTATTAATAACACACATTAAATAATAGTGGTGAGCTTACTGCACTTACTAGAGTAACAATGCACCAAAATCTTGCACAAAGACTTAAACATTTTTACCCAGTTTTTGTTTCATCTAACATAGCTTTGACCAAAAGCCGTCAACCAAAATGATCATCATTTATCCCTTAGTTCAACTGCTGCATATTTAGTAACTGCAGTAATTTTATTATGTATTTCATTCCTTTCTTTGCTATCACAGAGTCAGAGATAAGTATTAAAAATATTGGCTCCTATTTTCAGAGCTTATTAAGGGATAATGTAGGCTGAGACCACCCCATTTTGCTTCCAACCGGCACGTCACCCTCCCAAATAAAAACGTTCACCCAGAAGTCACGAAAGGGCAATCCAGAAAACAATCTGCAAATTTTAATAAACGGGAGATTTTAAAGGCTGCCCGCTAAATCTTTTGCACAAACTTCATTTGCCGCAAAGTTCACATTCTTCCTGCACCACCGACTGCTGTCATATTTGGTGCGCCTTGTTATGGGTGGAAAGATAAGCAGCGGGGCAGCAAAAAGAGGAGGTTTATCTATGGCAGCTAATCTCCTCAATCAACAGCACTCAGCTCTGCTTAACAGCCGTTGCCAAGTAACGGGGCGAGCTTTTCTTATCGCCTTCATAATGTTTCATTGACTATTCAGACGAGAATAGAAAGCTGTGACACTCAGGGTTATAAGCAGCACAAAATGAAAATGGCATATTATGGGCAATGAAGAAGAGGAATCTTTCAGCCCTCACCTTATCTGGACAGTGGCTGTTATGCCGAAAAGGGAGGGGAGAAAAAAAAGGAGGGGATGGAGGGAAATCATCTATCATTTTCACTCTGCTTATTTTAATATCACAAAACAAACAGGAAAATATATCTACATAAACAAGATTGTGTGTGCGCGTTGTTGGCAGGTCCTTGGCGATTCACTGGCTACTGATCCCTCTTACGCAGAGACGAGGGTTTCTCAGATCCCGGGTACATTCCTGCTTATTCTAAAGCCATCGCAAGGCGCAGCAGCGTGGTGAGGGGTCTTCTCACAGCAGGTGGGACCCTTCAGACTCTGAGAGCCATGACCAGAATAAGACAGTCTGTGCAAACCAACAGTATTAGATTTCTTTAAGGACATTGCTACTTCTTTCTCCTGGCTTCATCTCTGCATATTCTCGGTTTCTGTTCAAATATTCATGCCCTTCATATAGCTGAAGAAAGTAGCATATTTTTGCTGTGCCTCCTCTGATGATGATTTTCAGGATAACCACCTATTTCTGAATGTACGCTTACTAAAACTGAAGTCTGGGCCCATCCAGAACCATGTTGATTTGCAACGTGATTGTATTTGCATGTTCTAATCATTCTAATCACACATTGAGTATGATCATTGCTTGCCAAAGAAAGGGTGGTAGATAAGTAAGGCAAATATTTAGAAGCATTGGAGGTTGCAAGTACTTCTGAAGTACTTCATGTTACTCAGTCCTCCTCTGTTCAAACTCCAGTGCACTCGGCTGCTGTCAAGCACACGCTTATATTTAAACTCAAGTCCTAAAGATGAAACTGGGAATATTTCCGTATTTAAAAAAAAATATTTGCTTCTGCAATTGTCGTTACTGCCATCTAAATATCCAGTAGGTGTCTTCTATTTCCAAAAACACAGAAAAAGCGGAAAAAAACCTAGAGTGGTTCAGCTTGTATCTCAAATGGTTTGATGAAGATTTTTCACAAAAGCAGTTGTTGGTCTTTCATTGCAAAACAACTGCCTTCTAAGACATAGCCCCAAGACTCACCAGACTCTTACTGAAAAACACGCAGTTTTATCAATTTTTATCTGTGTTTAGATGATACAGAGAAGGTTTTCAGATTTGACACCTGCCCATCTCTCTGCATTATCCATTAATAAGTGGAGAGATTTGAATATATATAAAAGAATTATTTCTAATAACAAGGTAAGGTAGGTAAGTTCTGAGTTATGATCGCTCCAAGTGTCCTCCACAGTCAATGAAGAGACAGGGACATGTGCTCATGGTGATTTGGCTGAACTAAAATCTAAACTATCAGGCCTACGAGATTTATATCTTGGTATGAGTAAGTTCACAAGGCTTTGACACATATAATAGCCATAAGAAAAGAGCAAACTCCAAACAATCCATACATTCAACCTCCACTGAACACGCTACTATCAGTTTTTGCCCATAATGGCTTTTCAGATAGTGAACATGAAGAGGGAACAATAAAATTATTTCAATTTGCTTGAGTAGGATAATAAAATAAGGTAAGAGATAGTTCAGAGAGGTGTCAAGATTTCTTCTACCACTCAAGTAAGTAAATTTGTACAGTTGCTACTAATTTGAATGTGCTAATTCAGTCCCAAATAAAACAAGACTGAGGTTGATGTTCAAACTTCTAGATATAAGAAATATCCATTTCAAATAACTTATTTGGGTATCAACATGAAAGATTACAGTAATTACATAGAACTTACATTATTTTAACAGGAGGGTAACACTACAAGAAATCATCTTTCCAAATCTGGTCCCTTCACTGCATTTACATGAAGTCATAAAAACTGTAGGAAAAAACTGAGAACATTGGATAAGAATATTGCTACTTTTTGTTCTCAGCACTTTTTTGCTTTTTGCTCTGAGTTGAGGAGAGAATTCTAATACCTTAGCTGTAAAGAGGCGGCAAGGTTCACTAAAAACAAATGATGGCATTGACTGGAACTAGCAGAACGTATTTAACATATTAATTATTTTCATGTCAGCCCCAACCACAACGACTGATGTAGAAGCACTGTGGGACCAAAATTTCAGATCCCATTGATAAGTTTGCACTAGCTTTTGGGGATACGTACTGTGATATTAGGATGAGTCCATCACCTGAAGTAAAGCCACTTCTTCAAATATTATTTCAAAAAAGGATAGTTTTTCAGCAGTTCATCATGAGTATCATACCTCAAAAATCAATTTAATTTTCTCTTCCAACAATGTATAATTGTTCCCTTACTCCTGGGCAATATTAGAAAAAGTGACGTTACTTTTGAACATTCACCTCAGGATCCCTAAGGGCCAGATTTTCAAAGCGGAGCACATACAGTTAAAGAAGTAAACGAATAAAAACTACTGGTCGCACCCAGGAGAACCAAATTGTGTGTGTGCATAAAACCAGTCCCACACAGAGCCTCAGTCCCCCACAAAGCATCACAGGCAAGTGCAGATACAGGTATCGTTTCCTTGGTCGGAGGGCCAGCCCGAGCAGGACTGCTGGGCCAAAGGCAGGCAGTGTTTACTGCTTCTGCTTTTACTTCTCTCCCATTAGGATTCTGGTCCAAAACAGTATTTTTTAAATCTCTATTTTTTAAATCATGTTGTTTCAGTCCCTTTCATCTTTTCTATATTGTCGGTGGGATGAAGGTGGAAACTTAGTGACAGAATAGAAGCCAGCTCCGCTAACCTGATATTGAAAGAAAAAATTTTGAAAAAGAATCCCTAAAATTTTGTTTTATATTAAGACACAGAACAGGTGAGGACAGATTTTTTTTTTTTTTCTTTAAAGATTCAAAACCAGCAGGCTTTTCAGTAATGACAGCGAATATAGTTTCCTGTTCTGATGGAGAATAATGTAGATCTATCATTAGGCTTAGCTACTCTAGTTGAACAATTAACATCCTTTATTTTTACATACAAGCAAAGCACTTATGCCAAGCTGTTTCCATATATTTAAAGCATTGATTTCAACAGCACTCTGGGTTTGGGTTTCCTTTTCTTTCCCCTCTCTCCTTTCCTTTTTTCTTTCTTTTTTTTTCTTTTTTTGCTAGAAGGCTTCAGAATAATTTCTACAAAATCAACATGGATCATCTTTAATTACTGCATTGCAACCATAGCTATTTAAAAACCCAGCCTCAGCAAAGTAGATGACAAACATTAATGAGCAGTAATGCACACATGGTATTGTAAATGAAAGGATAATGAAAGCAATTTATTTGAAAATTAAAATATGATTAAGAATGGCAGTCTGTACTAGGACCCAGATGCCTGCAGAAAGCAACCAATGTGCAAGCAGACTCTCATTAATTTGAGAACCGTATGAAATTGCTTTCCTTTCTGTGACAGTTTTTAATATAAAGTAACTTAACTAATAGAAAACGTGTATACTCTAGAAGCCACAAGACCTATGGAGATTTTATGAAGAAGTGAAGAACACTAGAGGCAAACTCTTCAATGCACCAGCCAAAATCAGAAATGAAGACACAAGTAATAAAACAATAACAACAACAAAGCCTTGCAGTTGGCAGTTTGCTCTGTAAACCTGTATCTTGGGCTCGGGATATGACATAAGAATTTAAGAAAATACATGGAGTAGCAAGGAGAATGAACCATATAAATATAGTACAACAATATCCAACCGACAGTACCATTCAAAGCACTTTGGGATCTACCTCTGAGTAGTTTCACAGCCCCTCAACAACGCAGTCATTGAGGAGTACAATTTTGGCCATTTGCAAAGTTGAACTGTAGAACTCACAAGCCTGGATCCATACCTCCTAGCTGTAAGTTTTATCAGCTAAGTTAAATCAGAAGCCAAAGATTCTAGACATGAGAAAAAGAGAGGTACATCTAGAAAAGATTTCAAAATTTGAGTAGGATGAATGGCCCTCTACCAAAGCACCTCTGTACATTGAATCCGGTGCTTTAAATAGATAGATAAATTCAATTTAATTCAATTTACATAACTTCAAAAGTAGTTTGCCAGAGGTGCCTTAAGTCCATAACAAACCACTAGGTCTTGTGTCTTCAAGACCGACATATAAGTCAGAATGTGAAGATTCTGAAAGATTTCAATAGTTATCTCTTGCTCTGATATCAGGTCTCTGATTAAAAAGCAAGAGCAAGAGATAAACATGGCAATTGGAGAGCTGTTCTCAGGGAAACTAAGTTCCTGCTAGGACGTATTTTCTGTCATAAAAATCCCATTCATAAATATATTAACCCGAACTTAAGGTTTGAATATACTACATTCAGCTGCAAAGAAAAGAACAGAATATTATACAACTATGAATAGGATTTAATTTTTCATTAATTAAATTGCTTGTATAGAGTTCTTGAGCTACGTAGAATAAGGAAAATTAGGGAGAAGTGGTTTAAAGCCTGACATTCATTTGTTCAGAGAACCAAGCTAACTGAAAAAACCCTAGTCTCCAATGCTCCAAATCAATGCGTTTTTATTTCAGGCGGTATATTTCCCCTTCTAAATATGCTGCACAAATAAATCATTTCTCTTTCTGACTAATAGCTACTTTCTCCCCACCTCCTTGAGTAAATTGCATTTAATGTTTATAAATCACCCGCACACATACTGATCAAAACAGAAAGACAAGGAAAACCAAAATTTATCAACGTGGCTCCCAAACCTCAGTATTTTCCCCTGTACCCAAGGACTCAGGAGAACTTTTGCATTAAACACAGCAAGTCCTCCAAGGTGCTGCTTCATCTCTCAAACCTGCTCTCTCCAACCTTCCCTTGCTCCATGCTTCTGGAAGGGGAAAAAGAACATTATAATACTGCGTGATCTGCTTGTTATTGCCCATAACTTACATGGGCAAAGCAATATTTTCAAGCTTATGCTCATAAAGAACTGCCTAAAAATATACAGTGTTTCCAAACTAGGCAAAGGACCCAAGACAAAACTAGAAAGTTTTTCATGTAACAGCCATATCCGAGCTGATCTGAACTGGTACCTTGTCACCATTAACAACATGGAGAAAACAACAAAAACCCCACAAAATAGCAAAAAGCTACGCCCTGGTCAGAATACATTTATTTTTACTTCCCCTCTTGGCATTCCACGGTGTTGTACTGCTTTAACTATTACTAAATTTTACAAAGATTCTTTGAATTTTCAGCTTCTAATTAATTCCCCTCTGTCCATCAAGCCAATCGCTCAACCCATCTTCTTAAAAACCACTTCGCTGTCTGCCTGAACAATGATCTCTCCCTGCACCTCACTTTGGGGTAGGTGACAAGGGCTAATCATCAATGAAAAAAAATAATATAAATAGAACCAATGGCTGCTTAAAAATATATTTTAATCCTTAAGAAATCCACTGGGATATTAACAAAAGGTGGTTTTGTCTGCAAAAAGGCATTAACATAGCCATTTATAAAACTAATAGGAAAGCGAGCACTGCTCCAGTAATAATGAAAGTACACTGCAGAATAACATTATGGAAATAGGATACCAAATTGAAGAATTGACCTTGGGGCCCTGGCTTATCCTGGATGAAGATGACTTGTGAAATGAAAATTTGGCTGTAATTTTCTCTTGCTTCCCCTAAAAGGTTGAAGGCATTTCTATTCCAAATGAATAAAACGTCTGTTAATTTCCTAGCATTAGGCGGGATGTTCTTAAATATAGTTATTTAAGTGTATTCAAATACATTTTCAAGTCTTTTTTTTTTATTCTCAGAAAAACAGAACTGCTCTTTTGTGATTTATATCATAGTCAATTTCTAAGAGTTAATTTTTAAATCACTTCAGAGGAAGAAGTACTTGCTACAGCTAAATCGTTTGGATGCACTGCACTTACGGATCACGTGTTTATCCTTGATTTCACAGGATCCATTTGCCTTAGCATTTGATATCAACAGTGAAAATGAAATACAAGACATGAGGACATTCTATCAAAAAATCGTATCACCTTCACACGAAGGGCAAATATTATAACCTCTTTCAGAAAAAAAAAAATGAGTTAAAAAATCTGGACTTCATAGTTTTAACAGGAGGCTCTTATTAAATAATGGTCATCAGTGCATCCATTCCAGGCTATGGCTGGTATGTCATAATATGTCAGTCAACTTTAAAATTAAAATGACTTGAAACAGGGCAGATAACATAGATATGTTGTACTACAAAAATCTTCATAAAGTCCTTGAGGGTAGCTAGAATATCTTAAATAGTACCTGCAACTAAAAGAGGAGAACATGAGCTACAAGTTCCACAAGTCTTCTTAGTAGTAGTTTTAATTTATACTATTATAGTAGTGCATATCGTAGCATCCTCAGCAATTGATCAGGAATTATGTCATACAAATATATAACAAAACAAAACATGTTTATATATATATATATATATAAAAAAAAAGAAAAAAACCTGTTCCACAAACGACATTACAATCAAAAATGAATATTGGGGCATTCGGATATGGATGCACACAGGAGAGCTTGGCAATACCAGTCTGAGTGACAAGTAATGCTAAAGGCAGTCCAGCCCTCTGCACACACTGTGTATGCTTGACAGAGGAGGGTTTCAAGAGGGAATCAGAAGGACAGCTCTAAGTTGGAATGGGTAGGAATGGTTACAAACAGCTTCTGTCAAACATGGAGGATATAAAGGAGAAGGGCATTGGGGCTATTGGAAAATGAACACAAAGCAGATAAAACCAGACATAACTCGAAAAGTAGAAGCCAGAATTAAAACCTGAATTGCTTATAAGAAATAAACCTAATATATTCTGATCCTGTAGTCAGGATGAGAAAAATTCTAAAATCCCATGTATTTTACCAAATTTTAAATTAAAATATCCTTTTTTTTCCAAATCAGCAACTTGTGCTACATACTCTTATCTTTTAGAATGTTACAGGGTTTTTTTTAGTTAGCACTGTATAATCAAGGAAAAACACTGAAAACTCTTCAGTTCATAATCTATAACAGAATATTAGCCAGTAACAGCTACTCAAGCTTTTAAAATATATATTTTAATTTTTCTTGATGTTACCTAACAACTGACTGATACTTGGCAAATTGCTTTACAACAGAGATAAAATAATACCATTTATATTCAGTGCACTCATCAAGCCCAAGTCACATGCTAAGAGAGAGGCTGTTTTTTACCATGACTGCTCAATTAAACTGTGCTATAGAATATTCTTCACAACAGAATTTGCCCGGCACTGTTACAGTAGTTTCTGGGGCACTTTATTCCCCACTAACCCACCCTTCCACATCCCAACACACAGCGCAAGAGCTAGAACATCTCAAGGATCATTTACCAGAGGCAGGTTGCAGACTGACCATGACCTCCAGCCCCACTCAGGCTCAGGCCAGTGACCCCTGACAGTTTTGAGAGTCCATAGGCCTACATATATTTAAGCACATGGCATAAGCAGTAGTGGATACGGAGTCCTTTAAGATTTTTTTTTCTTTAGAAAGCCCAGGCATCTCAAAAGATCAGAAATGAAATTTCATGTAATGGACAGAATAGCAACTGAGTTCAAAGGTACAAGATGAGAAGAATGAAAGGAACTTGCTCTGCCTTACACGTCACATGCTTCCTTTGATAAAAAAATGTCAAAGTCTATCTTCAAGAGAGTTATCAGAAGCTTTGAAGCTTCCATCTGGAAGGCTGTTCCAGAGCCCATGGTTGGGAAAGTTCCTCTGCTTCTGAGTTTTGAATTTATCCATGGTTAGTGTATATTTATTCTTATGCTAATGCTGGCCTTTAACTTAAATAGCCCTTTTCTTTCCTTGGTATTTTTATCAAAAACACAGATATAGATATCATCTGTATCATCACATATCATCCATATGTCCAATATAATCTCTCTGGCTTAATCTGCAAGTCTAAATACAATGTGTCCCTCTAGTCTCCACACTGATGGCAGTCTTTGTTCTCTAGGCTTACTACTAGCCTTTCTGCTACACATCTTGTTGTCTCCACTAAACCTTCTTGAATTCATGAGAGTATTCGAGGCAATAATACCTTGTTATGGTTACGTACACTGCTACTTATCTCTGCTACAAAATCCTAGATTCATACTAAAGTTGTCCATGGCCTTTCAAAGTAATGTCATGGAAAGAATACGCAATCTTCCTGCTATTGACAAATGCACTCAGGCCCTCCTCTTCCTCTACCATTTCCAGGTAAGAAATTTTTAATAGAAGCTTCATTATTCCACCACTATGACGTTTCAACTTGTACTGTTCATACGACTCAATCATTCGCCTTCTCAGCACTATACTCTTTCACAGGCAATACTGCATTTCTCTTTTTATAAAAGAAGCATCCTGATTTTATGTCGGTACTCTCTTAATATTTGTGCTAAGGTCATTAATAAAAATATCCAGTGACATCTTCTTCAAAATTAATCTTTCAGAAATTCCTTTACTAGGCTATGTCTAAGTACTTCTTTCATTAGAACTACTCACTGCCATATTCTATTGAGATGCCTTTCTATTAATGCTAGTATTCCTTTCATAGTAGGCACACTCTAAACTTTTATATAAAGTTTCTTATGTGGAACAACATAAAATGCATTACTGAGGCCCTCTTGCATTGTCTCCATTTCCCTTGTCTAGAAAGTTGGGCCTCTGTCAGAAACCAAACAAACTCCTTCAGGTCAGTGTGGTATGATGCATCTTGGATAGATCTGTATCGCGTTTATCTGTTTAACCTTAAATTGCATGTTTTACTGAACCTTTCCCTTAAAATCCATTCTGATTTGTGCATTCTATTGGGATTGAATTTACAGGCATGCATTTGCTTGGATCATTTTTTCTGCCTTCTTAAACTAATAAGGGGCAGTGCATTCTCCTCCATCCGCTGCGGATGGATGTACAACGGTTGCTGCCAGACCCATCATCTGTGTGCCAGCTCCTCCAGACAACTGTGATGAAGATGATTCTGTCCTCCACAGACTCTGGCATCCAGCGCTTTGGACGGCTTTTACTTCGGTTACGCTCATTTCCATTTCTGATATTGATTACTCATCTTGGTTAACATCAATCTTATTAAACACTGAGGCAGAGCTTTCATACAGCCTTAGGATAGTCTCCCTTGAAAACGCTTATCAGCATGATGGCAAATCTCTTCCTACCTTTATCAGCTGGAATAACAACTGGTAAGTGATAATTTTACAGACTGGAGGCTTCTTTGTGCATCCCCTGCCCGTTTGCAGGGCCACATTTTGAAAAACTAATTGCAGACTTGCATTTTAGTAATACCTGGTTTGGCAGCCACAATGATTAAGTAGACAACAGAAGCATATGTGTACTCTGATAATAACATTAATTTCTCCATTCATACTTAAAAGACTCATCAGGAGAGGCCTAAGGCACAAGCGTCCAGAGAGGCCTGGTGCCATAACAAGGGTGTCTCTCCAAAGATTGTTGGGGCTAAGAGGGGGAACCCAGTGCCCCAGGCCCCTCAAGAGCATCCAGCACTTCCCATGCAGGTTCCTGCTCCTGCTGCCTTGGAATTACCACTTGGCCATTTCCACAATGCAACATCCGAGGAAACGGCAAGGCCAATTTGCAGTCCTGCACACTAGCCAGCAGCCATCTCATGTCCAGTACTTGCTTAATTCTCATACTTGGAGACCACGAGAGTAGAGGTTATTACTGCAGCAAGTATCATTTTCATGCTTTACCTGCATGGCAGTACTCAGCACTGCTTTCGAGTTGAATGACACCTGCACTTTCTTGCAAAAGTAACAATTGCAAAACAAGACCACACTTGTACAGAGGGAAATGCAAGTATTTCTCTTATGTTTATGCAATTCACTGTCAGATAATGCTGTTATGTCAAGGAGTTTTTAAAGAAATGCTTGAGTTTTGATTCATGCAAATAAAGAACATATACATTCCTAAATAGGTTTAAAATATATGAGGCCTGTCTGTCATGATTCACAGCAAAAGACTAGCACAGTAATCAGGAAGAGACTTCTAAAATCTGCATTGGGACTGAAGTACATATTGGTTACTGAACTTAAATTTTTTTTTCCTTTTTTGTAATTTTTGAGAATTTTCAGTGATTAAAAAAATGTTAATTCCTTGCTGGTTTGGCATTTCAAAGCCAAAAAAAAAAAAAAAAAAAAAAAAAAAAAAANAAAAAAAAAAAAAAAAAAACAAATAAAAAAAAATCCCAAAGATTTGTTAAAAATCTGAGCTGCAGAATATTTTCACTTGAATAGCATTTTTATTACTAGAGTTAAGCTCAAAGTCTAACTAAAACAACAACAACAAACATGAAAAACAGAACCGACAAAAATAAATGGCAGAAAAAGCTCTCAACTCTCTTCAGTGCTCAGAATGGAGAATTAACATATTTATTGAATTACATTGGCAATGAAGACAGCAATATATTGAAATTCATTGATTTTTTTTTTTCCTCCTGACTTAAAAGCAACACAGATGCTTATTACAAAACAGCGGTTCCTCTTCTCATTTTTATCAACCCTTTTTTAACAGCCACTGACATTGACAGTTGCAAGCTTAATTGTACATTCAGCGTGCACTGTTAATGACATTAGATAAATGGATCGCATCAGAACGCCGTACAGTCTAAAGAGACCACGTGCCAATCTTGCAAATTTAAAATCAAACAGGCAACTCTGTAGACCCTGACTCTTCAAGTTGTTTATCAACTGCATACTAGAGAATATTTTGAATGTCATTAGACATCAAAAGATGAAAGATGTGCCTACCGCAGCCCATGTTCCATTTGCACGAGGAAATTTAATTACATGTTATAACTATGCTGTCTTAGAACCGTGGTAATTAAAGGGGTACAGTGCATTTCTTTTTTTTTTTTTTATTCATTATAAAACCTCATTTTCGGAAAGCTCAATGCAGCCATGCAAATTTACACCCTTAGGAAAGGCAGCAGCCTGTCAAACAGCAATCCTTGCTGCAATTGTGCCGAAGAAAGCAGACACGGGTTGTGTGCAGCCAACGTTGCTGATGATGCTGTTAGACATGTTACAAGAATGAGCATAAAGGGTCTTTTTTGCTGCAATATACGAGTCCTCATATTAACAGCGATTCAAATATCAGTTCCTGTCAACAGGGTGCTTGTACACATCTCTGACCAGGTCTCAACAAAATAGCCTCAGCCGGTCAGGAAGGCCACTAGAAGGGCGAGCAGCCTCCTAGGAATTAAAAGCCTTTCGGGAAGCAGGAAATCGTGGTCCTTAAGCAGCAGGGTGTTTCGACAAAAATTTTCACCTATGTGGACAGTTGCAAATTACCATCCGCTCTGCGTACCTGGGCGCCCGTCAGGGGCCGGGGCTTTGCGGAGGCTCTTTAATTGGCTGGCCCGGCTCCACGGGAGCGGGGATGGGAGCCGGGAGATGTGCTGAATTAACACGTCTGGCAGCCTTCCCGTCGTGCCGCTTTCCAGCCCTGCCCCCATGAGTTCTCCTGGCTCCGGCTGGACCTCTTCCTATAGGCGCACTAGCGCGGGATGCACAGATATATCTCAGATATATACATATGCAATGGAAGAAGCACTAGGGTTCCTTCCCAAATGCTCTCCCTGGCAGTACACTCGTGCATGCCTGGATTTCCAGGGAAGACGGAAACAAATCCAGAAGATCATTTTTCTATAGTCTGTTCAAGACTCACATTACCTTCATTCACCAAAAATTGAAATCCTGTCTTCTCTTAACAGCAGATTACAGAAAAAGTGCTGGTGACCAGCGTGCAGGAAGTATAATCCCACAATATCTATTGCTTCCCCTGATGGAGTTCAAGGTGCACGGGATTTCTTTGGGTGGGATATTGGACAAATACTTTCTTCTTCAAGCAAATATCCAAACCTAGTTGCATAAGGCAGCAATAAAAATGACTTTACCCTCAGTCCAATAAACTGGGCATCTGATTTCTAATAAGCAGCCTTCCAGGGCAGCAAAATCCTGTGATAACCAACAAAAGCAGCAATTTAAGGACGGAGCATTGCCTTGCTCCTGCAGATCTAAGACTTATTTTAAGCTTTTCTCTTTTTTTTTTCTTTTTTTTTTCTTTTTCTTTTTTTTTTTTTTTCTTTCTGTGATCAAATCAGCATCAACCCAATTATGCCTAAGGTCTATCTTCTTGTTAGATGGCAGGGTCAGTCACAAATGAACAGCCTCTTGCAATTTTCCCTCAAATCAGCTCTGTAATTTGAGAGCTAATGCAGACATCTCATGAAAACAAATCATCAGGCAGCGTCGGCTCTCCCCCTCCTTCCCCAAACACAGCGTTCTAGGGGGTTTGGGTTTCTCTTTTAAAAGCCAATTCTCTTTTCCATGAAAGCCAATGCAATCTATAGTAAATAAAAGTGAGCAGCTATTTTTAGATCTTCATGAATATTTGAAACCCCTGTGCATCTCACTGGCAAAACCGTTCTCACACTTTGTTCACTAACAGGCAGATGATTAATTTTAAGTACAAAATACACCCTATAGTAAAGGTATATTTTCAAGGAAGGGGAGATTTTCCTGAAAATGCAAAATGCAAAGCTATAGTCATAAGCCTCCTTGTGGGGAGCCCCGTACCGCTATAAGAAACACATTCAGAAAGCAAACAAATACATTTGAAGTGCTACCCACAATTCAAAAATATCAGAAATAGTCAGGAAAAAAAAAGCTGCTTTTTCCCAGCGGGTGGGAAGGGTTTGGGCGTGGGGAACTACAGACGAAGCCGGAGTCGTAGACCAAACTCAGCTGTCTCGTTCACCAGGCGCTGCCGTTCTGCCGAGGCGAGCCTCTGAACCAGGACATCTGAAGTGTTGGGGAGATGACGAGGAAGATTCCTAAATTATTCAAAGTGGTCTCCACGCTTCAAAAGACTCGTTCACTTTGTTCCTGTACAGATCCCCAGCTATTTAAGGTCGCCTCTGGCTCCGACACAGGCTGCACTGTGCGATGCAGGGAGAGGGGAGCGAAGAGACGGGCCTTGGTGGCCGCTTCTCCTGACGAGCCCTGAAGGACAAGGTGGCCCTGAAGGAATCGGTGGCCATCAAAAAGACAAGCTGGCCACCGAGGAAGAATATTGTGTGTGTGCTTCTGCGTGGGCTTCTTGGATTTGGGACCCATAACGCAGGAAAAGACCGGGGCTGGAGAGCCCTGACACTGCAGGGGGGAGGACTGGGACCTCAACCAGGAGCCATGTCTCAAGCGTGGTCAAGCACAGGGTCCTGCACATAAACACCCACTGTCACCGCAGCTACTGCCTATTCCTGAACCATTTCCATTTCCCACAAAGAAATAGAGAAGAGGAATCTTGAAGAGGGAAAAGGGAAGACTTCCACAGCCCCCTGGAAGATGAGTATTTTGTTTTCTTCCCATTAGATGCCCTTAAATCTGCTTTTCATCAGTGGTTCAATTCTGTCTCTGCCTCTGCTAGCAGTAACATCAGTGAGCTAAGATGTGCAAGAGCTGAAGGCTGCTTTGTTGGATAAAAGGGATTTTCTAATGCCTGGCCTTCCAGGTGCTTCGTGTGTAGTTGTTTGGCATTCAGAAATACTGGCTGGGTACTTCATTCCAGAAATCTCAGATAGCAACTGCACACTTTCAGCGAGGAGAGCCCCCTTCTCCCCACACTCACTGCATCCCCGGGTGCTCTCGCTACCCTGTTGTGATACCAGAATCAAAATATTTACACTTAAGCTTTATAATTAGTCCAGACCTTCCCAATGTACCTGCCACAGTCATCTTCAGAGACAACATTTTATTACAGGTATTAAGATAGATACAGTTTATTATGCACTCATAAAATAAAAAGCTTTTAAAATCAGCTTCTCGGCGGGGCTATGGACCTGGACACTGGGGATACTCATCAGCCAAAAGAAGAGAAATTATCTATATAGGTGACAGATGTCAGGTCTTGAAGTTGTAATATTTTTAAGCATAAATAAGAGGTGCTTTCAAAGATGTAAATGATCTTAGGTCCTAAACTGCCAGAGATAGGGCAATTAAAGATTTATTGTTAGTCCGATAGTGTCAAGGCCCTCCATACAAATGAGTCTTTTGAATCTTTGTAAATCATTTTGCAGGACACTCTTTTGTGAGTATGAGATGCAACACGCTTCAGCATTGTCCATTTGGGATGAACTTCCTGCCAGCGTCCCCGAAATGCTCAAGAGTTGCCAAAAGAGGGCAAATCACCAGGGGAAGCTGTAGTGGCGGCACAATTTCCATCACGACTCTATTCATGGGAAGGGGTGAGGGGCTGGGGGTGAAGCAGCAGGAGCTGGGAGCGCCTGGCTGGCCGGGGGCTACGCCTTCCCCTGCATTAAAAGTCATGTCTGCACTTCTGGAGCCCTGGATTAAAACAGATACCACCTGACTTGCCATTTATTTATTCACACTGGGTTTCAATCTGCAGGGTGCAAGAGGAACAGAGTACTGGAGGGTTATTTAACATCGAAGCTGGCAGGGCTGGCAGCAAAGAAATAGTTTGCTTTTCTGTACATAAACCAACGAGAAACATGCTTAAAATTACCACAGCTGTATTTTGTTAGGCATTTCCTTCCACTTCAGACATTTTCAGACTTCTAATTCATTTGACTTTTCTTATTCCCTACATTTTCTAATCAGATTGTGGTGGTACCCTCTGGAATTTGTGCAAAGGCCCTTTAAAACAAACAAAATATATAGATTCACGCTTGTGATTGCAGAATTAAGGCTCCTAATGAGGGGCTGACTAACTCCAAACCAGTGGACAATAATCAGTAGCTAAGAAAGGACCATGAAGGATAAGGCTACATACAAGGAGAAATGCTGAGGTCCTGGCACAAAGTCCATTCATTCTACATCTCCTGCGGCAACATCTGTACTTGAGGAGACCCTATACTTTGACCACGTTGCTCTAATATTGCACACTACCAAGCAGCTGTGATCAGAACAGTCTGTAAATTTTATCACACAAATATATTGGCCCTCAATATATCAAGATTGAGGCTGGTAGATAATCAGGATTGAAAAAAATGACAAATGGGCATGTCTGCAGCTTTTTGATATAATGTTTGCAATAAGGAGATTTATTCTCATGAAAATTGGAATTTCCCATCTAACTGAATAAATGATTCTTCCCTTGCATGGTTTTCATCTATCTCCCAGGGACATGACGATAATGAACCCCTGAATATTAGAAATATTCAGATAGGGAATCTGGAATCTGCTCAGATTATGCAGTGAGGATTTCTGAAATAACAGCGATTATATACACTATAAAAAATCTATTTTCAGCCACTCTGACAGTATCTTATACAAAATTTGCAAACATACAGAATTTGTTGTCTATAACAACAAATAAAGGAAAAAGAAAAGCATATTTTTTAAAAAAAAAAAAGCCTGCCATTCACAGAGCTAGAGCAGAACTGTAATTCCAGCAGGTTATGATGAAGATATAACAGTAGGCAGAGTACTGATATTACCTGCTTTTTCTTAGATATTTTTTCTTTTCAGTGGCTTCTGCCACTGCGGTTGCAATATCAGTTATTTTCCAATCTTTTGCAAATGGAAAAGGGGGAAGGGGAAATAAAACATCTCTTATTTGCTCATGTTTGGATTTTCAATTTTTTTTCCCTTGATAGCTTCTCCTTTGAGCAGTAGCAGTGTCAATTCCCCAAGGGCAGAATTCAGGTCTCAGAAATATGTACACAGCATACAAATCATCCATAATGCTCTTCCTAATAGTTTGTTAAACTCAGGGAAATGTTATCTATTAAAATACATATATGCATTTCATAAGCACAAAACCAGGTACTGATGCCATCTAGACTGACCCAAACAACTGCCTATTAGCTTTATAGAAAATGTCCACAGTTTATAGAAACCGAAAAATGATAATAGCTCCTGCCAGGACAAACACAGCATCTATCACCAGGCATACTTCTATATACAGCCCCGAGAAATCCTCTGCTAACTCTGCATGTCAGCGTGCATAAGCTGCAGCGGCGTGAAGTGTTTTAGGAATTACTGCATAGACCTGCCTACAAACCTGGAACTGGCCATGAAGGCAACGCAAACCCGTTGGCACCCATATACCCCCCGGGCTGCCTCAAGTCTGATTTTTTTCTGCATCTTGCAGAAGGGAAGTTCAACTTCCATAGCCCATGAAGCGCTGCATCATTTTGCCAACAAGGCAAGGAGTTGCACTGAATTGTGATGCGGGCTGTTCTTGGTACGTGCCAAAGTTAAACTCTCCCGAGTGAATCTGATTTTCTGGGCAGAAGACTATTAAATCAAAACTGAAGGTTTGCAATAGCAAAACCATTCGTGCTGCTCACCCACACCTCCCCTGCATGGATTGCGCTCATTTTTCATCACCACCTGCACCTCTGTTGGGAGACAGCTCCCACCAGCTAAAATGCAAAGAGTAAACAAAACAACAGAATATATATGGGTACCATTCCAGCTTACCTCTGAATAATAGTTCAAGTATTTTGCTCTATGAAACCATTTCAACAATAATTCCAAGGCTTTCGTATGGAGGTGTTTATACTCTGCATAAGCACCCAGGTCCGTCTCTCCTTCCATACGTTACTCCCTCTGATTTATTAGTTTAATCTGATGTCACAGACTTTATCAATGATATTATTTTGTATGTGTGTGTGAGAGAGGTTCTGCAGAAGCACCTCACTGCAGTTATTCAAGGGGTATTATTTATCACTGGAACTGAACGCTAGAATTTCCTTATTTTTCCCATATTTTACAAGCCACCAACTAGAGATGGCAAAACGTGCACGTGTCAGTGCTTTTAGCTTAGCTCACCTGCAAGAAGAACCCTCATGAACTCCAAACCTAAAGGCCTTTGCATTCTCTAGGCTGGAATTCACTTTCAAGATACACATGCAGAGCCAGAAGTGACAAATTATATGAAGCAGTTTGCCATGCGACGCTGTCTCGGAGGGATCCCTGAGCACCACCCATGTCACAGCATGCGTGACATCTTCAGAGCTGAAACGCAATGCCACTAACAGCAGCAGAAGCTCAAAACAGCCTTTAAAATAATTTAGTACCTGTAAACACTGGGTGTCTGAAAACTGTATTCTCTGATAGTAGGTACTTTTTTAATGTCTTCCTGGTCTTTGGGCTTTATATATAACCTTGACTAAAACCACAATTTTCATTTTTAAAATATGATATGCAGACTAGATACAAACTGAGACACAGGGTGGGTATGGTTTTCTAACTCATCCCATGAAAGTGAAGTTTACCAGATCCTACAAATATCAACATGCTTTTTGTTGTTGTTTTTTCTTAAGCAGCCACTTTCAGACTAAATATAGACAGTGACTGCCAGCACTATGACTTAGACTGAGACGCTGCAGAAAATAACTGTGATCATCAAGCTACAGTGACCAGACCAGTGTGTTGTTGCTGGTCATGCTATACAATTCAAAGAGCTTCTGGAATTTTTTATGGAAGTTTGGTCAAAGCACCAGATAACAAAGCCTAAAAGACTACAAAAAAAAAAAAAAAAAAAAGGCAGTTTTTATTAAAGATAAAACTTCAGAAAAAAAAGTATATATATATGGCTATTTTATTGGCTTTATTAAAAGTTTTATTAAAATAGCAAGGCCAAGGAAGCTTTCAGGGCCAAACGCACATACCAAAGCAACAGGATAAATTGAGAACATGAATCTCTGGTGCTCTCACAGCATCCTTGCTCTGATCAAACTTGCTAAAAAAAGCATATGATCTAACTCAAACTGCTAAATAAAGCAAGCATAGATTATGTGCTTTCTGGAGATACCGTCTCCCTTTCCCTCAGTTTTATGTGCAGAGTTACATATGCAAGGAAAAACGACACAGCTCACGTGGTTTACTTGAAATCAGGATTTAAGTGGTGTATTGATCTATTAATGGTATGTAATTAGGTGGCAATCAGTGAACTATACATTCAGGATCGATATCAGCAAAGGAATGGATAACCACAATGTTAATTAGGTGCTTACACAACGTTAAGAAATATCTACTTTTCCTAAATGTCCTTCCCCAGAAAATTCCAAATTTCTCATCACCCTCCCCATTGCAATCTGCAATGTGGGATACCTTTGCAGAGCTGAGGAGTGCAAACTCCAACTTCTCCCCTCTGCAGCACATTTTCATGGTTCTTTTCTTCTGCTTTGCATCTTGCCTCCTCCTTTTTTCTTTTTTTCTTTTTTTTTCCTTTTTTTCCTTTTTCTTCCAGAAGCGTCTTTGTATTTCCCTGGTTACCATTTAAACTAGCTCATGGTGATCTTAAGTGAACTTTATTCTCCCAAGTTTCTCTAGAGGGACCAGTTTGGGGCAATCATCAGCCTAGGCAGTCCCAGGTGCTGCTTTGATACTCACTGTTTACACCTCGCATTCCTTTCTGCAGCTCCCTGGGCATGTTACTAGGAAAGGGATCACGCTGATTCCCCAGTGTTACCAGTTATGTAACCAGTGCTACCAGGTTATGCCTCCTAAATTTATTCTTCCTATACACAGTTGAGGAGGTGTAATGAATGATCCAAAGTCGCTGAGCAGGCTGCAGAACAGCACAACAAGGAAGCACTAAGGGTCGGGCACCAGTTTGTACAGTGCTGTTAGGTTACAGCACGGTTTGAATTAGGCATGGATGCACCCTCTGACATTTTATTTAACAAGAAATGAGAAGGAAGGCTTGCAGTGGTGTCAGTAGAAATGGAAAAACACAGGCGTGTAAGGATGGAACTAGAAACCTGATGCTCTTTGTTTTTTGGGGTAGTCCAAGAAATTGTGTTTGTGTATAACTAAATTTAAAAGTTCACTTGCCGCTGCTAACTTTTAAAGAGGATACCCCTTGGTCCTGCAGTGCTCATGTACCTTATGGACACATACAATATTTGGACAATATTGGCCCATTCTCCAGGACAAGCGACACTGAATCTGCCATTTCAGGCATGAGGCCTGGAAACCTCTCAGACAGGCACCAATAAGAAGATAAGACAGATGATATAATTGCTTCAGTGCAAATGGGCAAATGAATGGTTGCTGTTTGAAAGTAGCTAGAAAAGCAATGTAAAGTACAATGAAAAGTCCTGAACAGAATTACAAAGGTTAGTCACAAAGTTAGTAACACAAATTCCAAATTTTGTTATCTATGTTTAGTTATATATGTATATATGTATGTATAGTTTAATTCAAAAGCTTGATGTTAAGAAAAAATAGTGGAAGCCTGCTTTTAAAAGCCTCGTACAACAGAGAGGTTAATCCTATAAACAGATTTCTGGAATTTCTGATTCTTTCTGGAACATTTCAATACTAGAGTAATTGACATTGAAGGACTGACTAATGATGTATTCAGCAAAAGGTTTGGTTATAGTTTGCAGTATACCCAGACTGATGAGGAATAAAAGTAATGGAATGGATCCTGCTCTTTGAGTACAGAGACACTCTCACATTGCTGCATTCAAGCTCATGTTTAAATGTGGCCTTGCATAAGCACGGGTCTTGGTGCAGGAGTGAGAGCCTTTGCCCGTCAGGTTTGCTTATTCTCAACCTCCTTCAGGTGTATGAAACCAAATGGCAGACAGTGTAACTCTCCATCCCACTCACGCCCAAAAGAAGTCCCTTCTGATCATTAGATAATAAATATCACTTGTGACATCATCCTAAAGGCTAAAAAGTGATTTATATTTGTGTGAATAGACAGGAAAGACAAATATGACCTATGGGAATATGCTAAATGTCTTCATCTGAAAACCAGAACTCTGATATTAACAGAAAAAAATGTTTTTCTAGAAGATATTTTCTTGAAGCTGGTATTAACATCTGCATTCGCTAACATTTGTGCCAGGTAACTAGATTTGTACGCCTGGTCATCTTGCAAAAGGGCAAATATCTTGGTTTATCAACAATATGGAAGTGTGTGAAAGAAAAAGAATAGTTATTTTCTAAATTAAAGATTATAAATCCACTGAGACTATTTTGAAAATCAACACTAAAAATCCAATTCAAGAAGTGTCTGCAGTTTTCAAACAACACACTACCACTACTGGTTAGTTTAAATGAACTCTGCAGCTTGATTTACTCTGGCATGGAAATAAAATTGGACTGTGGTGTATGCCTAGTAAGTAAAACATCTCCAATGGAAAAAAGAAAAAAAGAAAAGTGCATAAGGTGGGTTTGGGAAATATTTAGCCATGTTTCTTTTTTATATTCACTACTGCAAAGCACCTGGGGCAGTCCTTGACTTTAGATGGTTTATTACAATTTCAGCGCTTGAGAATTGTAGACCCTAACAACTAAGAGCTCCAGGGCCAGCCCTCAAACCAGCTTGACAACAGAGTAGTGTTTACGACCAGTGGGAAGAGAGTCCAGCAAAACCAACTATCGAACTGCGTTGGGGGTTCGGTCCTGGCACAAATAGCACAGCGGAGAAAAATCACTTGGATACAGAGCGGGATGTTAGAGAGTTTGATAAAGAAACTGTTCTGCTTATCCCAAACTATATCAGGAGGAAGAAAACACAGAAGAAAAGTAACTGACTTATTATAATATTTTACATATATGGGTGAAATAGAAGAATTTTTAAAATTTGAATTTTGGAATTCAAGCAGAAGGTCTATTTTGTTCTACTTGTTTTATTGAATTTGACATTAATTACCATAAATTAAGCTATTTTAATTAAGAAAACTCTCTGATAACTGAAATAATGCCCCTAATTGTCCACAGCTCTTAATAAAAGTCATGCCAGCTGGGGGTCAAGTGTCAATATTGTAACTCAATGGAAATGGGTCCAGACGCTACTGAGGCTCTACCTACCCCATCATCCCCTTGCTCACGAAGACTTCACTCTACTTTTTGTAAATGCTTCACTTCATTTCCAAAAGGCAACGTTTGCTAACTGCTGCTCTCCAGTGATCTTAGTGATCACTGAGATCACTTAGTGATCAAAGACCTTAAGTGATCTAAAGAAAAAACATCTAAGATAAGAAACAAAAGGAAGGGGAGAAGAAATGCATTTTATTTTTGCCGTTCACTTTTCATTGCAAATTTCACTGTACTAATCAGGGTTGTCTCCGAAAATGTTCCTCTGAATTAATGCTCCTGTCTGATCCTATTCTTTAAATTACTATTTTTAAAGTATATTTGGGTTGGGGACTTCTTGGCTATTAATAATTTCATGAAAGATATGGTGGACTACCTGCGTTCCTTGGGCTGTTCAGAGTTGGCAGCAGTGTTTCCTCATGGGAAGACAGTCTTTAGCAATCTTCTATTTACTTATATTTTTGCAGAGAGAAGACAGAGGGCACATGACAGGATGTGCTCCCAAAGCTCTTTGAACCATCATTTCATTCATGATGAAGACACCAGGATGCTATAACTCGTTGTACTATAGGCCTCTAATAAAAGGCTCAGAAAAAGACCTGACTCCATGAAACTAAAAGTAACTTTATAGCTATGAATTTATGCTATTGAGAATTCACCAAAAAATGCATTGTGCACCTAAGAAGTGTTACTGAATATTTGTTTGGTTTCCATATTTTTTCTTTGCTCTTCCTCCATTCCAAAGAAAATGTTGCATTCAGCATAATTTTATTAATTTCACATCATAACATAACACCAAACATTAGGGACACATGGAAAAGATCTATTTTCTTTCTGGTACAAATTAATTTTTCCATTTTGTTACTAGAACTCAAGTAAGGATAAAGCTTCCAATAGAATTAAAAGCATTGGTAGCAAAACAACAGAATTTGTGGGTCACAAGTGCAATTTTCTTGAACATTGTCAGTAAAAGGATTTCATAATGGCATAGAAGTCCAGAAGACTATATTAAAAAAATTACTTCCATAAAGAGTACCAGTACCAGTGCAGTTATCTTTGTTTTTCTATTTTTCTCCATTCTTTTATGGTAAATATAAGCCGGTTTAATTGAGTAGCTATAAACATTTTAGGATAACTGCACAGTATTTAAACTGATGGTAACTACTCAAGTACAGCCCATATAGTTTATGACATGCTATTCACATAAAAGCAAACAAACCAACAGTTTAAGAATACTGCTGACATCTGCCTAAGATGCTTTATTTCAAAAATCTTCTAAATTTGACAGGTAAAAATGCTATAAACATCACTTTCTATGAAAACAGACAAACAAACAAAAAACCCAAGAAGATAAAAAACAAAAGACAGGCCAAATATTTGTTTTAGAGTAAATAAAATACCATGAGCAGAGGAAAGAAAATTAATTCCTATTGGAATCTTACTGACTGAACATTCTGTAAAAGATTTGCTCTGCATCCTTGTATTTTTACATACTCCTAATTGGAGGATAGAGACCGGTATGGCATAGCTGCCCGTGTGATTTATACAACATGAAACACTATTCTGAAAAATGTAAAAATAAATGGCTGTAGCAGAATACTTAAAAAACTTCATTGCCAAGATGAAGTCAAAGCTATCTTGTATTAAACTGTCTAAAACTTTTGGTCTAAGCCTCAGATATGTAGCTTCATTAGAAAAAGATTTATAGTACTATCTTCATATCTTGGCATTTCAATTAATTCTTTTGTTGAAAAATGAGAAAAGTCGGACTGTGGAACTTTGTAAAGCTTTCAAATGTTACGTAATGTGACTGCTCACAAAGTTGAGCTGAATTACGAGCTAGTCCTTCATCCCAACATGAAACCACCTTTCCTGCTTTGTACTTTATAAAATTATATATTTTCATAGCTAGCTATATAATATACTATTTTAAAAAGTCTTGTAGATCAAATCAAAATAAGAATAAGAGCTTTATGGATAGAACCTGCAGTAATTTTCTTCAACTCCATAAGCTGAGATTTTAATTATCTAGATACCAAAACTACTTGAAATCTGACGTATGAAATTAGGATTTCCTTTTAGAATTTCATCATTAAATAAAATTTTGGCATACGTTAACTAACATGACGAATGGACTTTCTCCAGGTGACTAGTTCATCTGTTTTCTACTACCTACTTGGGTAGGTTTCCTATATCATTTCTGTTCAAGTGCTGGGAAACACAAGAAGTTCTATGCAGGTTCTATCCCACTATGTAGGTCATTTATCACCTGTGTGAAAAACTGGCCCCAGCAAGACTAATTAAACTTTAAATTTTAAAAAATTTCAAACTCAGTTTAGAGGCCTTAATACTTGGATAATAACCAAGTTGGGGCACACAGTGAGTAAAAGACGACAACAGCCTTTCAGTGAAATTGTAGTGATACTGTGGAACAGCTGGGTTGCTTTTATTTTAAATGTATTTTGTCTCATAGAATAGGTGTCAGCACAGCTGTCCTCCTCAGTTATATACGGTGCTTAGAAATAGAAATGTTTAGGATTTTGTCTTGTTTTTGTTAAAAGCCAAGGCATCAGCCCCAGAAATCACCAAAAACTGTGACAAAAATGTGTGAAGCCTTTGAAACAGATCAAAAGTATAGGGATTTGCTTGATCTAATTTGTTTTAAAAGAGAATGCAGAAATATTTAACATGCTTATTTTCCATATCAGAAAATTACTCTGCAATTCCCCCTTTCCCCTAGCCCTGAAATATCTCTTTGAAAACTTCTCCAGCTTTTTTTTTTTTCTCTTCCCAGTAAAAACTTATTTCTGCATCTAAACATGACAATCAACGGGAAAAAAACAAAATGCCAATGGTGAATCAATTCAGTCTGGTAGTTAGCTGAATTCACTTAAACACATGATCAGAATGCCCAGTACATCTTACCACTCTGTTTTTGTGTTTGTAGGAAATTAATATTCTGGCAAGGTGTACTCAGTGTGTGACTGAATTCACAAAAGACATTGTCAACAATAAAACAAATAAATCATGCTTTGTACTAAGACGTTGTGATTTTTTTTAGATGAAAATGATCTTTGAAAACAGACATAAAACATAATTGAATAGACCAAGAAAGACAGAAAGAAAATCTCAGAAGGGTTTAAACATTTGTAATGAAAGACGTATATAACAACTTTGAGTATAGAAAAAAATACAGTTGAGTAAAAATGGAGAAAAATATTGAACAGAAACAATAATTGTTGCTGCAGAGTTCATTTTCTTTCCTTTCAGTCACTCCCCAGTGAAACCATTCCAATTTTATACAAATATAGATTGGAAGAGCAGTATGGAAATATAAAACAAAAGTGACAGGAGAAACCCGAAGACTGCAACTGCACTGATTACATGCTAAGGTATTTCATATTTTCGTGTCATATCTAAACTCAAAGGATTATAGTATTTCACATGCTTTATTAAGTAATTCCTTCCAATGTTAAAACAAGAATTACTGAGGAGAACATGGAATTCATTCTTATTAATAATAATGAAATGTTTTCATACATGAATCTCAAAAAATTGTAACATGCAGCTTTGGTAGTACTGTACTTTGGTGTATTACATTCTTAAATAAATAAAAAATTCTGACAATGTAATGTGCCTTAATATATGCACCTCAGTGACAGAATATGCTATTGCACTGAATTTCTATCTTATTATCTAAAATTGTGAGTTATAAAAATCTTCCCAGATGACCATACAAAAAAAAAAAAAAACCAACTGAATTCTTAATTGATAAACTCAGAATACCCAAGTTTAGCAGTATAGTAAGGACTAGGTTTGTTTCACAAATCCTTCCACTTTGTGCACTCATTGCCTGCCTTCTGCCAAATCTTCACAGCAAATACTGTGTAATTCAATTTGCAGGACACAGAAACCCAGCCCATCTCAGATGAAGACCTCATTGCACTCTTCCCGTAATGGCCAAAGGCATCCTCTTCACATACAAAACAGGTTCACTCTTTGTGCAAGACCAGTGTACATGAATGCAGATACACTATGCAAGGGGACCATGCAAGTAGACAGTGGGGTGGATTAGATGATCTTTAGAGGTCCCTTCCAACCTCAACCATTCTGTGATTCTCTGGACAAGATTTTATGTTGTACTGGGGTCCCATACAAGGGCTGTGGTTCCCCTTGCTCACAACTCCAGGACTGGTTTCACTTCCACTCTGGTGCCAAGATGGGGCTGGACCCAGCAGCAGGGAGGAAGATGCAAGAGTTATGGTACTGCCTTTGGAGTGGACTCAACCTTGATGAAGCCCCTGCCCTCTGGAGATCATTGCACCACTGCTACTATTACAGTTGACCACCTGAACAGCAATTATTGCACAGCTTGGGGTGAAGCACCCCACAGCCTGGAAGGGACCAGAGCTTAGACCCACACCACATGCATGGCATGGGGAGACCACAGCCACAGAGCACAACAGCCTTCCAGAACCAAGTATCTCCCTTTGCTCAATTAAAGTTTTAGAAATGCAGAAGGTAAATACCTGGGGATTGTTTGGGGCATCACATTTTTCAGGGCACTTCACACATTTGGGGGTTCACATTCACAATTTGAAAAGTTTTATATAAACGTGTCAGCAACAGAACAAAAAATTATAAACCAAATCTGAATCAGCCTTGACAGAGATGAGAAAGAAGTACAAATTAATCTCATAATCAATAGGCACTTAATCAGACAAATCTTCTACCAGCCCTTGCCAGAAAGTTATGGAGAACAAGAGGACTCCACAGCACTAAAAATTGAAAGAAATGATGAAAGAGTCTGCAGTGAGACTAGGTCATGGGCAGTGCTTTGCAGCTTGGCACAAGAAAAATTAATGGAAGTTCCTTAATTGGCTGAATCACATCTGTCTAACATTTTGACAGTATTAACAATGAAAAGTAAAGTCTGTTGCTGCCACCGATGCATGGTAATACAACTATGATAATTTGCATGATTATAAGACAGTCATTTTTTAAAATATTTCCACGAACAAACATGTTCATAAATCGAAAGCTCTAAGGTCTGAATGTCATTGCCCTTTCCTGAGTGCATTATAAACTTACTTTCTGATTCATGCCGGTGGCTCCACTGATGTCAACAGGATGCACCAAGTGAGCGAGGATTACAGAATAGTACCCTGCGGATATACATACAATACCTTCACAAAAAAAAAAGGAAATATATTCTGTGAAGCTCTTCCTGGGCCCCCTTTTAGCCTTTCAAAAGCGTATTTACCCAGCGCAATGGAACACCCTGTCAGGCTTAGCCAAAGCAGTGCATTTATACAGCACCATGCCGGGATATTAGCTGAGGTCTCAGAGAGAATATAACCTCGTTAGAGCAACATTGTGCACGGGCTAATTAGGCCTGCCTCTCAAGCAAGGCTAATTATTCCCCGAACAGCCCCATACTGATATCGCTCCGCTGCTTCTGGGTTCGGGAGTTGGATTGCTCAGCGGTGGCCGGGGGAGCTCTGCCCCACGCTGCACTCAAAGCAATAAACAAAACGGGGCGGGATGGGAGCGATATTCTGCGGGGGAAGCGTGGTGCTGTGTGCTACTTCTCTCTTCATCTATCAAGGACACCAAAATGAACGACTCGCATGTCTGTGAACTGAGATTGCTTTCTAAATGGGAAATTCCACTTGCTCAACAGTTGTGCTGCGGAGAAAAATCAGATTGAAAACACAATTTCCAAGGACTGGAGTTCAGAGTGACCAGGACCAGGTGACCAGGTCCATGCCACACTGAGCGGTCACAAGCAACACAAAAAGGTAAATAGAGGCTCAGAAGCATGACACAGACCTTTGTTGCTTTCCTCAGAGCCCTGCCCCGTGCAAGGGCTAGTGCTGTGCAAAACGAGGGTGTCTTGTTCTATTAGCAAGAAATGTGAATGTCTCAGAAATGTGAAACTAAATCAGGACTGTAGGTACCGGGCGTAGTTAACTGAGAAACCTTGGGATGCACTACCCGAGTCTCAAGAAGATTTGTCTTTGTCATTTCAAATACCAAAACCAAGGCCAGCAGCAATACAGAGCCAGGGCTGAAGTGAGGGCTGAGCTGTGAGCAGATGCCCCAGGTCTGGGTGCAGTTGCAGACAAGTCTTGTGCCCCAGGTGCAGCCAGCTGGGCAGTCTGTAATCTGCACCAGACAGGGAAGAAGAAATACCTGACAGAGTCAAACCAGTGTTTTTTTACATAAAAGAAACATGGGGAAAAACCGAAATAGCAAGAGAAGTGCATGATGAGACCTACTTACTTAATTCCTACTCACTTAGTAGAGAAGTTGCTTTTGAGGTAGGTAAAAAGAAGAAAACAGCAGCGTCTTCTCTGCTGTATTCCACAGACTTTTTTGTTTTTCTCTCAAATGTCTTTTACACACCAAGTATTTTAAGAACAAAAGGGTGGGGTCTTTAGCATCATGCCAGGCCTGAATGCACCTTGGTTCTACACATCTCTAACAGACAGATTCATTTGCAAGAATGAAGAACTTAATAATCTCTGTGCTGACTGAAGCCCTGATACACACTTCTGTGGGAAGGATGAGTTGCCAAGAGCCTTCAGTAAAGGAGACTGGCTTTGTCCACTTCCTGTTGTGGTGCTCAGTAATAACCAACTCAGGATGCTATAATTCTAATATGAAGTGTGGAATAACAACAGGAAAGCTAACATTTTTAGACCATTAGCATACTGCATGCACTTTTTTTTCCTTCTAACTACTAAAAGTAACTGGCAGTTGTTGCTAGTATAAAGATAGTACAAATAATATCTTATAATGAAATGGAAATAAAAGAAACTGAGATGTAATGACAGCTCATTCTCTACAATTCCAGTATAATTACACAATCAGTTTTGATGAGGGGAGCACATAGGCAAGACAGAAAGACATCAGCAATTTAAAGTCAATTTACTTTTGTTGTTATTAGGTTGTAAATGAGCACCCTTAACATGAGTTTAAGGCAAGGAGTTCTTTTAGGCTTTTACCTAATACAGTGTCTTGTACAAATGATCCAAAATTTGTAATGTTGGGCAATATGGTAATGAAATATGTCATGGGGTACCCAGATTCATTTTGCCCTGTTATTTCATGCTACAAAACCTCTCTGAACCATCTTTTCCCATCATCAGTGGAAGAACATTCAGAGCTTTGCCAATAGCTGTTCTCATCACTCCAAACTGACTCGCTACCAATCCTGTTTTAACACAGCGTATTAGCCCCAGGAGAAGAGCGAGAGATGTCAGGTAGTCCATCGGCATCAGACTCTTGCAGATTTAGGCAGACAGGTATAACAGTCAAAGGAACAGCATAAAAACTAAGAGAGGTGAGGAAATAAGGAGTTGGAGAACAGAGCAAGGGGAACTCCTGCTCAAACCCAGGAAGCAATTCATAAATAACATCCAACCCCACCCTGCTTTTCAGAAAAGAGAAATTCTGATTGCAATTGAACATTTCATCTTTATTATGCATCTCGGTTTTCCATTCCATTTTCAGAAGTCATATTCCGTACAAGCTGACAAAATGAAAGCTTTTAGTCACTGGGAGCTCATGTCGCCAGCCTGTGCACTCGCCGGCTCTCAACACGCGAGTGCCAGGCGGGTTCTGGCACAGGGATGCAGGGGCTCTCGCTGTAGCTGGTGATGCGCCGCGTAGTCCGTGACGCAGTGACAAACAGCCTGCTCGATTCCTGACAAAATACTCCCTCTGCTGTACAATACACACTGTTACATAAAGCCTGCTGTACGTATACACTAGCGTTTAAACTACAAGGTGGCGGGTATAGACAAGCTACCTATCCCACAAAAATAATTCACTCCTCCTATTTTTCTTTTCTCAAAGGCCTTGCTTAAAATAGAACTATCATTCACATTCACCAACTATCAAAAAGCTACTTGTGACTTAGTTCAAAATAGTCAAGATGAATACCCTAACATATAAAAAATATAGTTGCCCAAACCTCCAAGTCTATAATATTCCTAAATGGTCTAGCTAACATCAATCTCTAGTGAATGCTGGAAGGTAAATGATTGACTGCACAGTTAAGATATAGATAGAAATGCCAAATAATATAAGGAATTTAGAATGAGGGATGGGAATTAAATTAGCTGTAGCTTTGTTTTGTTGGGGTTTTCTAATACCATTATAGACCAACAATTTGGTTTCATTCAGAAATGCTCCATCTCCACAGTCCATCTAGTCACTATAACAAATGCTATAAGCTAGTTAGAAAACACTGGAAAAATTAAAATCTCTAATGGTCTGGAAAAACATTTCCAGATGAGTTTTTTGTTCAGAAATTATGTTTAGAAATTAAACTAGGGAAAAAAAAAAAAAAAAGAAAAAACTCAGAAGACCAAAGATGTGCAGGAGACCGTGCCTAGAAAATGGTCATGCGGGATGAGAAACTCTCCATCTCACATACAACTACAGCAGCCTGTGGTACATGCACTCCTGAAGGGACACACAAGTGTGGAGGTGTCTCTGAGCCTCTTCACTGGAGAACATGGAAGGTCCGTCCAAGATAAACCACAGGCGTGTGCTAATTTTTAGTGCACACAACCTCTACCTCTCTCCGGAAGGCGGAATACTCCTGGGATGAGCGTGTAGGCAAGGTGATACAGCACCCAAGTGCACGCACAGCCACAGGATAAGACACTATCACACATAAACAGTGTGTTTTTAAACAGTGTGTAACCTACAGAAAAGTTAAAACTTTTGGGGGAATGCATTTTTTTTCTGTTTGATTCAGATAGTTCACTAAACTAGTGCAATTTATATTAGTAGCATCTGATAATAATACTTGCCCTAACCTCTGCCACCAGGCTGTTCCACTAAAACAATTTCAACTCGTAATTTAATAAAATAATAAATGATGAGGAAAATCATCCCCATCTGTTATACGTTTTTCGGTTTTGTTGCACATAAGTTAAGAAATTTGCTCTCTGAGTTGAAAGTTCTGAGTTTCTAGTTGAAACACATTGTCATTACACACTAAATCTGAGTAAAAATTCAAAAAAGTCACTTAAAGTAATTAGCCATTTTCAGGTTGTGAAATGAAAGAAATAATAACAAAAAAATCTATTTTATGTAGGATATAAAAACAGAGATGAGGTCTTCCCTCCAGAAACTCCCTAAAAATTAATCCTAAATAAAAGCTGAAGACAAATTACTTCTAATCTATTAACTTGTATCTGGTTTTTTTTTTTTTTTTTTTTTACTATTTAACATTAACAACTTATCTCATCCATTTTTATTTCAGAAGCGTGTCAGGAATGTATGAATATCCAAACAGCAGCATTCAAAAGAATTTCACTTTGCTCTGTGCTTCTCGTGAGAAAAACGAGCATCGCCGTTTGCTTCTCAAAGAGCAACTCCTGGTACCAGCTGCAGGCAACGCTAAATCACAGACACAGGGAAACTTGCCCCATTGCTCCTGCTAGAGCTCTGCGCATGAATGTCCTATGTAAATGCAGCGGGAATCACTGCACTGATCCAAAGAGCCAGGAGCAGGGCAGCGTTCCCGGCAGCGCCAGCACCGCTGTGGGTCCACAGCACACACACAGCTTGGCCCGGCCAGACCTTTGCAATATAGCGATGCCACCACAGGATGGCAGAAGGAACACCTGATAGTTTCCCTAGTTCTGCGAATCCCTGAGACGCGAGGGAGAGCCCCTCGGCAGCTGCATCCTGCACTGTGCTGTTATCCTCCGCCAGACGCTTACCCAACACAGTGAAAAGCATAAAACACCGTGCAAGGGATGGGTCTTCTTGGTGTTACCCATTTCCACGCTATGTTCCCCGAACAGCTCCAGCAAATAGCTGCAGTTTCTGCCTTGCAGCAGCTGATCTGTTAAATCATACTATCAGCTGCTGGCAGTTGGAACCTCCCCCTGTGCCAACCCCCACGACAGAACTGCAACCCCCTGTGCACACAGGATACAGCCCCAGCACTGCAAAGTGCTAACGGGCGAATCTTCAGGCCTCCTGTTCACGGAGCCAGCATTGCCTCTATGCAAAGGAAAGGAAAAGCAGGATGCAACAGAGAACAGAGCAGCAGCGCACTTGCATCAAAGGGCAGCTCATGCCCTCCAGCAAAAGCCATCTCAGAGGTCATTCATTTTTCCTTTTCAAGTGTTTATTATCACTAACAGTTCAAGAGCTGGAGATTTACTTGGGACAGTCAGTTCACAACTCTTTGAACTGAGGCAACAGGTGCTCCAAAAGAAGCGCTTGGCCTTCTTTGGCCCCACAGCCTTGCATATACACACTATTCCTGCGGTCACAGAGTATGAGAAACAGCCAGGGCAAGAGACAGGGAATGAGGAGAAATAACTCAATTTACCCACGGTTATGGATGTGCCCACTTACAGTCCATTCTTGGCAGGGGAATCAGACTTTCCACAGGCAGGAAATGCTTCTTTAGAATTATAGAACAGTAACCAAATTTTTGATTATTGGACCAAAGATTGCTGGATCTTTTATTTATTTATTGGCTTAGCACTCAGATTGTGCAGACAAGAAAATCTTGGTGGCAGATTCTACCTGAAACTTCATATTATTCTCCCTCTCTTCCAGACAAAAAATTGCAAGATAGCACCTTGATGCTTGTGATTCTCACTGAAATTATGAAGCTGCCTCTCTTTATTAGTCCAGGTTAATTTTAACATGTCCATTGGAAGAACAATTGAGAGATACCTTTCTTGATGCATCAAGTAACAGTTTGAACTTGGTTCACTTTGGTTAACCTTTTTTCTCCCTTTCTCTATATAGGAAATTGAAGACTTTCATGTTTAAATTACTATCTGTCTTTCCTATGCAAGAGAAAGCAGGAATTGATATTGCAGACAGAGTTTCTTTGCCTTGGCTTTCAAAGAAACAATCCGTACTGTACAAGAGAAATTTATTAGTTTCTGAATAATGACAATAAGACTTAAAAAAAAGCCCTTTTTCAGATTTTGGATAAGGAAAAAGATTCAGTGAGATCTATTAGTTAAATGTTAAATTAGTTAAACCAAGCAGATGTAAAACCTGTTTTTACTACTAAACTTGAGTAAAAATGTCAGCTGTAGCCCTAGCTCATTCCTCATAAACAGTATTTGTAATGTAACACATCTCCAGGCATTTGGCTACAGATACTTTTGGCCAGCAGCAAGAACCCTATTCCCATCAGACCTTCTGACTTCCAGACTTATCCAATTAGAATGAATGGCTGCTGGTAGCCATGATAGATCCTGTCTTGAGGATGGCCTGTGTAAGGTTTATTTGCAATTGGATAACAGAAGTGGTAGCTGTGCTATCACACCAAAGGAACAACCAATGTATCAGCCTTCATCAACTTTGACTTGCTCTTGGTTCCTTCTATTTCAACCCTGAAAAGCACCAAGTGCAAGCACCGTGTGCTGCTTCAGTTCAAAGCAGCACAATAGCCCTAAATTAAATCAGATGTCACCCATCCCTTCCCCAGACACCTGGTGATGGCTCCTTTTGGCAGCTTCTCCTTTGCCAATGTCTTTATGGATGATATATGGTAGTAATTTTCTTCCATCCTCAAATACTACCAGTATAAGAGCAGTCTTGAGAACTTTTTTGTTGTTGCTAATACTTTTGATGATAATAAATGTGCTCTTCTAATGCACACACCAACCCTTGGTGACACCTCAAAAATGTACCAGAGTTTGACCTGTTTTGCCTTTGTGATTACAACTGTGTAACAACAGTTTAATGCACCACTGAAATGCTCCTGATTTTTCAGCATGGTTATCCCTATTTTGCTTCTCAAGCTAGGCTTGAATGTCGCTAAGTTTGGATACACAAACATAGTCCTCATGGGAGGACCATTTCTAGGACATAAAACAGATGGGATGTTCATTGCCCTGCCTTGACTTTGATAACGATAGTGAGTTTTCCCAACTTTCCCAGAGGAGTCTATTTTATTCTGCTGAGTTATGGATTGACAAACTGACACCATGAGCTGGAGCAATCTCACTGAGACATAGATTACCCCTAAAAGCAATTGAGGAGTCTATACATTAGCCTCCAAAATAGTATCTTTTCTAACTGCTTTGTAGTCATGTTTTATTCATAATTCAGTGATCAGTTTAAATTTGCATTGGAGCAATCTTACGTGTTTTGTAATGGTTTCAGAATTGAAATGCCTTGCTTGTCTGTTACCTGACATTGATTGATTCAAGCACATTTAATTTATATAATGACTGAGAATATGGGTCATAATATTAAATACGTCTTCCTGTTCAGCATGGTGTAAGTCTGTACTAAAAATAAACATGAAAGGCTTTACATAATAAGCAAGACATTCTAAGAGCGCATCATACTCCAGAGCAGCTACACTAAAATAATAACTGTATCATGAGCAGGAATCAAGAACAATTGCAGCACCTCTTCACTGACTGCATTACATAAATATTCTGTACTCCTCACAAGTGAATCAAAAAATAATTCTCATACTTTGCATCTTATAAGGTGGGGAAGATATCATTTTGAATTTCCTATCACAATAATAACAACCATAAGACCTGAAAGAAAAAGGAAGGTAGCAGGAAGAAGAATTTCAGCAAAGTTCTCACTAATAGTTCTCACTATTACAGAGAAGCAAAATGC